>CM024754.1:121543223-122232251 GCA_014218235.1 Colocasia esculenta
CTTGCACTTGCTCAACTGGCCCTGATGGCCCTGAACCACTGAACCCTGCTTGGTGAACTAGCTGCTGCCGGCCCTGATGGCCCTGCCACTTGCTTATCTGGCCCAGATGGCCTTGGAACATCTTCTTCACTTCTTTGAGCAGCAGCAGGTGGAGGAGGAGGAGGAGCTTGGGCTCCAACTGCCTTCAAAATCTCAGAAAGCATTGTCTTCATGCTTCCTAACTCCTTATTGAACCACCTTACAACATTCTTTACTTGAGACAACTCCTTGGATGTGGATGCCTGGCTCATGAAAATAGAGTTTACATCAGACTGAACTGAGCACAAGATCTCCCCTTGAGCATCCAATCTTTCTATGACAGGCATCAAATTGATGACAAATCTTTGTCTCGTCTGCCTTGAAAAGGAGTGTTTGCAATGAGAGGGACATCTGGTACTGCTGCTGCTTTCCTTTCTCCCTGGCCTAGACCACTGGAGGCTGCTGATCCTGGTCATCTTCTGAATCTGATGACTAGCAGTCTCTCCTTCTCTGAAACTGATTCTCTGGGGGTTTTCATTTCCCTCCCCCTGAGTCGCCCACCACAGTCTCCATAGGAACATTGGGTTGTGCTGCTGCTGCTTCTTCTTGGACTGGGAGGTCTTCTGAAGGAACTTCAGTGTGGCCTGATGCCACAACACTTTCTCCCTGAATATCCTCTGCTACTGAATGCTCCCCCTCAATGGGAGCATCTTCCATCACTACATCTTCTTGAACTGATACTTGCTCCTGCTGGCTTGGAGCTTCTTCCTGACCACTTCTTCAGTGTGGCCTTCTGCCACAGATTCTGCTACATGAGACTCACTTGCCACTTCTCCCCCTGAGAAATGGAGTCCAGTGCATTCCTAAGTAAGTGGCTACTTGGAAGATGGAAGAGGATCCTCTGGAGATTGCCCAAAGGGCTCAATGAAGTCAGGAGGAATGTCCTCAATCCTCTGTGGCTTCTTCCTCTGCTACTGCTGGAACACTGCTGCTTCTGCTCAACCACTGCCGCTGCTTCTGCTACTGGTTCTAGGTCCTCTTGGGCTTCACCGATGATGGCTTCACCCTCAACCGCACCAGTCTTTGACCATACACCATTCACAACTGAAAATCCACTCTTTCTCAAATTTCTGGACCTGATGGCTTGGCCCATTTTCTCAGAAACATCACCAACTACACTAATGCCAAATGCTGGAAAATTCTTGTCAAGAGATGGGCATAAGGTAGTGAGATATTCAACTTACTCTTGGTGTCCCACACCTGAGAACTGGCAAACTTCATCCTCTCAATTATTAATTCTGCAGTGTTAATTTCCTGGTTCTGGATGGCCAGAACATCAGGTCTGAATCTGCCCTGGCGCAGGTAGAGAAAGATGCACTCCTAGGAACAATAATCTGACAAATAATGAAGTGCAATAACCGATTGAACAGCACTAAGCTGGTTGATATCTAGCTTCCCATCCTTCTGCCTAAATTCCGGACCAATAATCCCTAGCCCCTTGACTTGTCCCGAGTGTCCACGAGTGGACTCACTGTGACCAGTGTGGAGACTTCAACAGAGAGGCTAACAAATCCCTGGTGATCCTGATCTGGGTACCCTTGACCATGGATGTCAAGGTCCCATCAGCCTCAGTCTTCAAAAAACATAAAAAGCTTTCACAAGATAGGATAACTTACTTCAGACAGGTTGCAATCTTCGTCCATTTTAACTTCTGCAAAGCTTCAACTAAACTACCCATGCCATTTTTCCAGGTCTTCCAAATCTACTGCCTTGTGACCACAAAGCTTAGCCTTGACTGACGCGAACCTAGCTTGCTGATCTGCGGTGAGGAACGCAGCTCCGTAGCCCCCAACGGTGCCGAAACGGTTGTAGAGGCCATGGAATCTAGCAGGGAAGGTTCTGGAGGACTGAAGGGTGATTGAGGAAGAACCCCTCAAGAAATTTCTGGCGAGAGGTTGAAGGCTTCAAATCTGAGGAAAGTCGATGCCGGGGTCGATAGGGTATCGCCTCAGGCAGGAGGACGAAGGAGATAAGAGGGAGAGGAATCGTTCCCACACAGATTCCAGGATTTGTGAAATAAAGGATAAAAGCTTTTTCGAAATGGGATGTGCCTTTATGGCGGAAAACGACAAAACTCCAATTTGAAAGAAATAAAGAGTTACAAATAACGAACCGACAGGAGTATTTACGCCAGTAGATAAATGAGAGAAATTGAGATATTTGCTCACTTTCAAGGAGAATAATTAATTTAGGCTCTGAAAATTAATATCTCAGTTTAGCAAATAAATCTTTCACAATTTGCACATGCCTAATTCCCTTCTGAGAGAAGTAAACCTCTCTTCGGGTAAGGCTTTTGTGAAGATGTCTGCTAACTGATTATTTGTATCAATGAAAGAAATTTCTATATTACCATTAGCTACATGATCACGAATAAAATGATCTAACCTCAATGTGTTTGGTCCTTGAGTGCTGTACTGGATTTTTGGTTAAGTTTATAGCACTTGTGTTGTCACATAGCAGTGGGATTGACTTGATGTGTAGCCCATAGTCCTCAAGTTGTTGCTTTATCCATAGGAGTTATGTACAGCAACTTCCAGCAGCCACGAACTCAGCTTCAGCTATTGAGAGTGCTACAGAATTCTGCTTCTTGGAGGACCAGGATATCAGACATCCTGCAAGGAATTGACAACAACCACTGGTGCTTTTTCTATCTATTTTGCATCCAGCATAGTCACCATCAGAGTATCCTACTAAATTGACTTCACATGATTTTGGATACCATATACCTAGATCATGAGTTCTGGACAGATATCTGAAAAATCTTTTAACACTAATTAGATGAGATTCTCTAGGATCTGCTTGATATCTAGCACACATGCATACACTAAATAGTATATCAGGTCTGCTGGCAGTTAAGTAAAGTAGAGAACCTATCATACCTCTGTAGATCTTTTGATCTACTTTCTTACCATCCTTGTCATTGTCCATCCTTGTTGATGTGCTCATTGGTGTTGACAGTGGCTTGGAATTTTTGAATCCAAATTTCTTCAAGAGCTCCTTGGTGTATTTAGCTTGACAGATGTGGGTGCCATCTCCTCCTTGCTTGATTTGTAATCCAAGGAAGTAGTTCAGCTCCCCCATCATGCTCATCTCAAATTCTCCCTGCATAAGCTTCTCAAAGTACTTGCAAAGAGATTCATCAGTAGATCCAAAAATTATGTCATCTACATAAATTTGTACAAGTAGTATGTGCTTGACCTTTGACTTTATAAATAAAGTGCTATCTACTTGTCCTCTAGTGAAGCCATGGTTTAATAAAAGGAACTAAGCCTTTCATACCAGGCTCTAGGTGCTTGCTTTAAACCATATAATGCTTTATGAAGTTTAAAACATGATTTGGAAATTCTGTATCATCAAAACCTGGAGTTGTTCAACATACACTTCCTCCTTAATAAAACATTTAAAATGCGGACTTGACATCCATTTGAAATAATTTTAAATCTAGAGCAGATGCATATGCAAGTAAGATTCTAATAGCCTCAAGTCTAGCTACAGGTGCATAGGTTTCATCGAAATCTATGCCTTCCTCTTGGGAATAGCCTTGAGCTACCAATCTGGCCTTATTTCTTAAGATCACACCAGCTTCATCCAATTTATTTCTGAACACCCATTTGGTGCCAATAACTGGATGATCTGATGGTCTAGGAACAAGTGACCATACATGGTTTCTCTTGAACTGATTCAGTTCATCTTGCATGGCTAAAATCCAAGATTCATCAGTAAGAGCTTCATTGACTGTTCTAGGCTCTATTTGAGAAACAAAAGCTAGGTAATCACAAGGGATTACATTACCTCTTGTTCTTACCCCTACAGTTGGATCACCATGATGTTTTCAGGTGGGTGATCTTTCTTGTATCTCCATTCCTTTGGAAGATTTTCATGTTCAATGTCTGTTTGTTGCAGGTCTTCCAGAGGTGGATCTTCCTTGTCCTCAATTGATGTGTTCTTTATTTCTTGGACAAATCATCTGCATCATCAATGTCACTATCTTCTTCCTTTCTCAAGGAAGGGTTAGTTTCATCAAAGATATGTGCACAGATTGCTCTATTAATAGTGTACGCTTATTAAATACTCTATAACCTTTAGGTTTAGAAGCATACCCCATGAAGATGCCTTCATCTGATTTGGCATCCAACTTACCAATGTCTCTTTTGCCGTTGTTGTGGATGAAACATGGACAACCAAATATCCTGAAATGACTGATCTTCGGCTTCTTTCCTTTGTACAACTCATATGCAGTCTTCTTCAAGATAGGCCTGATCATCACTCTATTAATGATGTAGCTTGCTGTGTTTACTGCTTCGGCCCAGAAATACCTTGGTAAATCATATTCTGACAGCATTGTCCTTGCCATATCCAATAAGGTTCTATTCTTCTCTCAGCAACTCCATTCTGCTGTGGTGTCCTTGGTGCTGAGAAGTTATGCTCAATCCCTGGTCATCACAGAATTTGAAAACTTTTCATTTTGGAACTCTCCTCCATGATCTGACCGATTCCAACAATGCAATACTTCTTGTCTTTCTGTACTTTCTTCTGAAACTTACAAAACTATCAAATGTATCATCTTTGTGTTCCAAGAAAGAACCCATGTGAATCTGGAATAGTCATCTACAATCACAAATCCAAATTCTTTCCTCCAAGACTGGTGGTCCTCATTGGCCCAAACAAATCCATGTGAAGGAGTTCTAAGGTTTAGAGGTGGTTACCACAGTCTTTGACTTGAAGGAACTCTTAGTGTGCTTCCCTTTTGCAAGGTCTCAGATACCATCCATTTTAGTGCTGACCTTTGGCAGACCTTCCACAAGACTTCTCTTTCTGAGCTTGTTCATGCCATCCAAACTGCAGTGGCCCATCTTCTGTGCCACAGCTCAGTTGACTGCTCTTTGCTGGCTGCTAAACAAACGTCTTGATCTTTGAGTTCTTCAAGGTAGAGCACATATAGGTTCTTCTCCCTGTTAGCTTCGAAAATTACTGCTCCATCCTTCAAGATGCTGCACTTGGATTCTTGGAACTTGATCTGATGACCTTTGTCACAAAGCTGGCTGATACTGATGAGGTTGTGCTTCAACCCTTTGACACACAAAACATCTTCATAATCATTTTCCCTTTGTTGCTAACTGACCCGCTGCCTATCACTGTTCCTTTTCCATTATCCCCATAGGTAACTGCCCTTCTTCAGCTTGGAGATGAGTGAACAGCTTCCTGTTCCCTGACATATGCCTTGAGCACCCGCTGTCTAGGTACCACTTTGATGCTCGAAGGCTTTCCTGAAATGAGACATTAAGTTTTAGGTACCCAAATTCTTTTGGGTCCTTGTTGGTTAGTGTCAGCAGTTTCCTTTTTAATTATCCACTTTTTATGTCTAGTTGGACATGTTATTTTTATATGTCCTAACTTATTACAGTGGCTACAGCAGGATGTTTTAGTTACCTTTTCAGTATTTAAAATTAGCTTTGTATTCTATGTCTTGTTCAGGTATGAACTTTGGAGTTGGATATGTTTTAGGGTGTATTATATTTCTATATTTTCTGGGGGTGTGTATCCTACTCCTTGTTTATTCTTCCTGATCGTCTAGCACCTTTTAATACTAAGAAATTTTTACCATTAGTAAATTTCTCCAGCGTCCTTGACAGTTTGTCATTTTCTTCATTTAAGGCTTGATTTCTTTTCTTAGTTCATCTGAACTCTCCTGTTTTTCTAATCTGATTATTGTTTATTTTTATCTTTTAGATCCTCACACAATAGTTCATTTCTTCTTTTAAGTTCAGTTATTTGCTTCTCTAGTTCTTCATTTTCGGTTTTTAGGTCTGAATTAGTATTTTCTAAACATGTAGTATTTTTCTTACTAGCTTTTAACAGTTTTGATACTTCCCTATATTTACTGTATAGTTCGTTGAAAGCTTCTTCTAATTATCAAAATCAGAATCATTACATGAATCAAAAGATGAGTCAGAAGTTACCTTTTCTTCAGTATTTGCCATGAAGGCCAGGTTGGCTTCTTCTTCATCACTGCTTGAGCTTGACTCGCTGTCCGAGTCGCTGTTGTTGCTCCAGGCTGCTGCCATAGACCTTCTTCTTGTGTCTCCTGAATTTCTTTGAACTTTCTTTCTTTTTGAATTCATGCTTCTTGAACTTTGGACATTGTGTCTTGATATGTCCTGGCTTCTTGCATTCATAGCATATGGGCTGTAACGTCGCTTGCTTTTCTCCATGCGGATCATGTGTGTAAGGTGTGGGCCGTTGTGAGGGCCAGTGTGAGTTGGTGTGTGGAATGTGTGTTTGTTCAGGTGAGGAGCAGGTTTGGTCCCGAAATGGAATAGGACCTGCTGCAGTTAAGATGGAGTTGGCGGCCAGGTGTGGCCGTTGACTGTTTGGCGTCCAGGTAAGGTGCTGTTGACTGCATGAACTTGGCGGCATAAGATGTGGACGTGTTATGGTGGCGGTTGCCCTAGGCGGCAGAGGGGTTGACGCCAACCTGTGAATTCTGTAGGCTATAGGGTCACCCGAGGGCAGGTTTTCCACCCTGTTCTCTCTTCCCCTTGCCCCAGCTTCACGCCCCCGTATCCCTAAAGCTTCCAACAGGTACAGGAGAGTGGTTGGAGGATCGTGGGACGTGTGGCGTTGCCAAATCGGACGAGGAACGCCGTGGCGTGGTACAATTGTTGTGGGAGCTCGCGGAGGTTCGGTTGTGAACCGGGAGAATTCGGAAGGTTTAAGTGAGTTCTGAGGTAGGGAACGAACCTTGTTAGCTCCGTAGGATCATTAAAACACGACTTAACCACATGAATCTGCAGTTTAATGTATTATCGGGTTAAGTTGCACCATGTGGGAATAATGGGTGGTTTGATGAATTTAAGTAGTAAAGCATGTTTGTTATAGTTTAATTATAGTGTATGGATTTAGAGGAACTATCTCTGTATGTTTTTCCGTTGTTTTACTTGTAAAACCTGTAGAATCGATTTAGGGTTTCTGCAGGAATAGAGGCTGAAGAGATTGGCGTCAACATCGTTGTCGCCAAGCTCATCAGCCGGGATATAGACGGCCAGAGCCATTGCCGTCTACTTCCTGTAAGCGCAGTCGATTGGCCGCTAACTTGTGTATAAGCAGAAATGACTATTTATGGTATTTATCGATAATGAATGGTGCGTTGGCACCTGTGTGCACTGAGTGCACATGGTTTCTGTGTTTAGCATACGGGCTGTGCAGTTAGTTACTCATTTTTCGAGGTTGCGTGTTGTTCACGCGAGTACAGTTGAGTTCACGTGTAGTGGACCGTTGTTACTTGAGGTTTACGTGAGGTTTCACGTGGTTTGTGTGTGACGTGCACGTGATTTTGTGTACGTGGCGAGTAGTACGACGCCTACCGTGGTTACCTCTCCAATTGGGTGCCCCAAGGTTCTTTGTGACCCAGGCTGTTAGCTCGGGGCTTTGTCCCGGTACTTGTGTTGTACCGTCGAGGTCTGTGTCGTCTAACCTGGACACCCTCACTCCTGTGTTTGAGTTGTACGTCCGGCTGAGGGAAAGACGACAGTGGGACAGTGACACTTGTGTTTGTCTTTAGTCACTTGTTGCGCGCTCGTAGTTGGGGGTACGGACACCAGTATACGTACTGGACCCCAGCTAGTCCTTTTCCAGTGCCTCACTCTAGAGAGTTCCGGGCCAGGATCTCTAGAGGTGCCAGGCATGGGCCTGTGACCGTGTGGTCCACAGGTGGTGGTGTTAGGTTGGTCTCCACAGTTGCTTGACTTTTCACGTGGAGCGGCAGCTGGACCTTTCGTCCGTGGCTGCGAGACTGAGAGGTAGACCTGTGTTAGCTTGTCCGAGTCAGTTTCTGGTGTCGCGAACCAGTTCACGTGGCTCGTGTTTGGCTGTCTCTACTTTAGCTTGTACACCTGTATTGGTTTGCCGTTTAATTATTACAGTTGTTTTTCGTAGTCGGCAGACGGTGAGTACTTTTACAGCTTTTATATCCTGCTTAGCTGTTCTATAAATGTTGGTACTGCTTATGCTTTTGTACCTGTGGTTTTTGGTTTGCTCGGTTTTGGGGGAGTTCCCTACTGAGCCAGTGACTAGCGAGGCTCACCCCTACCCCCACAAGTGAGAGCGAGGAGGACGTTTCACGACCGTCGTCCAGTTCAGAGCCGCGCCGTAGCGGTGCAGGGTCGGTACCTCCAGCTGTGTAGTAGCAGCTCCAGCAGTGTAGTGTAGTTAGTTGTTTATTTTCTTCAGTTGTACCTCGGGGTATGCCCCAGGCGCTTGTACTTCTTTTCAGTTTTGTGGAAATATAGCTATGTAACTTGTGATATATATATAAAATGTGGTGTGTTTCTTTGTGTTTACACGGACTGTGGTTTGGTATCCCTTGCGAGGCTTCGGCCCGTTCGCGGGAGGCGGACTCGGATCAAGTATGTTATTGGTTTAACGGCTTGGCCGAGGCGTTCCGTCACAGTTGGTATTAGATCAAGGTCCGTGTTAATATAAAGAAACTAGAAAGATACATAGCCTTATTTCGGTCTTTGTACACTGCTGGTAGGGACCCTCGTTTCTGATAATTTGTTGTTTTGATTTTTGTTTGGTGTTTTGTTCATGTAGAAATTTCTGGAATGGCTGATAGAAGAGATTGGGGTGGTGGAGGAGATGATCCAGAGGAAAGTACTCAGCATATGATTGAGAGGATTTGGGAAGCCTCACGAATATTCGGGCGAGGATGGATCAGCAGGCGCTGGTACCACTGGATGCAGTGCCACCTGGAGATGGAGAGACTGTACCTATTGCTCCAGTCCCGCCAAGAGTAGAGGTGCCTTTTGTAGCACCTGTACCACCATCACCACCAGTGTTATTAGCAGAGGAACCAGTGATGCAGGTTGAAAAGTTTCTGAGATTGCAGCCACCTACTTACTCAGGAGGGCCGAATCCAGATACAGCGGAGCACTGGGTTCATGAGATCGAAAGAGTTTTTGCAACTATGAGGTGTCCGGTAGCAGATAAAGTTGTGTTAGCTGCTTATCAGTTGAGAGGTTTTGCATTGGAATGGTGGCGACTGAAGATGCAGACCACCTTTGCAGGTAGGACAGAAGAGGCTATTACTTGGTCAGAATTTCTCGATGTATTTAACGATACATTCTTTCCGATTCAAGTGCAGCAAGTGAAAAGAGAACAGTTTCGGACGCTCCAGCAAGGTAACTCTTCAGTTTTAGAGTACCAGATGAGGTTTATGGCGCTTAGCCGTTATGCACCTTATGTAGTTTCAGATAATAACATAATGGTTGAGTATTTATTTAGAGGTTTGAGAGTGGAGTTGTAGGATGCAATAGTACCTCTCATGTGTAAAACAGTGGAAGAAGCAGCCCAGAGAGCAGCTACATTAGAGAGGTCTATTCGGACTCGTCAGTGGGCGAGTCAGGCTCAGGTAGTTTCCGGCTACCGCAGCAATCAGTAGGTGCAAGTAAGGGTAAAGCACCAGCAGGACCTTCTTCATCAGGCTTTGGGAAATGGGGTCAGAAATTAAAGCAAGCATTTAAAGGCAAAGGAAGAGGATGGGGAGGTCGTCAGCAGTTTCAGCAAGGCCGAGGTAGGCCTGAGGTGGAGGAGTCGCAGCAGAGTACTGCCAGGCAGCCCGTTACTCCACCAGGATATAGATGCTATAATTGTAATCAGCCGGGGCATTTGATCCGCAATTACCCCTATCCGAGAGAATATGGGTATGGAAGAGGTGTGCAGCAGCAGCAGCAGCCTCAGCAGTTTCAGCAGCCACAGTAGGTCGTGGCAGAGGAGCACCGCAGCAGCGAGGAAGAGGCCAGGTTATGGCTATCACCCGAGCCCAGGTGGAGGCATCGAATATGATAGAAGGTACTTTACTCTTTATGATTATTTAGCAAGAGTCTTATTTGATTCGGGTGCCTCTCATTCTTTCATTTCCGAAGAATTTCTATATTGTATAGCTCATCCTTTAGAGGAAAAGTCTTGTGAGTTAGTAGTGGAGGTTCCTTCGGGTGAGTTCCTACTCACTTCGAGCTATATAGATGAGCTCCTATTATGATTGAAGGGACCAGATTCGGGTCGGTTATATGCCCTGCAGTTGTCAGATTATGATATTATTTTGGGTATGGATTGGCTTGAGATATATGGAGCAATGTTAGATTGCAGAAAGAAAAGGATAAGGTTTTGTCATCCTAATGGTGCAGTATTTGAATATCAAGGTATGCCTTTTTATACCTCTAAGTTTCTAATTTCTGCAATTAAAGCTAGAAAGTTGATAATGCTGGATGTGTTGCTTATTTAGCCTCGGTAAGTCTGGTAGAAGCTAGTCAGCCAGTGGAAGCAGTTCCCGTGGTTAGGGAATTTGCTGATGTTTTTCCTGAGGATTTGCCTGGTTTAGCTCCACATAGAGAGGTGGACTTTACCATTGAGTTGCTGCCAGGTACCATGCCGATTTCTAAAGCTCCATATCGGATGGCACCAGCAGAACTTAGATTGAAAAAATAGTTAGAAGAATTGTTGCAGAAAGGGTTTATTAGACCGAGTCATTCCCCGTGGGGAGCGCCGGTTTTGTTTGTGAAAAGAAAGATGGAAGTTTTCGAATATGTATTGATTATAGAAGTTGAACGATGTGACCATTAAGAATAAGTACCCGTTGCCGAGGATAGATGATCTGTTTGATCGTTGCAATCAGCAAAAGTGTTTTCTAAAATTGATTTGAGGTCCGGGTACCATCATTGAGAATCAAAGAGGAGGATATAGATAAGACAGCTTTTAGAACCAGATTGGTACTTCGAGTTTGTGGTTATGCCATTTGGGTTGACCAATGCTCCTGCAGGTTTTATGGATCTGATGAATAGAATTTTTTATCCATATTTAGACCAATTCATTGTGGTCTTTATTATGATGATATTCTAATTATTCAGCATCTGAAGAGGAAGCATGCAGCTCATTTGAGGTTTACCCTGCAGTTGTTAAGAGATAACCGTTGTTTGCTAATTCAATAAGTGTGAATTTTGGTTGAAAGAAATTCAGTTTCTGGTTCACGTTATCTCAGCTAAAGGAGTAGCAGTGGACCCAAGTAAAGTGGAAGTAGTGATGAGATGGGGAGTGCCTAAGACAATAACCGACATTAGGAGTTTTCTGGGATTGGCAGTTATTATAGGCGCTTTATTCAAGATTTTTCTAAAATTGCAGCACCTATGACTAAATTGACCAGAAAGGTGTGCCTTTTGTGTGGTCCGGTGATGTCAGAAAAGTTTTTGGAATTGAAGAAAGACTTACATCAGCACCTATATTGACATTACCGTAGGGAGTGGTGGTTTTGTGGTTTATACTGATGCTTCAAGAAGAGGACTTGGCGCAGTGCTTATGCAGCATGAAAGTGATAGCTTATGCGTCCAGGAAATTGAGCCGGCAGAAAGAATTATCCCACTCATGATTTGGAATTGGCAGCAGTTGTGTTTGCCTTGAAAATGTGGAGGCATTATCTGTATGGCGAGAGATTTGAGATCTTTACAGATCATAAAAGTTTGAAGTATATTTTCTCGCAGAAAGATTTAAACCTTCGCCAGCGCAGATGGATTGAATATTTAAAGGATTATGATTTTAGTTTGGCTTACCATCCGGTAAGGCCAATGTTGTAGCAGATGCCTTGAGCAGAAAGGCATATGATAATGATGATGATTAAAGAGTGGAAGCTGTATGAAGAGAGTAGAGAACTCCTTGTATGTGCCCAGTAGTCAGCGACGGGCAGTACTAGCTGCTAGTGCTGTAGAGCCGTCTTTGTATTGGCAGATTATTGAGCTCAGAGAGCAGATGTAAGTTTAGCTAAATTGTGAAAATGGAAGGAGTTACCATTGATGATAATTGTGTGGTCAGGCTCAGAGGCAGGTTGTTTGTTCCAGCAGAAAGAGAGGTGAAGCAGCGAGTGTTGGAAGAGGCTCATAAATCTAGGTACACTATCCATCCGGGTAGTACTAAAATGTACCATGATTTGAGAAAGCATTTCTGGTGGCCTCATATAAGAAAGAAATAGCGAGTTTGTTGCAAGATGTGCTATCTGTCAACAGATTAAAGCAGAACATCAGAAGCCTGGAGGTTTGTTTGCAACCGTTACCCATTCCACAGTGGAAGTGGTGATATTGCTATGGACTTTGTGGCAGGTTTACCAAGATCGAGTTCCAGGCATAATGGAATATGGGTATTTGTTGACAGATTAACCAAGGTGTGCAGATTAGTGGCAGTAAGTATGTCTTGGACAGTGGACAGATTAGCAAATATTTATGTTGAAAGAATTGTTCCACTGCATGGTATTCCGAAGACTATTGTGTCTGATAGAGATCCAAGATTTACTTCTGGTTTTTGGAAAAGCCTGCAAAGAGTAATTGGTACTGAGATGAGATATAGCTCCGCTTATCATCCCCAGACAGATGGTCAGACAGAGAGGACTATCCAGACGATTGAAGAATGTTGCGGGCTTGTTGTTTAGTTTGGGGAGGTAGCTGGGAGCATCATTTGGGAATGGTTGAGTTTGCCCAGAATAATAGTTATCATACCAGTCTTGGGATGGCACCGTATGAAGCTTTATATGGAAGGCCATGTAGAACCCCATTGAACTGGCATGAAGTGGAGAAAGGCAGTTAGTGGGTCCTGAATTGATTCAGCAAACCACAGAAATAGTGAAGCTTATTAAAGAAAAATTGCAGGCAGCTCAAAGCAGGCAAAAGAGTTATGCAGATATCCGGAGGAGACCACTTCAGTTTGAAGTGGGAGATTTTGTTTTCTTGAGAGTTTCCCCGAGTAAAGGTATTATGAGGTTTGGAAAGATGGGAAAGTTGAGCCCGAGATATGTGGGACCCTTTCAAGTGTTAGAAAGGATTGGGGAAACAGCTTATAGGCTGGATTTGCCAACAGATTTTGCAGATGTTCATGATATATTTCATGTCTCTATGTTGAGAAAGTGCATTGAAGATCCAGCTCAAATAATCAAATATCAAGGTGGTGACCTGAGGCCGGATATGACTATGCCAGAGTATCCGGTGTAGATCACTGATCGAAAGATAAAGAAGCTGAGAAATAAAGAAATTGAGCTAGTTAAAGTGAGATGGGAAAATAGGCTAGGTGGTGAGATACCTGGGAGTTAGCCGAGGAGACGGCTAAAGGGTATCCCTATCTTTTGAATAAGTCTTTGTATTTTCTTTTTAGATGATAGTGCTTGTAAAGGTGTGTATGTTTAAGTTGTTTAACTTTGAGTTGTGTTATGAATTTTGAGGTCGAAATTTTCTTTTTAGATGATAGTAATGTAACGTCGCGTGCTTTTCGGATCCATGCGGATCATGTGTGTAATGTTGTGATGGCCGTTGTGAGGCCAGTGTGAGTTGGTTGTGTGGAATGTGTGGTTTGGATGTGTGGTTTGTTCAGGTGAGGAGCAGGTTTGGTCCTGAAATGGAATAGGACCTGCTGCAGTTAAGATGGAGTTGGCGGCCATGTGTGGCCGTTGACTTGTTGGCGTCCAGGTAAGGTGCCGTTGACTGCATGAACTTGGCGGCATAAAATGTGGACGTTTATGGTGGCGGTTGCCCTAGGCGGCAGAGGGGTTGACGCCAACCTGTGAATTCTGCAGGTTATAGGGTCACCCGAGGGCAGGTTTTCCACCATGTTCTCTCTTCCCATTGCCCCAGCTTCACGCCCCCGTATCCCTAAAGCTTCCAACATGTACAGGAGAGTGGTTGGAGGATCGTGGATGTGTGGCGTTGCCAAATCGGACGAGGAAACGCCGTGGCGTGGTGCAATTGCTGTGGGAGCTCGCGAAGGGTTCGGTGTGAACTGGGAGAATTCGGAAGGTTTAAGTGAGTTCTGAGGTAGGGAACGAACCCTGTTAGCTCCGTAGGATCATTAAAACACGACTTAACCACATGAATCTGCATGTTTAATGTATTATCGGGTTAAGTTGCACCATGTGGGAATAATGGGTGGTTTGATGAATTTAAGTAGTAAAGCATGCTGTTATAGTTTAATTATAGTGTATGGATGTTAGAGGAACTATCTCTGTATGTTTTTCCGTTGTTTTAACGATTGTAAAACCTGTAGAATCGGTTTAGGGTTTCTGCAGGAATAGAGGCTGAAGAGATTGGCGTCAACATCGTTGTCGCCAAGCTCATCAGCCGGGATATAGACGGCCAGAGCCATTGCCGTCTATTTCCTGTAAGCGGCAGTCGATGTGGCCGCTAACTTGTGTATAAGCAGAAATGACTATTTATGGTATTTATCGATAATGAATGGTGCGTTGGCACCTGTGGTGCACTGAGTGCACATGGTTTCTGTGTTTAGCATACGGGCTGTGCAGTTAGTTACTACTCACTTTCGAGGTTGCGTGTTGTTCACGCGAGTACAGTTAGTTCACGTGTAGTGGACCGTTGTTACTTGAGGTTTACGTGAGGTTTCACGTGGTTTGTGTGTGACGTGCACGTGGTTTTGTGTACGTGGCGAGTAGTACGACGCCTACCGTGGTTACCTCTCCAGTTGGGTGCCCCAGGTTCTTTGTGAGCCAGGATGTTAGCTCGGGACTTTGGTCCTGGTACTTGTGTTGTACCGTCGAGGTCTGTGTCGTCTGACCTGGACACCCTCACTCCTGTGTTTGAGTTGTACGTCCGGCTGAGGGAAAGACGACAGTGGGACAGTGACACTTGTGTTTGTCTTTAGTCACTTGTAGCGCGCTCGTAGTTGGGGTACGAACACCAGTAGACGTACTGGACCCCAGCTAGTCCTTTTCCAGTGCCTCACTCTAGAGAGTTTCGGGCCAGGATCTCTAAAGGTGCCAGGCATGGGCCTGTGACCGTGTGGTCCGCAGGTGGTGGTGTTTGGTTGGTCTCCACAGTTGTTTGACTTTTCACGTGGAGCGGCAGCTGGACCTTTCGTCCGTGGCTGCGAGACTGAGAGGTAGACCTGTGTTAGCTTGTCCAAGTCAGTTTCTGGTGTCGCGAACCAGTTCACGTGGCTCGTGTTTGTTTGTCTCTACTTTAGCTTGTACACCTGTACTGGTTTGCCGTTTAATTATTACAGTTGTTTTTCATAGTCGGCAGACGGTGAGTACTTTTACTGTTTTTATATCCTGCTTAGCTGTTCTATAAATCGTTGGTACTGCTTATTGCTTTTGTACCTGTGGTTTTTGGTTTGCTCGATTTTGGGGGAGTTCCCTACTGAGCCAGTGACTAGAGAGGCTCACCCCTACCCCCACAGGTGAGAGCGAGGAGGACGTTTCACAACCGTCGTCCAGTTCAGAGCCGCGCCGTAGCGGTGCAGGGTCGGTACCTCCAGCTGTGTAGTAGCAGCTCCAACAGTGTAGTGTAGTTAGTTGTTTATTTTCTTCAGTTGTACCTCGGGGTATGCCCCAGGCGCTTGTACTTCTTTTCAGTTTTGTGGAAATATGGCTATGTAACTTGTGATATATATATATATATATATGTATATATATGTATATATATATATACATATATATATATATATATATATATATAATTGGTGTGTTTCTTTGTGTTTACACGGACTGTGGTTTGGTATCCCTTGCGAGACTTCGGCCGTTCGCGGGAGGCGGACTCGATCAGTACGTTATTGGTTTAACGGGCTTGGCCGAGGCGTTCCGTCACATATGGGCTCGCCTTCTTCTGATCTTTTCCATCTGGTTTCTTAAGTCTTATTTTCTTGAAGTGTCTTCTACCAGACTGGAACTTCTTCTTCTTAGATAGAATGCGTTGCAATCTTCTTGACAACATTGCTTCTTCATCTTCGCAGTTGCTTGAGATCTCATCTTCTTCTGATGACTCTTCTGTTCTATCTTCTTCTGCTTTCAGAGTATTTGGATGATTCTTTCTGCTTGAGGACTCTCCCAACCTTTCTATGTTGATCTCATGGGCCATAAGGGATCCAATGAGCTTCTCTAAAGACATCATTTTCAGGTCGTTGGCTTCCTCAATGGCTGTTACTTTGGAGTCCATGTAGATGGAAGAGATCTGAGGATCTTCCTAACCATATCTCCAATTTCATATGTCTTCCCAAGTCCAGCTAAGCCGTTTGTAATGTCTGTGAATCTACTGAACATTTGGGTTATGGACTCTCCTGGCTGCATCTGGAACCTCTCATACTGAGTTACCAAAATATCTATCCTAGTCTCTTAACCTTGTCAGTGCCTTCATAGGTGATTCTTAATTTCTCCCACATCTCCATTGCGGATTTGCAGGCAGATACACGGTTGAACTCATTTTTGCTGAGGGCACAACACAAAATACTTTTTGCCTTACAGTTGAGAGATATCTTCTTCCTATCATCATCTGTCCACTGATTTTTCTCGTTGGTGACTAGGAGATCACATTCTTCAACTATGGACCATATCTAGTAGTCATGACCTTGTAGAAAATATTCCATTCTTATTTTCCAGTAAGCATAGTCTTCTCCATCGAACATGGTGGTCGGTTGACCGACTGACCTTCACTGTGACCTTGAGCTGCCATGGATCTTTACTCTTCAGATCGTTGAATCTTCTTCTTTGTCGAAGAGACTCGCTCTGATACCACTTGTTGCCCAGTTAGGTAGCCCAGAGGGGGGGTGAATGGGTCTTTAAAAATTTATCAGCTAATACCTATTCACTAAAAACGTTCACAGAGAAATACACATCGATGGATGTTAGTTATGGTTAGAATAATCAACAATCACACAAAGAGCAATCACACAACACAAGAATTATCCTAGTTCAGATCTCCTTTCCTTAGGAGTCCTATGTCCAGTCCCTGAGCAATATCTCAGGATTTCACTATCAAGGGTACTGTCCCCCTTAAGGACCCTTACACCTAGCCACAGCTGGTCTTCCTTCACACGAAGGGAAATACAAACACCCTGGATGCCCTACCAGGTCTTCCTTCACAACAGAAGGGAACACACACCCTGGATTCCACCAGGTCTTCCTTTACACACGAAGGGAACACGCACAGAAGCAAGTAAGCAGGAGATTAAGCCCCTAGATCAAGCTTTGACAAGCCAAGATCTGAAGCTAGGGACTGAGAGCAATGAGATCTACAAACAAAAGCTCACTCTTAGAACCAAACAAGCTCTCTCAAAAAACTAAAAACAATGCAGAGAGCAAAGAACTAATTCTAATGGAATGAGGCTTGGCTCTTTCTTGAGAACTCGCAGAAGACTTGATGATCAGAGTGTTTTTCTTTTGTAGTGACTGTCGTTCTCTATCTATCTGTCTTGTTCTTCTGGAGCTACTTTCTTCAATATATATATATATATATATATATATATATATATAATATATATATATTATATATATATATCTTCAATTGAAATCTAAACGTTGAAGTATCCGTTGTCTCTACCTTTTGGCGGACGTTAGACTGAGTGGCACTTGGAAGCTTCCAGTCAACAGTCCTTTATCCATTTGTACACGCAAGAGATAGGATCTTCTGAATTGTCCTTTGGCTTCTATAAGGTCCAACGTTGTGAGATGAATAGCTGACAGGGACCTGCACACAAAGTAAGCTAGAATAATAGACAGTTGGACTGTCTCTTGTTGTCAGTCAACGTTAGTGTGAATATTCATCGAAATAGTAATGCTATTTTGCTGTTCTAAAAGATGCATACAAGATAGACACGATAATGGACGATATCGCCTGCATATATGCAGTGATACGTTCAGTCTTCATTAAATGCACAGCTAACAGAAGGATATGTGCGAAGACTTTGACTATTCAACCCTTTGAAAGGATAAGTCATATGTCAAGTTGATTAATATGAAATCGATTCATTTATGACTTATGAAATCATTAGGCAACCAAATTGTTGTCACTTAACAACAAATCGTTATGAGATATGAAAGAATCGTTGTGATCACTAAAGAAATCGTTATGATGACTAAAGGAATCGTTGCGACAATAAAGAATTCGTTACGATGACTAAAGGAATCGTTATGACAATAAAGGAATTGTTACGATGACTAAAGGAATCGTACGACAATAAAGAAATCGTTACGATGACTAAAGGAATCGTTACGACAATAAAGAAATCGTTACGATGACTAAAGGAATCGTTACGACAATAAGGAATCATTACGACAATAAAGGAATCGTTACGACAATAAAGGAATCGTTACGACAATAAAGAAATCGTTACGATGACTAAGGAATCGTTACGACAATAAAGGAATTGTTATGATTACTTAAGAAGTCGATACGCAAAGCAAATCGTTATGAGATCTAAAGGAATCCTTATGATTACTTAAGAAGTCGATGCACAAAGTAAATCGTTATGATTACTAAGGAATCGTTATGATAGTGAGATCGTTGTGATCACTAAAGGAATCGTTACAGTTCTACTGTAATCGTTATGATTTATAAAAGAAACCGATGTGTACTTAGACAAATATGCTTCTACAGTATGAAGATTCTTACCTTTTTTGGCTTGTTTTCCTTGATCTATTTCCTGTGCTTAAGACTTGTAGAAAATAGGTTAGTGACCTTAATCAAGGGTTTGATAATTATCAAAATAATATGATTTTGTTAATCACCAAAATAGAAATATAATTAATTTAAATTACATGGGGATAGACTGTGACGGCCCTCGTTACACCGTACGGTCATACCGACCCACGTCGATATAGCGAGTGCTGCCAGTCACAGTGGGACATTTACCCAACGATACAAACAGCTGAGATACACGCGAATATACATAACAGAGTAGCGGAAGCAAAAGAGAACTATCTCCATTCATTCATCATCCCATTAGACATACATGCAGTTTCAACATTTGCAAAAAGGGAACTAAAGTTCTCATAAATTAAACTGCTGAAAATTTAAATACAAAATGTCCACATAATACATTTCTTTCCATATAAACTCTAATACAATGTTCCAAGTACATACTATGAAGACTACAACAAAAGGGGTGCACGACTCCACAAGCTAGACTCCGCGCTCGGAGTCTGTCTCCACTGTCTCCTCCACGAAGGTCTCGTCACCGTCTAAACCTGTACGCCGAAGCAAGAGTGAGTCTTAAAGACTCAGCAAATAACACTATACATGATATACACGTACAAGTCCTAGTGGTTTCTACAAGCACATACAATTAGCAATCACATAGCATGCTAGTCCATTTAAGTTTTCAACCTATCATGAAGGTTCTACAATTTTATACATAACGCATGCTTTCAGATTTCTAAACTAAAATTACCTATCACATGGTCTCTAATCCATTCACTCATGAACTTTACCCTTTTAAAGAACCACACACGAGAGTTATTAACCTGGACAACTTACATACATGGACGGGGAACATAATTAGCATGGATTCCACATGTTCATAAGTGCATGCATAACTTTCTATCAAACTTAAGGTTGCTGATTTTTACATGTTCCAATGGCTATAACCCCACACATGAGAGCTACAACGTTTCTTAAACATCACATATAACAATCTATAATGCCATTTTGCACACATGTTTCTTTGTGGTTCCTAGCATGGATTCTAAGCAATTGTACACACGAACATGAGTAAGATAACATGCATTTCTAAATTCACATATTTTCAGTTTTAGTCTCACATGGGTTCAATACACATTTTCACATCTAAAATTTCACATTTCTTTTTACACAATTTCCTCTTTTCACATGGTTACACTTTACACATACACATTCACATGTCACTTACACATTTACACATGGTCACATACACTTTACACTTTACACTTTACTCATATTTACACAATTTAGGTGCCGTGACACATAGTCCAAACCACCAAAGAAGGACACATTCACATCACATAACACATAGGCACCATCTAGGCAATGCAATGGTGACTCTTGGACTGCGCAGACCGGGAGAACAAGTCTCCACCCTAACCAGTGGTACTTGTCCACCTCTAGGATTTCCCCCTAATGCCCTTAGGGTCACTTAACACAATGAACTTTCTCAGGGGGACTTTTCCCTGATACAGCTCCACTGCCTTCTCGGAAGCAGTGTCACATTGGCACAATTCACACTTTTACACAATTAACGTTTTACACATGGTATTTACACTTTACACTTTCCATCACATTCACTTCCTCACTCATATGAACACCTCTGTTTTTACTAACATGGTACTACAGAGTTTTCAAGATTTAACACATAGTAAACACACCAATCATGCTGGTTTAAACAAAATAAAATCATATTACTATCATATGTACGAATTATTCACAATTCACATGAAAATACATAACTCTTTATCTACTGTTCCAATTGGCCTGAAAATTTAACCACATGCTGTTTTCGGGTTCAAATCATACCCTCAATTTTTCAGATTTTTCTGAGCTAAATAGGATTTATAGGAAATCAAACACCAAATTAGCATATTATTCACAATTTAAGCTAACATGGGTCTAACACAATTTACGATTTATCCACTTACTGTTTTGCACAGAAACTACTAACGTATGCATGAATTTAGAGTACAACATCGTCCTAATTCATACATCTATAATCATTTGCCACAAAACTATTTTTACATGTTTTTATTTATTTATTTTTTTTTTTCGAACCACACTTATTAACAATTCCACAAGCATGTATGGATTACCTAAATTCCAGAACATACACACATGACCTACAACTCATCATGATTAGACCGAAATCAAGGCATTCACATTAATCTAAATCATGAATCATGGACTTTGCAAAATGGTCTACAAGTCATGCTCACATGCTTACAAGACACCATTAACCACATTCCTCACACAACCCACACACATCCACCACCACAATACATAATGTACATAGCTTATAGGATTACCATATATCCTAATCGCATAAACATACCGAAATTAAATGTATAAGTGGGACAGAACAGCTCACTGCTCTGCCCAGAAGAACTAAACGGCGGTCTCTGGCCGCTGACTAAAGGTCGGCGGCATGGTCGATGGACGCCAAGGAGGACTGGGCGTCCAGGGATCCTGCCGTCTACTCAGGTCTGTGCAGAAAACACAGACCCGAGCTCCAAAACTTGGGTGAAATGGAGGGTCTAGGACTCGAGATAAATTCCATAAAAATGATGAGAACCTCCTAGACTCATACGGGGACACCATAGATAGGTTACTTGCCTTTTAGAAATCACACAAAGGGTCTAGGGCTTGGAGAAGCTCTCCTTGGGCAGTCCCAAGAAGTTGCAGAAGCACCTCCACAAACGCCTTCCTCCGAGCTCCTGGATGATCTCCTCAGCAAAACAAGACCGGAGAGGCCTTGCCCTTCATATCAGTTACCTCCTTGTCGGGGAAGTCGGCCGGATCAAGCTCCAGGAAGCCGGATTAAAGCTTCCAAACTCTGAGTTTTCTCACAGAGTGCTCTCTAGGGTTTTTCTCTCTTCTTTTCCTCTTCTCACAAGGTGAAGGGAGGAGTGAGAGGAGCCAATTTCGGGTTGGACCCTAAGAAGAGCCCCTCACCCACTCACCAAACCGATTAGACATGTTCAGAGCCGTTGGGGACACCTCCCCAATGGTTGCCTTGCCTTGCTTCAGAAGATAGCAGCTCTGCTGCGCATGCAGGTCAGAGAAGTTGGCGTCCAGATCGCTGGACGCTGGATCTAGTGTTGGCGTCCATGTCTGGACGCTGACACCACCTAAGCGGCCAGGGGTTGACGCCAATAAGGCCTTCGGCCAGAACCCTAATTATGCAGAAAACCATGCATACCAAGCTCCTATACATGCAATATGTACATGGTATTATATCCACACTATCATTATGCAATACATACATTATTTACGTTTAATATAAGCACGCGCACACGTAATTATACTATTTTAATACCTACATAAATACGTACATAATTACACAAGCACAATCATACACATAGATACGAAGAATACGACAGAAATTCGAGGGTTTTACATAGACTGTTCATCAGGAGTGTCTGCCCACCGAGATCCCTCGATGGTTCCGCAGATCGGAGCTCGCATCTTGGCGACAACTTTCCCTTGGTCACCTCGGTGTGAGCCGACCCTTGGTTGCAATAGCAAGACCCCGATACTATAGCAACCCCATTATTTAATAAATGAATGTAACATAACCCCGGCCAAAAAGATACCCACTGCGATAACTTTAAGTTAACGCGAAGTATCTATGGGACGCGAGCTATCGCATTACCACGTTAAGGTGGCGGGTTAATACCATCGCCAGTTATATTTTTAATTGAACCCATCCATTAAATTAACTCTTATTTATTAAATAATGGGGTTGTTATAGTACCAAGATTATGTTAATAATATAAGAGTATCTCTAAATCAAAAGTAATCAAAAGTAATTATATTACTTTTGATTTAGAGATACTTTTACATTATTAACATAACTTCAGTACTGTCTTCAGACGTGCACATTTCGATAGGATGTCATCAGACTTCGATAATAGAATTGAATATGAAGCCATCATAATTATCAGAAAATATGTTAATTTTAAAAATATGAACATCGAGAATTATCGAAGTACGGATATCGATATTAATTTGATTTATTAACTTTTGAAGTAAATTTTATTCGATTAAATTTATTTTAAAAAATTAAACTAAAATTACCATAAAATATACCACCTTCCAATTAACTTGTGTTTGAAATTTAGTCTTAATTGGATATTATTTAGATATAAAATTAAAGACCAAACAAATTAATTTAAATTTTCAAAGATTTTTGTTGCATGGCCGATTTTTGATGTAGGAAGGTTCAGAAAAGGAATGACAAGACAGGACATCATTAGGAAAATAGACGGGAATAACTAAGCCCATGCATGTATTTATTGCGTAAATAACGAGATGGGCAAGAAATTAATATATATGCATGCATTTCAACTTTTGAGAGCGGTCATGACTTCATAAAGCCCATATTTTTCTTTACCAACACCGGATTTAAATATTTTTATACAAAGTCAACTTTATATATATGAGAAACTATATAGTTATGTTTGCTGTCTCTTTTAGCTTTATGGAACAAAAAACCACCTTTATTCCTCACAATCTGTTAAGCAAGGACCGTAACTCTTAAGCCCCTCATGTTTTTCTCATATTGCATCCCACTGTTTTGATTGGCTTACACTTCGTACTTGATACGGCAAGGAAGTTGCTGCAGTGGAGAAGTATATATGCTGTTTTAATGAATTGTAGAATAGTTTAATAATCCGCATAACATGTGATAAACATGGCTTTTGTTGCCTTTTACATTATTAGTCGGAGATATACACATACACCCGACCGTGGTATTCTCAATATATCTTAAAATTCTTGATCTGTATGTCATATTTGACCCCAAAAATTCATCAATTATATCCCTTCAACTACTTCTCCGTCTAAATCATATTCTACTGAGATCACTATGCTGTAATTTCCAGACGGTACAAGGTGATCAAATTTATTGGATATTTCTATCCACAGTTACCGTATATAATCCCTCATCTATCTAATATCCGAGAACTATATATTAGGTATGGCGTTGTCCAATTTATATGGAATCTGTCCAAGTCATACTCTTATCGAATTCTTCTGAAGAAATCCTCTCAATCCGATTGATTATGGCCAAGGATTTACCTGAGTAAGGTCACACGAAATATTCTTCACAAGATATTGGGAGTGAATGATCTTTTATTGACACATAATTACATTCGTAAGATTGATTGTCATTTCCAATATCTGATTGTACTAGATTTGGTATGCCCAGATCTATAAGTTTGGTATCAAAAAATTGAGTACTCAAATGAACATCTTTGGTGTCTCAAGTCTAAGAACTGATTACACAATTAAGACCACAGAATCACTGTCCGACGATGAGATATCATATAATCATCCAGCATTGGAGAGCGGATCATTCAGTGAACTCATTTTCTAATAAGCACATGTACTATATCTCTGGTATCCCCACACAAGTAGTTATGAGATCAACTACCTCCATCATATGGACGAGTATAAAGCACACTAGTCCATCTGATTATCTTGATGTCCTTCTCAAGTAACCTATGACTAGGAATATTTGGGATCTGTGTTAAAAAAGTAAGTCTCATTATTATGATCTCATCATAATCATCATCCTTACTGCACTAACCCATGGACATAATAGTATATATCACATCACCAAGATATAATATAAGTGATAGATGCCATTAATATGTATTAGCAAAGGAGCTTTGTGCATGATTACAAGTACCTTTACACATGTGATTTAGTTTGTAGGGCACTTATAACTAGCACAGTGGATGGACTCTATCAAGTACAGTTCTTATACCATACCGTATGACATTGGTTCATGTCGGCCGCCCAAAGTGTCACATCCCCGCACCTAATGTGACTCAAAAATAGTCCAAGCCGAGTCAGAGACGGGCCCATCAAAATCATTCTGAATGAAGGAAGTAGAATAGTACAAGAATTACCATTAGCCCTGTCAATGGGTCGGATCCGGGTCGGATCCTTTGAGATTCAGATCCGGATCCGAAATTCTGGCGGATCTCGGATTCGGGTCGGATCAAAACCCGAAATGAAAGTTTGGATTCGGGTCAACATCCGAATCGGCCTCCGAGCTGAGCACTTCAATTCCCTCCTAGAGCTAGCCTATGAGGCGGTTTCTCGTGACCAACAAGCAGGCTGTAGGAGGATACTTCCGCGGCTTGTGCTCAGGGATCGGTGGAGTCGTCGCCCTCCGCAGCTGAGATGGTGGATCCAGCTCCGAGCCATTTTTTCTTAGCCTTTCATCTTCTCCACCGGCGATCGTCGATGCCTTCTATGCTTTCTTCCCTCCCTGCCAAATCACTCCCACTCCCCTCATCGCCGCGCCTTCTTCGCCTCCACTAGACACATCACCCTGCTTCGTTGCACCTCCGCCTCTGTGCGATTGCTGTCCCCGTGCCACCGCGCCACCGTTTTCCCACCGGATCCGCCGCCCCTGTGCCGCCGCCATTCTACCTATCCCCCGATCTCCTCCTGTCACCCCTCTCGCCGTCACACACGCCACCATCTTTAACCAATCTATCATCGGGCCACCTCGTGCCTTCAAACCTTGCCATGATCCCCCCCCCGCCCCCCCCCCTCAACCGCCACCGTCACAGATCCCCCTCTCCCTCGTCACCTTTCGACCTAGGCTTGCCACTCTCCGCCTTCTCCACCATGCTAGCCCCCTCCACGGGCGCGTCCCCATCTGGCCCTTCCACCACCTCAGACCGTTGAGCGGCGGGGACGGCAACGACGGCCTCTCGTTTGTGTACGCCGGTGCACCCATGGTCGAATTTTTTGGATAAACCCCAAGCTCACAACTTGATCCCTGTGACCTCGATCTGGATGGATCCCAGAAAAAGAAGTGGGCACCTGGCAGCTTGTTCTCCTCTTCCTCCTCCTCGTCTGATTTGTCTTCTTCTTGCCCTCCTGATTCTTCCTAGATCTTGCGAACCCCTCTCTTCTGGTTCTATCGTAGTAGTCTTCCCGATCAGTTGCTGCAGAGGGAAGGGAATGGAGATTGTAGAGCTTGTGATGGGGAGGACCTTGGGTGTGGTAGGGGTGAGCTTCCTCAACTGCTCCTGGACGCTGCCTCCGCCATCGCCGCCAATCTCGCCATCTGGACGCGTGGGTTGGGTGGTCGCAGGGCACAGCGGAAGGGGTTCCCAGATCGGGTTTTCGGCGCCCCGAAACACACAGATTTCGGAGCAGAGATGCTTGCCCCGAATCCTTGCCCTGTATGCAGAGAAAAGGTACATTTTGGGTCAAAATATATGATCCAAATCCGATTTGATTTTCGGATTCGAATCGGATTTCGGATCTTTTAGATCCATTGACAGGCCTAATTACCATAGAAGAGCAATTTATCAGGATCTTCAAAGTCCCCATGCAAATTTCTAAGTGATGCTTGTTGTCTCCACGTGCATGATGGTGTTTTGATGATAACAAAACGATGTTCAAGTGAAGCATGTCTCTGTAAATGTGAAAAATGATATTCATAGTGATGTGAAGTCATTGATGCTTGGATGATATTTTTCATAGACTAACGTACTTCTTAACAAGTGTTTCAAGGAGTTTTTGAACTTCTAAGCTCGTGCACAAAACATCCAAGGTATGTTTTATTTGAATACTTTGTGGACTTGGACGAACTTTCCAAATGTATTGATCGATCGATCCCTTTCCAGAGGACAACCAAAATCAACAATTGCAAGTTGGTCAACTGAACTCTGATAATCACTCGACCAAACCTATTCTAGAGACTAGAAGAATCGACTCTGAGAAACACATGAGAGGATCGACTCTCAGACACATATGAGAATCAAGTCACAGAAACACAGAAAAGAATCGACTTTCAGACACATTTAAGAATCGACTCTTAGAAACGCATGAGAGAATTTGATTCTCAGACACATCTGAGAATCAACTGTCAGAAACACAGAAGAGAATCAACTCTCAGACATATCTGAAAATCAACTCTTAGAAACACATGAGAGAATCCACTTTCAAACACATATGAGAATCGACTCTTAATAACATGTACATAAGAGAATTGACTCTCAGAAACATAACGATTATTGGCTTATGTACTTTAGAACATATTTAATTATACTAAGAAATGATGTAAATCTGCAAATCCTAAAGATTAACTTATTTACTTTTGGTCAGACTTATAGTCACAAAATCAAAGCTTGAACATAAACGAGCATATCAATAAACTAGACAAATAGTACATGCAACAATTTTTATAAGAAAGTTATATGTCATAACATAATCTTTATTTCTTAATACTTTAACTGATTGCAAACTTAATTAATTAGTTGTCTATGCAAGCCTTGAAACTTGATTCTAATTCGAAGGGCCAACTTATTGAAATTTATTGCTTAAAAGTCTAAGACATATTTAACCTTATGAAATTAGGATGTTACACAAACACATTGTTATTTTTTTAGAATTCAATTTTTTTTTCTTGTATAAGGGTATAAGTATGAAGTCAAGACAAGAATTCTATGTCTTCTAGGGAAGTATATATTCTTTCATTGTTAGTCAATTTACACTATGTACATCCAATGGTTGTTTATCATGTTTGTACATCCAAACTTGCATTATTAAATTAGCCGCCTATTCTCTCTCTATCCACAAACAAACATAGCATGTTCATAGTTGGCCATTTTTTTTTAAAGAAAAATAGTTATAAGAATGCTTCGCTTTGATGTCAAAAGTTAGCTTCATATCTTGATATTAATTGATTCTTTTGTGTACAATCATTTTGCTACTTGTAAACACCGCATCAGGTATATATGTGAAGGCTGCCTATGTCTTGAATTTGAAAATGCTTAGTGCATTTTTATACTACACTTAAAGTGTAATATGATTAGACACTCATCTTATGTGGCACTCAATATTGGGTTGCCACTTTATCACCCCTTATGTGAGTGGTGTCACATGAGATGAGTGCCTAGTCATATTGCACTTAAGTACAATAGAAAAATACACTAAATCTTTCTCCTTGAATTTAGATGCGCCCTACTAATTGCAAATATGCGGTCGTACCGAATATTATATTTAGATATTTATGTGGACCAAACGCGATCGACATTGATCACTTCAACCGATCTCAATCGGGCTGTCTAGACCACTATGGTTCGGATGGCTTGATCCGATACAAATATCAATCCAGATCTAAACCGTGTACCGTGCTGTTTGGATTGGTTTTAAACCCTCTACAGCCAGCATTCTTCCGGCCATCCACTACGCCCAAACTTGATGGTCAAAATGACGATATCAATTTGGATTCAAACCATGCTGATCTAGATTGGTTTTAAACCCTCCACAGGCCAGCATTCTTCCCCACTACTCCACTTGATGGTCCAGATGGCTTTGGTCTAATACGATACCACCTAGATCCGAACTGTGCTGATCTGGATCGATACTAAACTCTCCACAGGCGAGCCTTCTTCCGCACTACACCCAATCCCCACACACACAATCCATGGTAAGGTACACTTCCCTCTAGCTAGCCACCAGTCCACCCCCATTTTTTCACCTTTGAACATTTTTCTTCATTTTTTGTCGAGGAAGTGATCTTTATCCATTTGTGGGCGGTATGCGTTGGAACATATGAAATAGGGTAGAAAATTAAAAAATAACAAAAAATAAAAAAATTCTATGAAAAAAAATAGTGTGTTTATATAGATGATCTGTCGAACTGGTGTGGTATAATATGCTACGACAATTTATTTTGTACACAACAAGGCCGATCCATTTTGGTTCAACGGTCTGGTCAACAATGTTTTAGACAAAATTTAGGGAGAAAATATCATTAGCCATTTTAGGTTCTAACCCTATCTTTGGTCAAGGTATTTACAAGTTGGAGCAATCTTGAGTATTACCCTAACGGACCATTTTTTCTGCATTGAGTATAAGTAATTTTCTTAATGATGGTTATTTTAATATTAGATGATAAATATCTATTTTTTTCTATATAGCCTTATTTTTTTCTTCGATTCATATGGTCCAATATATATTCTATCTAATTAAATAACATTTCAACATTGGAGATATCCTCATGAAAAATAAATTTCTTATTAGGGGGGATTTGATAATGTGATAAGGGGATTTATCCTTCTTTTATCACCAGTTTTAACTCCGCACATATTTTGGAAACGTGTTTAATTTAACCCCGGATAACAACCATTGAGTGGGGATAAAAGTTATCCACAAGGATAACTCATTAATTATAATAATTTATTATAAAAATTATTTTTCTCTCCCTATACATAATTAATAATGTCAAATTAGTATAAAGAGTGATAACTATACATACTCTGTCACATCACATTAAAAGTTATCTCATTCTCTAATTATCCCTCATTTAAACTATCTCAAACCAAAAAAACTCATAAACATGAATAGTCTATGTAGAGGTATTCTTTAGTCCCATATTGAAAGATAGTGAGAATAAGTGTGTGCTTATCAGCAAGAGTCTCACCTCTTCTCCCAAGATGGTCCTTTTAAAGGACAAAACCCCAAGCATGTGGACAATACCTCTTGGGAGGTACACTTAAATCACGTCTCTTCATTGGCGCCGTCTGTGGGAACGAACGAGAGGCCATGCGCCCTACTCAAGCGTCTCATCTTCATGAGACCCGCACACCCTTATCCTCACTCGGGGGCTGTGTAGAGTATTCTTTAGTCCCACATTGAAAGATAGTGAGAATAAGTGTGTACTTATCAGCAAGAGTCTCATCTCTTCTCCAAGAGGGCCCTTTTAAAGGACAAAACCCCAAGTATGGGGACAATACCTCTTGGAGGCACACTTAAATCACGTCTCTTCAGTCTATATATACATGATTTACTTATCATCAGTCCCCTTATCTCATTATCAAGGAGGTTAGAGATCTCATAACTTTTAAGTAATACTTCAAGTAATATTTGAATATGGGTACGATACCCAAGGATAGTAAATCGAAATTTAACTCACTCAGATTTGAAAATAAAAAAATGACACTTTTTTAGCTTACCTTTGGGTAAATTGTACACATAGGTCACATAAAAAAAGTAACCACTACCATCATGACATCTCATTTAAAACCAACTTTTTAACTTATCTAGGGATAGCAGCTTGCCTCACCCCCCATGGGCTGGGAAACTAAAATCTTTCTTACCCCATCGTATCTCGGTTTAACCCTGGAACCCTGTGGTTAAGTGATCTGCGCAACCAAAGTGCGTTGGACGACTATCCCATGGCATATCCCACAGTACCTAGGGGCTACCTCATTGCAAAAGCAGCATTACTATTAATCGCTACATAACTAACATTTGTTGACGACCATTTTTAGCATGCTGCTAGCCTTGTACTATGTTGGAACTACCCAAGGGTCATCATCATCGACAATCACTGCCAATCAACACCAGAGATGGCAGCAGGCAACACATCAATGGTAGTGGTTGATGGTGTAAGGTATCAAACATGAAGCATCGAAAGTAAAATACATAAAAAATTTATGTCGTTGGCCAAAATTAGTAAAACGTCTCAGCAAGGAAGAATCTTTCATTACTTTTGTAGGATAATGAATCTCCAGAACGATCAAAGACAAACAAGGAAAGACCTCATAATCACGAGTTGTTCAAGTGTATGGCCTCTAGACGTATCTACGCAAGCCTTGGAAGTAGATGGATTCTCCTCCACAATCTATAGATGACGACCTGATCTCAACTCCACCATCCACGAAAAGAGAAGATGAGATAAAGAGAGAAAGAAGTGGGGCACACTAGGCTAGAGTAGAGGAGGAGGGCGGCTAGTCTAAACCCTAGAGTTTGGCTTAAAATTTGGACCATCAACATGAGAGTTGCTACGCAGCCGAGAAAGCCATCTCATCCCAGGAGCAGAGAGAAGGCCCAGGTGGGGCCCACAACCCTAGGAGGTGCAGGCCCCACCCCCTCTCTATGCCCCCCGACGCCCATAAAGTTGGTATTTCCCCATCAACATATGTTTATAGCCTTTGTGATATTTTCATAAAAGCTCATTAACTGTCTATAATTACCATCCAACTGAATCTATTCAAAACTCTATTGTGTATAACTCTCTAGGTCCAAATGTTTGTTTGATTTTCAGCCAATTTAGTTAAGAACATCTTCTTAACTTAATTAACATAACCCATTATCCAATAATAAAAAATATCAAGTAACATCTCGTGATCCCAATGACATTAGTGATGAGCAACCTACTTTAGGAACCTTTCTGTCTACATATTTTGCACAATTATGACTCTCATTCGTATAATATCCTATGTTGGATTAGGGTATGGTCACACTGTCAAATCTTAATATATCCTAACTTAATGGTACCCTATATTAGGTTGACCAAACAACTCCTTTTCATAATGAATTCTTATACCCTGGCCAAGAGTTTCTAATTACATATCTATAGGACATTCTCTTCTAACTTCATACCAACAGTGAATGATCTCATGTTGTCAATATAATTGCCTTCGTGAGATTTTCTTTGAATTTGAATAACTAACTATATAGAAATACGAATATGAGATTTTAAGTCTGTGACGACCCACCAGCAAACTGGCCCAACAACCGTGCCAACTGGTAGACTTCTCAGGAAGGTCACCCATCCTGAGACTACTCCCAACTGAGCACGCTTACTTCAGAGTTCTTTTCCTACTCGAGCTCTGAAAATGACTAGTCTGGGTTGTTGGTAGTCTGCTGATTTAGTCCATTTAACATATTCTTATATGGGGTATTACAATCTACCCCTCTTATATAAGCGACGTCCTCGTCGCTGCTCACACATAGCACACAATCAAACCCCAGGCAGGCAGGATTCTAGAGGTGGCCCCCACAGGTTCAAGAGGTGGCTCCCACTATGTAGCACTTTGCGCCATTATGGCTTCAAGAGGTGGCTCCCACTATGTAGCACTTTGCGCCATTATGGCTTCAAGAGGTGGCTCCCATAGCGTAGCACTTTGTCCTGTGTGGCACTTAGTTCCTGCACTTCCGGCTGGGTAAGGCTCTGATACCATTTGTGACGACCCAACCAGCAAACTGACCCAACAACCGTGCCAACTGGTAGACTTCCCAGGAAGGTCACCCATCCTAGGACTACTCCAACTGAGCACGCTTAACTTCAGAGTTCTTTTCCTACTCGAGCTCTGAAAATGACTAGTCCGGGTTGTTGGTAGTCTGCTGATTTAGTCCATTTAACATATTCTTATATGGGGTATTACAAAGTCAGTAATCAAATACATAATAGTCCTCAAATAAGACATTTTTTGATGACTCAGGTCAAGGATCTAATTGAACCACAATGACCATAAGTACTCTGATTGACAGTTAACATGATAACTATTCAGGGATTTTAGATCGAGTCAATTAAGTGAACTCATTTATGTAATGAGTACTTGCATATGTATCTTAGTGTCACCACCCCAATGATTATGAGATCAATCACCATCATTAAATGAGCAGATATCATGCACACTAGTCTATCCAAGTATTTAATGTCCCATCTCGAATAGGGGTGTACAACGGTTCGATTTGGTTTCCCCATTTTTTGGGGAAACCGAACCGAACCGAACTCCTTCGACGAAGGTTCAAACCAAAAACAGATTTTTCTGAAAAAACTTGGCATTTTCTGGAAAAAAAATTGACGTTTTTCTGGAAAAATTGGCAAAAAATAGTCTTTTACAGCGGAAGCGAGTTTCGAACTTGCGATCGCCGCGCACGGAGGGCGCACGACGCATCCTTCCACTGCACTACCTGCAGTTTTTTGTATATATATATATATATATATATATTATATATATATATATATTCGGTTCATTTCGATTTCCCAGCCTGAAACCGAACTGAACAACTAGACCCATGAAACCGGTTCGGTTTTTCGGTTTGGACTATATTTTGTACACCTCTAATCTCGAAGATCATATGACTATGAACATTTAGAACACATATTTCTGAATGATTGATTCAATTATCACAATCTCATTATGATTGTGCTATCATTGTATATGTTCAAAGACTTTATCACATTAACTAATAAATGTACATAAAATAATAAGATATAACAAAACATTATTATTAATAAAAAACTGAGATAATATAAAAATTTTGATGTCATCATAATTCCTATGATTAACTTGCAAGACACACATCTCTTTCATATGGTAGTTGCCAGCAATTAACACAACGATGACTACGGAGGATGGTAATTAGCGATGGCATGGCAATGACAAGATCCCCCAATATTACTAGCCTATTCAGTCATCTTTCATGAATGACTTAGATTAATAGATGAATGGACAAATCGGCCACCTCATCTTTATTGTCTCTTAAGACGAATAGCAAGCTTTCCTCAAAGTATGTTAGAACCCTAATTAAGGAATGGAATAGGATTGAGTTCTATTTATTATAGGAGATAACAACTTCCTATCCACCCGTGTTTCCAATCAGAGGAGGCCAAGATGTTTTGATGTTGCCACTTCTGATGACTTCCCAAGTCCCACAATTAGAGGGAAAATATGAGGAGCCCCTCAGTTGAGCCGTGGTCTGGTTCGGTACAAGAAACATGAGTTTTCGATATCAATTCTAATAACTGTATAAAGTTTCGGATTCCAATTACTATATAATCAGAATAGTCATTTCAGATTTTGATTATATTATCGAAATTAAAATCAGAATCGGTATCATTTTTTTTCAAAATTCAATTTTTTTCGATTTTACGTCCGATTACTGAAATCCGTGGGCTAAGGTACTTATCGTGGCTTTATCTTTTGAGTTTATGGATTGGACCGCATATTGGCACAAGTTTAGAGCATGGGTTGAGTGAGGCCTTAGGGTTTAACACTTTAAGCTGTTATTTTTTAATATTAATATAATTAGAATTAGAAATTGATTTTAGAATGAGGATATTTCATTTTTTATTCTGATAAATTATCGAAATAATTGATACCGATTCTGATAAGCTAATGATATAATTTTTTAATTTCGAATCTAATAATTCTTATCAGAATCAGGCCGAAATCTCAAGTTTTTAGATTCCATTTGCAGCCTAAGAAAAACACTCAATCAGCTAAAAACTTACTGTTGAGGTAGAAAATCAATGCAAGGGACACTTTGTTGCCCCCCAATGACGACCACCTTTGATGGACCTAGGAGATCAAGACTTGCTATTGGGCGCTCGTTGGGCCGAGAACTTATTTCTATGAGAAAAATTTATTACACTTGAGAATTACATTTTCTAATGCACTTTAGCTTTCTCATTAGTCAATACATTAGTGGCGCATTATATCCATCCAATGAAAAGTAAGAAGTGTATGAGAAAATACAATTCTCAAGTATAATACGTTTTTCTCTACTTCCACGATAATTATGTTTATCTTAGTTGTTAGCATAAGATGATAGCATAGAACACTAGATTGGGCCATAGACGGATGCATCATAGAGTCAGCGGGGTCATGTGACCCCGGTGATTTTTTTTTTAAATGTCTTTGTATGTTGCAATTTTTAGGGAATTTTATAAAAGAGTGACCCTACTAAAATCACTCAGAGATGACCTGATCTAAGACCTTAAAACTTTTTTTTTGTTTACCCTAATCTTTCGCCACTTCGCTCTTGCTCCGCTGCTCAGGCTCAACAACTGCTGAATATAAAATTATTTATTTATATTATATATTATATAAATATTAAAAATTAATTTGAACGACCCCACTGAATAAATTTTCTACATCCGTCCCTAGATTGGGCTTATTAGAGCCAAAAGATTTAAGTCGTCCTAAAGACAGACCATATGTTAGCGTGTGCATATACATTATATATAAAGAAAGAGCATATGTTACGTGCGCATATATATTATACATAGAGAAGGAGAAATGTTAGCACATGGCTGAACCATTGGATCTTGATCCGATGACTCTCGAAAAAAATAGAAAAAAAAAAAAGGAAACATGCCCGAACCAAATACCAAATGCACCATTAGATTGTGTCGCACCTGCAAATGGAAGGGGACGAGTTGTTTCTTTTTTTTTCTTCAAATTACCTGTGATCACGGATTCATGACCCGATAGTGCAATATTGGATACTGACAGGCCACACCAACAACTTGGAATTAGTTTGCTAAAACCCACTATTGGTTGGCAACCATCGGCAACCTCAAGGAAAGCCAACGGCCTTGTATGTAGGAGAATCTCTATAGTTTACTGTAGATCGTTGAGAGGCATGTATCATGTTCATGGGAGATAATCAAGAGAGGTACATGAAGAGTTCATTTAATCTTACTTAAAAGAGATTATATCATCTTAAATTAACATGTATTATCTCTGTTAGCATGTTTAATGTTAAACAATCATGAAACAGTAGAGATATCATAATTTTTATAGCATTGGTTTCAAGAAATTTGGATTTTAGGGCCGACAGTCTAAACGTATTGGGTCTAGTGAGCACGTTCAGAATGCGGTCAAGGACCCCAACACGTTCAAGTTAAGAGTCACGCTTCCGGAGACATGGCTTGCTGCCGGATGTCTGATGCAAGGAAGTGATGCTTGTGCCGAAAAGGTTTCGGCATGTGCCGAGCAGACGTGGCTCGGAAGAGAGAGCCTTTGACCGAACAGGCTATAAGGTATCCAGAGGCGGCTCTTGGGTCCCGCCGGTACCAGAATGCAGGGACCGGCCTCGGGACCTTGGAGCTGTTCTTGAAAAGACGTGGCGCCTCACGGGAGGGCACGTTTGCCTGCTGAATTGGCTGGGCTGGGCCATGATGGGCCTTGCGCACGATGGTGGCTAGAAACAACCACCACACTTGCCCCCCACGCCATCGAGTGAGCTCGGGAATCAGGACGCTCGAGGGCGAAAGCCTGCTCGAATGTCACCTACGTAATAAATGCGACGATGACCTCGGATGTATGGGCGGCGGGGAGGCGACGACGCTCACTATACCTCCTCGATAACGGAGGTAACCCCATGATGGCGGGATGACGTGTCGAGCCAGGGGGCTCTCCACGGTACATCTGAATGGTCACTTTGGAGCGGGGGGCATCGCCTTGGCATTTCGAATTTCGTGCCCTCCTTTCCTTATAAGGAAGAGGAGGGGCACAGGCGAGGAACGCACGCCCTTATCTTTTTCGCAGAGCCTGCTTGCCCCCCAAGCATCTTCTTTCTCCTCTTCGCGATCATCTTCTTCGTCTCTGCAACTTCCGACGATGGCAGGTAAGGGGAAAGCGGTTGCGGTCGCCGGGGCGAGTGGAGTCACCGTGGCCGCAGTTCGAGGGCCGCAATGCTGCCACTACAACGGGCTTCGGGAGCGCTTCCGCATCGGCGATGAATATGAGATCATCGACGCGAAGGAAGGAGAGTCGTACCTGGTGAACAAACCAGGTTGTCTTCCCCTCTCCGTGGACCACATGGAAGCAGGACTCCGGCTGCCGTTGCCGGAGGTGGCGAAGGCGTTGTTAAACCGGTGGGGAGTTTCGCCGATTCAACTGACGTCGAATACGTGGAGGTATATCTGCATCTTCGGCGTTATTTGCAGAATCAAGCAGATCCGAGGCTCGGCGGATGTGTTCCGAGCACACTTTAAACTTTCTGCTTTGCGGTCATCGGGGGCGGACATCTATTATGCAAAGCACCGAACGGACAGGATGCATATACAGCTGTCCGAAAAATATTCCAACAACAAAGGTTGGATGGACAGGCTATTCTTCGTCCGGCGCCGGGACGGTGCAGAGTGGGGGTTCCCCACCGTCATCCGATCAGCGCAGAAGGACAGCTTTCCCAAGCTGATTCAAGATGAGGCGAGGGCCTCGGAAGCTGCCGAGTCGGCGTGAGGAATGGAGAGGGCTACGTGACAGAGTTTTCAATTGTTCGGCATGGTCTGAGCAAACCATGGAGTAAGTGCTCAAACTTGTCTTGTTGCGTGCCAGTTCAGTGAATGTGTTCTAACAACTTCCCCCTTTTTGCAGCCACTGCGGAGTTGGAAGCTGGGAGAGATCAGGAGGCAAACGAGAATTTCACCGAACAGATCCCTATCATGGCTCACATGGTATATGAAGGTGACGACGTCGCTGCTGTTGTCCGGGTCCCCTCTGCTGTGAGGGTTGGTACTGCGGTAATGACTGCATTGGTGGTGCCTTCACCTACCCAGGGGCGCCCGGAAAGCACACGGGTCCCTGAGAAGGGGCCCGAAAAAATTCGTTTGAAGAAGAAGGCCACCATCAAGGTGTTTTAGTAGACGCGATGCGGCCTTCATTCGAGGAGGGCGAAGGGGCGAGTCGGCCTTCCGCCGCCATGAAGAAGAGGCCGATGCTACTCGACGAGGGCGTGGAGGCCGAAGACCAGCTCCGAGCTCGGAAGAAGAAGAACTTGGTTCGTGCTGCCCCTCAATAGAGCGAGGAGGGGACCAAAGAAGAGGTCGGCGGGGCGCAGTTGCTATTGCGCAAGAAGCGCAAGGCCGCTGGGACGGCCGAACAGGAAGCACCGCAAATGCCCCCCGTAGTCCGGCCCGAGGTCGCCCAGAGAATGGAGACCGAGCTCTGGCTCGTTGTGCTAAGCGACGGGTCAGAGAGCTCTGTTGAGGAGCAGGAGGGAGTGCCCGTGCTGCCGGGCCCAAACGAGGGCTGCGAAGAAGGAGTTGCTCGTACGGTTGCGTCGAGCACTGGAGGTGCCGAGCCAGATACTACTGTCGATGCTGCAGAGACCTTTGCTCAAAGGGGCGAAGGTCATGAAGAGACCCCTGTCATGGGGGAGGGGACTTCTCCACACTCGAGGTGCCGAAGGAGAACGTCCCCGAAGTGGTAGCTGCGTTCGGGGCCGAAGAGACCACTGCAGGAGGAGCCCTGGTTGAAGGCCCCCTGCCCCCCAGCGAAGTAATTGTAACAGCAAAGGCGCAAACCGTTACTTCGGTTCCTAAGGGGACCGAGGAGGTTTCTAACGCCGGAGTGGGAGAGATTCGTGAGACGGCCCAAGCAACAGAGGGCCAGGAAATGGCTGCTGAAGCTGCTGGCAGAGCAGGGCCTTCCGGAGCACTAGCAGGCGGGACCACCGAGGAACACGCTGACTCCGAGGAGGACCGGAGGCCGCTTACCGAAGTGCTGAGGGGAAGGTCATCTGAGCTCCCCTCGAAGGCAATGCTGGAAGTGGCACTCGGTCGCCTAGGAGGAAATGTTTCAAGGCTACTTCCTCCAAGTCCCACCACGTCTTACCTGGAACGGGTGGCGCGCTGCCAGTCCCTCAGTCCAGCGGTGTCCCCTGAACACTCCAGCGGAGCGTATCGTCCAGAGCGCCTTAACGAGCATGATGATGCCGACGACGCCGACGTGGGGGCGCTGGTCGATGGAGTTATGAATTCCCTGGGCGTGCTAAAGAAGTTGGCTATGCGCACCCAGGGTTAGAGGCAGATGTGGGAGGCGGAAACGGCCTTCTGCGATGATCTGGTCACTAAGCACGGACTCGCGAGGCCGAGCTGCTAAGGGAGGTGAAAAGCCTCCAAGACGCCCTCCGAGCATCCGAGCTAAACCTGATTGTTGCCCGAGCAGAAAAGGAGGCAATTGCGAAGGTGTTAGCCGAAGCTAGGGCCCAAGGAGTGGCAGAGTACAAAGAAGGTCCGGACTTCAAAAAGGACTTGGAGCAGTTCAGGGCCCGTTGTTACAAAGTGGGCCTCGAAGCCGGAAAGGAGCTCGGGGAAAAGCTTGCTTGGACAGAGCATGCCCGAGAAGCCTTCAAGGCTGCTGTAAGGGAGTGCCGGTGTCATACCCAGGACGTGTATTTGGACGAATGCCTCTGTAGACGATGGCGCCGGTACCTTCAGACAGGCCCCTTGAATATCCTTACCTTTTTGTTTGGTAGCTTGGCCAAAGCGAGATTTTGTACAAAATCTGAATAGATCTCCTCTTTTTTTTTTCAAAAAATGGCTTCGCTTTTTCTATCTCCTTACCTTGCAAGTGTTCTGTCCGAACCGGAATTCGTCGGTCGTTTAGAAGTGTTCACAATTACCGCACAGGTGTTATGAACTGTGGGTGGTCTAGCCCCGAGTGCTTGTGGAACATCTTCATACTAGGAGATGCTGTTACATCCTTGTGAGCTAAAGATCTTGAGATAAGGATGTTTTGGACTTCGTCTCTAGCCGGCCAAAAGAACTGGTAGAGGAGAGAAGTAGGATGCCGAACAGAAGGCTTTTATAAATAGAAAGCCTTCAAGTTGGATACATGCCAGGTTCTGGATATGGCCCCGCCACTAGGGTAGTTAGCTTATAAGAGCCTTTTCCAAGAACTTGGGTGACCTGATAAGGTCCTTCCCATTTTGGGGCGAGTTTGCTGGCTGCTCTTTGGGGATCTGATGCCGAGCAACGGCGAAGAACAAGGTCACCTTCGAAGAAGCGCCTTTCCCGAACTCGGTAGTTATAATATTGCGCAAGTCGCTGTTGGTAGGAGACTAGTCTGATGCTGGCGTCACTCTGGCGTTCGCCAAGCATGTCTAAGTTTTCCCTAAGCGCGCGATTATTGGTGGCCTCGTCGAAGTGAGTTGTCCGGAGAGTGGGGAGAACCACTTCCAAAGGTACAACGGCCTCTGTGCCGTAGGCCAAATGGAAAGGGGTCTCCCCAGTGGCTACCCGAGCAGTTGTTCGGTGGCACCACAACACGTTAGGGAGCTCGTCAATCCACAAACTACCGACAGCTTCTACTCCGTGTGTGAATCCCGTGCAGCAACGTACGGTTGGCGTTTTCGACCAGACCATTTGCCTGAGGATGTGCCACGGATGTGAAGTGGTTGTAGATGCCAAGTTCGGCGCACTTTTGCTTGAAGAAGGTGCTATCGAACTGCTTCCCGTTGTCGGAGGTAATCACTCTGGGACGCCAAACTGCAGAGGATGTTCTTCCACACGAACTTCCACACGGCTTGTTCGGTGATTGTGGTAACGAGTTCTGCTTCAACCCACTTGGTGAAGTAGTCGATGGTCACGAACAAAAACTTCTTCTGACCCTGGGCCTCTGGAAAGGGACCCAAGATATCAATGCCCCACCTAGAGAAAGGACGAGGCTCAAACAGTGTATGAAGTTGCCCGACAGGTTACTTAATGAGCTACCTGAACTTCTGACATTCCGGGCACCTTCTGACAAAAGACATACAGTTCTTTTGTAGAGAGGGCCACCAGAACCCTGCTCGGATAATGCTGCGTGCCAGCGTTCTGCCCCCCAAGTGGCTTCCACACAATCCCTCGTGAACCTCTTCGATAGCCGAAAGGGCCTCTTCAGGGCTAAGACACCGTAAGAGGGGTCTTGAAAGGGACCGTCGGTAAAGCTTGCCTTCAATGAGGGTGAAATACTGAGAACGCAGTCTTATCTTCCGTGCTTCGCCCTGCTCGGGGGGAAGCTCGCCTCGAAGTAGATAGGCCAAGAGAGAGTCTGTCCAGTTTGGAACTGGAGGGTCGGACCCAATGGCTGCCACATCCACTTCGGTGCTCGTGCGGCGAGTTCTTCGATATACGGAGCGAGAAGGGGTGATGTCACCTGAAGACGCCAACTTGGCAAGTGCATCGGCTCACGCGTTCTGCTCTCGTGGGACGTGTATGACTTCGAAGTAGAGGGGGCCTTCTACTCGGCTCTTGACCTGTTAGAGGTACTGGGCCATGCGTGGCTCCCTTGCTTTGAACTGTCCGTTCACCTAGCCGGCAACCAATTGGGAGTCGCTGAAGACCCTAAGTTGAAGGGCTCCAAGGTGCCTAGCCATTCGGATTCCAGACAGCAATGCTTCGTATTCGGCAACGTTGTTGGAGGCCGCAAAGCAGAATCGGAGGGCATATTGGAACCCTAAACCTCCGGAGAGGTGAGGAACAGGCCAGCTCCGCTCCCTATGACACACGAGATCCGTCGATGTAGAGCTCCCATGGGGGCTCGTCGGCCAGCTGAGGATCCTGTTCGGTAGGGAGTGTGCATTCCGCGACAAAGTCCACCAATGCTTGCGCTTTGATGGCCGTCCTTGGACGGTAGCTGATGTCAAATTCGCCTAGCTCGATGGCCCATTTAATGAGCCGGACGAAAGCCTCTAGACGCTGTAGGATAAACTTCAGCGGCTGGTCGGTGAGAACCGTTATTGAGTGGGCCTGAAAGTAGGGCCTGAGTTTCCGGGCAGCCGTGACCAGAGCAAGGGAGAGTTTCTCTGCTCGAGGGTACCTTCTTTTAGCTTCTTGAAGGACCTTACTGATGTAGTAAACGGGACGCTGGGCCGCTCCCTCTTCTCTGATCAATACTGCGCTGATGGAGTGTTCGGTAACTGAAAGGTATACGAACAAGGGTTCCCCGAGCACAGGTTTGAGAGAACAGGTGGGGCTGCAAGGCCTTCGACTCCGCGAAGGTGACCTCGCAGTCCTCGGTCCACCCTACATGCCCCCCTTGCTGTGAGGAGCCTCTTGGTCCTCGCAGCAATTTGAAAAAGTTGAAGCTCCTCTCTGCTTCTCGGGACATGAATCGGTTGAGTGCGCGGCTAGACGTCCAGTCAAACGTTGGACGTCGCGTACCATTTTAGGGCTGCTCATTTTAAGTATTGCTTGGATCTTCTCAGGGTTGGCCTCTATTCCTCTGTTTGAGACGAGGAAGCGAGGAGGAACTTTCCTGAGCGCACTCCAAACGCACACTTGGCTGGGTTGAGCTTCATATGTACCTTCGCAAAGTTGCGAAGGTCTCTTCGAGGTCGGAGATGTGGTCAGTGCTCGAAAGCGTTTTGACCAACATGTCGTCGATGTAGACCTCCATGTTGCACCCAATTTGCAGCTCGAACATCTTATTGACCAGTCGCTGGTATGTCGCGCCCGCATTTTTCAGACCAAAGGGCATCCTGGTGAAGCAGTATAACCCCAAGTCTGTGACAAACATGGTGGCATCTTGATCCGGGGGATGCATACTGATCTGGTGATACCTAGAGTAGGCATCCAAGAAGCTGAGGAGCTCGTGTCCAGACGTAGCGTCCACCAGCTGATCGATGCGCGGCAGCGGGAAGTTATCCTTAGGCGTTGCTTTGTTGAGGTCCTTGTAATCCACACATACGCGCCATTTGCCAGTGGCTTTGTGTACGAGGACTACGTTGGAGATCCATCTTGGGTATGGGCTTCCCGGAGGAGCCCAACTGCTCGGCTTTTGACGACGTGATCTCAGATCACGGTCTGTCGTTCTTGGTTGAGGGGTCGCCTCCTTTGTTGAACTGGTGGGACCTGTGGGTCCAGGCGGAGGCGATGCACCATCACCTCTGGAGGGTTGCCTAGCAGCTCATCATCGGACCACGCGAACATGTCCAAATTAGCTAGCAGAAAACTTCTCTATACCGTTGCTGCTCTGCTTCCGCTAGTAACGCGCCAATGTATAGGACGTGTTCGGGGTCGTTGTCCACTTGGACCGGAGCAGGTCCTCGGTAGGAGTTCCGCAGCTGGTGGAAGGCTTGTCGGCTGAGAGAAATAGGTGTTGGAGCCATGAGTGGCTGCTTGTCCCTTAGAGAAAGGACATAACACCGTCGGGACTCGCGCTGGCATCCGAGCACCTCGCCGACCCCGCACAGGGTGGGGAACTTCATCTTCTGATGGAGGGACGAAGGCACGCCTTGATCAGCCTGATCAGACCTCTACCAAGGATGGCATTGTAGCCGGACATGTTCCTGATGACCAAGAAATCCACACCTTGGTCACGCACTTTGGAGCCGTCCCGAGGGTGATCGGGAGGCGAACTCTACCCATAGGCTGAACCGACACCCCCGAGAAGCCGAACAGAGGCGACTCTACAGGGGTGAGCTGGTCGGTTTTAGGCCCATAAGGAGATAGCAATCGTAATCCAATACGTCGGGGGCACTTCCATTGTCTACTAGAATCCTACACACATTACAATGATTGATGGTTGCCGAAACGACCAACGCATCAGTGTGTGGAGTGGTAACCCTACAAGGTCTTCGTCTGAGAAGGTTATGGTCTCCTCAGACGTGCGTGTGTGGGATTAGGGGGATAAGGAGCCGGCCGAGGTATCGGAGGTCTGTCCACGGCATGCACTCGCCTTGCATAATCGCGTCGGCTCTGAGTGCTCTCTCTGCCTGCACCGAATCCTCCTGCGATCACATTGATTTCTTGCCCGTTGGGCTCATTGTTGATCAGTTGCTCGGGAGTCCGCTCTCGGCGTCTGGGGCGGTTTCTCATTCTGACGCACGAACCGTCCGAGGTAGCCGCGCTTAATAAGGGACTCGATTTCGTCCTTGAGCTGGCGGCACTCGGAGGTATCGTGGCCGTGGTCGCGGTGGAAGCAATAATACTTCTCCTGGTTGTGCCTCCAGGGATCGGAGCGCTTCCTTTGTAGCCACCGAACATATGGTTCATCCTGATCTCTACCAGGATCTGTTCGGGTGCCACCGTCAGTGGTGTGTAGTCGGTGAAGGGGCGTGGTCAGCATGGTGAATCGCCGTTGCGCCGTCCTTTCTTTCGATCATGGTCGAAACCATTGTCGGAAGGCCTCTTCTTGTCCGACGACTCTCCCTACTCTGCTCGGCTAGCAGCCAGACTCTCTTCGCACGCCGCATGGCGTTGTGCAGCAGAGAGGAGCTCGGCAAGGGTGGAAGGCTGCTGCACTCCTAGCGTCCTCTGCAGAAAGCCATCACGAGTACCCTGGATAAGGGCACTGGTGGCTAATGGGACATCGAGGCACGGGATGCGGAGCGCCTCAGTCTGGAACCTCTTGACGTAGTCCCAGAGTACTTCTCCCTTTTTTGCCGAACAGTAAGAAGGGAGGCCGCGGTGCACGATTGCGACCTTCCGCCCAGGAAGTTGTCCCGAAAGGACTTCTTCAACTGATGGAAGGAAGAGATGTAACCTACTGGGAGGGCTTCAAACCAGGCCCGAGCAGTTTCCTTCAAGGTGGTAGAAAAGGCCCGGCATTTGGCCGCATCAGATGCTCCATAGAACACCATATGCGACTCAAACCCATGGATGTGATCCGCGGGTCAGAGGTACCGTCGTATGGCGCGATGGTAGGTAGAAGGAGCTTGGGAGAGACCCGAGCCTTTAGGATCTCCGCAATGAATGGGGAGCGGAAGTTCAGGTCCTCCTCGGCCGAAGCTTTTCCCTCAGCATGCTGGACCATCGCATCCATACAACGTTCCAGGTCGACGATGCGGCACAAGCGCCTGGCCAAACTCTGTTCGGAGGTGGGCCAAATCCGCACGCTCAGACTTGTGGGAGTTGGCTCCCATGACCGAGCGCGGCAGGCGTGGGGCCGCCGCGGAACGACGGGGTGAACGACTGCGACGCTCCGGTGCTCGTTCATCAGACGGAGCGCAGTGCGACCTCCGCGGTGAATCGGCATGCTGCTCCTAAATCGACTCTGCTGGGGCAGGAGTGCGCGCGATCGCCAGTGAGACGACTCTGCCTGGCGCTCCTGTGGAATGGAGGCTGCCGGGACCGGCTGCCCGGCCAATTGGGCCTGGAGACCCAAGCAGATTCCCTCAGCTACTGCATCTGTCCCCGGAGTTCATCCATCTCCAGGGCGGTCGCAGGCACAACAGTGGCGGGCGCAGGGACGCCACCGGTCGCGGCAGCAGGAGCTATGGTGACATCGACAGGGGGAGCACGTTGACGGGAGTCTGCCCGCAACTGGCGGGACCTCATCATACGGCTCCCTATATTCTGGTACGAGGATCGTCCGCGAGCCATGGCTGTCGTTGCTTCCCACAGATGGCGCCAAAAGTGTGGAGGTGATTTCCTGCTTGGGCCGGAGCCAAGCGGGCCTACACTTGGAAGAAGGGAAGAAGGCCGCCAGTAGCAGATGAATGCCTACAAAACCAGAATGGAAGGGGGGTCCCGGTTGAAGAACCGGGGAGAAACCTCCGATGCCTAAGTTAGAGGTGGACTCAAAGGCTTGAAAGAGGAAAGTTCAGTGTTGTGCAGGAGAGGTGTGTCTTAGATTGTGTACCTCTGCATGGAGGCTTACTGGATCCTTTTATAGGCAGAAGTGTTGAGGGAGAGGGACAGAATGTCCCAGATCAATGTCGTGAAGGGCGCGCCCGTTAGCGTCCTTAGCGGGGGGTTACGCGTTGAGGCGCTCTGTAGTAATGCACCACTTGATCGTGGGGCGAGCGTGGTGTAGCCGTTATAACCGCCACGAGGGGGTGAAGGGCTGCTTGGATTCTCCTGGGCGGAAGGTACCGAGTAGATAGCCTGCTCGGTGAGAGCCAGAACTGTTGCTCGGTAGTCGAGCCTACTGTTGATGGTCGAGCCTACTATTCGATGTCTGGTGCCCAGAGTCATGGCTTGCTGTCGGATGTCTGATGCAAGGAAGTGTTGCTTGTGCCGCAAAGGTTTCGGCATGTGTCGAGCAGATGTGGCTCAAAAGAGAGAGCCTTTGACCGAACAGGCTATAAGGTATTCGGAGGCGGCTCTTGGGTCCCGCTGGTACCCGAATGCAGGGACCGGCCTCGGGACCTTGGAGCTGTTCTTGAAAAGACGTGGCGCCTCACGCGAGGGCCACGTTTACCTACTGAATTGGGCTGGGCCATGATGGGCCTAGCGCACGATGGTGGCTAGAAACAGCCACCACAGAACCCATTTACGATACATGTGCAATAAAATGCCAAGATCTAGATATATAACTGTAATACCCCAGAAATTCATTAATTAAAAATTAAAGATAAATTGAAAATTTATCGATTAATAATTTAAAACTAGTTAAAAGGGTACACATTATTATTTCATGTGTGTAAACGCATATAAAATTTTTGTAAACATAATAGTTATACTTTAAATAATATTCTCTAATGACCCATCAAGAAATTTGGGCATAGAAAAATTATTTGGACCAAGTTTAAGAACTTTTATGACTTATTATCGTAATTAAGGAATAAGTTGGAGAACTCATTATCATATGTACCAAAGTGAATTATAAATCAAAATAAACATGTGGGTAGACTCCAAACATATATGTTGATAGCCCATTATGGGAACTGGACCAATGGACAATGTTGGCCCATGACTAAATCCTCTAAATTAAAAGGGATAATTAAAACACATTATGTAAATTAAGTATATGGGTTGTACAATTGATCTATACATGGGTTATTGGGCCAAAAATAAGAGTCCAAATGATGGATGGGAGATAAATAAGATTAAATTCGTGACTAAATTATTGGTAAATTAAAAAGGGTAAGAAAATCTCTTTAAAACTCATGTAATTATCCTAAGAACAGTCCTAACCCTAGTCTAACTCAATAGCAATGAAATATGGCTCTATCCTAATCTAAAAGGGAGATTTAGATAAGAGAAAATTGTGATGAATATAGGAGACTCATAATTAAATGTGTTTAAAATGACATAATAAAAGAAAATACTATAAAATTAGTAACTACAATATCTTCTAATTAAAAAGGGTCAATTAAAGTATTAATATGGCTCATATATATTCAAAATGGAATCCTAACTTTACCCTAACCTCTTGGCCACGAAATTGGAGTCCTATCTAACCCAAATAAGAGGATTTATGCTAGGAAATGCAAGATAAATATATAAAATTCGGAGTTGGAAGAGAGATAGAGTTGTATTAGGAAATAACACCACATTACCTTTAAATAAACCCCTCAAATCCTCATGGCCGATCCTAATGTTCATTTGGGATCTCTTGGACGTGGGAAGGAGGCCAAAGGAGGAGAAATTCGTGGGGGAGGAGGCTAGGAAAAGAAGCTCTTCGTGTTCTTCACGTTCTTGCCCTAGGATCACAAAAGCGCTCAAAGGTAGATATTTTTTAAGCAAAAATAAATTAATTTTGACCCTCGACAGACCATGATCCAAGCATCAAAAGCCCCATGTTTCTCCCAAATTTCATCATGCCATTCATGAGTATTTCGTGCTCAAAGTTCTGTTAAGAACATGCATCCGACTTGACTTGTTCACCCTAAATCTATGCCATGCTTGATCTCGTGCCATGAAACTTTTACTGTACATTTTGCTTGATGTCAGGGATCTAATGACACTATTTCCCCCAATTTCTATCAAGTATCCTTTTCGAATTAAATCGTATTTTATGTACACCTTGCTGAAACTATCCACATCCCTCAGCTCAAAATAGCTTTAGCAATCAATGCCCTCACTCGGGGCACCGAGGACACAAGACTTCAGTGAGAGCTAGTCATGCATCTCCCTACTACCCTCTCTGACTTGATCACCATAGCCCTACATTGCAGAGAGTGCGAGGAGGTCTGACAGCATGTTGTGACATGTGTGGCGACGAGGAGGAAAAGAAGCATTCATCTAACCAACCCTCTCAACGATAACAAAAGAGGAGTTAATGGCAATAGGGGGACCTGCCGCGAAAATTCAGCCGTTATACCCTACTGACTACTATGGTGTACCAGATCTTCCAGGAGATCTAGGACAAGGAGTATGTACAGTGGCCAAAGCTATTGAAATCGAGCCCGCGACAATGAGACTAGAGGAAGTATTGACTCTTCCATCATGATTGTGGCCACTACACCAACAATTGTCAACAACTTAAGGATAAGATTGAATCTCTCATCTGCAAGGGCTATCTTAGTAATCATGTGGCCCAAAGACAAGGGGATCCTTGTAAACATCCCCCCCCCCCCAATAGATCGACAACCTTCCCCGAGATACTCAAGAGGCTTCACTTTGGGTAGAGATACTCACTGAGACTATAAGTGGTACGCCCAGTGCACCCAGTAGGGAGAGGAGCATAAGAAACAGGTCGCCACCGACTTAGGGAAATAGTATGTCTCATTTTTTGATGAAGACCTTGAGGAGGTTGAGACCCCTCATGACAATTCACTTGTAATTTCAACGAACACCCATTGCTGCAGTGTAAAAAGAGTCATTGTTGATAATGGAAGTGCGCCTGATGTGTTGTCATATGACTATTTCCTTAATATGGGTGAAAACCCATAGACTTTATGTATGATTAAAACACCCCTCTGCAGATTCAGTGGCCATGCCATATATCTCGAGGGAATGGTTAGCCTTCTCGTCACCTTTGGTACTCCCACTAGCCAACCATCACATTCATGTCGAACTTCATAGTGATCATGGGGTGAAATGTCTATAGCACCATATTCAGTCAATGTATTCTCAGCCAGATAAAGGTGGTGTCCTCGACGTATCACCATAAGTTGAAGTTATTGACGAAGGAGGGAGTCGGAGAAGTCCAAGGCAACTAAGCTAAAGTAAGGAGGTGCTATCCCATCTCCACCAATCTAGCATAGCATGAGGAAGACCACCAAGGGAAAGTGATTGTAGAGGAGAAAGAGATGACAAGTCCATATGGTGGAGAACTGTTATCCATCTTCTTGTTATACAATCCAACCTTAGAAGTCAAGATTGGCTCTCACTTGTTTCCCCAAGTTCAAGAGAAATACAAGGATTTTATTTCACATTTTGTTGAAGTCTTCACATGGTCTGATTTTGATCTCTCACCTTGAAAACTAAGTAATGCATCAACTCAACTCAAACCCAACTTTTAAGCCAATCCAAAAGGAAAAGGAAGCATGTGCCTAGATGACAAGTTGCCATCAAAGAACAGGTAACTATGGGAAGGCATACCGAGCTATTTAAGGCAGTCTGATACCCTACCTAGTTGACCAATGTCGTCCTAGTGCCACAATCTTCAAGCAAGTGTCCAATATGCATTGACTTCATTGACCTTAGCAAAACCATGCCAAAAGACTACTATCCACTCCCAAGCATCGACCAACTAGTCAACTCTATCACCAAAAATGAGCTACTCAACTTCCTCAACGCCTACTTCAAGTATCATCAAATCATGATGCATCTAGCCAATGTCAAAAAGATGACATTCATCACTGACTTTGGGATTTTCCTCTATACCCAGATGTTGTTAGTCTAAAGAATGTTGGAGCAGCATATTAGTGGTTGGTGACCCAAATGTTCGAAGCCCAGATCAACAATAATATGAGGGTGTACATTGATGACATATTAGTGAAGTCTCCAAAGGCCAAAATGTTGGAGACTCTGCAAAGGTACAACATGAAGTTAAACCCTTCCAAATGTGTTTTCGAATTATGGTCCAACAAATTCCTAGAATTTTGGTTACCTACTAGGGCATAGAGCAAACTCGGATAAAATTCAGACCATCATGGAGATGCAATGGATGCAAAGTATAAAAGGATGGTCAACATCTTACCGGTCGAGTCATTGCACTTAACCACTTCATGTCTCGAGTAGTGGAGCACTATCTACCCTTCTTCAAGTTGCTTAGGGGACCTAAATCGTCCTCATCAACCTGATCATGGAATGTGGACTGCGAGAAGACTTTTGTCGAGCTAAAAGCCTCTCTTTTGTCATTGCCAACTATAACGACCCTCTTTACCCTAGTACGATTGTACCAACCCACGTCGGAACAAGGAGAGACGTCATAGTGGGAGATATACCCAACACAAGACGAATAAGTAGAGATGTACATAAATAACAAGTATAGTGATAGTGGAAACAACTAAAGTATGTATTCCATCAACCATAAAAAATCTCACACTCTATATAGTAGCCAAAGAATAATAATAACAAAGTCCACAAACCATAATCAAGTACGTAATACAAATGCCCATAGTCCAACTACACGTGTCTCACGTACTGAGTAAAGAGACGTAAACAAATCTCTAAGCAAAATCACTCCACGCAGTGGCTACTCCTCACGCTTGGAGTCAGTCCTCGCAAGCTCTTCTGCCTCTAACTGATCTATCTCACATGTATCATTAGCAAGTATAAGTCTATGCATAGACCCAGCAAGTGATTTATGGCCACGTCCACACACTTTTTACATACACTCTATGCAACATGAACTTAATAAGCAAGTAAACCAACATATGATCATCTAGCAATTTAACATATGACATAATAACATGCTTTAACTTACTAACTATACATGGTTAACATTAAGCACATGATAGTCTTTAACATGATTCACATATGTAACTCACTTTAATTCTCCATGACAACATGATCATAAAATAACACATGCCTATACATAAGCTAACATGATGCACATCTCATTATATGACACTTAGACATGCTTTACTTATTTATATCACATGCATAAACATCATTACCTTGCTGTTTTTTGCACATTCACATTACTTTCACATGCTTACACATCTTTCACATGATTTCACATATTCACATTCACATGCACATTATCACGTTGCCTACCACACTTTATATCACATAGCCGAGACACATAGTCCAAATTACCATAAAAAATGACACACATCACACATACACATACATGTCACCTAGGCATGATAGTGATGAAGTTTTAGTAACTACATAGAACTTGGAGAAGCACTCTCCATCCTAACTTGTGATATTTGTACACTTCTAGGATTTCACCCCAATGTCCACATGGTATCACGTAACACATTGAGCCTTCTCATAGGGACCTCTCTACAGTGCGACCCCATAGTCTTTTATGGTAGCAGTGTCTCATTGACACAAATTCCCACTTTTCCACATTTATTCCACTAAATCTTACACATACAACTCACGCACTTACTAATCATGCTTATTCATACATGCTTATGACATACATACATGCTTCAATTTTCAGATATGTAATTTGCTATTTAATAGGGACTAAACATACTTAACAGAACCCAAACATGATTCTAATCAAGTGCTCTAAACACTTTTAGTTAATTATGCTTAAATATGGTCACTAAATACTATAAAATTCGTAACAATTAACAACAATGTCAGATCATGCTAATTTTTTTATCATAGGTCATATATATGAAACATATCATACGCCTACTTTTTCAATTTTTTTGTAACATTAAAACTATTTATCTAAATTAAAATAGATTTCATATATTTAGTTCATTCATTATTAAAAATGTAATTAACATGACTAAAATGAGATTAACAGTATGAAAACATACTCACATTAATCCTAATCTCAGATAAAATTAAACTAACATAAATCATGTAGCATGTTTTTCTTTACAGAAATTACACCATCATAACATACATATTTCTCATATAACATAAATTACTAAAACTACTCGAAAATTAATAGAAGTCGATGTGCTCTCCACAGTGCCTAACACGTCATGACGTAATTCTTGGAACCACAAACAGTAACATGAGTCACAGATTTGATAAAATACAAAAAAAACAACTTTAGGAAAAACCACGAACTTGATGGCAAGGGGTTTGTCATCAAAGAGAGTTGGGCGGTAGCATCACATGCTATCAATAGAAGAACTAGATGGCAAGGAATCCTATCATCAAGTTCCTGTTTGTAGAACTTGCAAACCCGAAATCGGAAAATAAAAAAAATGTGGTCTAAGACATGAGATAAAAATATGTAAAAATAGAAAAACCCTACATGACAAGTACACAAGTGAAACCCTTAAGTTACTTATCTCAAAAAGCCTCTTAGAAGATTGATTGTTGATGGTAAAACCCTCCTCGACCAAGCCAAAGAGACAGAACTCCTCCCCTTAATTCGATCTCCTCAGCCTTCTTGGATGCAATCAGCATGAGCCAAATCCTTAACCACACCCAAGAGAACTCCTTCTTCACAGCTACAGGTCAGGGAAGCCTTTGCACAACACGATTTAGACTTGAGAATTCTTCTCTCTCTCTCCTCTCTCTCTTCTCTCTCTCTCTCTCTCCCCAACCCTAACCAAGCCAAAGGTCCTCCTCCCACAAAACATCCCATATTTATCGGGGTTAGTTTGTATTTGAGGTAGGAAACGAAACCCGACATACTCGGGGCTTTCTTAGTTATCTTTGTGGAAGAAATCAGGGTCGAAATCAAACTAGGAAACTGGAAACATAGAAATTTAATGGTAACACAAACTATCTTTAAGAGAATAGTTGATGACATTTGATTATGCCATTAATTGAGAACGATCGGAAACCACATGAAACCTAATAAGTAAAAGGCGAAATACATTGCCGCGACCTATGTTAACGACACAATTTGTTGCTATTAACCCATCTTATGCATGCTTGCTATCGTCAATAGGATCGGGCTAGAATAGCCAAAGCAACAACAATAACAAAGCAAGCAAGCAACGATATGAAAACCTAGGGTCTTACACCAACACTATCAAAATCGGTCTCGGTAGAGACTCTATTTATATCTCTAGATTACACTTTGGGACAGTAAGCTGGTTTGTTGGGTTTTCCATATATCATGTTTTGATGATCACATTAATATCCTTGAACATTGATTTAATGCAAAATTGATGTGCTAACTAACATGAAAAAACACCATGAAAGTGATTGAGTTAAACATTGCCAAATCATACAATGTATATCACTAACAATGTATTTGCATGTAGGTGCACAAGCATGAAAGATGGATGGAGCATTGAAGAGGCATTGAAGAGATGAGCAAATATCACAAAAAATGTTCAAGAGGTGTATCTGTCGACAGATGCAATGTACCTGTCGACAGATTCATACAGTCATTCCAAGACAGAACTTAGGTTTGCATCTCTGAGTGTATCTGTCGACAGATGCAATGAACTGTCGACAGATTCACACAGTCACCCAGGACAGAACTCGTGTTCTATTCCTGAGTGCAACTGTCGACAGATGAAAATTGCATGTCGACAGATACACTCAGAAATCAGATGTTCTGAAACCAAGTTCTCAGCCTGAGTCTGCCTGTCGACAGATGCAAGTGCACCTGTCGACAGACGACGGAAACATGAGATTTGAGTTCCCAAATCCGGCCCCACTTGGGTGTTTCCTTCCTCCACGACCCCACCTTACCTAACACTATATAAGCATCCTTTTGGAGCCAAATTCGCAGAGAGCAGCCTCCCAACCAAGAGCCTCCAAGGGACCAAGAGGAAAAAGCCCCAAATGCTGCTGCTTCAACTTTCTGCCCAGATCGTTGTGGAATCGCCATCCATGCGAAGTTGAAGCGGATCGTCATCAATTCAACCTTCTACATCGATCAATCTACATCCAATCGAAGGTTGAAGAGCGTTTGGACAATCCACGAGAAGATTCCAAATGGATTGTTCCTCAATTCCTAATCTTCTCCATTTCATAATTTCCATTCCATCGTGTGTGGGTGTGTGGTGTGCTTCGAGCATCCCTTGTGCTTGATTCACGAATTGTGGTTGTTCTGATCGTGTTTCATTAGACAACGTGTGTGTGGTTGAGTTGTTGTGTTGAAACGCGCTCATAAGCAGTCGTTTCTGCGGTGTGTGTGGACGGTGGATGTAGGATACACGAGTTGTGTACTCCGAAACCACCTTAAATCATCGTGTTCTGTGGTTTGTTTGCGTTTTTGCGATAGATGATTGGTAGGCACGGTGTTCATACGCACGTTTGATACCTGTTCTCGATATATCAACTCAAGCTTTCTTAATCTCAATCAAATTCTAATCAAGTTTCATTAAGATTGCTGTAGCAGCCGAAAAGAATCCATCAGTAATTAAAATTTGTGTAATCTATTCAACCCCCCTTCTAGATTACCATATCGTGTTATTCCACGTAACCCTTCAATTGGTATCAGAGCGGGTTTCTCCGATTTACTGTTTTCGTCATTTGATCTAGCGATCAGGAGATTTTCGATCTTATGGATTCTAGCAAAGGGTATATGGCCGAGGGACATTCAGTAACCAGGCCACCTTATTTTGATGGCACTGACTATTCTTATTGGAAAAATCGTATGCAGGTATTCTTGAGAGCTCAAAATTACGAGCTGTGGAAGATAGTCAGCAAGGGACCATACGTGTTGCCCGAGGACGAAGACACCTGGACGAAAGACCAAATAGCTAAAGGAACTCTCAACTGGAGTGCACTAAACATGATGCAATGTGCGGTGCATCCAAAGGAATTTTCAAGAGTCTCCACATGCTCAACAGCAAAAGAGATGTGGGACAAACTTGAACTCATTTACGAAGGTACGTCCGAGGTAAGGGAAACTAAAGTTAGCATGTTAGTGTCTGAATATGAAATGTTCAAGATGAAAATTGATGAAACCATATCAGACATGTTTGCAAGATTCATGCTAATAGTTAACGGGCTAAAAGGTCTTAAAAGGAATACTCTGAAAGTGACTTAGTAAGAAAGATACTTCGATCTCTTACTTCATCTTGGAATACTAAGGCCACTGTCATTGAGGATTCCAAAGACCTTTCTAAAATGAAATTGGATGAACTAATTGGCTCCTTAATGACATATGAAATCAACATCAAAAGAAAAGAATTAGAAGAAAATCCTAGGAAGTCAATTGCTCTAAAAGCATCCAATAAAACATCAACAAGTTCCAAGAAATCCATTCAACAAGATAGTGATGAGCAAGAAACATCTAGTGAGAGTGATGATGGTGAAATGGCAATGCTCACTAGACAATTCAAGAAATTTCTGAAGTTCAAAAGGAGAGACTCAGGTAACTCCAAACCCTTCAAGAAAATTTTTCACAGAAATATGAGTCCACAAAAAATCTGATATGTTTGTTATGAATGCAAGAAACAGGGGCACATGAGAGAAGAATGCCCGGAACTCAAGAAGAAGCTGAAGAAGGAAAAATTCACCTCCAAGAAAGCCAAAGCAATGTTGGCCACCTGGAGGATGAAGATGAAGATGAAGATGAAGATGAAGATGCACAAGAAACATCCGATGATGAAGAAGTGAAATGCTTAATGGCTAGGAGTGATGACTCCACCGAGGTAAATTTCTCATTTGATGATTTCACCACAAGTGAATGGAGGAAGCATACACTACTTTTTGAAAATTTTTGTGAATATAGATCTGAAAATAAAGCATTAAAAAGAAATGCAACTCCCTTGTGCATGATAGAACAATGATGAACGAATTGCATTCCTGACAAAAGAAATAGAAATGATGAAAGTTGATGAAAAGACTCATAATGAAGAGATGGATTGCTTAAAAATGAGATTGCAAGAAACACAAAAAGAAAAAGACTGTTTAAGCCATTCTCTTGAATTCCTTCAAGAAGAACAATTAGAAACAAAGAAAAAGTTGGAACAAACTGAAAAAGAATTGAAAGAAAAATCTGAGGACTTAATGAAATTTGTAAAAGGGAAGCAAAATCTAGATGCGGTTTTGGGCACCAAAGTACATGTAACCAGGCATGGGTTAGGATATCAACCTGTCAAACAAAAGAAAATAGGAGAATCATTGATCACCTCTTTGTTGATCCTAGCCCAAGCACAAGCAGACATGTTCCCACAAAGCATAAAACAAGTCAACCTCAGACCAAAGCAATGCAACCCAAACAAAATGTTCCCACAAACAAAAGAAAAAGCCACCTGTCGACAGATGGAATGGTGCCTGTCGACAGACAAGAACAACTTCAACCAATAAACAGTCTATCAAGCAACAAAAAATTGAAAAGAAAATTCCTTCATGCAATGTGTGTAAAAAGATCGGTCATGATGAAAAACAATGCTGGAACAATCCAAAGAAACAGAAATTCAAACAAGTTTGGATTCCTAAACATCTACTTCGTTGCATGAATGAAATTTTGGGACCCAAAGTAATTTGGGTACCAAAACCTCTTGTCTGATCCACATATGCAGGAATGCCTAGCAGCCCAACATCAAAATAAATGGTACTTGGATAGCGGCTGTTCGAGGCATATGACGGGCGACAAAGACAAATTCTGTTTCCTAGTGGAGAAAGATGGAGGACAAGTCATTTTGGAGGTAACAACAAAGGCCAAATAATTGGCACAGGTAATGTTGGTAAGTGTTCCTCCAATTCAATTGAAAATGTACTGTTGGTTGATGGCCTTAATCACAATTTGCTTAGCATAAGTCAATTATGTGATAGAGGTCACAACGTCATCTTTGAATCAAATTCATGTCAAATTGTTGATAAAGAAACATGAAGTGTAAACTTTTCTGGAAAAAGAGTGAATAATTTACTTAGTTGACTTAGATGATCCAGAAAATGATAACTTGTGTCTTGTTGCAAATAGACAGGATGAATTGACCTTGTGGCATCGTAGGCTTGGCCATGCGAGCTACAACGTGTTGCACAAGATCATGAAGCTCAAATTAGTAAGTGGACTTCCTGACATTTCTTTTAATAACAATGAAAGTTTTTGTGATGCATGTGCACAGGGAAAACAAACCCGAAAGTCTTTCAAATCCAAAGCACCGGTAAGCACATCTAAACCATATGAACTGTTGCACATGGACCTTTTTGGACCAACTAGAACTCTAAGTCTCAATGGCAAACGTTTTGGTTTTGTCATTGTAGATGATTTTTCTAGGTTCACTTGGATCAAATTCTTGGCACACAAAAGTGAAACACTCACAATCTTCCAAGAATTCTTTAACAAGATTGAGCATGGCAATGTGAATAAAATATGTTCAATACGCACCGATCACGGGGGAGAATTTGATAACAATGCTTTTCTGATTTTTGCAGGCACCAAGGGATTGAACATCTGTTCTCTTCCCCAAGGACTCCAGAACAAAATGGAGTAGTGGAGAGGAAAAACAGAACATTGGTGGAAATGGCTCGCACTCTTCTAGTTGAAGGCCAACTCTCCAAAAGCTTTTGGGCAGAAGCAGTGAACACTTCATGCTACATTCTAAACAGAGCCATGGTAAGACCTGTGATAAAGAAAACCCCTACCATTTGTTGAAAGGTAAGAAACCAACCTTGGGTACTTCCGAGTTTTTGGCTCCAAGGTATTTATCATAACAATGATAAATCTGATTTAGATAAATTTGAAGCCAAAAGTGATCAAGGTGTTTTTCTAGGCTACTCAGAACACTCTAGGGCATATAGGGTGTTTAACAATAAAACACGCACTGTGGAAGAAACTCCACATGTTATTTTTGATGAGACTTATGCCAAGTCTAACAGCTTGAACGTTAACAGGACTGAAAAAGAGGATGAAGGAACATCGCTTAAGGACCTACAAGTCAAAGCAAAAGACAAATCTGAAGAAGATTCCAAGACCAAAGGTGGATATCTTCACAGGGACCGCGATGAAGATGATGAAATAGCATTCAGAAAACAAGAAGAAACACTTGAAGAGAATCCACCAGAAAGTGAACCTCCTGAAGAACGACATTCACAAGATCAAATTTCTCAAGGACAAGATACTCTCGGCCCTTCAACAATCACAAATGTGAGGTATTCTAAAGATCACCCACTTGATGATGTGAGGTAGTTTAAATGATTCTGTTCAAACGAGGTCTCAAGTAAGAAAAATAATTGAACATGATCTTTTTGCTTTTGTTTCTCAAGTGGAACCCAAAATGTTGAAGAAGCCTTAAAAGATAACTCATGGATGATGCTATGCATGAGGAACTTGGTCAATTTCAAAGAAATAATGTATGGAGTTTAGTTCCTAGAACCCCTGAAATTTCTATCATAGGAACTAGATGGGTGTTTAGGAATAAACTTAATGAAGAAGGAAAAGTGGTCAGAAATAAAGCAAGACTCGTTGCAAAAGGATATAGTCAAGAATTTGGTGTAGACTTTGAAGAGTCATTTGCTCCAGTAGCCAGGTTAGAAGCAATCATAATCTTATTGGCATATGCATGCTCCCATAAGTTCAAACTTTATTAAATGGATGTTAAAACTGCTTTATTAAATGGCTATATAAAAGAAGAAGTCTATGTCTCTCAACCACCAGGTTTTGAAAATTCTGAAATGCCTAACCATGTGTATAAATTGCACAAAGCTCTTTATGGTTTGAAACATGCACCTCGAGCTTGGTATGATAGACTAAGCAATTTTCTGGTAAGCAAAAACTACTCAAGAGGTAAAGTGGACCAAACTCTCTTCACCAAGAAAGTTCGCAATCACATGATTGTTGTTCAAGTTTATGTGGACGATATTATATTTGGTTCAACTAACCTTCACTGTGTGAAGAATTTCTAAACACATGCACAGTGAATTTGAGATGAGTCTAATGGGGGAGCTTCAAGCTCTTTCTTGGTTTGCAGGTGAAATAACATAAAGACAGATTCTTCATAAATCAAGAAAAATATGTCAAAGAGCTTCTCAAACGATTTCAATTTGAGCAAGCTAAACCGGCCTCCACCCCAATGAGCACAGGCGTCAAATTGGAAAATGATGAGAAAGGTAAACCAGTAGATGCAAAGCACTTCCGAGGTATGATTGACTCACTCTTTTATCTTACTGCAAGTAGACCGGATATACAATTTAGTGTTTGCCTTTGTGCTAGATATCAATCTAGTCCAAAGGAAAGCCATTTAATTGCAGTCAAGAGAATTTTCTGATATCTCTCAGACACATACAATTGGGTTTTTGGTACCCAGCAGGCAGTAGTTTTGATTTGATCTCATATTCTGATGCTGATTATGCTGGATGTAAAATTGACAGAAAAAGTACTAGTGGATATTGCCAATTCCTTGGCGGTTGCATGGTTTCGTGGGCATCCAAGAAGCAACACTCAGTTGCACTCTCCACTGCAGAGGCAGAATATGTCGCTGCAGGAAGTTGTGCAGTTCAAGTGTTGTGGATCAAAAGTCAGTTAGCTGACTATAATGTTGAAATTGGATGCACACCTATCTTATGTGACAACACAAGTGCTATCAACCTTTCAAAAAACTCTGTCCAACACTCAAGGACTAAACACATTGAAATCCGTCATCACTTCTTGAGAGATGAAGTTGCCAATAAAATCTTGGAACTTAATTTCATTCACACAGAAAAACAATTGGCTGATATTTTCACCAAACCCTTGTCTGAAGATAGATTCACATCCTTAAGAAGAGAATTGAGTTTGTGTAAAATGCAATGAAGCTAACTATCCATATTGGAGTACATGCTCTTTATGTGTGAATGACTATGTGGTATATCAAATGGTGAACTGTGGAAGAACAAGTTCGGCTTGTTTGGAAACTATCATCATGCGTGAGAAGTATTCTCCGCATTGGTTGCCAGAACGTGCTCGGAAGCGTTCGAGCTGACTCTGAGGGCACGTGACACAAAGGCCGGAGCCTTGGCGCCTTGACGAGTCAAAAAGGGGTCATATTGGGTATTGATGGGCCCGCAGGCCCAAGAGACTAGAAATAGCCTCTACAAAAGTTAATGCTATTTATTACTGAAGTTTGAACATATCTTGTTCACATAATGGCATAGGATTTTTTTTTTTGCTTGCCGTAATCGCATAGGATTACACCGCACATTCAACATGTACGCTCCAGAGGCACAAGTAATTCTCATTTACTCACTTTCCCCGCTCCTGCTTTTAAAAAAAGTGTGGCATATCATTTTGTGAAGACCGAAGACCCTGAGTCCCGACCCCGTGTGAACGTCACCGTCCGTTACGACTTATCAGCGACGGGGGCAGACGAGAGAGAAACGTTATGAGCGGGGAAGGGCAGAGCAGATGGTTTGACGACTCCGAGACTTGGGAGGTGCTCGTGCAAACTGTCGAGTTCGAGGTGTCGAAGAAGGGATAGAGAGGGTCCATAGGTGTTATAACGGATAGAAAAAGGACACATACACAAACATGTTATCACAACGTCAATTTCGAAAGTCCCACATTCTAAAGAGCTTACACGTAAAATATCTGCGGAGCTATATAAATCCGAGGCAGTCCCGGGGCCCGCCTGCCCCTTTCACTCACTCTCTTGCCCCTCTCTCTTTCTTCTCTTCTGTGTTGAATCGCAGGGCGGTCATCGACGAGCGCGAAGACGAGGTGCACATGGCGGCCGGCGGCGATGTGGAGGCGGGATTCGCGAAGCTTCAGGGCGAGGACTTCGAGTATTACATGCAGACTTACTCCATCCTCCTCGGCCGCAACAGCAAGAAGTCGACCGTGGACGTCGACCTTGCCAGCCTCGGCGGCGGTATGAACATCTCCCGCGTCCACGCCCGTATCTTCTACGACTTCCCCCGCCGCCGCTTCGCCCTTGAGGTCCTCGGTAAGAACGGCTGCCTCGTCGAGGGGGTCCTCCACCTCCCCGGTAACCCCCCTGTGAAGCTCGACTCGCAGGACCTCCTCCAGATCGGGGACAAGAAGTTCTACTTCCTTCTCCCCACCCGCGCCATCGCCGGCGGCGGCGCGGCCCACTCCCGCCATGCTCCCTCGCACGTGCCGCCGTCCTCGGCGCGGCAGATGATGGTGCCCGCGTCGTCCGCGGGGCTCTTCGGGAGAAAGGGGCGGGCGGGGCCGTCCTTGTCGGACTACGGCGACGTCGGGTATGGCGACGAGGATGGGGATGGCGAGGATGTTGATGGTGGCGAGGACGGAGATGATTTGGAGGACGAAGATGGGGACGATGGATTGATGGCCGCTGGTGTTGGAAAGAACCTTCGAAGGGTCCCTGGAAATGGGCTGGGGGATGGGTTTGGCGCCTATGGTCTGGGTGCCGGGTTATCTGGCAAGGCTGGATCGTCGGGGCATTTCGGTGAGAGGGATTCTTTTTTTTCCTCCGATCATGTTCCAATTCATTACTTTTCGTTGTTCTTTTCCATGATTGTGATGTAGAAGGCAACAAAAACCTTCAACCATTATTTATTCGTGATTGCAAGTTGCATGCGTGTTTGTATGCTGGGGGGACTGACATTGATGTTGATGTGCTCTGATTCAGTCTTCACAGTCTACTGGTGGCTCTGCTTCCTGCTGGAAGCAAAGTCAGGCCTCCGAGATTATGTCCTGAGCTCATCTCTTTGACAAGGTCATCTTCTGCTATTAACGGAGAGAAATAGGTCATCCCAAATTTCTGGCTGTTCACCTAAAATGTAGCTCCCCGATGGAAGCTGCTATGAGGATCGATTACTGTATATGTAATGGTGTCGACGGCTTCTTTTTGTTTTTTTTTGGTGTAAACAATGCGTCATCACCACTGCCTGAAAGTTCTAACTCATCTCCAAGAGAAAGGGATCACCAAACCTCTCTTCCATATTTTTGTAGTTGCTTAATCCGTCCAACTTTCTCATTATCTTCTTTCATGGCTGATTATCTGGTTACATTTTGTTATGAAAGTGAAACAAGGAATATCTTCTGCTGGAAAATTATGCAAGTTTCTGATGAATATGACTTGCTGTCGTGGATAGTTGGTTACTATCAATAAATGGGGCAATAGCTGGTCACTATTGATAAACAGGATAAATGACACTGGAGCTGGAAGCAGAGGGCATGTCTACAGTTTGGAGAACTAATATTGTCCTTTGATGATCATTAATTACTAGATAAGAAGATAGATTAAGCTGCGCAAGCTACTGACCTTCCCAGACAGTTGTATTATTGCATTGGCGTTGTCTTGGGCCAAAAAGTTCTTCTGATTTTGTAATTTATAGGAAAGCCAGTGAGTTTGCCAACTATCTTTTAGCAGCTTTCTATAATGATTTAGAAGACTGTTACAGTGTAGGCTACAAGTTATCTGAAAGGGCAGCTGTCGATATTTGCACGTCTTCTAGGGTGCTGTGGTTTTCTGCTTATTCAGCGCTACCTTCCTATCTTCAAAGAAGTCTGCATCTGCTTTTCTTCTGCTTTTAATAGAACATACAGCATAAAGTAATCACTAGTATTGTTGTCTCTCATTTCAATAAGACTGGAAACTATCATTGTTGCTAATCTTATCTCAAAATGTTTGTAGTTGACTAGATTCAATGAAGAATCCTTAGGTTTATCTAAATGCTGTCATTGATTCCCCTGCTTGCTATTTGCTTTCTACGACATAGTGTCATGCAGGTTCTTGGTCAAGTTTACTTGGATAGATGAGGCCATATTGGAATCCCATATAAGACAAACATGGGTAAATAAAACTATGTTTTTGGTTGCATTGTTAAACTCTTGCAATTAGGGAATAAACTTTGTGGCTCCTATGGCGAGATTGGTTTCTGATCATAAATCCGTCTTTTTGAAAACTAGCCGGATGCAGGATAGGAAACACATTTTCAGGCTTGAATAGTTCTGGTTTAGAGAAGATGATTTTTGGGACATTGTTTCAGGTGCTTGGAGTGCTCAGCCTATGGTTCCTTTTGCTATGGCTACTCTGGTGCGAAGACTCAAGACATGCAACTCAGGTTTTAAAGGAATGGGGAGCAGGCAAAATCTTAGCAAGAAGGGCAGTGAAGGACAATATTCTTCCATCACATAGACGGTCTTGATAGCTTGGAGGAGGCAGGAGTGATGGATGATGAGGATAGGCTTCTCAGGGTCACATTGAAGGAGCAGTATGAAGAAATCCTACTATGAGAGGAGCATAGTTGTCAAGGCGCCTGCTTAGGCACCACCTAGGTGGAAAGGCACCAATTTGAAGGCTAGGCGGGGGTTCGTCTTTTGGGGACCCAAAAGGCGTCCCTAGGCGGTGCCTAGGTGGGCTAGGCACGCGCCTTGGCCCGCCTGGGCACCTTGGGTTCCCCTGGGCCCTATGATGTTTTAGGTGGTCTAAGTCCTACGATGCATGGTTCAATACTTATTTTTTTTGAATATCATTTAAGTATATGTTTATTCATTTACTTAAGATATTACATGTAAATAAGGAAATATCTCCTATTTGAATCTAATAAAAAATATCAGAAAAATCATATCTCTTAGAAAAAAATCAACTCTCCGATCGAAGAAGAAAATCATGATTTTGGTGATTCCATCAAAATACTGGCTTAAAATCATGATTTTGGTGATTCCATCAAAATATTGGCTTTTTAATCCCTCATAATTTGGTCTAACTAAAAATTTCATAATTCAAATAAACCACATAGAACATAAAAAATTCAAAACCCGATGAAATAAATCAAATGTATATGTGACTTCTCCAAAGGACTCACTCTCTTACTAACAACACTTAGTCTCCTGGAGAAGTCACATACGTTTGACTTATAAGTAATTTTTCATATATTTTATTCTTATTTTGTATGTTAAGAGATATACGTTTTGAAATTTTAATTAGTGGCCTAAGTGTTGTCTAGGCGATGCCTATGCTCCTAAGCGCTTAGGACCCCGCAAATGCCTTGGTTCGTCTTGACACCTTGACAACTATGGAGAGGAGGTATACTGGAGGCAAAGGTTTAGAGATAGGTGGATTAAAGAGGGGGATATGAATATGACATATTTCCAGTGTGTTGCATCTGAGAGAAGGAGGGTTAACTCCATCTCTAATATTAAGATGGGGGATCTATCATTCTCTATAGATGAGGAGATTAGAGGGCGGATAAGAGAGTTCTACTTCATGTTGTTCAAGGAGTAGTAGTTTTGTAGGCCGAGGAAAGTATGGGATTTTCCTCAACTTTCACCCGAGGAGAGGGATGCCATCTCTCGGCCTTTTTTTTAGGAGGTTCAAAAGGTTGTCTTCTCACTTGTTGGTGACAAGGCCTATGGTTTAGATGACTTTCCTTTGGCTTTCTTTCAGAAGTCCTGGCTCATCACTAAAGGTGACTTGGTGAACAGCGGTGAGGGAGTTCTAGGAGGGGACACACTTAGGGGGCATCAATAAGACTTTTCTAGTGCTCATTCCTAAGAAGAATGCTGTTCAAGAATTTTAGGATTTCAGTCTTGTCAACTTACTGAACGGTACTTACCATATCATCTCCAAGGTTATGGCAGGGAGGTTGGTCACTGTTATGGGCAGATTGGTCGACCACTTTCCGGGAGCATTTATAAGGGGGAGACATATTTTAGACAATTTCTTGGTGGCCCATGAGTGTTCGTTTGCTATGAAGCAACAAAAGAGGAAAGATTTAAAACTTGACTTTGAGGAGACATGATAGGGTTAATTGATAGTGCCTTTTTGATGTCTTGGAGTTTTAGGGATAGGTGGACTGGCTGGGTGAGGGCATGTATCTCTTCTACATCTTTGCCTTCCTCGTCAATAGGAAGCCTTGCTTATGGTTCCACAACGGTTAGGGACTCTGTCAGGGGGATCCTTTATCTCCTTTCCTCCTTGCTTTGGTTGTCAATGTGTTGAGCAGGGTGTGGTAGAGGGCGGGAGCGGCGGGTTTGATTAGAGGATTTTAGGGGCTAGAGGGGGTATGTCCTTCTCACACTTATAGTATGCGGATGATATTATTATGTTCCTTATTGAGGGAGAGTAGTTGCCGCCCATGACTAGGCTACTGTTGGAGATGTTGGAGGAGGTCATAGATCTCAAACTCAATTTCAACAAGAGTCTTCTAGTAGGGGTGAATTCCGAGGATAGGTCTCTGTGGAGGGCGGCCTGCTCGTTGGGTTGTAAGATTGGAAGGTTCCCAATATCTTATTTGGGACTTCCTCTTACTCCATATGCTCTCAGGTGTACAGATTGGTAACGGACCCATCATCCACAAGTTTGAGTCCAGGCTGGAGGGGTGGAAGGGGCTAGAGCTTTGTCTTTTGGAGGCAGGCTTGCGTTGTACGGTTCGGTGTTGGATAGTCATCATAGTCTATTGACCTATTTCCTATCCATGTTCAAGGTGCCGAAGACGGTGGCAAAGAAGATTTAAGTCTGTCCAGTGCAGATTCTTTTGGCATGGTAGTGGGGGAGATGCAAGGACTAGCATGATATAGCGTGGGGAAGTCTGGCCACTAGTAGGGTACAGGTAAGCCCGGGCCTCAAGAACATCAGAGACTTTAACTAGGACCTCTTATATAAGTGGTTGTGGAAGCTAGGGAACGGAGAGGAGTTATGGCCTTATGGGCCCTCTTCATCAGATAAAGATACTTCGGGAGGAGCAAACTTTGAGACTTTCATCCTTCTTTTAATGCCAACACTTCTCTGCTCTGGTGAGATATCTTCTTGTGTAGGGATGTTATCTTATCAAGAGTCGGGATCCGTCTTGATAAGGGGGCAAGTTTCTTTTCTAGAAGGATAGATGGTGTGGGAACTTCTCGCTGGAGGCTCTATTCTTAGTCTCTTCCTGATTTCGGCAGATCCTGTTGGGTTTAGTTGTCCAGACGTTTGACCCTCTCTTGTCAGAAGGGGTTTGGACACCGACCTTCAAGAGGGACCTCATGTAGGATGAGATGACGCACTTCCGAGATCTTCTCTCCTTCCTCCTTCCCTTCTACCTATCTGACAGAGAAGATGGGTGGATTTGGAGGTGGGAGAAGGTAGGTTTCTTCACGATTAGATTAGCATACCACATCATCTCTGATGGCAGCACAACTTGCATAATCAAGTTTGGATTCCTAAGAGCCCTTTGAAGGTGAATGTTTTGATCTGGAGAGTCCTACATGGGAGACTACCGATGCTGGGTAGGTTGCGTCATTTTATTTCAGATATTCAGCCCAGCTGTGTCTTACGTGGGGAGGAGGACGAAACCCTTGACTACCTGTTTGTAGGTTGCTCCTACTAATAGGGAGTTTAGAGGGAGGTTGCTAGGAGGACCCACTGTGGCATCCGTCAACATAGGAACGTCCAGTTGTTGTTTGTGCGGTGGGATAGGCAATGACCCCTTAGAGGCGATAGGACAGTTTGGTGGCTCATCCTTCATACCTCCCTTTGGATGTTGTGGGGGGAGCAAACAATCGGATCTTTAGAAGAGTTTTGTACGATGAGGAAGCTGTTTTGGTAAATGTTTGTCTTAAAGTTAAGGAATGGGCTGCTATTTATTTGTAATGTGGATTTCTCCACTTCTTCCCTTTTTGGTTTATTGGGGAGTTAGTTTGCTCCACACAGCCTCAGTGTGGCATTCTATTGTATAGCTGTTGGGGAGTTGTCTTTTGGTGCATTTTGCCTATACTTGTACATTCCATTTTCAGTTATATACTAGTGGTACTATCCACTTTCAGAAAAAAAAGAGTATTTTGTGGCTGCTCCAGATTTCGAAAGAGTCTAGAGGAAGCTAGAAGATCAAGGCTTCTTTTGATTCTTATAAACGAAGACATTAATAGTGGATTGAGCTATCAATATATTGTGGTACCATCCACATTAAAAAAAAATAGTGGATTGAGCTGTCTCCCTTAACTGCATTTCCATGTCCACGCCATCCCTTAGATAGCGTATTTCTTTTGGAAAAAAAAAAGACTGTTGTCTCTTTCTGCTTATCCATATTAAAAGAAATATCTGAAAACAACACCAGGTGGAGATGAGTTTGCCAGAGGAATGATCTTCTTTAAATCTAAAGCATCTTGAGAGCTTGAGTTTGAAGATAATTAGTGTCCAAGCATTTGATTTAATGCACTGCTCTAGATGCAGTCATCTATATTTGTAACTGAGCTTCTATCGAGCAAAAGATTGTACATGAGATAGATAGTCTAATGAAGTGCCAATTGTTGGTTTGAGTCTAGAAATGTGTGCTAAGTTGTCTTGCAAATAAAGCAGTGCAGCTAATAAGGGACCATTGCTTTCCAAAAAATAAGGAACTATCAGACTTTTTGTTTATAAGTGAATTGGGAGAGCAAGAAGATTAGATGCAATTATTAAGTGATTCTTCTTATATCCCAGGTGCAATTATCTTAGCAACAGAAGCCTTTGGAGTATAGTGGCCATTATGACATGAAAGGATCTGCAGAAAGATGATATATAACTAGTGCCTTTGGAATATTATAGACTTTATGACATGGGGGTGAGAAGATCTGATACAATTATGCTGGTGATCATGCTTATGTCCAAGGTGCAATTATCCTACAAGGTGAACCCTTCAGAATATTGTGGAATTTTGGCATGAAAGGTCTCCCATAAAGAAGGTATATAGATAGCCCATTAAAATCATGGCCCTGATGACATGGTGGGAACTCAGGTGGCGAAGGTACTTTTATATGAGATGTGTGTTTTGAATACTACCCTCTCTCTCTCTCTCTCTCTCTCTCTCTCTCCCCCCCCCTGGCTCACATATGCATCCACCATTTATGGAAGGTTGACTTATAGTTAATTCGTGTAATAGAAAGGTCCTAGTTTATTGGAATATGCAGATCACTTTACGGAAAAAGTCCCAAAATAATGAATGCACATAAAAGGGATTCAGTAACAATTTCTTATAATGCATAAAGTGGATTGGGTATTCAATGTCCCTACTTCTTAGGCTGCATGCGGCTATTTTCATACATGCTAATAAATTTTTTTTACCAAGTCAAATTATTGTCCATATTGCAAGATGTAAATTTTGTTGGATTGGCCACCCATCTTAGAACCTTAAGGCAATGAGTGGAGAGTGCTCCAATATTATAAGCACATCAATATTTTTGTCCTTTCCAATGTTGGGCTATTCTTACATGCAGGCCAATTTTAGGTGCTATTATGTGGACCATGATAAACTTGGCAGCCTAGATCATACCTCTAAGGGTATGTTTGGTATCTGAGTAAGAAGTAGGTTATCTCCAATCTTCATTTGGTGGGGCCATTCGAGAGATGGATCAGGGTTTGTTACTAGGGGTGTTCATGGTTTGGTTTAAACCAAACCAAATTTGGACCCAACCCGAACCAAACCAAACCAAACCAAACCGAAGTCCCTTGAAACCAAACCAAACCAAACCGAAATAAATGGGCCTTTAGATTTGGTTCGGTTTGGTTCAGTTTGGTTCGGTTTGGTTCGGTTTAACTTGACAATAAATGGGCATTTAGATTCTTAAATAAGATTTTAATCACTTGTTTCTCTAATAAATCACTATCAAATAAGATTTGAAATGAAGTATTAAATGTTGATGACCATATTACCCTCTATAATATGTATTTTTATGTAAATATATTGAATAAACTTGATAGATATATACAAATTAAAATTTATTATTGTAATTCGGTTTAATCGGTTTGGTTTGGTTTATAGAGCTTAGAAACTGAACCAAACCGAATTTTCTTTTTCGGTTTGGTTTGGAACCAAACCAAATTTTTTCCATATTCAAACCGAACCAAATCAAACCGAATCGCTGGTTCGGTTTGGTTTTTCGGTTCGAACCGAATAGTGAACACCCCTATTAATTGTTACCAGGATGGGGAGGTTATCCCCAATCTTCATTTGCTGGGGCCATCCAAGAGAGGAATCAGGGGGGTTAAGGGGAATAACATATCCCTAATTTTGGGGATAAATATAGGCTAAGTCATTCCATAGGATTGGCAGAATGACTTACTCCAACCTTCTATCTGCACACCTCAAAATATTATGCATAAGTACGATTAGTCATCGGTGCATTTGTTGTAGAAAAGATGCATAGGATTATATATACTGAGTCCATATAATTATGCGAGGATACAGAAGAACTATTCAGCAGCAAAAGATTTGGCTAAAAGTTCCCTTGTCCACTGCCAAATGGGGTTTAGTGCATGCCTCCATAATCTGGTTAAGGAGGGTGAAAAGGTCCTTTCATATGGCTTATCCCCATTGCTATTGATGTTCTTACCAAAGACAAGTTAGACTTAATTTTTGGCTTATTCTTTCATGTTCCAAACACACCGAAGAATAGAAATAAGTATAAACTATACTAGCGTGAGTTATGCCTATTCCTCTTCTTTTCTATCCTGATTCCAAACATTCCTAAGGTAACGAGTGGAGAGCGTTCCATTATGATAAGCACATTATTGTTTTTGTCCCTTTCCAATGTGGGAGAACTTTTACCAAAAGAAAGGTTGAATAAGGAGCAAAACAGAGATATCATGGATACATATATACCGCTGTATCTAGATGAGACATTTGGGCTTTTGTGGATGTGCTGGCATTCTTATGATCCCATCCACTATCTGGTTTTGATCTTACCACAGACTAATTTACAAAGATGCTGGAACATAGTCCATCCAGATCGAGATGATTTGCGTCCTTCTGGATATCCTTGCCTCCTTAAAAATGGAATCATGTTTTGTTTTGAGCAGCCTTACTTCCCTTTCTGTAGGTGGCAGTGGAGCACTATCTTCTGTGACTGGTCCAGATTTCTTTGGCTTAAATCATTTGTCTGAGTTCTGATTCCTTTGGAGTCATTATGCTTTCTTCTTTCTGAATCCTTTTTGGCCGTAGGAGGAATTCGACATTGTTTGCAGATATAGAAGCTTCAGGTATTTGAATGGACCTTTTTTTATCTTCTTGCGTCTTTTCTCATGGAATGCATTTGGTGTTGCCAATCCAAGTTCAGAAATTTCAGCCTGTATGACCTATCTTACAGGAAAATAAAATAAAAATAAAAATTTAACCAAAATTGGTCTGACTTGTGCCTAAATCCTAATTGGACTGAATCAGACTGAGGTCAGCCAGATAATACATTAACCGGTACCAACTTCTTTCATGAATCAGCCGGTATTGGCAGATTAGCATTTACTTTAAAAGAGATGAAATTTCATAAAAAAGTTCAACTACAAATTAAATGCTTGTGAATATATAAGTACCCCTTCACTCTTGTGGCATGTATATCTTTTTGTTTCTTTATGTCCAGTCATGTAACATGTTTTATTGGTTGATCCGGACTGTGACTGGGTATACTGCATATCAGTGCCTTATTATTCTTTGACTTTTCTTCAATATCCATTTGTTTTTGTCTATTTCTTTTTCTGCAACCTTTCCTTTTCTATGATGCAAGCCATACCTGCCATGTGAGGCACGTTGCCTCTTTTCAACCTCTTGGTCATAACACATTATCACCTCTGTTTGTTATCCAGCAAAATGGCCATGCATCTGGACTAGTTTTAATCATCTGCTAAATTAAATATTAAAAGCTAGGAATTCATTACAAGGGAGGAAAGTGTTATTTAAAGGAAGGGAATCATTTCAGTGTGAATGGACATTATTAAAAGAAGCAAACTATGAAAGGAAATGAAATTTAATGTTAATAGTCAAGGAAATCATTTGAAACAAAGAGAAGTGCAGTCTTAAAGGAAATTGTCTTTTAAGTACTGGATATTAAAGGCATGTGTTTATGTATGACTAGAAAATACTAGATATCAAAGGCAAGAATATGGGCATGGAAGTAATAAATGATTGTAGAAGATGTCTAAAATAGATATTTTCTGAAATGGAACGGGTGCCTCAGCTAGTTGGTACAGCTATATTTGCTGTACTAGTATTCTCTTCATTGATGGAGAAATCTTTGTTCGTATCTCCTGGGTAGATTGGGCTCTCATTTTCTAAAGCATGATATGTTCAACTACAAGATGGTGACCCTCTGCTTCCCTCTTTCTGCCGGCTGTACATCAAACAGAAGCGAAGCTTATATTGAGCATGCAACATGTGTACTTTCGTGAATGCGTGTAATGTGTGTACTCTTGTGAACGCATGCAATGGATGCTGCACATGGATCACCTTGATGAGATTCCACGCTGATGTTTGGTGTTCAGTGGACTCGGGCACTGGGAGGCTTGGTGTACCATTCATCGGGCTCCTCAAGGGCACCCATAAAGTAGATGGCTCAGGGGCCAACTTGCCTGCAATGAGGAAGTTAAATCCTCCTAGGAAATATCATATATCAAAAAGGCTAGGAAATCCCAGGGTCAATTGCCTTACAAAAGGAATGCAATGCATACGCTAAGGATCATGGTTGTAGGTTTTGGCTGAAACGTTTCGGTTTTGGCCTTGACCAATCCGAAACCAGACCTGAACATGTATGTTTGATTATTTCACTGGACTTTGAATTTTTAGAATTCTATGTGCTTTATTTGAATTATGAAAATTTTAGTTAGGTCAAATTATGAAGGATTAGAAAGTCAACATTTTGATGAAATCACCAAAATCGCGATTTTCTTCTTAGATGAGAGAGTTGACTTTTTATTGGTAAGAGAGATGATTTTTTTGATATTTTTATTGGATTCAGATGAGGGATACTTTCTTATTTACATGTAATATCTTAAGTAAATGAAACTACAAATACTAACATTTACTTAAATGATGTTTAGGTAAACTGCAATTTCTCATTAATCCAATTTATTTACGTTCAAATACATGTCCACTGATTTTCACAATGTTTTGGTAATTTTTTTAATAAATTTTCTGTTTTTTCTTTAATTTTTCATATTTTTTGTATTTTTTAATGGGTTTTTACAGGTTTCGGCTGAAACCGAAACGGTTTCAGGGTTTTTGCAGGTTTCGGCTGGTTTCGGCCGAAACCGAAACAACCAAGTTTTCCATCCTTTAAGGATACCATTTCAACATTTTTGGCTGGACACACGTAGTCACATAGTTGGCCCACTGATAAAACTAAGTCTACACTCTAACTTCACCATCAGAGGGGTTTAACCCCAAGCTTGGCCTGGGCTCACTGACTGGTCTTTTATTGCCTACAGTTTTCTGGGTCTTCAGGCATTATAGCCTGAGTTCTTCCTCTGTCCTCTACCTGCTGTCAGGCAGATTCTCTCAGCTTGGACCAGTGTTCTCGGCTCGCTGTCTTTCCCTCATGCATTCTGTGATACACCTCACATTGTACATGGTCGATCAACCTGTATGCAGGGTTGGCTGATCATTATCAGGACCAATGCTGGATACTCTGATTTTAAGAAGGAAAACTGATCACTGAATTTAATGTGAAAACAAAGGGAAAACAAATAAACATGCCTTATTTGGCCAGTCCAGCTTGGAATCATCTCAGCCATGATTTTTCTGGTCCAGTGGTCACTACCCCCTTCTGGTTGACTTAAATTAAATACGGACAGAACATCGAGAGGCAATCTTGGAATCACTGGAGGTGGAGGTGCTTTAAGAGACAGTATGGGTAATTTGATTTTTGCATTGTCGTGCTTTAATCCCATATCGTGAATCCGCGGGAGTTTCACCTTTATATATGTAGAGGATTCCCTCAATTCAACGCCTAGGTTGTGGGTTTGAGTTTGGGCCTTTAACATGATATTATAGTGGGTTTACCCATTGGGTTCTGAGCTCCTCTCCATATGTGGACACTTTCCCTTAACCGTGATGGGCCCCAAGCCCCAAACTGGTTGGTTCGTTTTTTTTTTTTTGGGGGGGGGGTTGTGGTTTATTCCCATATCAAAATCCGTGGAGTTTCACCTCTATATATGCAGAGAATTCCCTCAGCTCAATACCTAGGTTTTACCATTTTGGGTTAGAGTTTGGGCCTTTAACATGCATATTCAATTCCCAATGGTGTTTTAAAAAACATAGGAGCTGAAACATTGGCTGTGCTTGATGGCCTTTGATTATGCTCATTATTCTGCATTAGTATGGACTTTGTTGAGGTGGTGCAATCTTGAGTTCCCTTCGAAAGCCCACTCTTCTGCCATGGAGCCTTTGGTTTATACTGGATGAGTAGCTGGATTTTCTCTCTCTTCTTCGACCCATGTTGCTGCATACACATCAGGAGGGCAACCACCTTGCAGATAGTTTAGCCAACTATGGCTGTGATATTCAGCATGTGGCATTCTTCTTCCATCCATCATCATTGAGTTCTCTTTGGCTTGATAAAACTCGGTTCCTTCTATTAGAATACAACACTAGTGCATTTTATTCTTTTCTTTCTTGTTTCTTTTTGGGGGCATGCCTCGGTGCTAGTTTGTAAACTCTTCGTTCTTTATTAATTAATTATTATGCCTATGACTTAAACTGGTGGAGTGGGAACATATCACTTCCCTGAAGTGGTTTGCATTCTCCTGGTTTACCTCTTGGGTTATTCCCAAAAATAAAAATAAAAAGAAGCTTGGGATCATCTCAGAAAGTGCTTGACTGCTTGATCAGTCTGAAACTGATTCCAGCATATTCCAGACTCATCTGGCTATGTGGGAAAAATAATGAAGGAAGAAAGGAAGCAAGGAAGAAACAAAAGATAGAAAGGAAAAATGAAAGTCCTGCATTGCTATCTCTACCTCTATTGCCCACTGCTAGCACTGCCTCCTTCACCCCCTGCCACTTTTCACACCCCTTGTCCACAGACTCCACACTGCCACACCTTGTCATCCACTTTTTCTGTCATCACTGTGCCATCTGATCTTCCTATGAACCTCTCTTACATCAGAAACAAGGACCAAAGAGTTAAGGGTTTGGAGCTGGTAAAACGGGAAGGAAAATTTAAAAACCCCTCATTTCAGGTAATTATTGTATATAGTTTTTCATATTAATTTTTTATTATCATACTTTTTATTGTAGAAATATTTATTTCAGATTTTTAAAGGACTGAGTTTTAACACTTCTCCCTCCCACCTGCCAAATCCTGTTTCAAAGTGGATCATAACAAGATTCTTTCCATCTTCTGTGATGTGAAGTCAAGTGAAACACAGAAAGCAAACCCAAGCTTTAAGCGATCTGAATTACTTGAGCAACCTACAATATGTGCAGCGGTCACTTGACCTACAGGGCCAGTTTAATAACCGGATAATATATCACCCAATAAGCGATCCTGGGATAGTGTAACCCGCCTTTATGACTTCTTTGGTTTCAAAGAGTGCAACTGGTAAGCCAGACATGCAAGTTGACCCCAATCACCTGACTTGTTAACTGGATGGCTAAGCACTTTATCTGGGATAGCCCAGTTACACTATCCGTCATACTAAACCATGGAAGTGAATATCCTGCCCTTAACCGACCCTTAACCAGCTATCAAATCAACCTATATTGGACGACAGTTGGACTTTCATGACTTTAATACTGTTTTTGTCAACATAATTAATCTTAGAAGCAGTTAACAGACTCCTTTTGCTCAGATTTGGTTAGGATGCTGACCTGATCCTTTTATAATGTATGTGCCACCTAGGAAAACCCCCAATAGTTGTTCAAACTCAGTTATGTCTTTAATGTCCTTGTAACTTGTCAGCCACAAACAATCTTGATTTAAATGAATCTAATCCTAAAATGCCCAGGAGTTGTTGAATAATTTAGATCAGTTTGGACTGTATCGTGTCAACACAATCAAGACCAAGGTCTGGAGAACTGGAACTGGTTACCGCACCAGTGGGGGGGCCAGTTCCGATCCCAGTTTCTGCTTGGACTGGGATCAGACCGGCTTTCAATTGTGTAGAGACCAGTTCCCAAATCTATTTCTCGACAAATTATAGAAAGAAAACTAAAATGCTAATGAAGTGATTAAGGCTCAAATTGAGATGGAAGCCATAAATCCACTACTTCAAGTTTTGAGACACATAAAAACATATTAATAAACTTTTGAACTTTCTACACTATGTAAAATAATTTATCCTATGAATAAATCAAAATAATAAAATAAAGGCAAATGTCCATTTCTTGTTTAAATATATTCTTTCCTTGCTTTATTTCCAATTTCCCCCAATTTTCTTGAAAATTTTCTCGAATTCCATGACTTTGTTTTAAGGGGCCAGCAGGTCCCATCCTGGAACTGGCTGAACCAGACTGACGGAGGCCAATCCTGATTAGGTTTCAGGCCAGTCCAGTCTGGAGTGGTTGGTTCTGTGGACCATGATCAGGACTGGAGCATGCTTGAGACTCAGCGAGCTAATTCTTTGTGCTGACTGTTGTTACAATCTTATGTGCATGAATAGCTATATAAACTGAAGCATCTTGTTTCAGCTTAGATGTTGTTTCTACATCCTGAGGATGGAATATGACCTGTCTTCTTGTGAAAAAGATTAGAATTGAGTTAGAAGGCAGTGAGATGGAGATTGATGTTCTGTTGCCTGTAGTTTAAGGACTGTAGATATCCAAATTAATGTTGAAGTACTAATATTTTAGTCAGATGTAATAAAGATTATACTGAGCCTTCATATTCATGGAATATGATTACTATTACTTAGCAATAGATTCATACACAGGTCTGTCTGTCTCAGTCTTGGTTTCCCCTTGTTGGTAGCTGTTTGGCTCTGCAGTAGCACCTTATTTATCCTGAGGATCTCAAATACTGGCGTCTTGGGCCCATGTGCATTCTGAAGGCATCCAGTACTTTCTGGACTTTCTTTGCCTTCACAAGGGTATTTAGATTTTTGAAGAACTTAAAATTCAAATCAGGTAGCTGAATCAGCTATGCCAGTTCAAATCCTGATGCAGTGGACCATGCTTGATTGCCCCGCGTCACACGAAGCAGCTTTGGACAAAAGGAGCTATCCAATCCTGAATCCACTCTGGTCTATGCAGGCCACTTCTGGTAAACTGGATTGGCATCTGAATCAGTTGGTCCAGATGGGAGCATGGAATTCCACGTACAATATTCATGTTGCAAAAAATTGGATGTGTTTAATATCACGCGGAAAAAAAGATTTCCTTTTGATTAAGGTGTTCATTTATTGGACTGCTGTGCCTAATTCTGGCATATTTATCCCGTGTGATTGTTTAATCAGACGATTTAGGGTTTCATGTACTGGACCCTTCCCCACCGATCAGAGTTGGTGTTATTGCATCTATTGAATCCAAATACGTTTGATAGAGTTGCCGGGATTCGATCTAACTCTACTATATTGCTGTGACCCTGCATGTTCATATAGGATCTTATTTGTCCTAGAAATAAGATAATTACAATTATTCCTTTTGACGGGGGTTTAATAATAATTTTCCTTATGCATAAAGGTCTATTTGCAATATGTAGCATGTCATTAACATCACAATTCAGAATATTGTGTATTTCTGAATTTTAGTAATTTTCCAGGACATGTATGCAATTACACATAACTTCTGGGCTTATCTGCAATTTTCCACTTCATGAAAAATATAGGTCCATTGAAGATTGAAAATAAGCCAAAAATAAACATATTGACACTTCATTTCATTCAAAAGAATACATGCTTTGTAAAGGCATTTTAATATCTTTATAAATAAAGATATCTTAGGGGCCTTTTTACAAAAAAGGACCTGAATAATTAATTATAAGAGATTTCTTCCTTAAGAATCCCAAGCCTTTTCTCTTAAGAAACCTGAATTCTCTTCTTCTTCCTTGCGCCTTGTGCTGCTTCAAGCTGGGTCACCATGTCTCTCCGCTCTTGATCTTCTCCAAGAGCTGGAAAAAGAAAAACCTCTCTTCAGGTTGGCCCCCACCATGCAAGGCAGGATTGGATCAGACCCCTGAATTGGCCAGGGCCAATCCTGATCTGATCCAGCCGATTCCCGATCAGAATCGGCCAGAATTGGAGGAATCGGCCTAAATTGGCCATGGCCGATCCAATCCAGAATCGAGTGATCCCAATCCGGATCAGCCGATTCTGCCTTCCATGGCCCCCGCCCCACTTTTTTATGGGGGCAGAGGAAATAAACCTGGAGAGTGCATCTCCGGGCTTGCAAACCCGGAGGTGCCCTCCTCCGGGTTTTTAGAACCCAGAGGTGGGCCTCCTCTGGTTGCCCCTCTAGGTTCTAAAAACCCGGAGGAGGGCACCTCTGGGTTCTGGAACCCAGAGAGCCTCCTCTGGGTTTTCCCGGAAAGAGGACCTCTCTGTGTTCTGGAACCTGGAGAGCCTCCCCCGGATTTTCAAAACCCAGAGAGCCCCCCTTCTGGGTTTTAGAACCCGGAGGAGTGGGGCTGGCTCCCCCCTTTAAGTTGGGGGCCCCTCACTCCATTTTTTGTAGTTTTGGTGTCTTCTCCATGTGCACGAAGCAGGTTTGTTGGATTGTCTTGGCTTGACTTCGTCGTGTTGTCTTCATGTGCTGGAGGGGTAACTAGTTACCTCAAATTGCTATTTGACATTCTGGTGTGTGGAGCATGGTTTAAACACTGCTCACAAAGTGTTTGACAGAATTTCTGTATACCGTTGTGTAAAACTCATGTTTGGCCGAATGCCGAGGGAGGGTTTCAGTGAGATCCATTTTTAACAGCTACAGTTTTGCACCATCTTTTTGCTATTAATAAATGGATTAAACTTTATTCAATTTCACTACTCTGGAACCACCAGAAATTTTGATGAAAATTGTGGGGTCCAACAATATGCTACCATCAAGGTCTGACAAGCTTATTATTCAAGTCTCCACATTTTGCTTTTGTGATCTTCCATATCCTGTGTGGGTTGAAGATTGTGGATTCCATTCAATTCATTTTTGATCCACCTTACTGTAGTCAAATGAACTTTTGAGACATTTGACCCTTCATTAAAAACCTTACCCTAGATCCTAGTCAACATCTCTCATAAGACCTTCAATATATTCTATTATATAATGCTGAGTTCTTAACCATCATATAGTGACTGTCTTCTCTTGACATTTGTTCTGTCAGCAGCATTCCTCCCGGCCGGACATTGTTGTGAGTTGAGTTTACTCACTGCACGTTTTATACCTTTTATGGTATTGAAATTCATTGGTGACATGTTCCAATGTGAATATTCTTTACATATTTTTAGAGTCCGGTGCTTAAATCATCTAAAGCGGGGCAAAGTGTACTTTGCTTAAATTCTGGCATACCCTGTGAATGCACCATCTAGTGGTTTACTGAAAGCCTATGAGATTATGAGTTGCCTCTTTGAGCTCGGTTATCCAAAATCCGAGCACCTTTGAGACAGAATTAGTATCTCTTGTGCATCAATTGGAACTGTGTCTTATACCGTTTTGAAGGCATTGCCTGGGCATCACTTAGGCGATAAGGTGCTAGACCATGTCACAGCATCCTGATCCCTAGGCAAGCAGCCAATTAAGGCACTTGTTTGGGTTGCCTAGCCCACGCTGGCATGGGAAACTACCAACTTTTTGGGTATGTTTTACTATTTAGCTAAAAGTTGAGGGAATTATGACTTTGTTTGACAGATCGACCAATTGGAAATTAGGACATTATTCTGTTAATGTGCTTACTATTTACTTTAAACGTCTCACACGTATAGGCTTGTGCCTTTGTGAATATCAAGTTACTTAGTTAAAGATAGAATTTATAAGATAGAAAATGTAGAGTGGTAGCTCTCTTAAGTATAAACTAGGCTTTACCTAGGCTCTTGGCCCTGCCCCCTAAGTAGTAAGGTGGTGAGTTACCACCTTGGTTGCCTTGGATGCTTCGGCAACTGTGTCTCAATAATCATTTGTTGTTGTCTGTGTGAGGGGTGGGAGGTGCACCTTACTGGTTTTGAGTCTGATGAATTATCAAGATTTTCATCTTGTTAGTCCTTTTCCTTGTCTTTTTGGTTTGGTCTAAGCTCTGAAGTTTAACCTCAGATTGGGTTCTATAGGGAACGTGTGACTGTTGGGACTTGATGAGATCATGTGAGTCTTTAGGGGGCTTTTGGTTTTTTGCATTTAGAAAGTTTTCCTTGGCATCCTTTTGGAGTATTCCTTTGGAGTTGACAGTCTGGTAATCCTAGAGTGTATAGTGAGAATCATTTTGGATGTCCAGGGGTATTTTTGGCAACTTTTGACAGCCTGGTAATTCCTTAATAACCAATCCACTCATTTTCCCAAATTCTTTTGGGGATAACCTTTCCTTTCATATTCGTCGATGTATCATCCCTCCTTATTTCCACCATGTGGGGATGGGAGGGGTATGACCCCTCTATTTTCAAATTTCTGGATGTATGATCCAAACGTCTGGATTTATCATATGGTGTCCTATGTATTCAAGAGGAAAAGAGGGAAGGAATATGGTGTGATCAATAAATTGGATGGAAGAATATTGCAAGGTTGGACAAATGGTGGACTGCTACTGACCTGGAATGAAGATCCTGTGGGATGTGTGAAGATGCAGTAGGGTGAATTTTGCATTATAATTGATATATGAACGAAGAAGAAAAATTTGGATGGTCTATCACCTGCACTTATGGACCTCATGATAGTGGAGGCAGGCAGTTTCTTTCAAAAACAATGGCAATACAACAGCAGAGCAAGGAAACTTGGCATATCGATAGGGTGGGGGCATTTGATGCAGTCATGTTTTTGAGGGGAGAGCCTTGTCATAATGATGAACTGCAGATGGCCTTATTTTAGGAACGGGCATGGGCTAGTGCAATCCTGGAAGTAGCTGAGCCAGAAGAAAGCAAGGATGGCAGTGTCAGTTTCGGTATCGGTTTCGGCCAGGTCCGAAACCAAAACCGTTTTGGTTTTGCCTGGTTTTCGGCATATCAGGCGCCAGGCGGCCTTAAGAAGGGAGTAAATGGCTGGTTTCAGCCGTTTCGGTTGGTTTTGGTCTGGTTTCCTCCGAAATTGATCAAACTTTTTTTTGTGGTATTGACTTGCTACAGTAAAATGGCCCAGTTTTGGATCGGTCTGGTTCGAAACCCAAATGTTCAGCCAAAACATTTTGGTTTCGACCGAAACTGCCAACCATGCAAGAAGGTATAAATGGGTGTGCAGCAAAAGTGCTCAACATGCTTGATAGCATTTTTGTGGCGGCAAAAAATTTAGCAAAACTGCAGTAAAAAGTTCACGAGGTTGACTTTGGACCATATAACACCTCTGGTATTAGACGTGACGCTAAAAAACAGGCAATGAAGGGTGTTTATATACGAGATGGCAGCCAGGATCAGTGACTGAATAAATATTGTCATCCCTTGTCATGGACCATAGTACTTTTCCATAGTTCCTTAATAGACATTATTGTGGAACATTTATCCTCTGTCATTGAACCAGAAACATGGACAGCTAATATTGCTAAGAGTTCATTATGGCTTGACATTTTTAAGTATCTTCATAATGAGATGTTCTATTTATCATGCTTGCAGAGAAAAAGTCAGAGGGAAGGTCAAGGGCCGACAGGGATGGAGATAGTCATCAACTTTTGCAGCTGGAGGAGAAGGACGTGGTCTCTTCTGTAGCTACCGTCCTTTCTGACCTTTGTGGCCCTGGAGAATGGATGCCTATGGAAAAGCTTCACTCGGAGGTATGTTTGTGGGATTGTTTGTCTCCAACATGACTACCATTTTTACCTTGTAGTTTAACCTTTTATCAAATTAAAGGGATCAATCTTCTTTTGTTATGCTTTTATTTAACATTGGCTTTGTTCATATGTATACATGTTTCCTAAATTGATTAGGTTCTTGTTCTTTTCTTTCTCTTGGCTCTTATAAGCTGTTTCAAACTCAATCTCATTCATTATCTATTTTGGTACACACTGCAATTGCGTTTTGATGACCATGTGAATTTGCCGCATGACACAAATGATGCATGAACACTGAGAAGTGAGAACATGTTGGCGAATTGCCCCCCACTTTTCCAGCATTTAGGGAAGCATTTGAATCTGAACTGTCATTCATCGGTATGATATTGTGGAGTGTTTGGGAATAGTTCTTTTAGTATCTTTTCTTATACAGAATATTTTATTTAATATTTGTCATTTTCCCCCAAAATAATGCATATCTGGTGTTGACCTGTTTGGCAAAAACCGACAATTCTGAAGCATATGAAGAGTTGCCTTTTCCTGGCTGAGTCACATTTTCCTTGCTGGGACTCGATCCTTCACTCTGTATCCCTGTAATTCCATGCTATAGAGGTTGCAAACTTGCAAGATCTGGTGCCGCCACCACCTTTCTTGCAGGAGCAGCAGTGTATCTTTAGTGCCCCCACTGTAACTCCACAACTACCAAGTTCAGCTACTAAAAGCAACCATAAACTCTTATAGATCCATCACTTCTGCAGAGAGCCCACTTTACGGAACCAGGGTGGCACCATCTGCAAGAGCTCCCAGCATGGCCCAGGGTCTCCTCTGGCTCAGTGTCTCCCAGTCCAGATGATTCAATCTGGGCCATACAATGATTCCAATCAATGACACCTCCATCAAGTTTTACCAGTTTGGGTATCGTCATATCGATATAACAGGCCTGTTCTCTCCATGTGCATCCAGGGTTGAATTCCTTTGAAGAAGAAAAAAAAATCTCAACAGTGATGTGGAAAAGATGGACAGATTTGAGAGGAATACTTTCTTCCTGTGTCCTTTATCAAGTTTCAATGTTCTGTTGTTTCCTCTGTGGATTCTGGAAGTTTTTGGGTGTATACATGCATGCAGAGGGTTGGGAGAAGAGAGGGAGAGGGGGAGGGCATTTGATTTTTAAGGGTTTAATGAATACCACAAAACCAGGAAGCATGGAATATTCTAGCTTCTGACCTCCATAGTGAAGGAGAAAGAAGAGAGTAGCATCGTAGCAAAGGAAGTGAAGGAGAGTAGCAGGACAAAGAAGCAAACAGAAGAGAGAAGCAGAAAAAGAAACAAAGAGGTGGGCTGACAGGGAGGAAAGGATGAGGGGTGCATGGAATGCCGAAGGAATGTGAATGTTCTGATGAGAGAATAGGCTTGGTCTGTTTCCTGTTTCTTTTCTTTGAGGGGAGGGGTGTGATGGAGATTTTCATGCAGGGTATGATTTATGATGGAAAATTGGAGTAGCTGTTCCAAGGTGATGTTCAGTTTTTGTTCTCTTTGCCAAAATATATATTTGCAGAGGAAAACTTGACAAATACCCAATTGGTTTTCACAACTTATTTGTCAAACTTGACAAATACACAAATAAGTTGTGAAAACCAATTGGGTATTTGTCAAGATGATGTATTCATTATCATACATTCTTATTTTTAGTTATTTCTTGCATGACTACTAGTTTCTTTTAGAGGAATCTTGATCCATCTTGGTCTTAGCGGGTGTTTAGTGAGGCGACCAAGGGCTCACATAGCCAAGTAGCTGTTAACTATAATGAATGAGCTAATTATGCATATGATGTCGAAAATAAATGACAAAAACTCAAACCTGTAAACTTCGGATTTACTTCATTCAAAGGTATTAAATTTGTGTATAATATGATAAGTTTCTATAAAATTTGAATCCCTGGTGCACACATTTGTCATAGACACACACAGACAGAGGAAGGAGTGGTTGTGGTCAACCACACCTCCATGTGTGTGACATAGAGCATCATTGGTGGTCTGGCATCAATGACATACCATCATCAAGAGAAGTTGGCGAGAATGTGTTCCTTGGAGAAGGTGAGAGGTTGTGTTGTCAGCGGGAACCGCTGCGCTGCCACTGGGGCTGTCATCTAGGTCACCGCCATTGACGTTGCTGAGTTCATTGTCATCATTGTTAGTCATCTCACCGCCATGGATGTTGCTGAGTTCATTGTCATCATTGTTAGTCATCTAGGGTTGTAAATGAAAGAGGAAGATGTAAGGGGATGGATTGTCAGAGGTGGACAGTTATATTTATTTGTTTAAATGGGCTTTTGTGGCTGAACACACTAAATGTGTCAAAGGAGAGTCTGGGAAAGTTACTGCCTTGGCTGCTATGGCAATGCCTAGGTGTGAAAGGGAAAGCGAGGTGACTTGTGGCCACCTTGCCTTGCCTTCTGGCCTTGGCAAGTGCCTCAAGCATCTTTGGCGACACAGATCTTGCTGGAACTTGCTTGGATTAACTGTCTTTCTGTCAATGACAGTAAAATCTATAGTATCTTAAAACATTGTACGAAATTCTGTGTTTCTATTTGTCACCTCACTGTTCATCATTGATCTGACTGTTACTTTTTCCTACTATTTCTGACACATCATGCTTAAGTTTCTATATAGCTATTTGGAGAGGGAGAAAAGGATTGTTCTTATGCTTGTCACCATTTGGATTTGATTTATGATTTGTTAATGTTGTCATTCAGTTCCTTTTTCTTGTAGATATTTGCAGTAGGGGTGACAAATATGTTTCTAATCTCAGCTTGAGTAGTGTTTGTTCATGTGCTACAGAACTTGCAATGCTAGCAAAATAAATCATCATAATTGGAGTATTAATCCATTTATTTGGTTTTTCGTATATGCTAGAATGTCCCATCACTTTATTCTGTCCAATTGCATATACCTAGAAGGACCATGACTTTCCTACCATATTCCTTCTTGTTTTAGGCTTTTTAAACTCGTTTTTCTGAGTTTGATTATACTTAAATTTAGCCTTGACTTTACGTGATTATGTACATGTCAAAACTACCTAACACCAATTTCCTGCTGCTTAATATTGATTGTAGTTACTACTAGATTTTTATGTTTATGCTCTTTCTGATTCTTGTCCTTTTTAATTTTGGTGAACATGAACCTCAACAACCTTATCTTTGCTATGCAAATTTTCTGTGCGCAAAGATGGCAGTGTTGGTTTCGGCTGGGTCCGAATCTATTTTGGTTTCAGTTTCGCCCAGTCCGGGCATGTCTGGCGGCCTTTAGAAGGGGAGTAAACGGCCGGTTTCAGTTGGTTTTGGTCTAGTTTCGGCCAAAACCTACCGAAACCGATTAAAATATTATTTTTATGGTATCAGACTTGCTACAGTAAAATGGCCCAGTTTCAGATCAGTCTGGTCCAAAACCTAAACATTGCGAACATTTCGGTTTTGGCCAAAACTGCCAACCATGTCTGTGGGTGCTTTCTCTCCATCCTCAACACTCAGTCCTATACAACATGGGTCTTGTTTATAAAGAAGATATGACACAAATTATACTAGTTACTCTTGCTCACTTCAACCAACTTACCTCATTCCTGTGTGCAATATCTTCTTGGTCATTCTTTTAAGCAAATATGCATTGCAATTAAAATTGTGCTAATCCTGTGCTTTGATGCAAAATTATATGAAGTCGTTATCAGGTTTAGATCTGCCAAAAGCCTGGATTGAAATTGTAGCTTACCCTCTGAGAGTTGGGAATTAGTGGAATGCCCTTTGACAGTTTCATCCTCTCTCTCTAAGGATTCTAGGTTTCCTGCCGTTTCTTCACTGTTTCCTCTTCTCTTCAAGTCTTTGACGTCAACTCGAACTTGATGAGCCACAGGTGAGGAGGTAGTGCATGGTTGAACTCATCCTCCTATGCCCGTAGGTCTGATATCTCATTGGGAAATAATTGCTGCATTTCCTTCATGGAGAGCTCAGACTGAGCTAAGAATCACCTAGTGTAGCAGTCCTGCTGGGCATTTACCCGGGATGCATCATAGGACTGCCATGACTGCCACATCTTTGACGTAAATCAGGCAAAAATGATGTGCTGCATATGTTAGGTTACAATGCATTCAGTCACGAGGCCGCCTCATTCTTCTGTTGCATCACCAGGTTTGGAGGATAGCTATGTAGAGCTCTTGCCTTTCTCCCAAATCCCCTCTTGCTCTCCTGCCTTTAGTTTGTCCTCAGATTTTCCTCAATCTTGTCCAATGAGGATTTTTGTTTAATCAAGTGTCTTCAATTATAAACTTTTTTTTATCTTCTTCTCTGTGTTCTTTCACTAATCTTTGCCAATTTTGCTTCATATGTTTATTGATCATCCACCCTTTTGTCAACGTTTCTTCTTCTTCATTATTTTTTTTTATGGAAAGTGAATGTCTCATCCTTTCTTCTTCTGATCGACGTCTTTGTGTTTTTCTTTGCTCCGTCCGGTTGCATCTGTTTGTCATTTTATTTCCTTCCTCTTGTTATCCGTTGGATTCTTCTGTGCCTCACTGCTTCTTCAAGCCTGGTTAATGTCTCTCTTGTAGATTTCCAGCCCATTGGCAGTTTTTTACTCTATTAATTAAAGTCTTTCCTTCTCTTTACATTTTTCATTGGAGATGGCATTGATTGTATCTTCAAATTAGCCCGATATTATCCATGCAAAATTTCCCAATTATGAGAATAACAGAAGACAATAGAAGTTGCAACTTCAATTATTTCCTACATGAAGGAAAGCGGGTCGACACAAGTCACTGTAAAGCATCCCAATATATAGTCCAGCTGAAACCAAATACAATTTCTAATTTGATCTGCATTTAAATTTGATTTCTCTGTTTGCTTCAGATTTTGTAAACTCCACTCTTTTCTTATTGGATTCAGATGTAGACTCTGTCAACTACAATCTGACCCATTTATGCCCTTATTTGAGTCAACTTGTCTTTAAACCTTTAAATTCTAAAGTATTTTCTTACGATTCTATCTTAATATTAACTGTCTGAACTTTCATCAATTAAAATCGAAAATCGGAGGTCAAGGTCAGCCAGTGAGACAATGGAGGATAAGCTTCATCGTTGAGAGGTAAACTCATTGCAAAGAACATACACCTAAGAATTTTGTCATGTAGATGTCGTCACTTTTTCCAAAGCTAAAATAAACTGATAGTGACTTAGTGCTGACCCTTGTAATTCAAGGAAAATGGGAAACCTGTCTCTCCAGTGACCATTCTCATACTGGCAAATTCCCTCTAAGACATACCTTTAACCCATAGGCCATAGCTGATAATTCCACAAGGCATTCCAAGGTGTCCTAAGGATCTTTAAGCACTTAAGTGCTTAGGCCCCAACTGGTGCCTAGGTGACACTTTTGTGAAAATTGATAGCATAAATGCTGCGAATTTAAATCCCAACAATAGATATATGCTAAAGCATTGACTGCAGTTTCTCTATTACAGACTAGTGGGAAATAGATAGAGGTGGGGGCTGGAGAGAGATGGCTAGAATAGTGGAAGTGGTGTTTGGTTAGGGAGGAAGTTGCACCATACAAATAATGAAACAAATTGAAGAGGATGGGATGAGAGGTAAAGAGATAAATGATAGCTGATGTGGGGTGGGATTTGATTTGAGTCTGAAGTGGGAGAGGATTTAGAGGGAGACAGATGAAGAGAGGGACAATTTTGGTTCCACATACAAATACAAATTATGGGGAGAGAGAAGGAGATGGATATATTGAGAGATAAGCAGTAAGAGAGAAGAGGTGGAGGGTAGTGGTGGGGGATGGGGTGGGGAAGATGCATGTGTATGCACATATTTGAGAGAGAACAAAAAGAGGAGGAGAATCAGCAGAGAGAAGCAGGATGAGAAAGACAATGGAAAAGACATGAGGAGGAGAAGGGTCAACAGATATGCCTATGTTTGGTGGATAGCAGGTGAACCTGGGGTTTGATGGGAGAGGGCCACTTAGAGGCTTGTGGTGTCTAGAGAGCGACCAAGGAGGAGAGTGAAACCCTCAATAAAGGAGGCAGAAAAGTAACTCGAATTCCTAGGGCCACACTTGAAGCTTTAGCCAGAGAGAGAGATAAACTCCTTATGTCAGTTGGCCAACTCTTGTTCATGCTTCGGTAGGCATATATAATCCCTAGGCTTCACCAACTTTCATCTTTCTTAAGCATCCTCCATTTTGACAACCTAATCTGTCAAATGTATGGATAAGTTTTTACCTAGACCTGTTGATCTCTTCGAGGGACTAGGTCTCTAAAGTGATCACCATCCACTAACCTCTCAATATGTGTACCACTTCTCTTTTTTCCAAAGTCTTTAACTAGAACTGTTTTATCATCACTCTTAATGTGTCTAATATGATCTAATGCTTACTCTCTCCCCCTTGGTTTAGCAATTTCACCCTCCCAAAATTCCTAATTTGTTTCTCAATCCTTCAACTGAGCTTCAATCTCTACTTACAGAATTCTATAAGTAGTTTGTGTTACTTTGAGATTTGATCATCTTTATTCTTTGCTGTGCACTAAAGTATTTTTCTTCCTTTTAGTTGGTTTCTCAATTTCATTATGCCATCACTAAGTCTAAAATTCTTTTGCCGTTGGATTCATTAGGATTTCTGTAACTGTGTTGATAAAATTTGTCATTTTTTCCATATTGTGTTTATTTCATCAGAAACCGGTATTCTTCTTTTAACAATTTTTCTCTTTATACGACTAAATTTCCTCTCTCCAAATTCCCTCTCTTATGTTCAGATAATTATTTACCATGATCCACTCTTAATTTCAAATATCTACTACCAAAATCTATTTTACAAGGGGAACATGATAGGAAAAATCTGGAATTGTTGCCTATCAGCTATGTGATGAGCAATATGGTGGGAAGACAACTCATCTGCCAGCAGAGATCATTGAGAGATGTATTTTTCTGGTGCATGAATAGAACTTTAGGCATTTGGTTGATACATGCTTCAGGACTCACGGAAAAGATATGATTGGAAGAATGTTACATTATGTGCCAATAAATGTCGTAGTGCCTAATTGGAGTCTTTAAGTCATTTCATGCTATTGGAAAGTAAGCTGGTATTGCGTGTAAATTTGTCATCATAGGTTAACCTAGGCAGAAGCCATCTTTGATGCTAATCCCCTAAATGGTCATGCACGCACCTTGACTGGGTTACTTCAGATGTGAAGTGATCTGTATACATTTATAGGAGACAAGTTAATAGGTAGCAAATTTACATTCTTTGTTATTACAATTTAGGATTCTGTGAACTGTAACAACTTACGGTGTCCCTACTCTTTGGAAAAACACCTAAACTTGAAGGAAAAAGTTAAATGTAGGAACAATTGATCTTCCCCGGCAAGTATCATGCACAGACATGCTTAAGATAGCTATTTTGTTGCCTCTTTTCGTGGACTTTTGGCAAGAAATTTAACTGGAAATATTATCAAAAGCAAAGCAAATGGTTCGTGACCCAGTGGTCGGTCCCCCTTCTTTCTTTTCTGAGAAGGATATAACTAGTTGTAACCGCTCATTTTTTTTTCTTTCCATATTTCTTTAAGATGCAAAATGATGAACATCTAAGGGTTTTGTTGTTCTTGAGACAGCTTCTGGAGCAGTATGGCAATGTATGGCATCACAGCAGGGTCAGGCGATATCTCACATCTGAGGACTGGCCGAGCAGCGAAACCAAAGGCAGGCCATGGTTTGGCCTTCTTACCTTGCTGAGGAAGTACCCAGAGCATTTTGTTATTAACATCAGATCCAGGGGGAAGATGACATCAGAGTTTGTGTCATTAGTGTCCTTGATCCAGTGAGATCTGACCGTTGGTATCTGGTGGAAGAGAGCCTGCCAAGAACTGTGTCCAAACAAACCTGCTGTTGCTTTAGAGACTCCTGTTTCCTGTTTGGTTATTAATTTCCTTTTTATGGTCTGATTAGATGTACTAAAAATTTGTGACTTTTTGTGGACGTGTTTGGACCAACAAAATTCGTGTGTTGTTACTTTACTATTATTCAAATGTGCTGCTTTGGCCAACCGGGCCTTGAATAAGCGGCAGGCAAAGGCAAGGCAAGGGAGAACAGCAAGAAGCTGCAGAAGAAATTAACTCGTCATACGGTTGATTCTCGATGCCGATGACGTCTACCGAGAAGCTCATATACTCATCAGCGTGTGTGTGTTTATCAAGTTTCTAGGAGGAGTCGAGTGGGTTAGAGTTCTGAAAAACGAGTTGGAAAAGTCCATTTCCTATTAAAAGTTCTTTTCCTATGGTCAATCTTGTAGGAAAATAATTGGATATGGGTATGGAAAAAATTTATTTGTTTCCTTGGATGGGAAAATTCCTTCAGAATTTTACCTATCCCTGGAACGATGAAAACTTCGTTTTCAGAGATGAAAACCAAACTTGTTATCCACCTTGGGTTCCTCCATCTCTTTAGATAGAGAGATCTAAACGTGGGACTATTTATAATTCTGTACTATACAATGCCACTTTATAGGTGTGTTTAGCATGACTTCCACTTGTTGGAATTTGATCAGGGCTTGTAGATATTTTTAAGAGAGGATGGTAGGAATTACAAGTCATACCAACCAAAAAAATGGAATTAAAAGCCATTTATATAGTTTTAAATCATTCAGCTGTTCAGCATGACTATTCCTATAGTCTTAGAGAGAGAGAGAGAGAGCACTTATCAAATACTATAGGTTTCATATTACACAACATTGAAAGGCGGGCTCTAATCAAATGCTTGTGGTAGTCTTAAAATGAACATCGGAGCAAACTATCTCAGCACGAAACTTGTCATACGAGGGGTAGTGAGTTGACCAGCCCGCCCGTAAGGTCTCGTTAGCGAACGATAAGACCTGAAAGTTTGCCAATATGCAGCATGCGAGGTAACTAAGATCCCAGGAGGGAACATGCAATAGAGAACATCATTGTCCTAAAGCTCACTTGACGATATTTTTATATCAGCTGCTTTAGCCAGATGTGAGTATAATGTGTTAACATGGTTAGGTCTGAACATAATTTGGTTCGGTTCACAATTAATTTTCAACTAGAACAGAATTGAACCAATTCAGTTTTAGAATCGAACATGAACCGAAGCAAACTGCATTAATTTAGTTTAGTTTATGGTTAGGACCTTTTAATTAAAGTTGGAAATGACTTTTCCCATCAAACCTTATATAATATCAATAATAAAGAGAGTCGATGTAACACTTGAAAATTCTAAAGGAAAAAAAAATACTATCTTACAACTCAAATTATTCATCTAGATTAGTAAATCAATAACAGAAATAAACATTACCTTTATCTAATAGGATATACCTCTGAAATCTTTCATATTGAGCAATATATCTTCAAAATCTGACTATTAGATTGTATATCCCTCAAATTAAAAGAAAGCATTGGTTATCTATGTAGTTAGTTTGCCATTAGAATTTGAAAAATATTTCATCTTGAGATGAACAGAACCGTCAAAATAAGGGTAAAAAGATAAAAATATTCTTGAGAGAGAGAGAGAGAGAGAGAGAGAGAGAGAGAGAGAGAGAGAGAGAGAGAGAGAGAGAGAGAGAGAGAGAGAGATGTCCCTGCCGGTGACATATCTCTTTCCTAGTCACCCTACCCAGCTCTGGGAACCTTCGAACCTATTCACAGACTGACCAGGGAGCACAATGACCTATCGCAGTTGCAGTAGGAGCATCAGACGATGCTATGAAAGTGCCATCGGAGATAATCAGACGATGCTTCTACAGCGGAGGAGCCTTGGGAGATGTCGTTTCGACGATCGGATCCTGACCTAGGTGAGCGGCTCCCCAGCCTCCGACACGCTGAAGCTCCACATGAGGCACCCCTCAGAGATCAGTGATGGTGCCGCCGCACGCAGGCCCCCCCAAGGAGATAGTGGAGGAGTTCGCCTTCCAGGACCTGCACGGTGGCGGCAGGGTTTTGCCTCCATGGCACCGACAGGGGGCTTTGCCTCCACGGCTCCTCTCCATAGAGAGAAAAAGAGACATAGGTGAGGGAAGTTATTAAAAAATAAATTTTAAAAGAGTTAAGAGGGTAAGTTAGTCATTTCCCTCCTTGTTAAATGGATGGAATGAAACTGCAGGGTCATATATGCTGATTTTTTTTATTTAGGGAGATACATATAATAGTAAGATTTTAATAGTATATTATTAAATATGAAAGATTTTAGATGTAACGCCCCGACGCGGAATATGAGAACGATAAATAGTATAGAGCGAGAAATAGACATCAAACTATTGCACTATGGAATAATGTCAAATGAACCATCTTTATTGATAATTTTACTAATTCTATTACATTCACTAATTCAGAGCGAAAATTATGGGTCCAGAGTACTTTATTCAAATAAAAATAACTACAACTATCTAACTATCTGCTAAATGAGTTGGTTATCAAAATGTCAGGTCACTCTTCCACTTGTTCATTCCCTTCCTTGTGCGTGTGGTAGTCCCTTTTAGATTCACCTGAAACACATATAACAAATAGCGCAGGATGAGCGATAATGCCCAGTAGGATTTAATATCTCATGAAACAGACATGCTTTAAGTGATTAATATCTTATAAAATATGGTAACTAGAGAGAACAATCAAGTATAGTCAAGAGAGTAATGACACATGATAGCAAGAGAACAACAATAGTACTTTTCACAAAGAGTATAATGAGCATGTTAAAGGAATGACCATATCACGAGATAGCATGTATAAAAGCATGATATCACGCAAGTCAATATTGTACTTTGATTGTCTTTAGATTAATCTAGTTAGTCTGGCGCTTGGATGCATGCCAAACACCCTGATCATTGAACCCCCGCAAGTAAATAGCCTTTCGGGCGCACCTCTAGGACTAGATTGAGCCCATTATAATGTTGCCTGACATTGACATTGTTTTATCTTTAGATAATCAATAGATGGCTAAATAGAGTACTAAGAATAGATGAGAATAATTGAAGAATAGATGAGAGTATAGAGAGAACGTGAATAGATGAGAGAATAAGGAATAGATAAGAACTATAGTCAATTCACGTAAAAACAACGATAAACAAACGATAGTAACAGTTCCACAACACATATGATCGTGTGCTGGCAGTCTGATGGAAGTCACTAACCGCCCAATGACCATGCTACGAACACAGGCCAGAGGTCCGACGTGATTCCAAGATAAGAGAAATCATTTTAAGGCCGTTGGATCATGCTGATCCCTAGGGGTAAAATGGACATTGATGGTACAACCTGTTCGCCGACAATGGACGTCCGCAAAAGCCAATGAGTCTTACGGAGGCCTTGACAAGGAGTTTCTGGTCCAGTCAGGAGTACTATTCCCAACGGAGAGGTCGTCCAAGCTAAGATAAAGTGTGTAGAAACGGTTGTTCGTCATACCTTGAGTGCTCGAGGCAGAGGGACGTGATAACGATATTCAAATCAAGCGAATAAAATGAAGACAAGTCCATTTAAAATAATAGAGAAATTTACATAAATAATTATATTTAATTACCAGATATATTATTGAGTAATTTTCCGTAAGGTCTCATGGCAAAAATTTACGTTTTGGTGAGCATGCGAGAGAGAATCAAGCTAGTATGTAAGAGTTGTGCACACATCTTTTAATTAAATAATTCCATGAATATTATAAAAATATATACTAACATGACTTTACTGTTCATGACAGAGGTTATACCATGATTTTAAACATGATTAGCAAGGTTTACATGAAGATTAGGGTTTCTAAAAAATATGGAAAATCGCGATAGGGGTACCTGTCGCGTTCAAATCACGACGGGTAGGTCTGTCGCGTTCAAGTGAACTGGGTCAGGCTAATCGCTTGATGTGCTGGAATGCGACGGGGTGACCGGTCATGACCAGGGCAATCGGTCCATAAACGCGACGTCTGGGTCTGTCGTGTTCAGGATAATCGGTACAGGACAGGCAAAACGTGACGTGTTGGGCCGTCGCGTTCAGAATGCGACGTGCGCCTATGTTGTGACCAGGCTGAGAACGTGATCAGTCGGGCCGTCGCGTTCTTAGATGTTCTGGCCGAGCCCAAAAGGTGAATTGGGTCACCTTGAGTTGCGGTCCAGTCCTCTTAAGACTTAACACTGTTGCCCAGTTGACGAGCCCAGAGGGAGGGTGAATGGGTCTTTAAAAAAAATAATAATTTAGAAGATACATGTAACTAAAAACATTCACACAAACATTCTTCGAAGGAGGTTAGTGACTGTTAGTTTAAATATCAAACATACAAAGAAGACAATCACACAACACAATGATTATCCTGGTTTGAACCTCCTCTCCTTAGGAGTCCACGTCCAGTCCTTGAGCAACAACTCAGGATTTCACTAACTAGGGTACAGTCCCCCTAAGGACGCAACAGCACCCAGCTCAGCTGGTCTTCCTTCACACCCGAAGGGAACAACAACACCCTGGATACCCACCAGGTCTTCCTTCACAACCGAAGGGAACAACAACACCCTGGATACCCCACCAGGTCTTCCTTCACAACTGAAGGGAAAACAACACCCTGGATGCCACCAGGTCTTCCTTCACAACCGAAGGGAAAAACTCCTCGAAGATAATTGAATGAAATTCAAGCCCCTGGATCAAGCTTTTGACAAGCAAGATCTGAAGCCACTAGCACTGAGAGCAAAGAATCTAAGCTAAGCGCATTCTCAGAACTACACAAGCTCTCTCAAGATTTTCACTACAGAGTGGAGAGCAAAGAGCAACACAAGAAGGAATGAACTTGTTGGCTCTTAGAATTCTAGCAGAAGATTTTTTGATCGCTTGAACGAGTTTTCTCCGCTTCTATCTATGTCCTTGATGTGACGGAATGCCTCGGCCAAGCTCGTTAAACCAATAACGTACTTGATCCGAGTCCGCCTCCCACGAACGGGCCGAAGCCTCGCAAGGGATACCAACCACAGTCCGTGTAAACACAAAGGAACACACCACATTATATATATAATTCACAAGTTACATAGTCAAATTTCCAAAAAAATGAAAGAAGTACAAGAGCCTGGGGCATACCCCGAGGTACAACTAAAGAAAATAAACAACTATCTACACTACACTGCTGGAGCTGCCACTACACAGCTGGAGGTACCGACCCTGCACCGCTACGACGCGGCTCTGAACTGGACGACGGTCGTGAAACGTCCTCCTCGCTCTCACCTGTGGGGGTAGGGGTGAGCCTCGCTAGTCACTGGCTCAGTAGGGAACTCCCCCAAAACCGAGCAAACCAAAAACCACAGGTACAAAGCAATAAACAGTACCAACAATTTATAAAACAGCTAAGCAGGATATAAAAGCTGTAAAAGTACTCACCGTCTGCCGACTACGAAAAAAAACTGTAATAATTAAACGGCAAACCAGTACAGGTGTACAAGCTAAAGTAGAGACAGCCAAACACGATCCATGTGAACTGTTCGTGACACCAGAAACTGACTCGGACAAGCTAACACAGGTCTACCTCTCAGTCTCGCAGCCACAGACGAAAGGTCCAGCTGCCGCTCCACGTGAAAAGGTCAAGCAACTGTGGAGACCAACTAAACACCACCACCTGCGGACCACACGGTCACAGGCCCATGCCTGACACCTCCAGAGACCCTGGCCCGCTCGCTAGGGTGAGGCACTGGAAAAGGACTAGCTGGGGACCAGTGTCGACTACTGTGTCCGTACCCCCAACTACGAGTGCGCTACAAGTGACTAAAGACAAACACAATGTCACTGTCCCACTGTCGTCTTTCCCTCAGCTGGACGTACAACTCAAACACAGGAGTGAGGGTGTCCAGGTCAGACGACACAGACCTCGACGGTACAACACAAGTACCGGGACAAAGCCCCGAGCTAACAGCCTGGCTCACAAAGAACCTGGGGCACCCAACTGGAGAGGTACCCATGGTAGACGTCGTACTACTCGCCACGTACACAAAACCCGTGCACGTCACACACACAAACCACGTGAAACCTCACGTAAACCACAAGTAACAACGGTCCACTACACGTGAACCCAACTGGACTCGCGTGAACAACACGCAGCCACGAAAGTAAGCATCTAACTGTATACCTTGTATGCTAAACACAAAAACTATGTGCACTCAGTGCACCATAGGTGCCAACGCACCATTCATATCGACAAATACCTCAAATAGTCTTTTCTGCCTATATACAGGTAGGCGGCCACATCGACTGCCGCTTACAGAAAGTAGACGGCAACGGATCTAGCCGTCTATATCCTGGCTGATGAGCTTGGTGACAAACGATGTTGACGCCAAGTTCTTCGGCCTTTAACCCTGCAGAAACCCTAACCGATTCTACAAGTTTTACAACCGTTAAAACAACGGTTAAAACATGCAGAAACAGCTCCTCTAGCATGCATGAATCCTAAACAATCCAATACACATGCTTTACTGATTAAATTCGTCAAACCACCCATTAACCCCGCATGGTGCAACTTAATCCGAAAATGCATTTAACATGCTGATTCAGGTGGTTACGTCGTGTTTTAATGTTTCTACAGAGCTAACAGGGTTCGTCCCCTACCTCAGAACACGCTTAAACCTCCCGAATCTCTGGTTCACACCGAACCCTCCGCGAGCTCCCACGGGAATTGCACCACACCACGCGCGTTTCCTCGCGCGATTCGGCAACGCCACACGTCCCACGATCCTCCAACCACCCTCAGTACCTGTTAGAAGCTTTAGAAACTCGGGGACGTGAAGCTGGGGCAAGAGAGAAAGAGAACAGGGTAGGAAACCTGCCCTCGGGTGACCCTATAACCTGCAGAATTCTCAGGTTGGCGTCAACCCCTCTGCCACCAATGGCAACCGCCACCACAAACGTCCACATCCTATGCCGTTAAGTTCATATCTTAACGTCACTTTACATGGACGTTAACTCATTAAACGTCCATATCTGGCCGTCTATCTGCAACCAACAGCAGCCAATGCTGTTCTGTTTTAGGTTTCAAACCTGCACATTCCACAAACCTGCACCATACCTGATCAATCACACATCCAAACCACACAACACTGGCCTCATAGCTACTATCACAACCATTACACACATGATCCACATGAATCCGAAAAGCACACGACCTTACATTACTATCATCTAAAAGAAAATTTCGACCTCGAAATTCATAACACAACTCAAAGTTATACAACTTATACATACACACCTTTATAAGCACTATCATCTAAAAAGAAATACAAAAAGCTTATTCAAACAGATAGGGATACCCTTAGCCATTTCCTCGGCTAATTCCCAGGTATCCTCACCACCCAACCTATTCTCCCATCTCACTTTAACTAGCTCAATTTCTTTATTTTTCAGCTTCTTTATCTTTCGATCTGTGATCTGTACCGGATATTCTGGCATAGTCATATCCGGCCTCAGCTCACCACCTTGATATCTGATTGTTTGAGCTAGATCTTCAATGCACTTTCTTAACATAGAAACATGGAAAATATCATGCACATCTGCAAAATCAGCTGGCAAATCCAGTCTATAAGCCGTCTCCCCAATCTTTCTAACACTTGAAAGGGTCCCACATACCTTGGACTCAACTTTCCAGTCTTGCAAATCTCATAATACCTTTACTCGGGAAACTCTCAAGAAAACAAATCTCCCACCTCAAACTGAAGTGGTCTTCTCCGAATATCTGCATAACTTTTTGCCTGCTTTGAGCTACCTGCAATTTTTCTTTAATAAGCTTCACTACTTCAGTGGTTTGCTGAATCAATTCAGGACCCACTAACTGCCTTTCTCCCACTTCATGCCAGTTCAATGGGGTTCTACATGGCCTTCCATATAAAGCTTCATACGGTGCCATCCCAAGACTGGTATGATAACTATTATTATAGGCAAACTCAACATTCCCAAATGATGCTCCCAACTACCTCCCCAAACTAAACAACAAGCTCGCAACATATCTTCAATCGTCTGGATAGTCCTATCTGTCTGACCATCTGTTTGGGGATGATAAGCGGAGCTATACCTCAGCTCAGTACCAATTACTTTCTGCAAACTTCTCCAAAAACCAGAAGTAAATCTTGGATCTCTATCAGACACAATAGTCTTCGGAATACCATGTAGTGGAACAATTTTTTCAACATAAATATTTGCCAATATGTCCACTGTCTAAGACATACTCACTGCCACTAACCTGTACACCTTGGTTAGTCTGTCAACAAACACCCATTCCATTATGCCCGGAACTCGATCTTGGTAAACCTGCCACAAAGTCCATTGCAATATCATCCCATTTGGACTGTGGAATGGGTAACGGTTGCAATAGACCTCCAGGCTTCTGATGCTCTGCTTTAATCTGCTGACAGATAGCACATCTTGCAACAAACTCTGCTATTTCTTTCTTCATATGAGGCCACCAGAAATGCTTTCTCAAATCATGGTACATTTTAGTACTACCCGGATGAATAGTGTACCGAGATTTATGAGCCTCTTCCAACACTCGCTGCTTCACCTCTTTTTCAGCAGGAACACACAACCTGCCCCTGAGCCTGACCACACAATTATCATCTATGGTAAATCCTTCCATTTTCACAATTTCAGCTAAACTTGCATCTACTCTTTGAGCTTCAACAATTTGCTAATATAAGATGGCTCTACAGCACTAGCAGCTAGTACTGCCCGACGCTGACTACTGGGCACATACAAAGAATTCTCTACTATTTCTTCATACAGCTTCCATTCTTTATCATCATAAAGCTTACATATGTCTTTCTACTCAAGGCATCAGCTACAACATTGGCCTTACCCAGATGGTAAGCCAAACTGAAATCATAATCCTTTAAATATTCAATCCATCTGCGCTGGCGAATGTTCAAATCTTTCTGCGAGAAAATATACTTCAAACTTTTATGATCTGTAAAGATCTCAAATCTCTCGCCATATAGATAATGCCTCCACATTTTCAAGGCAAACACAACTTCTGCCAATTCCAAATCATGAGTGGGGTAATTCTCTTCTGCTGGCTTCAATTGCCTGGATGCATAAGCTATTACTTTGCCATGCTGCATAAGCACTGCGCCAAGTCCTCTCCTTGAAGCATCAATATACAACACAAAACCACCACCCCCTGCCGGTAATGTCAATATAGGTGCTGATGTAAGTCTTTTCTTCAATTCCATAAAACTTTTCTGACATTCACCGAACCACACAAATGGCACCCTTTCCTGGTCAATTTAGTCATAGGTGCTGCTATCTTAGAAAATTCTTGAATAAAGCGCCTATAATAACCTGCCAATCCCAGAAAACTTCTAATCTCGGTTATTGTCCTAGGCACTTCCCATCTCATTACTGCTTCCACTTTACTTGGGTCCACTGCTACTCCTTTAGCTGAGATAACATGACCCAGAAACTGAATTTCTTTAACCAAATTCACACTTACTGAATTTGGCAAATAACTGGTTATCCCTTAACAACTGCAGGGTAAACGTCAAATGATCTGCATGCTCCTCTTCAGATGCTGAATAAATCAAAATATCATCGATAAAGACCACAATGAATTGGTCTAAATATGGATGAAAAATTCTATTCATCAGATCCAAAACCTGCAGGAGCATTAGTCAACCCAAATGGCATAACCACAAACTCAAAGTGACCATATCTGGTTCTGAAAGCTGTCTTATCTATATCCTCCTCTTTGATTCTCAACTGATGGTACCCGGACCTCAAATCAATTTTAGAAAATACCTTTGCTGATTGCAACTGATCAAACAGATCATCTATCCTCGGCAACAGGTACTTATTCTTAATGGTCACATCATTCAACTTTCTATAATCAATACACATCCGAAAACTTCCATCTTTCTTTTTCACAAATAAAACCGGCGCTCCCCACGGGGAATGACTCGGTCTAATAAACCCTTTCTGCAACAATTCTTCTAATTGCCTTTTCAATTCTTTAAGTTCTACTGGTGCCATCCGATATGGAGCTTTAGAAATCGGCATGGTACCTGGCAGCAACTCAATGGTAAAGTCCCACTCTCTATGTGGAGCTAAACCAGACAAATCCTCAGGAAAAATATCAGCAAATTCCCTAACCACGGGAACTGCTTCCACTGGCTGACTAGCTTCTACCAGACTTACCGAGGCTAAATAAGCCACACATCCAGCATTTATTAACTTTCTAGCTTTAATTGCAGAAATTAGAAACTTAGAGGTATAAAAAGCATACCTTGATATTCAAATACTGCACCATTATGATGACAAACCTGATCCTTTTCTTTCTGCAATCTAACATTGCTCCATACATCTCAAGCCAATCCATACCTAGAATAATATCATTATTTGACAACTGCGGGCATACAACCGACCCGACATCTGGTTCCTTCAATCATAACATGAGCTTCATCTATATAGCTTGAAGTGAGTAGGAACTCACCCGAAGGAACTTCCACTACTAACTCACAAGACTTCTCCTCTAAAGGATGAGCTATACAATCCAAAAATTCTTCGGAAATAAAAGAATGAGAGGACCCCAATCAAATAAACTCTTGCTGAATATTCATAAAGAGGTAAGTACCTTCTATCATATTCGATGCTCCGCCCTGGGCTCGGGTGATAGCCATAACCCGGCCCTCTTCCTCGCTGCTGCGGTGCTCCTCTGCACGACCTGCCTGTGGCTGCTGAAAGTGCTGAGGCTGCTGCTGCTGCTGCTGCACACCTCTTCCATACCCATTTCTCTCGGATAGGGACAATTGCGGATCAAATGCCCCGTCTGATTACATTATAGCATCTATATCCTGGTGTAACAATAGGCTGCCTGGCAGTACTCTCTGCTGGCGGCTCCTCCACCTTAGGCCTACCTCGGCCTTGCTGAAACTGCTGACGACCTCCCCATCCTCTTCCTTTGCCTTTAAATGCTTGCTTTAATTTCTGACCCATTTACCAAAACCTGATGAAGAGGTCCTGCTGGTGCCTTACCCTTGCTTGCACCTACTGACTGCTGCGGTAGCCGAAAACTACCTGAACCTGACTCGCCACCTGACGAGTCCGAATAGACCTCTCCAATGTAGCTGCTCTCTGGGCTGCTTCTTCCACTGTCTTGCACATGAGAGGTACTATCGCATCCTGCAACTCCCACTCTCAATCCTCTAATGAAGTACTCAACCATCATATTATTATCTGAAACTACATAAGGCGCATAACGGCTAAGTGCCATAAATCTCATCTGTACTCTAAAACTGAAAAATTACCTTGCTGGAGAGTCCGGACTGCTCTCTTTTACTTGCTGCACTTGAATCGAAAGATGTATCGTTAAATACATCGAGAAATTCTGACCAAGTAATAGCCTCCTCTGTCCTGCCTGCAAAGGTGGTCTGCTCATCTTCAGTCGCCACCATTCCAAGGCAAAACCTCTCAACTGATAAGCAGCTAACACAACTCTGTCTGCTGCCGGACACCTCATAGTTTGCAAAAACTCTTTCAATCTCATGAACCCAGTGCTCCGCTGTATCTGGATTCGGTCCTCCTGAATAAGTAGGCGACTGCAATCTCAGAAACTTCTCCACCTGCATCACTTTCTTCTGCTATCAGCACTGGTGGTGGTGTGGCACAGGTGCTGCAAAGGCACCTCTACTCTTGGCGGGACTGGAGCTACAGGTACAGTCCTCTCCATCCCCAGGTGGCACTGCAACCGGTGGTACCGGCGCCTGCTGATCCATTCTCGCCCGAATATCCGTGAGGCTCTCCCAATTCTTTCTATCATACGCTGGGTACTTTCCTTCGGATCTTCTCTCTCCACCACCCCAATCTCTCTATCAGCCATTCCAGAAATTTCTACATAAACAAAACACCAAACAAAATCAAATAACAAATTATCAGAAACCAGGGTCCCTACCAGCAGTGTACAAACACCGAAATAAGGCTATGTATCTTTCTAGTTCCCTTATACTAACACAGATCTTGCTCTGATACCAGCTGTGTGACGGAACGCCTCGGCCAAGCCCGTTAAACAATACGTACTTGATTCGAGTCCACCTCCTGCGAACGGGCCTAAGCCTCGCAAGGGATACCAAACCATAGTCCGTGTAAACACAAAGGAACACACCACATTATATATATATAATTCACAAGTTACATAGCCAAATTTCCACAAAACTGAAAGAAGTACAAGAGCCTGGGGCATACCCCGAGGTACAACTAAAGAAATAAACAACTATCTACACTACACTGCTGGAGCTGCTACTACACAGCTGGAGGTACCGACCCTGCACCGCTACGACGCGGCTCTGAACTGGACGACGATCGTGAAACGTCCTCCTCGCTCTCACCTGTGGGGGTAGGGTGAGCCGCTAGTCACTGGCTCAGTAGGGAACTCCCCCAAAACTGAGCAACCAAAAACCACAGGTACCAAGCAATAAACAGTACCAACATTTATAAAACAGCTAAGCAGGATATAAAAGCTGTAAAAGTACCCACCGTCTGCCGACTACGAAAAACAACTGTAATAATTAAACGGCAAACCAGTATAGATGTACAAGCTAAATAGAGACAGCCAAACACGAGCTACGTGAACTGGTTCGCGACACCAGAACTGACTCGGACAAGCTAACACAGGTCTACCTCTCAGTCTCGCAGCCACGGACGAAAGGTCCAGCTGCTGCTCCACGTGAAAGGTCAAGCAACTGTGGAGACCACTAAACACACCACCTGCGGACCACACGGTCACAGCCCATGCCTGACACCTCCAGAGACCCTGGCCCGAGCTCGCTAGAGTGAGGCACTGAAAGGACTAGCTGGGGACCAGTGTCGACTACTGGTGTCCGTACCCCAACTACGAGGGCGCTACAAGTGACTAAAGACAAACACAAGTGTCACTGTCCCACTGTCGTCTTTCCCTCACCGGACGTACAACTCAAACACAAGTAAGGGTGCCAGGTCAGACGACACAGACCTCGACGGTACAACACAAGTACCGAAACAAACCCCGAACTAACAGCCTGGCTCACAAAGAACCTGGGGCACCCAACTGGAGAGGTAACCACGTAGGCGTCGTACTACTCGCCACATACACAAAACCACGTGCACGTCACACACACAAACCATGTGAAACCTCACGTAAACCACAAGTACAACGGTCCACTACACGTGAACCCAACTGGACTCGCGTGAACACACGCAGCCACGAAAGTAAGTATCTAACTGTATACCTGTATGCTAACACACGGAAACTATGTGCACTCAGTGCACCATAGTGCCAACGCACCATTCATTATCGACAAATACCTCAAATAGTCTTTTCTGCCTATATACAGGTAGGCGGCCACATCGACTGCCGCTTACAGAAAGTAGACGGCAACGGATCTAGCGTCTATATCCTGGCTGATGACTTGGCGACAAACGATGTTGACGCCAAGTTCTTCGGCCTTTAACCCTGCAAAAACCCTAAACCGATTCTACAGGTTTTACAACTGTTAAAACAACGGTAAAACATATAGAAACATTCCTTTAGCATGCATGAATCCTAAACAATCCAATACAACATGCTTTACTGATTAAATTCGTCAAACCACCCATTAACCCCGTATGGTGCAACTTAATTCGAAAATGCATTTAACATGCTGATTCAGGTGGTTACGTCATTTTAATGTTTCTACAGAGCTAACAGGGTTCGTCCCCTACCTCAGAACACGCTTAAACCTCCCGAATCTCCCGGTTCACACCGAACCCTCCGCGAGCTCCCACGGGAATTGCACCATGCCACGGCGTTTCCTCGCGCGATTCGGCAACGCCACACGTCCCACGATCCTCCAACCACCCTTCAGTACCTGTTGGAAGCTTTAGAAACTCGGGGACGTGAAGCTGGGGCAAGAGAGAAAGAGAACAGGGTAGGAAACCTGCCCTCGGGTGACCCTATAACCTGCAGAATTCTCAGGTTGACGTCAACCCCTCTGCCGCCAATGGCAACCGCCACCACAAATGTCCACATCCTATGCCGTTAAGTTCATATCTTAACGTCACTTTACATGGACGTTTAACTCATTGAACGTCCATATCTGGCCGTCTATCTGCAACCAACAGCAGCCAATGCTGTTCTGTTTTAGGTTTCAAACCTGCACATTCCACAAACCTGCACCATACCTGATCAATCACACATCCAAACCACACAACACTGGCCTCATAGCTACCATCACACCATTACACACATGATCCGCATGAATCCGAAAAGCTCGCGACGTTACACTTGATCTTCTCTTCTGTCTTGAATTTATATCTTCTTTTGAAATTCGCCCGTTGAAGTAACTGTTGTCTCTCTTTCTTGAGTAGTCGTTAGACTGAATGACATTTGGAAGCTTCAAAAATCTTTTATCCATTTGAGCACGCAAAGAGATAATGTCTTCTACCATCTGTATGGTCCAACGTTGTATGACAGAACGTCTGTAGGACCCTGCATAAATTAAATGCTAGAACAGTAGACAGCTAGGCTGTCTTTAGTTGTCAGTAAACATGATAAGAATATTCACCAAAATAGCAATGCTAAATAGTTTCTTCTAAAAGATATTGACAGAAGATGCACTATAATGGATGATATAGTCTGCATGCATACAGAGGTACGTTCAGATCTCATAAATGCAGGAGTGTAAGAGAGATATAGACGTGGACTTTGACTAGTCAACGCTTTTAAGATGAATAAGATATCAAGTCGATATTAGATATGAAATGATGGCTATATGACTTATGAAATCGTTATGAATAAGACAGATTGACCAAGTCGTTATGAGATCTAGCAAATCGTTGTGAAACACTTATCAAATCGTTATAGAAAGCAAATCGTTGTGTTCACTAAAGAAATCGTTGTGAAACACTTAACAAATCATTATAGAAAGTAAATCGTTATGAGCGCTTAAGAAATCGTTGCATAAAGCAAATCGTTATGAGCGCTTAAAGAAATCGTTATACAAGGCAAATCGTTATGAGCGCTTAAGAATCGTTGCACAAAGCTAATCGTTATGAGTACTTATAGAATCGTTGCGGCGAGCAAGTCGTTGCGTGTTTTAAAGAAATCCTTATGATTACTTATAGAATCGTTGTGGCGAGCAAGTCGTTGCGAGTTCTAAAGAAATCATTATGATTACTTATAGAATCGTTACGGCGAGCAAGTCGTTGTGAGTTCTAAAGAAATCGTTGCGATGACTTATAGAATCGTTATGATAGACAAGTCGTTATGCTTTCAAAAGAAATCGTTGCGATGACTTATAGAATCGTTATGACAGACAAGTCGTTACGCTTTCTAAAGAAATCGTTGCGATGACATAGAATCGTTATACTTACAAAGAAATCGTTATGATCTTCAACAGAAATCGATATGGACTCTGAGAAATATCATGTTGAAAAGATTAAGGCTTCAGAGAAGTAATGCATACCTTTATTGGCTTGTTTGACCTTGATATTTTTCCTGTACTTAAGACTTATGAAATATTCATTAGATATTATTGATAAAATCTAGTTTAGTTTTGTTAATCACCAAAATACATAGGTAATTAATCAAATTACATGGGGACAAACTGATCATCAATCTCCCCCTTTTTGGTGATGACAAAACTGAACAATAAGCATGGATGAAAAATATCTGAAATCAGTCTGAAGATAAGATATGCTAATTTTCTTCCTTAAAAATTATTGGAATGTATTTCAGACATGCTAATTTTCTCCCTTAAAAATTATTGGAATGTATTTTAGACATGCTAATTTTCTCCCCCTTTTTGTCATTGAGCAAAAAGACAATCTGAGATAAAGAAAGAAGAGAGAAAGAAAATAGGAGTACATAAAGAAGGAGATTTCATTAACTTTGCAGAGGTACAGGTAAATAGAAGGCAGGAGACAAAAGAGAGGCAAAATGGGAGATAGTTTCCCATGCCTGTGCTTCCTGCTCTTCAAAAAAGGTTTTAAAGACTCCAAAAGACAAAGAGTAGGTTGGCAAGATGTATAGAATTCATATCCAAGAAAGTAGAGAAGATCAGCATAAGCAGTCTTGTTTATAGTCATCTTTAGGAAATGACGAGTCCCAAAGCTGGCATAGGTAAGAAACTGATCCATGGACACAAGATAGTGATTGTGATTATCTCTAAGAGCTTTATGAAGAGCTACATATACTTTGTATCTTTCCTCCCAGACTTTGAAAGGGTCATTAACAAGATGTATAGAATTCATATCCAAGAAAGTAGCTGGAGAGATAGCTAGTTTGCCTTCCCTGGCCTGAGCTTCATTAAGTGCAAACAACTGTTGAGCTGACAAAGGGTAGAACTTGGACCATTCTGAGGATGTCAACCTTTCACATTCAGACAGAATGGGGGCTAGAACTTCAGCACTTACATGCCCCTGGTGATATTCCCTAAATTGGAATCTAGGAAAAGCAATCAGGCAACCTTTCTGTACTCTAATTCTGCCCATTACTTTGGCAAAACGCTCAAAGATGATGGATCCTACAGAGGATTCCATAACTAGAAAATGGATTTGAGGAAGGGCTATTTCTTCAGGCACTTGGAGGGTAGCAAAATCTACCTGAACATCTGAAGTATGTGAGATATCCGGAGACAGAGCTGAAATGGCCTTTCTGAATTGGCTAAGCTGAACTTCTGGAAGTCTATGGACATATCTAAAATTGTTGAATAGCATGAAATGCCTGATCATTTTGATTTCCTTTTGAATGTAGGGTGCCCAAAGTTCCCTATGATATATCCTGAACCATTCTGATAAGGTCAGGGAGTGGTCCCTTGGAGGGAATCTAGCAGATTTGGTAAGAATAAATTTCTTGAAGAGATCCTTGTGACCTTTGCCCCATTGGTCTTCTGATTTGTAGTGGGCAAGAGAGAATATCTGGATTTTTCTAATTTGTAAGAGAAGTGTAGGGTAGAATGGTGTGCAAATGATCTGTGAGATTAAGAAAGGGAAGATTAATGATAGTTGCAAGAACAACCTTTGAGAGATATTCTCTGTACAGTGGATTATGTTTGTTTGTCTATTGTGAGAGAAAACCACAAGGTGGGTATGAGGTTCAGAGGAAATGGAGGAGGTAGAAGTAAGTTTCCTCTTTTTGGGGGCAAGATTGAAGAGTCTGCCCTATGGACATGTTCTCCAACCGTCACAAGACCTGAGGATCCCTTTCTCAAACTCATCCTTTATATTTTCCATAAAGGGAGAGTTAAGTTGGGCTCTTTCAGGTATGATAGTGATGAAAGGGTGGAGGAGTAGGATGAAGAAAAGAATGTGAAGTAGTTGGGAGGTCATCAACTGGTCCAAGGGAGGGACCAGAGGAGGAGGAGGAGGCTCCAGCTGAGGATGCTGGAGGGGCCTCAAAATAGGAGAAGGAGATGGGTGGAATGAGGAGGAAATGGAGTGGGAGAGGAAATTGGTCTGGATTGAGGCTTCTTGAATGTTTGTGGATCAGGGGAGCTGTAGGAGCTGATGGTGGAGTTGGAGGAATAGGGTGGGAGAAGAGGGGGGGGCTTGGTTTTGTTGCCCGGTTGGCGAACCCAGGGGGGGGGGTGAATGGGTCTTTAAAAAATTTACTTAGTTAAAACCTGAACTTAAACAAACACAAAAACGTTCTTGGAAGAGATTAGTAATGGTTAGTAAAAAGAACAATCACACAAAGAAGACAATCACACAACACACAGATTTATCCTGGTTCGGATCTCCTCTCCTTAGGAGTCCTACGTCCAGTCCCTGAGCAAACCTCAGGATTCCACTATCTAGGGTACAGTCCCCCTATGGACGAAACAACCACCCAGCTCAGCTGGTCTTCCTTCACACTCGAAGGGAACACAACACCCTGGTACCACCAGGTCTTCCTTCACTCCTGAAGGGAAAGAAAAAACACACCACCCTGGAAACCACCAGGTCTTCCTTCACACCCGAAGGGAAACAAACAAGGGAATCAAAAAAAGGATTGACTAGCCCCTAGATCAAGCTTAACAGAGCTCGATCTGAAGCTACAAGCACTGAGAGTTAAAGATCTACACAGGTGCTCTCTCTCAGAACTATTCTAGCTCTCTTCTGAATTTTCTCACAACACAGGGAGCTAAGAGCCAAGGCGGAATGGAATGACAAAGCTGGCTCTAGAATTCTTGTGAAGACTTGAAAGACTGCAGAGTTGTTTTTCTTTCTTGATCGCTATATATCTCTATATTCAAATCTTCTGTCTTGTATATATATATATATCTTCATCTTGAATGTAGACGATGAGATAGCCGTTGTCTCACAGCTTTGGTGAACGTTAGACTGAAGGATTTATGGAAGCTTCCAGTCAACAGTCTTTTGTTCTTTAGAGCACGCAAAGTGATGAGATCTTCTGAGGTGACTTGTAGTTCTTTCTATGTCCAACGTTGTAAGATGGTACAACTTCAAGGTTCTGCAAAAGTTGAGCTTTAATGGTAGACAGCTAACACTATCTCCAGATGTCAGTCAACGTTAGAGCAAGTAAACACAGATATAGTAGTGACAGTTTATCGTTCTAAAAGGATACATGCAGAGAATACACGATAATGGAAGATATGTTCTGCGTGCATGCAGAGATACGTTCAGTCTTCATTAAATGCATAGCAGTCAAACAGGTGAGATACGACTTTGACTATTCAACGTATTTCAAATCAAAGAAAACATTTATTTGATGGAAACATGACTTATGAAATCGTTATGAGATCATGATAGTCTAAGAGAGTCGTTATGAATCATAACACATCGTTATAGATTCAGAAGAAGTCGTTATGATAACTTACGAAATCGTTATGACAGGCAAGTCGTTGCGAGTTCTAAAGAAGTCGTTACGGTAAGCAAATCGTTGTGAGTTCTAAAGAAGTCGTTACGGAAAGCAAATCGTTGTGAGTTCTAAAGAAGTCGTTACGGTAGCTTATGAAATCGTTACCACAAGCAAGTCGTTGCGCTTTCTAAGGAATCGTTACGATAACTTATAAAGTCGTTGCGACAGGCAAGTCGTTACGCTTTCTAAAGAAATCGTTATGACGAGCAAGTCGTTACGAGTTCTAAAGAAATCGTTACGATGACTTATGAAATCGTTATGACTGGCAAGTCGTTACGAGTTCTAAAGGAATCGTTACGATGACTTATGAAATCGTTATAACTGGCAAGTCGTTACGCTTTCTAAAGAAATCGTTATGACGAGCAAGTCGTTACGAGTTCTAAAGAAATCGTTACGATGACTTATGAAATCGTTATGACTGGCAAGTCGTTACGCTTTCTAAAGAAATCGTTATGACGAGCAAGTCGTTACGAGTTCTAAAGAAATCGTTACGATGACTTATGAAATCGTTATGACTGGCAAGTCGTTACGCTTTCTAAAGAAATCGTTATGACGAGCAAGTCGTTACGAGTTCTAAAGAAATCGTTACGATGACTTATGAAATCGTTATGACTGGCAAGTCGTTACGCTTTCTAAAGAAATCGTTACGATGACTTATGAAATCGTTATGACTGGCAAGTCGTTACGCTTTCTAAAGAAATCGTTACGATGACTTATGAAATCGTTATGACATCGACTTGTTTGAACTTTAGAACTTACAAAGAAGTCGTTACATCTTTACTGGAATCAATGCATATATGTACTTACCATAAGTGCTTGATTTTCTTTGAAGATTTCCTGTGCTTAAGGCTAAATGAAATGTAGTTAGAAAACTTTTGACAGAGTTTTGTTTATCACCAAAATAAGTATGTAATGGATTTAAAATTACGAGGGGATGGACTGTTCATCAATCTCCCCTTTTTGGTGATGACAAAACTTAATCAATATTTTAACAATACTTAACAGTAAGCAGAAATAAATAAAAGTACTGAAAATATGTTTCAAAGATGTTTCATACATATGTAAGTATTTTCTCCCCCTTTTTGTCATTAAGCAAAAAGAATTAGGACTGAGACAAAGAATAAGAGACAATGAGGAGAAGGAACACAATCTTTTCATTAAGCTTGAGGAGGTACAGGCAAATAATATGCAGGAGAGAGAAGAGAGGCAAAATGAGAAATGGCTTCCCAGGCCTGCTCTTCCTGCCTATCAAAAAATTGCCTAAAAGCTCCATCAGAAATAAAGAAAGTTGGTCCCATGGTAGAAGCCATCCGAGACAGGTAGATGGTGCGCTGCTTGGAGAGAAAGTTGGCATACTCATCAGCATCCATGGAGCACCGGATGAAGGAGGTTTTTCCAAAGCTTGCACAGGCAAGGAATTGATCCATGGTAACAGGGTAGAAAATCTGTTTCTCCTTGAGGACTTGGCGTAGAGCTACAAACACCTTGTATCTTTCAGCCCATAGTTTGTAGGGATCAAGTACAAGATGGATGGAGTTCATGTCCAAGAAGGTGGCAGGAGAGACAGGGGCTTTTCCTTCCCTGGCCTGAGCAGCATTGAGATGAGCTAACTGCTGAGCAGACAACGAATACAATTCGGACCATTCTGAGGAGTTTAGCCTTTCACATTCTGAGAGGATAGGAGCAAGAACTTCAGATGTCACAAACCCTCTGTGATATTCCCGGAATAAAAATCTGGGAAAACCAACTTGGAGAGTTTTCTGAATTTTGATTCTGCCCATGACCCTTGCAAAACGTTCAAAGATAATGGATCCAACAGAAGATTCCATGATCAGGAAGTGAATCTGAGGCAAGAGGATCTCTTCAGGCAAATGGAGTGTGGCAAAATCCACTCTCACTCCTTCAGATTGCCCAGAGCTGGAGAGGACCTTGATGGCTCGCTTGAATTGGCTTAGCTGAACTTCAGGTAATCTGTTGAGATACCTGTAGTTATTGAACATCTGAAAGTGCCTGATCATCTTGATTTCCTTCTGGATGAAAGAAGCCCAGGTGTTCTGGTGATGAAATTTAAACCACTCAGAAAGGGTCAAAGAGTGATCCCTGGGAGGAAATCTGGCTGCCTTAGCCTGAAGAAAGCGATTGTAAAGATCTTTTTGAGATCTAGCCCATTGCTCCTCAGTCTTGGAATGGGCAGAGGAAAAGATTTTGGATTTTTCGGTTTTGGAAAGAGGAGTGTAAGGAAGAATGACTTCAAGGTGGTCAGAGAGGTTGAGAAAAGGGAGGTTGACAAGGGTGGCAAAGACAACCTTTTGTAGATACTCTTTGTACAGGGATGTATGCTTGTGTGTCACTGTAAGAGAAAACCACAAAGGAGGGTAGAGAGGAGTGTCGGAGGAATTGAGTTTTCTTTTCTTGGAGACAGTACTGGAGGAGTCTGTCTTGGAAATGTGGTCTCCTACCTTTAGCACAGACCTAAGGATAGCTTCTTCAAACTCATCCTTAATTTCTGTAAGAAAAGGAGAGTTGATTTGAGCATTCCTAGGAATAATAGTGATAAAGGAGGGAGGTGCAGAAGGGTGAAGGAAATCATCAGTGGTAGAAATGCCTACTTCTGGTACTGAAGAAGGACCAGAAGAGGATGAGGCTCCAGCGGAGGATGCTGGAGGGGCCTCGAGGCTAGGAGAGGAAGGAAGATGAGAAGTGGAGGAAGCAGGGGAAGATGAAGTATTAGGAGAAGGAAAAGGTGTGGGGGAAGAAATAGGTCTGGATCTAGGTCTTTTGAAGGGAGGTGGAGCAGGTGGAGCTGTGGAGGCTGTGGTTGGAGATGGAGGAATAGGAGTGTGGGTGGAAGTGGGAGCAGGGGGCAATGGATCTGAGACCACTTCTTCAGGCAAAGATTGCACAGAATCCAACACTTCTGGCCCTGATGGCCCTGATTCCATCACAGCTGGCCCTGATGGCCCTGGTACTTCAGCCTCTGCTGCTGCCTGAACTGCATTTGCTGCTTCTACAGGTGCTGCTGTTGCTGGGGTTGCTGCTGCTGGTGCTGCTGCTGGTTCTTCTGCTGGTGCTGCTGCTGGGGTTGCTGCTGCTGGTGCTGCTGCTGGTTCTTCTGCTGGTGCTGCTGCTGGGGTTGCTGCTGCTGGGGGAGAAGGAGCTTGAGCTCCAACTGCTTTAAAGATTTCAGAGATCATGCTCTTCATGGTGCCCATCTCTTGATTGAACCACTTCATAGCATTGCGAATCTGAACATACTCGTTGCGTGCTGAAGCCTGGCTCAGAAATATAGAATTCACATCTGATTGGAGTGTACATAGCAGTTCACCTTGCACATCCAGCCTCTCAATCACAGGTTTCAAGTTAATGATTATTTTCTGTTTGACCTGCCTTTCAAAAGGTGTGTCAGCTAAGAGAGGTACTTCAGGTGCAGTCTCTTTGTCCTTCTTCTTGCTCTCTTTGGCTGGAGGAGGTTGATCATCATCTTCATCAGAACTTGAGGAGCTAGCTGTCTCCCCTTCTCTGTCATCTAAGTTTGGAGAAACTCTGTGCATTTCCTCCTGATCACCACTGGTTGGAGGTGCTTCTACTGGTTTTTCTTGTAATTGCTCCCCCTCAATAGGAGCATCTTCTTCAACTGGTACTGACTCCCCCTGACAAGGAGCATCCATCATCACAGAGTCACCCTGAGGAATTGGGTGCTCTTCCTCTAGTGGAACCTCTTCAACAATGTGGCCTGATGCCACAGTCTCCTCTGTAACTGGCATAATATCTTCTGGGAGAATATCCTCAATTCTCCTTTCAGCAAAAACTCCAGCTGGCACTTCTGGAATTTCTGGAGCTGCTGCTGACATCCTTTCTCTTCTTCTTCTGCTGCAACCTCTGACTGATTTTCGGCCATAGATGGCCCTGCCTGCTCTTGTGCTACAAAGGTTGGAACAGAAACAGATTCCATTGGCAATTCTGACATCTCAACAGCTGATTCCATCTGAGGGTGAGCACCTGAAGCATCGCCAATGTAAACTTCGCCTTCAGCAACTGAGGCCTTGGACCAGACCCCATTAACTACAGAGAAGCCACTCTTCTTCAAATTTCTGGACCTGATAGCTTGGCCCATTTTCTCTACAACTGCCCCAGAGAGATCAACACCGAAGTGTTTGAAAATCTTGGTAAGTAAATGGGCATAGGGCAGTGACACATTCAGCTTGCTCTTGGTGTCCCAAATTTGTTCTCTGGCAAATTTCATTCTTTCCATTATTACTGCGGCCACATTGATCTCCTTATTTTGAATGGCCCAGAACATTAGGTCAGAATCGGCCTTAGTGCAGGATGAGAAGGTTGCACTTCTGGGAACCAAAATCTGACAAACAATGAAGTGAAGGAGGCGATTGAAGGCATTCAGCTGATTTATATCAAGTTTGCCTTCCCTTAATTTGAAGCCCGGCCCTACAATTCCCAAACCCTTCTCTTGAGCGTCCTCAGTGTGAACCCCACTAAAGCCTGATGTTTTCACCTCAAACAACATTCTTAGGAGCTCAGGGTCTATTTTGATCAGGGTGCCCTTTACCGAAGAGACAAGGGACCCATCTGCCTCTGTTCTTAAGCAAACGTAGAATGCCTTTACCAAGTCCGGATAACTAACCTCTGAGTAGGTGGTAACGCCCTTCCACTGCATCTGGTTGATCTTTTCGACTATGCTGCTCATTCCATTCTTCTTCAGATCTGCAATGTCTACTTCTTTATGACCACAGAGCTTCGTCTTCACAAAGGTGAAACGCTCCTGCTGCTCAGGAGTGAGAAATTCGGCGCTGTAACCACCCAAACTGCCGGCGATAGCTGGTGCGGCCATGGATTCAGGTGGGAAAAGTTCTGAAGGGTTGTGGAGGAAGGAGACGAGAAAGAACCCTCAAGAAATTTCGCGGGAAGGGAAGAAGGCTTCAGACTTGCAGAGGATGGAGGTGAGAGTCGCTAGGGCATCGGCTCATGCGACGGGACGAAAGAGGGAAAAGAGGTGAACGAAGAAGAGGAATCGTTATCGCATCGATTTAAGGAAAAAATAAATGCTCCAAAAGGTGAGGCGACAGAAAACGACAAACGAGGTTGACCGCCTCGAACGACTTTAGCTTAAATGAAAGGAGCGCTTAAACAGAGGTATTCGAAGTCTTTTCACTTTACAAAAGAGAGAGAGAGAACTTATTTAAATTCTGAAATTCTTTATATCAGTTTTAAAAGAAGATCTTTTCACAAAATACACATGCCTAACTCCCTTCTAAGAGATGTAAATCTCTCTTCAGGTAGGGCCTTTGTGAAAATGTCTGCTAACTGATTATTTGTATCAATAAAGGATATTTCAATATTGCCATTAGCTACATGATCACGAATAAAATGGTATCTAACCTCAATGTGTTTGGTCCTGGAATGCTGAATTGGATTTTTGGTGAGGTTGATAGCACTGGTGTTGTCGCATAGCAGTGGAATTGACTTGATTTTGAGTCCAAAATCTTCAAGTTGTTGCTTTATCCATAAGAGTTGTGTACAGCAACTTCCAGCAGCTACATACTCAGCCTCAGCTGTAGACAGTGCTACTGAATTTTGTTTCTTTGAGGACCATGATACTAAACACCCTGCAAGAAACTGACAACAACCACTGGTGCTCTTTCTATCTACCTTACATCCAGCATAGTCAGCATCAGAATATCCTACTAAATTTACATCACAAGAGTTTGGATACCATAAACCTAAATCATGAGTTCTGGCTAAATAACGAAAAATTCTTTTTACAGAAATTAAATGTGACTCTCTAGGATCTGCTTGATATCTAGCACACATGCATACACTAAATAATATGTCAGGTCTACTGGCGGTTAAATAAAGTAATGAACCTATCATACCTCTGTAGATCTTTTGATCTACTTTCTTACCATCCTTGTCACTGTCCATCCTGGTTGATGTACTCATTGGTGTTGACAGTGGCTTGGCGTTATCAAATCCAAACTTCTTCAACAGTTCTTTGGTGTACTTTGCTTGACAGATGTGAGTTCCTTCCTTTCCTTGTTTGATTTGAAGTCCAAGGAAGTAGTTGAGCTCCCCCATCATACTCATCTCAAATTCTCCCTGCATTAACTTTTCAAAATACTTGCACAGGGATTCATCAGTAGATCCAAAGATGATGTCATCCACATAAATTTGAACCAACAATATGTGTTTAACTTTTGTTTTTATAAAAAGAGTGCTATCTACTTGACCTCTACTGAAATCATGTTTTAAGAGAAAAGAGCTAAGCCTCTCATACCAGGCTCTAGGTGCTTGCTTTAAACCATACAAAGCCTTATGTAATTTAAAAACATGATTCGGAAAGTCTATATCATCAAAACCCGGCGGTTGTTCCACATAAACTTCTTCTTTTATAAAACCATTTAAAAAGGCAGATTTAACATCCATTTGAAATAATTTTAAATCTAGAGCAGATGCGTAAGCTAATAATATTCTAATGGCCTCAAGTCTAGCTACAGGTGCATAGGTTTCATCAAAATCTATGCCTTCCTCTTGAGAATAGCCTTGAGCTACCAGTCTAGCCTTGTTTCTTAAGATTGCACCAGATTCATCTAGTTTATTTCTGAACACCCATTTGGTGCCAATAACTGGATGATCTGACGGTCTAGGAACAAGTGACCATACTTGGTTTCTCTTGAACTGATTCAGTTCATCTTGCATGGCCATTATCCAAGATTCATCAGTAAGTGCTTCATTGACTGTCTTAGGCTCTATTTGAGATACAAATGCAAGGTAATCACAAGGGATCATATTACCTCTTGTTCTTACCCCTGCAGATGGATCACCAATGATGTTTTCAGGTGGGTGATCTTTCTTGTATCTCCATTCCTTTGGAAGAGTTTCATGAGAAATTTCTTCTTGTTGTAATTCTTCCAGAGGCGGATCATCCTTGTCCTCGATTGATGTGTCTTTTAGTTTCTTGGACAATTCATCTGCATCATCATTATCACTATCTGCTTCCTTTCTCAAGGAAGGGTTAGTTTCATCAAAGATAATGTGCACAGACTGTTCAATCAATAAGGTACGTTTATTAAACACTCTATAGCCTTTGGGTTTAGAAGTGTACCCCATGAAGATGCCTTCATCTGATTTGGCATCCAACTTACCAATGTCCCTTTTTCCATTGTTGTGAATGAAGCATGGACATCCAAAGGTTCTGAGATGACTAATCTGTGGCTTTTTCCCTTTGAACAGTTCATAAGAGGTCTTCTTAAGGATTGGTCTGATCATTGCTCGGTTGACAATATAGCTTGCTGTGTTAACTGCTTCAGCCCAAAAATATCTTGGCAGATCATATTCTGAGAGCATAGTTCTTGCCATATCTAGTAGGGTTCTATTCTTTCTCTCGGCAATGCCATTTTGCTGTGGTGTTCTTGGCGCTGAGAAGTTGTGCTCAATTCCTTGACTCTCACAGAATCTAGCAAACTTTTCATTCTGAAACTCACCACCATGATCTGATCGGATAGACACAATGCTGAACTTTTGATCTTTCTGAACTTTCTTGCTGAAGTTGACAAAGTTATCGAAAGTGTCATCTTTATGCTCTAGGAATGAAACCCATGTAAATCTTGAATAGTCATCAACTATGACAAATCCAAAGTTCTTTCCTCCAAGACTGGTAGTCCTCATTGGCCCAAATAGATCCATATGTAGGAGCTCTAAGGGTTTTGAGGTGGTTACCACGGTTTTTGACTTGAAGGAGCTCTTGGTATGCTTTCCTTTAGCACAAGGTTTACAAACACCTTCCAATTTTCCACTGACTTTTGGTAGACCTTCCACAAGATTTTTCTTCAATAGTTTTCTTATGCCATCTATGCTGCAATGTCCAAGACGTCTGTGCCACAATTCAGTAGACTTGACTTTACTGGCTGCCAGACAGACGTTTTGCTCTTTGAGTTCTTCAAGGTAGAGTACATACAAATTCTTTTCTCTATTAGCTTCAAAGATGATTTCTCCATCCTTCAGTATGCTACACTTAGACTCTTGAAACTTGATTTGATGGCCTTTGTCGCACAGCTGACTAATGCTAATTAGATTGTGCTTCAATCCTTTGACCAATAATACATCTTCAATGACTGTTTTTCCTTTGTTGTTCACAGACCCGCTGCCTACTACTATGCCTTTCCCATTATCTCCATAGGTGACTGTCCCTTCTTCAGCTTGAAGGTGGGAGAATAACTTCTGGTTGCCTGACATGTGTCTTGAGCACCCACTATCCAAGTACCATTTGGATGCTCTAGGGTTAACCTGAAATAAAAACATCAAGCTTTAGGTACCCAAATTCTTTTGGGTCCTGATGGGTTAGTATCATTGATTTTGCCTTTTATTATCCATTTTTTATGTCTTGTTGGGCATGTAGTTATAATATGTCCTAACTTATTGCAATGACTACAGCAGGATAACTTAGTTACTTTTTCAATATATTTGAAATCAGCTTTGTATGCGATATCTTGTTCAGGTACAAATTTTGGTGTTGGATATGTTTTAGGATAAATTATGGTTTCTTCATTATCTGGGGGTGTATATCCTAATCCATTTTTCTTCTTACCTGATCTTCTAGCGCCTTTTAATATTAGTGAGTTTTTACCATTAGTAAATTTCTCTAATGTGCTTGATAGTTTATCATTTTCTTTATTTAAGTTATTAATTTCTTTTCTTAATTCATCTGTACTTTCCTGTTTTTCCAATTTTGTTATTTGTTCATTCTTGGCTTTTAGGTCTTCACAAACCAGTTCATTTCTCCTTTTAAGTTCAGTTATTTGATTTTCTAGTTCCTCATTTTCAGTTTTTAGATCCGAGTTAGTATTTTCAAGACAGGTATTATTCTTCTTACAAGCTTTTAATAGTTTGCATACATTTCTGTATTTGTCATATAGTTCATTAAAAGCTTCTTCTATGTTATCTGAATCTGAATCATTACAGGAATCAAAAGAGGAATCAGAAGTTACCTTATCCTCGGTATTTGCCATAAAAGCCAGGTTGGCTTTTTCTTCATCACTGCTGCAGCTTGACTCACTGTCTGAGTCACTGCTGTTTTCCCATGCAGCTGCCATGGCTTTCTTCTTGTACCTTCTGAACTTTTTAGAGTTATCCTTCTTTCTAAACTCTGGCTTCTTGAGCTTTGGACACTCAGCCTTCATGTGTCCTGGCTTTTGCACTCGTAGCAGAGTGGCTCATTTTTCTTCTGATCTTTTCCGTCTGGTCTCTTGAAATCTTTATTTTTCTTGAAATACCTTCTACCGGACTGGAACTTTTTCTTCTTGGCCAAGATCCTTTGCAATCTTCTTGACAGCATAGCTTCTTCATCACTGTCTTTGCTGTCCTCACTGTTGTCCAAAGATTCTTCAGATGAGTCCTCATCAGCTTTGAGCGCATTGGACTGCTTCTTTCTACTGGAGGATTCTCCTAATCTCTCCATGTTTATCTCATGGGCCATGAGTGACCCAACTAGCTTTTCTAGAGACATTCTCTTCAGATCATTGGCTTCCTCAATGGCCGTTACTTTTGGAGTCCATGAGGATGGCAAGGATCTAAGAATTTTCCTGACCATATCTCCCATTTCATAGGTTTTTCCTAATCCAGCTAACCCATTAGTGATGTCTGTGAATCTACTGAACATTTGGGTTATGGATTCACCTGACTGCATTTGAAATCGCTCATATTGAGTTACAAGAATATCTATTCTTGTCTCCTTGACCTTATCTGTGCCTTCATAAGTGATTCTGATCTTTTCCCACATTTCCATCGCGGATTTGCAGGCTGAAACTCTGTTGAATTCTTTCTTACTTAGCGCACAACACAGCATGCTCTTGGCTTTACAGTTTAGAGAAATTTTTTTCTTGTCTTCATCTGTCCATTGAGCTTTTTCATTTGTTACCAGAAGATCTCCTTCTTCTATTATCGACCAAATTTGATAATCATGTCCTTGCAGGAAGTACTCCATTCTTGTCTTCCAATAGGTATAATCTTCACCATCGAACAAGGGAGGTCTGTTGACTGACTGACCTTCGTTGTGACCTTGGGCTGCCATGGATCTTTACTCTTCAGATCGTTGGATCTTGTTCTTTGTCGAAGAGACTCGCTCTGATACCACTTGTTGCCCGGTTGGCGAACCCAGAGGGGGGGGGTGAATGGGTCTTTAAAAAATATTTACTTAGTTAAAACCTGAACTTAAACAAACACAAAAACGTTCTTGGAAGAGATTAGTAATGGTTAGTAAAAAGAACAATCACACAAAGAAGACAATCACACAACACACAGATTTATCCTGGTTCGGATCTCCTCTCCTTAGGAGTCCTACGTCCAGTCCCTGAGCAAACCTCAGGATTCCACTATCTAGGGTACAGTCCCCCTATGGACGAAACAACCACCCAGCTCAGCTGGTCTTCCTTCACACTCGAAGGGAACACAACACCCTGGTACCACCAGGTCTTCCTTCACTCCTGAAGGGAAAGAAAAACACACCACCCTGGAAACCACCAGGTCTTCCTTCACACCCGAAGGGAAACAAACAAGGGAATCTGAAAAAGGATTGACTAGCCCCTAGATCAAGCTTAACAGAGCTCGATCTGAAGCTACAAGCACTGAGAGTTAAAGATCTACACAGGTGCTCTCTCTCAGAACTATTCTAGCTCTCTTCTGAATTTTCTCACAACACAGGGAGCTAAGAGCCAAGGCGGAATGGAATGACAAAGCTGGCTCTAGAATTCTTGTGAAGACTTGAAAGACTGCAGAGTTGTTTTTCTTTCTTGATCGCTATATATCTGTATTTCAAATCTTCTGTCTTGTATATATATATATATATCTTCATCTTGAATGTAGACGATGAGATAGCCGTTGTCTCACAGCTTTGGTGAACGTTAGACTGAAGGATTTATGGAAGCTTCCAGTCAACAGTCTTTTGTTCTTTAGAGCACGCAAAGTGATGAGATCTTCTGAGGTGACTTGTAGTTCTTTCTATGTCCAACGTTGTAAGATGGTACAACTTCAAGGTTCTGCAAAAGTTGAGCTTTAATGGTAGACAGCTAACACTATCTCCAGATGTCAGTCAACGTTAGAGCAAGTAAACACAGATATAGTAGTGACAGTTTATCGTTCTAAAAGGATACATGCAGAGAATACACGATAATGGAAGATATGTTCTGCGTGCATGCAGAGATACGTTCAGTCTTCATTAAATGCATAGCAGTCAAACAGGTGAGATACGACTTTGACTATTCAACGTATTTCAAATCAAAGAAAACATTTATTTGATGGAAACATGACTTATGAAATCGTTATGAGATCATGATAGTCTAAGAGAGTCGTTATGAATCATAACACATCGTTATAGATTCAGAAGAAGTCGTTATGATAACTTACGAAATCGTTATGACAGGCAAGTCGTTGCGAGTTCTAAAGAAGTCGTTACGGTAAGCAAATCGTTGTGAGTTCTAAAGAAGTCGTTACGGAAAGCAAATCGTTGTGAGTTCTAAAGAAGTCGTTACGGTAGCTTATGAAATCGTTACCACAAGCAAGTCGTTGCGCTTTCTAAGGAAATCGTTACGATAACTTATAAAGTCGTTGCGACAGGCAAGTCGTTACGCTTTCTAAAGAAATCGTTATGACGAGCAAGTCGTTACGAGTTCTAAAGAAATCGTTACGATGACTTATGAAATCGTTATGACTGGCAAGTCGTTACGAGTTCTAAAGGAGTCGTTACGATGACTTATGAAGTCGTTATGACTGGCAAGTCGTTACGCTTTCTAAAGAAATCGTTATGACGAGCAAGTCGTTACGAGTTCTAAAGAAATCGTTACGATGACTTATGAAATCGTTATGACTGGCAAGTCGTTACGCTTTCTAAAGAAATCGTTATGACGAGCAAGTCGTTACGAGTTCTAAAGAAATCGTTACGATGACTTATGAAATCGTTATGACTGGCAAGTCGTTACGCTTTCTAAAGAAATCGTTATGACGAGCAAGTCGTTACGAGTTCTAAAGAAATCGTTACGATGACTTATGAAATCGTTATGACTGGCAAGTCGTTACGCTTTCTAAAGAAATCGTTACGATGACTTATGAAATCGTTATGACTGGCAAGTCGTTACGCTTTCTAAAGAAATCGTTACGCTGACTTATGAAATCGTTATAACATCGACTTGTTTGAACTTTAGAACTTACAAAGAAGTCGTTACATCTTTACTGGAATCAATGCATATATGTACTTACCATAAGTGCTTGATTTTCTTTGAAGAATTCCTGTGCTTAAGGCTAAATGAAATGTAGTTAGAAAATTTTGACAGAGTTTTGTTTATCACCAAAATAAGTATGTAATGGATTTAAAATTACGAGGGGATGGACTGTTCATCATGGTTGCCAAGGACTCTTCTTCAGCCTCTTCCTGCATTGATTCACACTCCATTAGCCCTGATGGCCATGACCCTTGCTCATGGCCCTGGAGGCCCTTCAACCTGATCAACTGGCCCGATGGCCCTTGCACATTTACTGCTGCCTCTGCTGGTCCTGCTGCTGATTTTGGCCCTGTTGGCCCTGCCTCTTGAGCTGATGGCCCTGACTCCGGAACCTGGGCTGCAGGAGGTGGAGGAGGAGAAATTTGAGCTCCAACCACCTTGAGAATTTCTCCCAGTAAATTTTTCATGGAGCCCATTTCCTGGTTAAACCATTTCATGACATTTCTTATGTTGGAAATTTCCCTTGTAGCTGATGCTTGGCTCATGAAGATTGAATTAACATCTGATTGGAGAGAGCAAGGATTGTGCCTTGAGCATCAAGCCTCTCAATCACAGGCTTTCAAATTAATCACAATTTTCTGCTTCATTTGCCTTTCAAAGGAGTGTCTACTAACAATGAGACTCTGGATTCTACTTCTTTCCCTTTTTGCCTAGCCTCTGAAACTGGAGGAGGCTGATCATCATCTGAATCAGAGGAGCTGGCTGTCTCCCCTTCTTTGACATCATTCTGATCACGAGGTAGGTCTTCATCAACTGGTACATCACCCATTGGCTCATCATGGTGAGCTGCTTCTTCTGCTTGACCTTCCTTGGATTGCTCCCCCTGAGCAAGAGCATCTTTTTCCATTAATTCTTGCTCCCCCTGAATGGGAGCATCTTCCAAAACAATATTTGTTGGAGCACTGGACTGCTCCTCTTGAACTGATGCTTCCACTGATTCCTCAATGTGGCCTGATGCCACAACTTCTTCTGCAATTCCACCAGTCTCTGAGGTGACTGGAGTGGTGAGAACTGAATCTACCACATCTCTGAGAATGGAGGCAATAATGGAGGTGGGCAGATTATGTGCTGCACCTTCCACCGCTTCTTCTATAGGTCCTTCTGGAGATTGAGAAACTATTTGGACAAGAGGTGACCCTACAGCCTCAACTGCTGCTTCTGTTTCTGCTACTAATTCTGCTGGCTCAATCTCTATTCTCTGTTCTACTGCTGCTTGGACTGCTGTTGGTTCTGTTGCTTCTTCCTAAACATCAGGAATATCAGGAATATCACCTATGATGGCCTCTCCCTCGGCCACTGTGGTCTTAGACCAAACACTATCTATAACTGAAAAACCACTTTTCCTAAGATTTATGGACCTAATTGATTGGCCCATTTTCTCAACAACTGCTCCTGCCAGATCAATACCAAAGTGTTTGAAAACTTTGGTGAGCAGATGTGTATACGGCAAGGAAACATTGAGCTTGGATTTTGTGTCCCAAATCTGATCTCTGGCAAAAGTCATTCTTTCCATCATCACTGCGGCCATGTTGATTTCCTTGTTCTGTATGGCCCAATACATCATGTCAGAATCTGCCTTTGAACATGTGGAGAATGTGCGCTTCTTGGAATCAAAATCTGACACACTATGAAGTGAAGGAGGCGGTTGAACGCATTCAGTTGGTTGATGTCCAATTTACCATCTCTTAATCTGTATCCAAGTCCTACAATGCCAAGACCCTTGACCTAGGCATTCACGGAGTGAACCCCACTGTGCCCTGATGTTGTTACTCCAAACAACTCATGCAATAGCTCACTATCTATCTTAATCTGAGTTCTTGTGACATATGAGACCAGGGACCCATCTTCTTGAGTCTTCAAGCATACATAGAAGGCCTTCACGAGGTCTGGATAACTTACCTCAGAGAAGGTTGTCACTCCCATCCATTGCATCCTGATCAAGGCTTCAACAACACTGTGCATACCATTCTTTTCAATATCAACAACGTCCACTGCCTTGTTCCCGCACACTTTAGTTTTCACGAACGTGAACCTCTCCTGCTGCTCAGGAGTGAGGAACTCGGCACTATAGCCACCCAAACTCTCGGAAACGGCTGATGCAGCCATGGAATCAAGTGTGGAGGTTTTCTGGAGGATTGAGAAGGAAGGAGGAGAGAGATCCCTCAAGAAATTTCACGGGAAGAGGAAGAAGCTTCAAAAACTAGCAGAGAGTCGATGTCGAAATCGCTAGGGCATCGGCTTGAGCATCCAGACGAAAGAGGGAAAAAGGTTGAAGACGAGATATGAATCGTTATCTCATTCAAATTTTTTTTTTGGAATAAATTAATGCGTTGTGGAAAGTGAGGCGCCAAAAGGCGGCAGAAGAAGACAAAGAGTTTGACTATTCAAACCGACTTCAATGAGAGAGCGGTTACAAAGGATAATTTGAATTTCTTTTGCTTAAAGCCATGGAGGGAAAAACTGCTTAATTCTGAAATTTAATGTGCCAGTTTTAAATAGAACCTTTTTCACAAATTGCATATGCCTAATTCCCTTCTAAGAGATGTGAATCTTTCCTCGGGTAAGGCTTTTGTGAAAATATCTGCTAACTGACCATTTGTATCAATAAAAGATATTTCAATATTACCATTTACTACATGATCACGAATAAAATGATATCTAACCTCAATATGCTTGGTCCTTGAATGTTGAATTGGATTCTTGTGAGATTAATGGCACTGGTGTTGTCACACAACAGTGGGATGGATTTGATGTTTAATCCAAAATCTTCAAGTTGTTGCTTTATCCATAAGAGTTGTGTACAACAACTTCCAGCAGCTACGTATTCAGCTTCAGCTGTAGATAGTGCCACTGAATTTTGTTTCTTTGAAGACCAAGATATCAAACATCCTACAAGAAATTGACAACAACCACTGGTGCTTTTTCTATCTAATTTGCATCCAGCATAGTCAGCATCAGAATAACCTACTAAGTTAATTTCACAACATTTTGGATACCACAGACCTAAGTCATGAGTTCTTGCTAAATATCTAAATATTCTTTTCACAGAAATTAAATGTGATTCTCTAGGATCTGCTTGATACCTAGCACACATACATACACTAAACAAGATGTCAGGTCTACTAGCTGTCAAATAGAGTAGTGAACCTATCATACCTCTGTAGATCTTCTGATCTACTTTCTTACCATCTTTGTCACTGTCCATCCTCGTTGATGTGCTCATTGGTGTTGACAGTGGCTTGGTATTTTCGAATCCAAACTTCTTCAGGAGTTCTTTTGTGTACTTTGCTTGACAGATGTGAGTTCCTTCCTTTCCTTGTTTGATTTGTAATCCAAGGAAATAATTAAGTTCTCCCATCATGCTCATTTCAAATTCTCCCTGCATCAACTTTTCAAAATACTTGCAAAGGGATTCATCAGTAGAACCAAAAATAATATCATCTACATAAATTTGGACCAGTAGTATGTGTTTGACCTTTGACTTTATGAAAAGAGTGTTATCTACTTGACCTCTACTGAAACCATGGTTTAAAAGAAATGAACTAAGCCTTTCATACCAAGCTCTAGGTGCTTGTTTTAAACCATATAAAGCCTTATGAAGTTTGAAAACATGATTAGGAAATTCTGTATCATCAAAACCCGGGGGTTGTTCCACATAAACTTCCTCTTTTATAAAACCATTTAAGAATGTAGATTTAACATCCATTTGAAATAGTTTTAAGTCTAATGCTGATGCATATACTAATAATATTCTAATGGCCTCAAGTCTAGCCACAGGTGCATAGGTTTCATCGAAATCTATGCCTTCCTCTTGAGAATAGCCTTGAGCTACCAATCTGGCCTTGTTTCTTAAGATTACACCAGTTTCATCCAATTTATTTCTGAACACCCATTTGGTGCCAATGACTGGATGGTCTGATGGTCTAGGAACAAGTGACCATACTTGGTTTCTCTTGAACTGATTTAGTTCATCTTGCATGGCTAATATCCAAGATTCATCACAAAGAGCTTCATTGACTGTCCTCGGCTCTATTTGAGAAACAAATGTTAGGTAATCACAGGGAATTACATTACCTCTTGTTCTTACCCCTACAGATGGATCACCAATAATATTTTCGAGTGGGTGATCTTTCTTGTGTCTCCATTCCTTTGGAAGATTTTCATGTGTAATTTTCTTTTGTTGCATGTCTTCCAGAGGTGGATCATCCTTGTCCTCAATTGATGTATTCTTTAGTTTTTGGGACATCTCATCTGTATCATCATTATCACTATCTTCTTCCTTTCTCAAGGAAGGGTTAGTTTCATAAAAAATAATATGTACAGACTGTTCAATTAATAAAGTGCGTTTATTAAATACTCTATAGCCTTTGGGTTTAGAGGTGTACCCCATGAAGATGCCTTCACCTGATTTGGCATCCAACTTACCAATGTCCCTTTTTCTATTGTTGTGGATGAAACAAGGACATCCAAAAGTCCTGAAGTGGCTGATCTTTGGTTTCTTCCTTTTGAACAGTTCATATGCAGTTTTCTTCAGGATTGGCTTGATCATTACTCGGTTGATAATGTAGCTTGCTGTGTTGACTGCTTCAGCCCAGAAGTATCTTGGCAGATCATATTCTGAGAGCATAGTTCTTGCCATATCCAATAGGGTTCTATTCTTTCTCTCAGCGATACCATTTTGCTGTGGTGTTCTTGGTGCTGAGAAATTATGCTCAATTCCCTGATCATCACAGAATCTAGCAAACTTTTCATTCTGAAATTCACCACCATGATCTGATCGGATAGACACAATGCTGAACTTCTGATCTTTTCTGGACTTTCTTGCTGAAACTGACAAAGTTTTCGAAAGTGTCATCTTTATGCTCTAGGAATGATACCCATGTGAATCTTGAGTAGTCATCGACTATGACAAATCCAAAGTTCTTTCCTCCAAGACTGGTAGTCCTCATTGGCCCAAATAGATCCATATGAAGGAGCTCTAAGGGTTTTGAGTTAGTCACCACCGTCTTTGACTTGAAGGAGCTCTTGGTGTGCTTTCCCTTAGCACAAGGTCTACAGAAACCATCCATTTTTGCACAGACCTTAGGTAGACCTTCTACAAGATTCTTCTTCAGCAATTTTCTCATGCCATCTATACTGCAATGACCTAGTCGTCTGTGCCATAATTCAGTAGATTTATCCTTATTTGCTTCCAGACAGACATTTTGTTCCTTGAGTTCCTCAAGATAGAGCACATACAAATTCTTTTCTCTATTAGCTTTAAAGATGACTGCTCCATCCTTCAGTATGCTGCACTTTGACTCTTGAAACTTGGTCTGATGGCCTCTGTCACACAGCTGGCTGATGCTAATGAGATTGTGCTTCAATCCCTTGACTAATACACATCTTCTATGACTGTTTTTCCTTTGTTATTCACAGAGCCACTGCCTATCACTGTTCCTTTCCCATTATCTCCATAAGTGACTGTTCCTTCTTCAGCTTGGAGATGAGAGAATAACTTCTGGTTTCCTGACATGTGCCTTGAGCACTTACTATCCAAATACCATTTGGATGCTCGAGGGATAACCTGAAATAAAAACATCAAGTTTTAGGTACCCAAATTCTTTTGGGTCCTGATGGGTTAGTATCATTGATTTTACTTTTTATTATCCATTTCTTATGTCTTGTTAGGCATGTCGTTATGATATGTCCTAACTTGTTGCAGTGACTACAGCAGGATAATTTGGTTACTTTTTCTATATATTTGAAATCAGCTTTGTATGCTATATCTTGTTCAGGTACAAATTTTGGTGTTGGATATGTTTTAGGATAAACTATGGTTTCTTCATTATCTGGGGGTGTATATCCTAATCCATTTTTCTTCTTACCTGATCTTCTAGCACCTTTTAATATGAGGGAGTTTTTACCACTGGTGAATTTTTCTAATGTGCTAGATAACTGTATATTTTCTTCTATTAGTGTTTTGATTTCAGTTTTCAGTTCATCTGAACTTACTTGTTTCTCTAATTTAGTTATTTGTTCATTCTTAGCTTTTAGGTCTTCACATAATAGTTCATTTCTTCTTTTAAGTTCAGTTATTTGACTTTCTAATTGTTCATTTTCTGATTTTAGATCTGAGTTTGTATTTTCTATACAGACTATGTTTTTCTTGCTTACTTTTAATAGTTTGGTTACTTCTGTATATTTTTCATATAGTTTGTTGAAAGCCTCTTCTAAACTATCGGAATCTGAACCATTGCATGAATCAAAAGAGGAGTCAGAAGTTACCTTGTCTTCGGCATTGGCCATGAGAGCCAAATTGGCTTCTTCTCATCGCTGAAGGAGCTTGACTCACTGTCTGAGTCACTACTGTTTTCCCATGCTGCTTCCATTGCCTTCTTTTTGTACTTTCTGAACTTCTTGGAGTTGTCTTTCTTCCTGACCTCCGGTTTCTTGATCTTTGGACACTCAGCTTTGATGTGTCCTGTCTTTTTACATTCATAGCAGATGGGTTCTCCTTTCTTCATCTCTTTCCATCTGGCTTCTTGAAGTCCTTATTCCTTTTGAAGTGCCTTCTACCAGATTGGAACTTCTTCTTCTAGCCAAAATCCGCTGCAATCTTCTAGACAACATTGCTTCCTCATTCTCGCTGTCCACATCACTTTCACTCTCATCTGAACTTACTTCTGGTGAATCTTCTTCAGCTTTTAAGGCGTTGGAGTGCTTCTTTCTGTTAGTTATGGGTGTCCTCAAGCCAATCATAACTTGCACAATCTTGTTCTTTGATAATAATAATAAGGCTTTTATATTCATTATGTGTAATTCGTTTATCGTTTCATTATGAAGTCCATGAATATACGCAATGGATATTAATTATGATGAGATCATAACAATGAGATTAATATCCTTTAAATGTATATTCTTAATTGTTCCTAGTCGGGGGATATCGAGAAGGACATCGGATATCCGGTTAGGCTAGTACAGGTTGCACCTGCTCTATGATGAGGGTGGCTGGTCTCATAGTCACTTGTGTGAGGACACTAAGGTGAATCTGTAGGTGCTCATTAGAGAATGAGTTTACTGAACTGATCCGTTATGAATCGCTGGATGGTAATGTTACCTAACTGTCAACCAGCTAGATTCATTGTCACAGTGGCGTGATTGGTCCTTAGACCTGAGACACCAAGGACACCTTGTTGGTGGACTTCTGGGTTTTGACCTTGACTTATAGATCTCTAGCCATGAGGTCTTAATCAGTTAAGTGTTCGGATCTAGCGGAATACCTTCGAAGGTGATTGTGTGGTCAATATGGGATCGCTCGCTCTCGGTAATAGGAGAGTGAATGCTCTACGGAAGGATGCCTGATAGTCCCTGGCCAGGGCAAGACTACTTATCAGAAAAGGAATTTTCTGATATTGTTATGCGGCATCTAAACCAAGTGAGTACACACATTAGGGTTTGACAGTTGACCATACCCTAAGTGCACTCAGGAGCATTGTACGAGCGAAGGATTATAGTCACGTGGTAACTGATGATACAAAAGGTTCCTTGAATGGGTTGCTGAACCCCAATGCTTTCCAGGATCAAGTGGTGTTACTTGGCACCCAACTTGATTGGAAGCCCGGTCAATTATCGTGAGACGATAATTGATTGTGTAATTAATTAATTACCATAAGTCAATAAAGAGTTATTGAGCTTAATGGGCTGAAAACTGGACTAGCAGTTGGGCCTAGAGGGTCACACGCATAAGAGTTCCGAGCAGACTGGGCAAGGTGTTCTTTATAGACAATGACTGGGTTTTTGTGAAAAACCTCGGTGTCTATAAATATACGCTGAGAGTTAAACCCTGGGTCAAGCTCCAGGCTTAACCCTGGTCGCCCCCTTCCTCTCTCTCTCCCAGGGCGCCCCCACCCTCTCTCTCCTCTCTCCGGCACATGGTGGAGCTGAGATCCGGGAGACGCGTGGAGAACGAGGATATCCCGTCTGCGTCCGGAGCTCGTGTGGATACGTCTAGAGGCCGGACACTTGAACGGCTTGAAGCACCGGCGCCTCCTGCGCCACCTCCTCCCCAGATTCGGGAGTTACGCAACCCCGCAAAGGTAAAGATGAGATCTGCCTGTGCGTGGTTTACCGTTTTGTGTTCGATCCGACCGCCAGCAACGATATCTACCTGAGGGATTTGCGTTTCCGCTGCGCTCTGTGCATTTCCTAACACTTTCTGCTAGAGGACTCTCCTAGCCTTTCCATGTTGATCTCATGGGCCATGAGGGACCCAATGAGCTTTTCTACTGACATTCTCTTCAGGTCATTAGCTTCTTCTATTGCTGTGACCTTTGGGGTCCATGAGGACGGTAAGGATCTAAGTATTTTCCTCAGCATGTCTCCAATCTCATAGGTTTTCCCCAGACCAGCTAGTCCATTTGTGATGTCAGTGAACCGACTGAATATTTGAGTTATGGATTCACCTGATTGCATATGAAATCTCTCATACTGAGTGACAAGAATGTCGATTCTTGTTTCCTTTACCTTGTCTGTGTCTTCATATGTGATCCTGAGCTTTCCCACATTTCCATTGAGGATTTACAGGCTGAAACTCTATTGAACTCCTTCTTACTTAGAGCACAGCATAAGATGCTCTTTGCTTTGCAATTCAGGGAGATCTTCTTTCTGTCATCATCTGTCCATTGAGCTTTCTCATTTGTGACCAGGAGATCACCTTCTTCTATTATGGACCAAATCTGATAGTCATGGCCTTGCAGAAAATACTCCATTCTGATTTTCCAATATGTGTAATCATCTCCATCGAACAATGGTGATCGGTTGACAGACTGACCTTCGTTGTGACTTTAGGCTGCCATGGATCTTTACTCTTCAGATCGTTGGATCCTTTCTTTGTCGAAGAGACTCGCTCTGATACCACTTGTTGTCCAGTTGACGAGCCCAGAGGGGGGGGGGGTGAATGGGTCTTTTTTTTAAAAAATAATTTAGAAGATACCTGTAACTAAAAACATTCACACAAACGTTCTTCGAAGGAGGTTAGTGACTGTTAGTTTAAATATCAAACATACAAAGAAGACAATCACACAACATAAGGATTATCCTGGTTCGGACCTCCTCTCCTTAGGAGTCCTACGTCCAGTCCCTGAGCAACAACTCAGGATTTCACTAACTAGGGTACAGTCCCCCTAAGGACGCAACAGCACCCAGCTCAGCTAGTCTTCCTTCACACCCGAAGGGAACAGCAACACCCTGGATACCCCACCAAGTCTTCCTTCACAACCGAAGGGAACAACAACACTCTGGATACCCCACCAGGTCTTCCTTCACAACCGAAGGGAAAACAACACCCTGGATACCCCACCAGGTCTTCCTTCACAACCGAAGGGAAAAACTCCTCAAAGAGAATTGAATGAAATTCAAGCTCCTAGATCAAGCTTTTGACAAGAAAGATCTGAAGCCACTAGCACTGAGAGCAAAGAATCTGATGGCCTCATAGCTACCATCACAACCATTACACACATGATCCGCATGAATCCGAAAAGCTCGTGACGTTACACTTGATCTTCTCTTCTGTCTTGAATTTATATCTTCTTTTGAAATTCCCGTTGAAGTAACCGTTGTCTCTCTTTCTTGAGTAGTCGTTAGACTGAATGACATTTGGAAGCTTCAAAAATCTTTTATCCATTTGAGCACGCAAAGAGATAATGTCTTCTACCATCTGTATGGTCCAACGTTGTATGACAGAACGTCTGTAGGACCCTGCATAAATTAAATGCTAGAACAGTAGACAGCTAGGCTGTCTTTAGTTGTCAGTAAACGTTGATAAGAATATTCACCAAAATAGCAATGCTAAATAGTTTCTTCTAAAAGATATTGACAGAAGATGCACTATAATGGATGATATAGTCTGCATGCATACAGAGGTACGTTCAGATCTCATAAATGCAGGAGTGTAAGAGAGATATAGACGTGGACTTTGACTAGTCAAAGCTTTTAAGATGAATAAGATATCAAGTCGATATTAGATATGAAATTGATGGCTATATGACTTATGAAATCATTATGAATAAGACAGATTGACCAAGTCATTATGAGATATAGCAAATCGTTGTGAAACACTTATCAAATCGTTATAGAAAGCAAATCGTTGTGTTCACTGAAGAAATCGTTGTGAAACACTTAACAAATCGTTATAGAAAGCAAATCGTTATGAGCGCTTAAGAAATCGTTGCATAAAGCAAATCGTTATGAGCGCTTAAAGAAATCGTTACGCAAGGTAAATCGTTATGAGCGCTTAAGAAATCGTTGCACAAAGCAAATCGTTATGAGCGCTTAAAGAAATCGTTACGCAAGGAAATCGTTATGAGCGCTTAAGAAATCGTTGCACAAAGCAAATCGTTATGAGTACTTATAGAATCGTTGCGGCGAGTAAGTCATTGTAAGTTCTAAAGAAATCGTTATGATTACTTATAGAATCGTTGCGGCGAGCAAGTCGTTGCGAGTTCTAAAGAAATCGTTATGATTACTTATAGAATCGTTATGGCGAGCAAGTCGTTGTGAGTTCTAAAGAAATCGTTGCGATGACTTATAGAATCGTTATGATAGACAAGTCGTTATGCTTTCAAAAGAAATCATTGCGATGACTTATAGAATCGTTATGACAGGCAAGTCGTTACGCTTTCTAAAGAAATCGTTGCGATAACATAGAATCGTTATACTTACAAAGAAATCGTTATGATCTTCAACAGAAATCGATATGGACTCTGAGAAATATCATGTTGAAAAGATTAAGGCTTCAGAGAAGTAATGCATACCTTTATTGGCTTGTTTGACCTTAGTATTTTTCCTGTACTTAAGACTTATGAAATATTCATTAGATATTATTGATAAAATCTAGTTTAGTTTTGTTAATCACCAAAATACATATGTAATTAATTAAAATTATATGGGGACAGACTGATCATCAAACACATGGCTATTTAAAAATGCATATAAAATTGTATACTTAATGAAAAATCACGAAATCAATTTTAAACGAAACTAGAAATGTAGAAGTATCAACAGTGAAGAGTAATTAGGCTTTCAACATGATCTGAGCATGCTATTAATAGGTTCTTCACGATGAACCAAAAATCACACACAATGATGAAAAACGATTTAATTCAAATAGCGTACTCGATAGAAATTGGAGAAAATGATATCATTCGATCCCTGACATCATGTAGCATGTATGATAAAAGTTTCAAGGCACGAAATCAAGCATGGACACGTATTTAAGGTGAACATGTCAAGTTGGGTACATGTTCCTAGCAGGACTTTGAGCATGAAATACTCATAAACGACATGATAGGAATTGAGAAAAATATGGGGCTTTCGAAGATGAGATCATGCACTATTTAGGGCCGAGTTTAATTTAATTTTTGCTTGAGAGATTGCCTACTTTGAACGCTTTGATTCCTAGGGCAAGAAAAGCGAAGAACTCGAAGATCTCCTTGTTCCTAGCCTCCACCTCCTTGATCTCATCGTCCCAAAGCTTTCCTCCCACGACCTCCAAGCTCCAGGGGTTCAATAGGGTCGGCTAGGGATGAAAAGGACGTGTATTTGAATGTTTAAAGTTACCAAAACACATAAAACTCTTTCATCTCTTCCAACTCCGAATTTTTCATAATTATCTAGCATTTTCCTAGCAATTATCTCTCCATTTGGCATGGGGTGAGCTCTATATCCGTGGCCAAAAGGTTAGGATAGAATTAGGCCTCTTTTTAGGATAATTATGAGCTAAAATAGTGATTATCTTAACCCTATTTAATTTATTAATAATTTAGTCACGAATTTAGGCTTAATTATCTCTTATCCAACATTGGGTTTCAACTTTGTGGTCCATTAATTCATGTATATATGGACCCTTTAGGATAGTCAATCTTTTATTTTTACTTATTGGGTTTCAATTATTCTCATTTTTTCTTTTAATTTAAATTTATTTATCAAATTTAAAATTTTAGAATTGCTACATTAGGGATATATATGTAATTTTTCCTTATCTAATTACTGGACAACCAACTAGAGAGCTCTTAGCACAACATAAAAACAATAATAAGACAACCAATGTTAACTTTTTACATCCATATTCACAAAGTACAATATAAAAATCTGTGAAAAAATCATGAAAATAAAATCAATGAGAAAAATAATGAAAATAAAAATCAGGAAGGAAAATAGTGAAAATTAAGATCAATGAGAAAAACAGTGACAATAAAACTCAGTGAGAAAAATAGTGAAACTAAAGTAAAAATCAATGAGAAAATAGTAAAAATAAAAATTAATGAGAAAAATAGTGAAAGACAATTAAATGCTGCTATCTATTAGCAGAAAATATGGGAATAAAAAGCACTAAAAATCCTGGCAAAAACAGTGAAACTAAAAACCAGAAAAAGTAGTGAGAAAAAACCACTAAAAACTGATCATACTTATTTAATGGTTCGATCTAATTGAACCAAACCATTTAAAATTAATTAGATTTGGTTCAAGTTATTAACCTAAATTTTAACATTTTGAATCGAACCGAACTATAAAAATCATTCGATTCAATTTTATTTCTCGATTCAACCCGAATATTTAACACCTCTAAATTAACATGGTAGAGCAGACGTGTAAGTAGAAATAATCCTTAGGTACGGTAACCATGTTAACTGGTTAACATATTTTTAATCCGCTAATACTTAAGGTATTTTAATACATCGACCCTATTAATGCTTTAATATATATGTTGGTAAATATCTGAAGACACTTTAATATGTTATCATGTTGTTAATTAATTAACGTTAAAGACGTCCCCTGGTTATGAAAGCAGGTGGAATATATATCTAAATGTTGTGTCGTGGGGGGGACGTAAAAATTTGATAAGCTTGTAGTATTATTTTTTTTTTTCCCCTTTCCTTGGGCGTTTTTTGAACTTGCAACTATTAGAAATTGGCCGCATAGGTTTTGATCCCCTTTTGTATCCCCGGTAATTAGGTCGGAATTATAGTATCGTATCCCAAAAAAAAAGGAAGGAAAATTGGGTTTCCTCGTTAACAAAAAATATCTTCGTACTTGTTAAAAAAAAGCCCAGAAATTGATATAGGGACTATATTGTAATTCTCCTCCTGCTTATATAATATAGTCTCTCTGCCCCCACGGCGATCTGCTACCTACGACACCATGGTCCGCTCCAAGATCAACCTCAAGCTCATCGGCGACAAGAAGCGCCGCAAGAACACGTTCATCAATAGGAGGAGCGGGTTGGAGAACAAGGCCCGGGAGCTGTCGATTCTCTGCGACATCCCCGTCCTGCTGGTGTGCTTTGGGCCGCAGGGCCAGGACGGGTTGATCTGGCCGGAGGAGCGGATGGAGGCCTACGCCATCGCCGAGCGGTTCCGCTCCGCCAACGCCGAGGACTGCTTGATGCGCACGGTCGACGTCTCTACCTTCTTCGGCGACGCGGTCATGAAGCAAGCGGCGAAGGAGGGAGTAGTGAGGGAGGAGGAGAGGGACCTGCCGTACTCCTCGGAAGAGCGGCACCTGGACCTGATGCCGGAGTCGTCGCTGCAGGAGCTGGAGCAGGCGCTCGAGGCGCGGTTGAGGGAGATCGAGGAGCGGATGGCAGCGCTGCGGCGGGGCGGCGACGGCTTCCACCTGCGGGGAGACGAGCAGGACGCCGCCGACCGCTGGCAGGCGCAGCTTGAACAGGAGGGGCTGCAAGCACTGCAGCACTACGACCTGACGTGGTCGAACCCGCATGGTGGGGAGGAGACCTTGCAAGGCGTGGGTGGCTACTGGGGAAACCCAACTGGAGGCGGCTTCGATGTGGACCCGTCCGCCTTCCTCAGAGGCCTCCATCAGAACTTGCAGCCCTTGTTGCATGGCGGAGCAGCAGCGCCGCCGCCGGCATATACCTCTACGAGCTTCGAAGCTCCTCCGTTACAGGCTTACGGTGAGAACTATATTGGAACGATGACCTATATGAGTTCCTCCATGACCTACAACCCGCACCTATCCGCCGGCGCTTCGGTTGGTTACCCCTACTATCCTGACGGCTACGGCGCGCTAAACTATCTGAATAGCTTCAACATGGTTTACTCCGCCCCGGCGATCACGCCGACGGCCTTCATGCCTCCAAGGTCGAGCGCCGCCGCCTTCTTGGACTACGGCGGCGTCGGTACTGGATCCGCCCAGCCGTGCGTAACGAGGTTTCCCCACTTCCGATGCCAAGTTAACGCGGCTGGCGGCGGCGGAGCGAGGGAGCAGGCGGCCAGCAGCAGCAACAACGGCGACGGCAGAGTGCACTGCCTAGGGGATCTCTATGGGGATGGGCTGGGGTTTCTACGGGACGAACCCATTGAGTAAGGCTTGGAGAGGCCGTGGGTCGCCTCCATCTATCCCGATCATCTGTCGGGTGCCCTCGCCTTGAAGCCTCTCGCCGCCGACAGCCGCTGGGCTGGTTTTACCGGCAGCTGATGACATCTAAGTCAAGTCATCACTGCTTGAATCCTGTTACTATATATATATATATATATATATATTTGCTTCTAATTCTTTGTGAAGATTGAATTCTGCACGCCGCTATTTGGGATTAGTCTAAGAACTTTCCAAGAGGCATATATTTTAATTATATGTCGATCGATTTGCTTTGTTAGATCTCTTCAAGATGCTCCTCTTCTCACATTTAAATTTGTGTTTTTATTTTTGTGAGATTATACGTCGTCTCTTAATATCCATATTGCACCATCAACGTACGAGAGAGCGTTTCACATATTTTTCTCAGCTGTTCTTATGCATATATACATGCATGATCTCATTGTCTTTTACATACATATATACAGTTTTTACTTGCGAATCAGACAACTTAATTAGTTGCAATTTTATAATTGGCATTTGGGTTTTAGAACTGCTTGCGTTATTGAGCATTTCAACTTGTTTCCTACTTTTCTTTATTTCAGGGTTCTCTAAGTTACGGGGAAAAAGATCCTACTTTCCAAAAAACATATACAAATCCTTCTCGTAACAGCAAGGTTTCTCCCCTTTCCCTCTCTTATGTACATGTATATAGAAATACCTTTCTATATATTATTAGACATCGGCAAGTTTTTTATTATTATTTTTTTTGATAGGTGATATCAAGAAAGTTTCCTGTTAACAAATTTGTTTTAGGCAATTAGGCCCATGGATGCTAATCCAAATCCGTCATTGAAAGTAACAAAAAATTGCATTTTCATATCGTGGGGACATCTGCTGGGGATTGTTCTCATAGCAGTATAGGCGCAATTAAACATCATGTCAAAGTTAATACCCAAATGTGCAAGTTTTTTTTTCTTAATTTCTGAAAGAAAAGAACTAGCGGGCTTTAAAATGTTATTTATAGAAATAGCAGATCCAAAAATCACACGATGGTACATCGTGTCATTAGAACACATACGGGCTTTAATGCCTTTGCTAAAACCGTGTCCCAACAAGTACTCGCGACTTTGTTTTAGAACTTAATAATAAAATATTTTAGCAAGGAACGCCTTCTTTATCTGAGGGGACGAGTGGTAGCACGACTTCAACAGCCCGCAGAATTTTGTCTTATCGTTTGATGAGTTCAAATTTGAGTCTTTCCATTTGATCAAGACTTTTGTTAGATTGTGGTCAGAAAATTCGACCCCAATTCACGTCAATGTAGCTTTTTTTTTCAACTCTCAACTTAGCTTAATCTCTTTGGAGGACCTTGATAACCGGATAACTTATTCTTATTATCTCCAATTATAAAAGGTTCTAAATTTGACAAATCAAGTTTTCAAGATTGATAACTTTATTAATTACACTTGAAAGGGTGAAATAGCTTATCAACTTATCAACATTTGTTGGAGAGAAAATTGAACTTATCAGATTAGGGTTATAAATAGATCGGAACAAAACTTAGATTCTCTAAATCATATTTGGGTAGATAAATTTTATGTATCTAATAAGTATCCAAAGGAACAGATGTCATATACGAATAATATCCACATAATAACTAGAGCAAATGCAGAAACGATTGCCCCATTCCGTTTAAAATCCACTCCGCTATGGTGATCACTTTTGGCCATTAGATCTTAGATCTAATAATTCATATGTGACATATAAATCTTAAACCATAAACTCTTGGCCATTAGATCCTAGATCTTTTGTATAGTTGTTTTTTATATTATATATATATATATATTCTAATTTTTAGATCACCTAATGTCTCTTATCAGTACTTATATTTTCAAAGCGGATAAAATATATATCTACTCTGAATCTAAAAAATATCCAATTAAATTATCCGTTCTATATTTGAATTTTATTTGAAACAAATATAAATTATCTGACAAATTATTCGAAGTGGATATATGCTCTATATTCACTCCATTTACAGTCAGATTATCAAAAAGAATCTTTTCATTTGTTTTAAATGGGATATGGGACACATATATATGGACCAAAAGTTTAGCTAGGTATAACTAATGCCATATGTGTTTGTCAAATTTCACTTAGGACTCATCTTAATCCGTCCTGACCTGTCCCATTGCCATCTTATATTTAACTTTTTATAGAGTTCATATTCTACACCGGACCTTTTTTAATATTATGTATTTTAACGTTATTTTTTAATCATCTTTTTACAAGTTTAAGACCATCGTATATATCTTTGCAATACTACTTTTGAACAGTTGACTAACTATAGTACGACATCGGAGCTAGCTTGGGGTTGGCCATCAACAAACAATACCATTGGGATCGATAAAGAGGTAACCAGACCCACACGGTTAGTAGGATGACGACTGTAGAAATGGACAATCGGAGGCCAGGGAGGTAAAGAAGGTTTAGGGAATAAAGCAAAATAAGTAACAGAAGGCTCGGCAGGAGAGAAACTTGGAACCAGTAGAATGGTTAGGATCATACAAGACAGGGAGGAAAGGTCTTGAAATAGAGAGACAAAGAAGGCAGTGCCATCAAAGAAGATGACCTAATGAGAGATGCCAAGCGGAGCAGCTCCTGGACCATCATAGCGTCGACACCCGTTTTGCTGCTCGAGCAAAAAGCTCGGTGCATTCATTGAAGTGGAAGAACAAAGCATTAGTGCAGAAGCTCCAGATGGGGATCCCCTTTGGAGTTTCCCCTTTCATAAAAACTCTAAGTTCGGTTGCCTGTGAATTCTTTGGAGCTGAAGGCACCCGGTAATCAGGGAAAACTATATGTTGTCCCAGAGCACCAAAAACCAAGTATCAGCCCCTACATGTATTTGTGTGCGGCGGGGTGGGGATTTATGTATGCAGATATAAATAGGTGGGTAGATAGGTGCCTAAATTATACATATTTTTGTAGGTGATCGGAGATCATAATTTGGTGTGAATGTATACACAAAAACCCCATCTCTAGCTACCAAGATACTAGAAACACAGGTTCCATTCAAAGGGGAGAACACAAAGAACCACAGCTGGTGTCTAATATCTCAAGTGCATTATTACCCTCAACCTACATCCGGGTGAAAATTTCCAAGTTACAAAGAGCTGCTAAAGCTTTCAACTTTACACTTAATTTCTGTCCTCCGACCCTCCACCCCTGCCCCCATATTATCAATTCCTTACTAGATGTATGTTGAATGTCAAACGAGACCGAAAACCTTTGTCTCCTCATATTACTTTCTCTCTGCAAAGCTGAGAAAACAAAAGCCAGTATCATTTCCCGGATGCTCTTCCTTCCTTCAGCAGGGAACATCCGTTTCCAAGGATTCAGCCTCTGCATAGATGTCAGTTTAAAGCAGACAACAAATGAAGGGCGGTGTATGAATTCCCATGCTAATAACAAACTGCTTTCAATTTGAATTAACCAAATTTAGTCAAGATAAAACTACAAACTGAAAATAAACCTTTTCTAAAGTTTTCCTTTTGGTATGTGGGGTTGAGAATATACGTCACCTTGTATTTGCCGTGAAAGAGAGGAAAGAAATAGGATAACAAATGCTAATTGCTGAGAAGTGGGAAACATCATAGCAAATTAACAAAAAATGAACGGTTAGAATCAGACAAATACATTTCTGCAACCTTTTAGAAAATATGAAAAGGTCCTTTGCTTTGCAGATTCTTACGATGCAAAAGGCCTCGATGATGGACATAACTTAAATAATCATGTGAGCTTCTTGTCCTCTCTTGAAGTATAAGTGAGAATCAACAATTGATCCACCACCAGGTCAACCATCCTACCAGTCCTACATGAGGATCTACTACTTCCAATGATTTATTAGGATTACTGTAACCAACTATTCCCATCTCTATTTGCATACAGACCTATTGAGATGCTCACGTTTTCCTTCTCCAAGTCTGGCATCATAATCACAAGCATGAGAGAATCTATTCCACAAGTTTTCTATATAACAATATACTGAATAACACACAACATCGGTTTGATGTATTAATTCTTTCTTTTATCTTCACTGAGTAGCAACAGGTGTTGAGACTGGAACTTTTGGATCATAGCCTTCAAAAGAGCACATATACATTATCAAAACTTGCCTCTTCCTATGAGGAAACTTGAGAGTTGTCCCTAGGTATACAAAGACTGTGCAATCAAAATGTATTCCTGTACCTGCTATCTCATTTCGAGCGTGGTTTAAGAAATGAATTTTCTGTAAAAGTTCCATCATAAGTTTGTCTACAAAATTGTCCAACTTATTGGTATCCTCTGAAAACCTTCTTACATTAAAATAGTGCCAAAAGTACCTTCGTGGTTTAACCTTCATTTAAGATGCAAAAAAAAAAAAATCCTGTTCCCATCCATAAACTCAAACATCTTGAATGAAAATACCCCTACAAAAGAGGACATTTTTTACTAATAAAGAGAGGTATATTCGGATCCAAGATAGATGAACTGGAATTGATTAGGTACAATCCATTTCTATCAGTTTTGGGTCTGAACTGGCCAGTTTTAAAATAAAAAAGATTTTTACATGAATATCACTGTAAAGATACTTTTCTTATTAAAAACCTCCTAAAATCGTGATGCCTTGAAACCCTTCATCTGAGTAAGAAGAAAAAAACAAAAATCACAGTTACCTTTGTCACTATCACAATTACTTCTCACGTAATAGCAAAGTTCGTATATATAACAATGACAATAAAAAGGGTAATGTGACACCCCCTCCTTTCTATCTAGGAGTTGTGATTTCAAGGTGTATTTTCCCATGCGAAAAAAGTTTACCAATGGCACTTATGAAAACCACACAATAAAAAACAAAGAAAATGTTAGAAGTACTATGGAGTGACCTGAAAAGGGTGAACCAGTGACAGGTCTAAACTGGCCTCTAACTAGTTCATCAGCAGGAACCGACATAGAACCATAGTTAAGTGAATACACATATAATATGTTCCCATACATATGAAACTAAAAAAAATGTCTGTTTGCCATCTCCTTCTGCCAAAAGTTTGCTTTTGTAAGTGTACGTCAACCCTGAGCCATGTAGAATGTGTTTTATATGCGTATATGTACGGCACAGGAGTTTTGTATGATTCTGTTTGCAGACGCCTTTAATAGCCTATCTCGTTCCATACCCCAAGATCCCAAAAGTTATCCCACGGCTCACTTTCTGTTCCTGGAAAAACAAATGAAACGTATTTTAAACCTTTGTAAAAGTGTCGGTCAGGTATTACTATAATATATTAAAGCTTATTCAAACCCATTTAAATTTTTGTTAGAGTGATGATATCTATATCTATATCTATATATAAAAATATTTAAACTTATTTATACTTAATTAAACTTTTGTCGCGTGTTTCTAAAGAGCATAAAGGTTACATCATATATTTGTAATATGGGAATTTGAGGATGAGATACTTCCATATGTTTTCATTTGATATGTTTTCATTTTAGACTATATCAAATAACAAGTATACAGATTTAACTAAGTTATGACCATATGCCTTTATATTAATGTCACCTTATGTCCTTATCCATATTTTTAGGTCCATTTTTTTATATGAACATATGAAATACCATATTATAGCATACAGTATTTTTAAATGATGCATATTTTTTACCATATGTTTGACCATACTTCTAAAATCTTTAACCATATTGTACTCGTATATATCTTTGCGTGTTATTCCTGTCTGTATTTAACTATCCCCAGAAGCCAACCTTTATTTTGCTTCTTTGTTCACTAGCTTTTACATTCACATATCATATTAGTCCTATATACACTCAAATTAGATGTATCTATCACAACTAACCTATGTATTAGAAAACTGGCTCATTCCAATCTATAATTATAACCAAACTAGAAATCATCCTTTCAGACTATGATTCTGGTTTTCCAAACATGGATTCATGTGAGCTGTTACCAATGGTTTTTCTATCTAAGGTTGGCTGTGTGCAGCACATTGCATCATTGAGTTTATTAGAAGGTGGCTTCTAAAAGAGAGCCCCGAACTCAATGATAATAAAGAAATACAAAAAGACTGCAGAACACATGGAATCAGAATTAACTTTACCAAGTAGGTGAAGTCAACGAAAGGAAAACTACAACCGAAGTACTCTTACACCCTAAGCTACTCATATACCAACATTAACATAGCTTTTCAATTCACATAACCTGGAGATGAATTCTGACAATAAACTCCCTGATTCTATTATTATTATGACTGAAGCTCCATGCATGTAAAACATAAGTGTAGCTTTTGACAAGCTCAGAAGAACAATGGTTTACAATCTCTTGAGATTCTCTCTCCAGCTTGCTGATATCTGAAATGTCTGAGACACCCAGCCAAAGACACAAAGTTTAAGAAAGTGACACAGATACCGCCATGCAATAGCTGGTTTCTAGGATGTTCAGAAACCCCTTCCTGTGGCTTTTGGCTCATTCGAGCCTGAGGGGTTTGAAATCCATCCTTTCCCCCACCCCAACCATCAAACTGATGTGGTTGTTATTAAGGTTCTTACCAGTCATTAAGAGGGAGACTCCAGGTTATGGTTAACATGTCCACCACAAGCCTTACAGGTGATCTTTTCTTAGGTCTTCTTACATTGTTATTATTGTTATTGTGTTGATTTTCTCGTGTTGAGTTGCTAAACGAATAACATTACAATTTTTCACTGGAAAATATAAACTTAATATAATCTTTGTTTCCATTCCGAGTCTCCCACAATTTTTCTGAGATCTCTCCGGTATCTCTTCTCTCTGACCATTGTGATAAAACCAAGATCTGATATGACATTCCCTGGACAGGATATTTGGTGAGGACACGAGAGCCCGGGTCCGTTTTAACCCGGAGTTGGTTTACCACCGTCGGGGAGCACAACACGCTACAGAGGCGTCGATCTGGTTGGGCGACGAGCCCATGGTGTAGAGCTTACTTCCGAGAGTCCATAGACAGTAGTTATGGCCCAATTGGGGCCCGTTTAGTGTCTTTTCTATTTTTACTTATTTTCCGTTGCGAATTTTAGCATTTTCCAGTCCTGTTAGGATTACTTTTAAGTGTTTTAGTATGGCAGGTATTTAGGAGTTCTATTAGGGTTGGGATTAGCCCAAACCCCTTTAAATACATGTAAACCTCCGATTTTGAGGAATAGACGAGATTATTACAATTGAGAAAAAGTTTGAGCCGCTGCTCTTCTTCTTCCTCCGCGACAGAGAGGAACCCGCGAAGGGTTGGCGCGAAGCCTGCCGCGAAGGCCCCGCCCCTGTCTCCCTGCTGTCGTCACCGCCTCCCCATCGCGTTCTCCCCTCTCCCTCCTGCGTCTGTACCACACCGCCCCCCATCCGCATCCCCTGCAACCCCACAGCACCGCGCCCCTACCTCGCCCCTTCTCCCGCACCGCCCCCTGCAGCCGCCACAACGGCCCACGTCCCAGCGCCAGCGGCCCCGCGCCTTCGCCGCGTCCGCCCGTCCCTCCCCTGCTCGCGCCAGCGCCGGCGCCCCCTCTTTACGCTCCCCTGCCCGAGTGCGGCCCGCCTCACCAGCGTCGCGAGCGCGCCAGCGCTCGCGTCAGCGCCCGGGTCCGCCTCCGCGACCCCTCCCGCGCCGCTAGCCCGCTTCGCTTGCACCGCGCCCCCCTTGCCCTGCTTCCTCGCGCCGGCATCCGCCAGTACCACCGCCATCGCCAGCACCTTCCGCACTTCGCATGTCGCCTGCGTCAGCGCCGTCAGTCGCCCTGACCTCCTGTTCTCGCCAGGACCGTCTCCACACAGATCGTCCGTCCGAGCCTTGCAAGTTTGCCGGTCCAACGAAATCCCGAGGTTTTAGTTTGTAGCCTGTTATCTCTCTGCGTGGAGTGGGCTAAATTAATTTGTAATATTTAAATTTTTATTTTGTACTCGGGATTCGTGACACAGCCAGGTTCTTCCCCACGCACAGACGTGGAGGTATGTACTCTATTCTCTAGTCTTTTACTTGCTTTTCTCGTATACGCTCATATCTGCCGCCGACTTATGAGGTAGGACTTCTAGCCCGTGACGTGCGTCACAGCCGGCTTGAGAGTGCGAGAATCTATTTCCCGGAGGTTCCGATTGGACCTTGACTGTGGAACGACTACCCTAGTTGTTGGTGGCTTCTTAGCTACCTTGGTCCCGCGTTTCCCTCTGTGAGGGACGACTTAGTGGGCTACGTACTTCTTTGGGCGTGATTATTTTCATGTTGCTTACTTGTTTGGTTGGCATGAATCTGCTATTCTATGTTGCTTAGTGCTGATCGCGTCTTAGGAGTGTCGTAGTTCGTCGGTTAGCGTAGTCCCGTGTGTTGTCCCGCATCAATATTCCTCGAGGAAGATTGTAGTCCTTTCCTCATCTCCTTCCACAGTGCCCACAGCACGCCTCAAACCAGATATCTCTTTCTCGCATAACTGGATTAGGCTGCTTTCAACCTGTAAACAGGCTAAGTACTTCCACATTTTCTGAAGTTGATAGAATCCACACCTCAGGAACAGTTTCCAGGCTGTGTTTCCATATATAACAAACTATTGCTTATATGTTCTGTAGCAGAGGACTGAATTCAGATAGACAACTGAAAATAAGGCTTTGCTAAAATCATGGTACTTCACTGAATATGCCCAACATGGCATTAGGCTAATGGAATTTGACTTAATGATGGTGAAAAGCCATTTTAAGATGATAGGAAATGGGTTCATCTGAAGTGATCTTTTGACACCATACTCTGGAAAGATGTGTCTAAAATTCATTATTCAAATGAATCGCTCTTGCATTATATGAAGGTTATCCTCGGATATATGGTCTTTGGGGTTGCCTTGATCATCCTCCCTCCCATTTCCATGTTCTATCCACGCACTTCCAAGCAGCAAATTATATGCTTTCTATCATGATCATTATCTTCACCAACCATTACCATTTTTCCATCATCCGACAAACTAAATACTCTAATTGGAACACTACTTTCTTAACCATAACTTTGCTATCTTCAGCTCCCAGTTATTTGTAAGTTTGCTCCTCATTTTGACCTCCACCAATTCTATAGACATCATGTGCGTTTTCCTCTCTGCTCATTTCCATCATCCTAGCCCCTTGCACACCCAAATTTCTCCCTGATACACTTGCATGTCTCCTGCTCAATAACAGACAGTCCCTGCAACAGCCAACAACAGACTGGAAAATTAATCTTCATTACTTCTATCCTCACTATTTCCTGGATGATCTATTCCATAAAAAGAAACATCCCGCAAGCGAAATCTGCCCTCCGTCTTCTCAGATCCCATCTTTGATGAAACACACAATGTCTACACTAGTCACATTAACTCTATCACCTATGAACCAATGATGAAAAAGATCACCTGGGCACATTGCAGGTTGTTATAAAATGATCATCTGGACCCTGGACATCCCCAAGTAAGCCCCTGCACACGTCCTCGGATTCTTGAAAAGAACATGATCGATGACTGCATGCATGTAAATGATGGCAGCCTATGGGCCCTATCAATGCTGAACCTTGCCCAATCTATCCTGACCACCAACAATATATTCCATTAGTGCCCTTACGATTAAAAAAAAACCCATGTATAATTATTACTGGATGAAAGTCCCCCAACAAGTATTAGATAATCTTCAAACAGCCTACAGTCCAGCAGAGCCATATCCCAAATATGCAACTCTCATCCACAGAGAGAGAACATGAACCCAACAAAATAGTGATTTAAGCAGCTTACACCAAAAAATGGTACGTATAATGCAAAAATCCAGGAATATTCTTCGTATTCTCATGCTGGAAAGAAGTGAAGCAAAATATCAAAGCAGCCACCTCTAAGATACTGAATGAATGTAAAGTGAAAAGACGCTTTGATATACCAAAGTAGTGGAATGATTTTGGTGTTGCATCACTACCATCCAAGATTCTAAGTAACATCTTAAAGTTATTTCCGGTAACAGATTTCAGCAATTCATCCCCAAAATGCTTTCACCGTGGAGACAAACCTAGAGTGTGCGATCCTTTTCTAATAAATGAAGAACTACAATACAGCAGGTTCACCAAATTCCAGTTGATACCCATGTAGATCACAGAAAGAATTTCATTCTCATCAGATTCTCATAACTATATGCATCAAAGGCCCATTCTACAAACACATCCAGCTGGTTATAGAGTAGAGAAATATAGGACGCAGAGTTTCTAAATCATGGAGTCAATTAGTAACAGTAGAAAAAATTAAACAAATTGGTAAAGTGCTTGCATACAGTGTGGAAAACTTCCAACTATTCAGGAAAGTCAAAGATGAGCAGACATTAACTTTCAATCATAATGATGATCAGGAGAAACAAGCTATAGCTAATTGTCTTTGAATACCTCAGAGTAGCTTCATTTTTTGCCAGATGAGTTATCTTCTGATTATGGGGTTGGTAAATTGTTGGGGAGACTGGAAATTGGAACTACAGAGGGCTAGACAAAACATCAGGTGAAAATATCATCCTGCTGAGCTGCTCAATGCAATCAGAATCAATGATTAAGAAACAGCGTTATATACACAGCAAAATATAGCTCACGATAACAAGTCAATCTTATCATGAAAGGAAGAAAAAGAAAAGTTGAATAGATGAAGAGAACATGGATTTTTTTTCATTAAGAATTTGAATGAGAAACAACAAAAGAAATAGCTAACAGAGATTAAAATCTTACAGAGGCAAATTGCAGAATATTACAGATTATTCAAAAGCCAACCTCATCGTTGCAAACGCCCTCTAGAGCATATACACACAGGAAGTTCAGAGTCATGCATTTATCCATCGTCCACAATGAATTGGTCGTCCTGGCTTTCACCATCGACTCTATTGTCTCCATGAACAATCCCACTCACATGATGCATGCTCTGCATCATCTGTGAAACATAAACCTGGTGGTGATGATTGTGGGGGTTGGGAAACCCGGTATTGTCAGAGAGGCCACCAGGATGTAGGCTCGGCCCAGGCCACTGGGCAACAAGCCCAAGAACCTGGGTTATCATGCTCTGTTGCACATGAAGGACCCTGGCCTGCAACTGGTCCATCTCAACTCGGTGCTGGTTCAGCATCCCCTCCATGCTCTTCTTCCACTCCAATCGCCGTCTCTCCGCCCGCTCTTCCCACCTCCTCTCCTCTTCTTGGCGCCGCCTCCACCTCTCCTCCCATTCTTCTTCTAACTCCCGCCGCCTCCGCTGCCTCAACTGCTCCCTCTCCTCCTCCAATTCCGTGCGAGCCTGCTCCCTCCGCTGCCTCTCTCCATCCTTAGCCGCATCCCGCTCTTCCAATAGCGCCTCCCGCTCCTTCAACCGCGCGATCTGCGATTCGAGGAAGGCCCACGCCTGCCCCTCCGCCTTTTTCCTCCGCTTTTTTCTCGATATCATCGCCGGCTGCACCGGCGGCTTCGCAGGAAGAGGCGGCGGCCGCGGGGCCACTACCTCCTCGTAGTCGAATCCTTCCTCGTCTCCATCATCTCCATCGCAATCGAAGCCTAATCCCAGGTCCCTGACGTCGTCGTCCATGGCGATTTCGCTACCATCGAAGCAGCCGCCCGGGGGAGTGGCGCCGGGAACAGCAGGCGGAGCAGGAGCGGGAATATCAGCCGCGCCAGGGTTCGGAATGGGAACGTCGCCGAAGACGTGCTTGTACCGGAGGAAGTTGGCCCACAGGGACAGGCCATCCTCCCACGGTAGATCGTTCTGGTCCTTGGCGCCGTCGGCCGCGGCGGAGCACAAGAGCTTCTGCTTGACGAGGAGGTACTGGTGGCGCATATTCTGAACCTTGGTGGAGGCATCCTTCCAGGACCACTGGAAGGGGAAGGCGACGGGGTCGACGGCGTGGTGGGTGGCGTTGACGTGGGCGGCGATGGGGCGGAACCTCTTCTCCCTGGTCTTCATCCGCGCCAGTGCTCCCTCTCGCATCATCTCCTCGTACTTGTCGATCAGGCTCCGCTCCTCCTCCTCCGTCCACTTCTTCCTCTTCGCCCCCGACCCCACCCCTTGCTGCTGCTGCTGCTGCGGCGGCGGCGGCGGTGGCGGGTGGTGCGTCGGATGCCCAACGGGCAGCGGCGGCAGCGGCATGGTGGTGGACCCACCTTCCAGGCCACGGCCCTCGCCCCCCACCCCTCGCAGCAGCACCGGAGACGAATGGTGACCCAAACCTAGTCAGCAGCTCCTCTTCCACCTCCAAGCAGAAACCACCGGGGAGAGAGACAGTTGTGCAGCCGTCCCTCCCACCTCAGAATCCGAGTCTATAGACGGAGGAAGGAGCTCCCCTCCTCCTCTTCCTCCCTCTTTGCCTTCGCCATCGGAGCTGCCGCTCCGACAGATAGGACTCCGGCGGCGGAGTCGGGGGAGCCGATGAGGGGGGTGATGTGGTGTGCGTGGGAGGGCGTGGTTGGTGAGGGCGTACGAGGGGAAGGGGTGTGGGGAGATACGTCAGGACGCAGAAGACGACGAGAGGGTCCTCCGGCTAAGCGGGCCACTCGGCGCGACCCACGCTGCGGAGGTCGTTATGATCCATTTACGGAACGGTTCGGTCGGATATCCGAGACCGTACCCACAACGGAGCGGGTAGGGATGTGGTACCTGCAGCATTAAGTGGAGAGAAATGCTGCATATCCCACTGAACACATAATAATTTGTAATATCTCTTAATAATAAATTAGAAAAATTAATTGGGGTCTCTATTAGAGAGTGATACTTTTTTTCTCATCTCTGTCAGAATACTGGAAGACGTAGAGTCCTTACTGTTGCGCCCGGTTTAATTTTCAGTCTCTACTTTTAAGACATCACCATTTACGACCCTCAATTTAAGAGTTCCGTCTCTTTTGTATCAGTCTCTTTTTCCCATTCCCATCTTACACTTCCGTCCTTTCGAATACATTTTTCCCAATCAACACTTACGCTTCTATCCTTTCGAAGGGCTGTGAACTCACATCGATGGGAAGTTGCTCTTACATAACGTGCAGAGCACACTTACAGCAACTATTGACATCACTTACACATGTCATTTTGAAGGCCCGTGAACCATTCTTCACAACTATAAAAGGAACCCAGGGCCTCATACTTATCCTTCACAAGCTTCTCTGAGTCTTCTTCTTCCTATCTTTCTTACTCGTCTTCTTCCTCTTTATTTGTAGATGTCTTCATCTGACGGTGCTCCCCACAGGGATGGAAAGGCACCTACGTCACTGGTGCCACCATCACCCCCGGCGCCCCCGGTGCCACAGGCTCCACCTTCGCCACCACCCTTCAGCCCCGACTTTTGGAACAATTTTTACACTGGCTGGAGGATGACTTTAGTTAAAGCCTCTCGGCTGTACGGCCACAAGGGCCTCACCAACATCCGCCCTGACATCGGCCTTGAGGCAGAACCCATCTATTCATCCTCCCCTCCCTCCCCTCTCCGTTCCTCCTCCCCTCCCTCCTCTCCTGAGTGGTCGGTTTAGGGAGTGTAGAGAGTTATTGTAATGAGGTTTGTTTATGCAATATATTTTCATTTTATGCAGTCTTCTGTGGCCGATATAAAATCCATTGTATGTGCTCTCTATCATGCAAACTCAACATGTTAGCAATAACATACTGTAACATGCTATTATCTATACTATAATCAAAATAAGTAAATACTGTAACAGGTTATTACGTATACTGTAATACTGTAGTGCTTGTACTGCCAGTAGAACTGTAAGAGTGTAGTGATCGTACTGCAGGTAGAACTATTAGAGTGTAGTGCTCGAACTGTAACATGTTATTATCTATACTATAATGAAAATAAGTAAATACTGTAACAACTTATTACGTATACTGTAATAGAAAATGTTAGTAGACAGTGTCCTCACTGTAATAAAAAAATAAGTGTTTCCTCAAGTAAATGTACAATATCATTACACTGGCTGTAGAAAATTGTACGTGCGGCAAGTATGGTTCTTCTCCTTCAGTTATATATGCTTTGAACGTTCTTGTGCTTTGAAGTATGCATTGATGAAGTGGAGGGCGAACCTTGCTCGCACGGTTGGCATGTCATCTTGACTGAAGGGGAAACCTTGAGTGTCCCTACGTGCCAGACACTCCATGTATTTGCAAGTAAAAATGGCGCAGTCGTTTCCCGATCCTTGTTGTGGACATGGGTCGGGGTAGCGTAGCGACCAATTTGCTGAATTGATGTCCCTGCCCTTCATGTATGTTCTCAGTATCTCTACCTGCATGAAAGAATTAACAAAAGAGTTCCAATAACTTGATGTACATTTACTGTAACATATGTAACATAAGTGTGCATGCTCTGTAATAAATGTAAGTCTTGTATGTAACACTTGGCACTTACGTATTGTGAAATGTCAGGACGATCTTTGTTTCTTAATGAATCGTACACGTGGAACTCTTTTTCTTTAATATTGATGACCAAAAGAGCCCAATGGTTCGTCCCAACGTGCATGGGGGAGAAGAGGAGGTCTAATTCAGTTGGGGTGCGGTCCAATCTTTTGAAAGAGTAATCGAGATGATGTTGTTTGCTCTTATCGTCTTTGCACGATTGGACGTAACTCTTTAAAGTGACTCCCAGATATCCAAAAGTCTTAAAAATATTCTGGTTCTCTTGATGGGGGAGAAACAAGTAAGTGTTGACATAGCAGTCAATTATGACCGATTCGCTTTGCCCCCCGAACAATAGTTCCCAGATGTCCTTAAATGTGAGGAAATTATCGTATCCTTCGAGAGTGCCGCCGAACATCAAATCACTACATGTAAGAAAGATGAACATCTTCTATAAGAATGGAGATGTCATACAGTAATAGACGAACTAATATAATGTAACAGAAAAGCTCCGAACTGTAAAAAGGAAATACATATACTGTAACACGTACTCATTAATGATGCACTCATTCAAAAATCTTTCAATCCAAGACTTTTTGTCCACTCCTAATACTTCCCGGGCGACGTAATCTCGTCTCCCCTCTTTCTTGCCCATTAGAAGTGTGTCTGTACTCTCTTGAGAGCTAAGAAAGATCGGTTCGGAAGTGGACACATTGACTTTTGGAGCTTTGTAGTGACGATAATCCTCTGGCTGCGATGGAGTAAGTAATAAAATAATTTTCTGTAAGGGGACTTTAATGTTACTATGATGGGGTCTTAATGTTACTATTATGTTGTGACGGACCACGTCGTTCAAACCCGTTAACCCGGTAACGAGCTTGATCCGACTCCGTCTCCCGCAAACGAGCTGTAGTCTCGCAAGGGATATCACACACATATCCGTGAAAACACAAAGGAACACGCTGATATATATATATATATATATATATATATATATATATATATATATATATATATATATAATTCACAATGTCACACATATTTACATTGGATTTACATAGCCAAATTTCAACAAAAGTCAAGTAAGGTATAAGAGCCTGAGGCATACCCCGAGGTACAACAAGAAAAGAAACTACACTGCTAGAGGCATCGGCCCAACTCCGCTGCGATGCGGATTTGAACTGGAAGACGGTAGGGAAACCTCCTGCTCTCCTTCACCTATAGGGAGTAGGGGTGAGCCTCACAAGTCACTGGCTCAGTAGGAAAACTCCCCCAAAAACTGAGCAAACCAAACTCGAGTACGAAAGCAGGAAGTTACGCTAGTAATTTATAGCTCAGCTAAGCAGAATATTAAAGCTGTAAATACCACTTACCACTTACCACTTACCGTCAACGTAAACCAATATTAATAAATAAACGGCAAAACCATAACTCGGGTACGTGTTCAAGCAGAGACTGCCACACTCGAGCCACGTAGACTGGTTTGCGACACCAACAACTGACTCGGACAAACCACGCAGGTCTACCCCTCAGCCTCGCAGCCACAGACGAAAGGTCCAGCTGCCGCTCCATGAGAACAAGCCAAACAACTGTGGAGACTAACTAACACCACACCCTCAGACCACACTGCCACGGATCCATGCCTGGCACCTTCAGGGACCCTGGCCTGAGCTCCCTAAAGTGAGGCACTGGAAACAGGACTAGCCGGAGACCAGTGACGTCTATTGGTGTCCGTACCCCCAACTACGAGCGCGCTACAAGCGACAAACAACAAACTCTCTCACAAGTCGCTGTCCCACTGTCGTCTTTCCCTCAGCCAGACGTACAACTCAAACACAGGAGTGAGGGTATCCAAGACAGACGACACAGACCTCGATGGCACAACACAAGTACCAGGACAAGCTCCGAGTACAAACACACGTGCCTGGCTCACACAGAACCTAGGGCGTCCAACTGAAGAGGTAACCACGGTAGGCATCGTGCTACTCGCCATGCACACACAAACCACGTGCACACCGCGCAAACCACGTGAAACCTCACGTCAACCACATGAACACAACACACTATCCACGTGGACAACACGCCAATCACATAAACCATTTGCTAGCCTCGTATCGTAAACAACATGCTCACAGAGCGTTATGGGTGCCAATGCACCACTTATACTTGCCATACACATAAAGTATCGATAATCGGATAATTCTGCTTTTTAAACCATGCACAACATGACCTCTCGGCTAAGGTCGCGACGTAGGGTAGTGTTGCCTTCAGAACGCAACACCCCGATATGTCGCGTTCATAATATGAACGCGATGGGTCGGCCTGTTGCATTCAGAACGCGACAGGTGGTTCCTTCGCCTTCACAGGCAGGAACCCTAATCCGGGTTGCCCACTCTGAATCACCACCCCATACCACACAAACCACGTTTAATTCTCATTTTACATGCTTTAATGTGTGCCCTATCATGATATCTACTATTCTTAAAGCAAAGAGCACCTTCTATCATGATCACATAAGATCGACAGCCCCAAACACAGAAGGAATCACCCTACCTCTGTGAAAAACACGAAGAACAACACTTTCTCGGCGTTTCCCCTGCTCCACGCAAGATCCTCGCGGTGAGAACACGCCAAAAATGCCACAAAATCGACAAATCGCCCCGAAAATCGCCACAACACCTTCCCCTAGCTGAGCAGAACGCACTGCAGCTCTGCTTGGCCAAAGTTACATAAAAATGCCCAGCGGTTGGGAACGCGACATACCTCTCCGTCGCGACCTGAACGCGACGGGGTATGGCGTTACCTTCCCAAAGCTGATGTCTGCATACCGCCCAGTGCGCGACATGTGGCGTGCATGCAGACGACGACCACTCAACAGCGGCAACATGAATGTGACATACAGGACCGTCGCATTCAGAACGCGATGCTCCTTGCTGTCGCATTCACAAACAGTGAACCTGTGGGTCCTATGGGCCCGAATTATCGGCCCATTAAGGCCCGAATACCTACGTACACACCTGTAACACACCACATTGGCCACACACTGGCCACCACAACCACTGAACGAGGGATCCACGAGGATCCGAAAAACGCATGATGTTACATTACTATCATCTAAAAAGAAATTTCGACCTCGAAATTCAAATCACAATTCATGCATTTAAAGCTTTAAATATCACAACTTATACTATCATCTAAAAAGATTTAAAAAATCACTCAAATAGGTAAGGGTATGCTTAGCCATTTCTTCGGCCAACTCCCAGGTATCCTCTCCTCCCTGCATGTTCTCCCATCTGACCTTTACTAAGTCAATCTCTTTGTTCCTTAACTTCTGTGTTCTGTGGCCTGTGATCCGCACTGGGTACTCTGGCATAGACATATCTGATTTCAAATCATCCAGCTGATAACTGACTATCTGTGCTGGGTCTTCAATACATTTCCTCAACATGGAAACATGGAAAACATCATGAGCGTCAGTAAAATCAGCTGGCAAATCAATTCTATAGGCAGTCTCCCCGATTCTTTCCAACACTTGGAAGGGCCCCACATACCTTGGGCTCAATTTTCCTTTCTTGCTAAACCTCAAAATACCTTTAGTAGGAGAAACCCTTAGAAAAATAAAATCTCTAACTTTAAATTGAAGTGGCCTGCGACGTTTATCTGCATAGCTTTTCTGTCGGCTCTGGGCTGCCTGCAATTTCTCCTTAATAAATCTAACTATTTCTGTAGTCTGCTGAATTAACTCAGACCCATTACTTGTCTTTCTCCTACCTCATGCCAATTCAGTGGTGTTCTACACAGCCTTCCATATAATGCTTCATACGGTGCCATTCCAATACTGGTGTGATAACTGTTATTATAAGCGAACTCCACTATGCCCAGATGGTGCTCCCAGCTGCCTCCCCACACTAAACAACAAGCTCGTAACATATCTTCAATTGTCTGAATTGTTCTTTCTGTCTGACCATCGGTTTGTGGGTGATAGGCTGAACTGTATCTCAATTCTGTACCAATGACTCTTTGTAAGCTTCTCCAGAATCCAGAAGTAAACCTAGGATCCCTATCAGAAACAATTGTCTTCGAGATGCCATGCAACGAAATAATTTTGTCAACATAAATTCTTGCTAATCTGTCCACTGTCCAGGACATACTTACTGCTATTAGCCTGCATATTTTAGTTAATATGTCAACAAATACCCATATTCCATTGTGTCATGTAGCTGTCCTCGATAGTCCTGCCACAAAATCCATAGCAATGTCGTTCCACTTCCACTGTGGAATGGGTAATGGCCGTAGTAGACCTCCGGGCTTCTGATGTTCTGCCTTTATTTGCTGACAAATAGCACATCTTGTAATGAACTCTGCTATTTCTCTTTTCATGTGCGGCCACCAAAAATGCTTTTTTAGATCTTGATACATTTTAGTGCTGCCTGGATGAATCGTATACCTAGATTTATGTGCCTCTTCTAGAACTCTTTGCTTTACTTCTCTTTCTGCGGGTACATATAACCTGCCTCTGAGCCTGACTACACAATTATCATTAATGGTGACATCTTTGATTTTCACAATCTCTGCTAAATTCCCATCGGTTCTCTGGGCTTCAATAATTTGCCAATACAAAGATGACTGTACAACACTACTGGATAGTACTGCTCGCCGCTGACTACTCGGAACATACAGTGAATTTTATGCTATTTTTTCATATAATTTCCACTCTCTTATCATCATATGACTCATATATGCTTTCCTGCTCAATGCGTCAGCTACCACATTGGCCTTACCTGGATGGTAAGCCAAACTGAAGTCATAATCTTTCAAATACTCTACCCATCTGCGCTGACGGAGATTCAAATCCTTTTGAGAAAATATATATTTCAAACTTTTATGATCTGTGAATATTTCGAACCTCTCACCATATAGGTAGTGCCTCCACATCTTTAAAGCAAATACAACTGCTGCTAGCTTCAAATCATGAGTTGGGTAGTTCTCCTCTACTGGCTGCAACTGCCTAGATGCATATGCTATCACTTTACCATGTTGCATTAGTACTGCTCCAAGCCCTCTTTTAGATGCATCTATGTAAATCACAAAACCACCGCTACCTGCTGGTAATGTCACTATTGGCACCGCTGTAAGTCTTTTCTTCAATTCCATAAAACTTTTCTGACATTCACTTGACCACACAAATGTTACACCTTTTCTAGTTAACTTAGTCATAGGTGCTACAATTCTGGAAAAATCCTGTATAAAGCGCCTGTAGTAACCTGCTAATCCCAGAAAACTTCTAATCTTTGTAATTGTTCTTGTTCTTGGCGCTTCCCACTTCATAACTGCCTCCACTTTAGCTGGATCAACTGCAACTTCCTCTTTTGAAATAACATGACCTAGAAACTGAATTTCTTTCAACCAGAATTCACACTTACTGAACTTGGCATACAACTGATTGTCCCGCAATAGCTGTAATATAAATCTCAAGTGAGCTGCATGCTCCTCTTCAGATGCTGAATAAACCAGTATGTCATCTATGAAAACTACTATAAACTGGTCCAGATATGAATGGAAAATTCTGTTCATCAAATTCATAAATGCTGTTGGTGCATTGGTTAGCCCAAATGGCATAACCACAAACTCATAATGCCTATACCTGGTTCTGAATGCTGTCTTATCAATATCTTCTTCTCTGATCCTTAACTGATGGTACCCTGATCTCAAATCAATTTTAGAAAACACTTTAGCTGATTGAAGATGATCAAACAAATCATCAATTCTTGGTAGTGGGTACTTATTCTTTATGGTCACATCATTCAATTTCCAGGAATCAATACACTTTCTGAAACTGCCATCTTTCTTTCTCACAAATAGTACTGGAGCTCCCCAGGGTGAATGACTTGGCCTGATAAAACCTTTTTCTAACAATTCTTGCAACTACTTCTTTAGCTCTTTCAACTCTGCTGGGGCCATTCTGTATGGTGCCTTAGAAATTGGCATCGTTCCTGACTGCAATTCTATAGTGAAGTCCACTTCTCTATGTGGAGCCAAACCTGACAAATCGTCTGGAAATACATCTGCAAATTCTTTAACCACTGGAACAACTTCTACTAACTTACCAGTTTCTACCAGACTCACCGAAGCTAAATAAGTTACACACCCCGCATTTAACAATTTTCTAGTTCTAATTGCTGAAATTATCAACTTAGAGGTATAGAAAGACATACTTTGAAATTCAAACACTGCTCCACTGGGGTGACAAAACCTGACTCTCTTTTTCCTACAATCTACCATAGCCCCATAGGCCTCAAGCCAATCAATTCCCAAAATAATATCATAATATCTTAATTGCAAAGCATATAATCTAGCTGACATATGATTCCCTTGAATCATAATAGGAGCCTCATCTATATAGCAAGAGGTAGCATAAAATCACCCGAAGGAACCTCTACAACCAATTCACATAGTTTCTCTTCTAATGGATGCACCATACAATCCGAAAGCTCTTCAGAAATAAAAGAATGAGAAGCATGATGGTCAGATCATCCCCATATAATTTCATGAATTATATATCTATTTTGGTGATTAACAAAATCTTAATAATTAGTATCTAACAAGTTTTTATGAAGCTTAGTCATAGGAAATAAACTAGGCAAAATCAAGCAAAGACTTGTAAGTAAATCCTTACACTGTTGTTTTTAATTTTCAGAGCATGAAATTTCTCTAAGTACACATCAACTCACTTTGAAGCATAACTATTTCATAAGTATCATATCATTTTTGGGTTTATATCGATTTCGATCTCAGAACGATTCTCTAAGTGGTCGCATCGATTTCGATCTCAGAATGATTCATTAAGTAATCGCATCGATTTCGATCTCACAACGATTCGCTAAGTGGTCGCATCGATTTCGATCTCAGAACGATTTGTTGAGTGATCGCATCGATTTCGATCTCAGAACTATTCGTTAAGTGATCGCATCGATTTCGATCTCAGAACGATTCGTTAAGTAATCGCCTCGATTTCGATCTCAGAACGATTCGCTAAGTGGTCACATCGATTTCGATCTCATAACGATTTGGTTACATACAACGATTTTGTTTCATAACGATTCAATCAGTGAGAACAACGATTTGCTCTCACAACGATTTTGTTTCATAACGATTCGATAAGTGAGTATAACGATTTCAATCTCACAATGATTTCGTAAGTGTGCATAATGATTTGCTCTCATAACGATTTGATAAGTGAGTATAACGATTTCAATCTCACATCGACCTCGTAAGTGAGCATAACGATTTGCTCTCATAACGATTCGATAAGTTTCACATCGATTTGGTATTTACATCGATTCGACAAGTTACAACAACGACTTGGTCAATATATCGATTTGTTCACAATGACTTGCTCATAACGATTTGCTTACACTATCATAACGATTTTATTATGAGTATATAGCGATTTGTGTGTATATCGATTTGGTTATGAACGTGCAATGATTCACATGAACAATGACTCATTCACACAACGATTCTATAAATCATGTTCATATCGATTTCATGAGCCATAATGATTTGATATTCAAACTTATTTTTCGAGCACTTTTGAAAGTCAAAGTCTCCATGCACCAATATCCTTGCATTTAATGCGTCTGTACACTTCTCTGCACAAAATATGTCTGAGTATCTTCTAGTCTAATGCTTCTATGAAAAAGCACTTTATGGTTAGACAGAATGATATTTCCACTTTTACGTATAGTCCTATTGCTTGGTTTCTAACGTAAACTGACAAGCCAAGAGACAGTCTAGCTGTCCTTCTATTTGGTATTTAATGAATGCAGGATATTGACAGTACTACTACAACATTGAACAAAGAAGAAACTGCAGAATATCTGGAAGATCCTTCTCTTGCGTGCATGGATCAGAAAGTATTAAATGACTGGAAGCACTACAGTACCATGCAGTCTAACGTGCATCCAACCTTGAGACAATGGATACTTCAATGTCTACTTTTCAAAAGAAGATATATTTAAGACTCAAGACTTTGGAAGAAAAACATGCACAAGCACATACACGAAAGAAATAGCTGATAGTGCTGTAATTCAATTCCTTCACAGAAGTCTTAGTAGAAGAGTGATCTGTCACTCCAATTTTTGTGTAGCTCTTGCTCTCCTCATTCCTGTTTAATCCTTTGGAGAGCATCCTTGAGTTCTGAGAGTTTTCTTGATTGTAAATCTTTTACTCTCAGTCTCTGCCTCAGATCTGGTATCTGTTGTAAACCAGGTCTAGGGGCGCCTTGCCTGTCTTTTACACATTCCTGTGTAGTTCCTCTCCTGGTATGACGAGAAGGCCTGTTGGTTACAGGTGGTAGCTTACCCTTCGTGTGAAGGAAGACTTGGGTTCCAGGGTGTTGTATTCCTCTTCGGGTTGTGAAGAGAAGGCCAGCTGCGGCTGGATGTGTAAGTGTCCTTGAGGGGGACTGTACCCTTGGGTAGTAAAATCCTGAGTTGTTGCTCGGGGGCTGGACGTAGGACTCCTGTGGAAAGGAGATCTGAACCAGGATAAAATTCTCGTGTAGTGTGATTGCTATTATTTTCTTTACTAACACTAACAGCAAGCGTAGTGTTTTTGTATAAACGTTTTGTTGACAGGTTTAGGTATTCAAATTTTTAGAATCCCATTCACCCCCCCTCTGGGCTTGCTAGCTGGGCAACAAGTGGTATCAGAGCTAGACTCTTCGACAAAGGAGATCCAACGATCTGAAGAGAAAAGACTAAATGGCAGCCCAAGGTCATTTCGAAGGTCAGTCTGTCAACAGACCGCCACTATTTGATGGTGAAGACTACACATATTGGAAAACAAGAATGAAGTTCTTCCTTCAAGGGCTCGACTATCAAATTTGGTCGATTGTAGAAGAAGGAGATCTTCTGGTCACCAACGACAAAGACAAATGGACAGAAGATGACAAGAAGAAAATTTCTCTCAACTGCATGGCCAAGAGCATACTATGTTGTGCTCTCAGCAAGAAGGAATTCAACAGAATCTCCACCTGCAAATCTGTAATGGAGATGTGGGAGAAGCTGAGGATCACCTACGAAGGCACAGACAAAGTAAAAGAAACCAGAATAGATATTCTGGTGACACAGTACGAAAGATTTCAGATGCAGCCAGGAGAATCAATAACCCAAATGTATAACAGATTTACAGATATCACAAATGGGTTAGCTGGTCTTGGAAAGACCTATGAAATGGGAGATATGGTAAGGAAAATTTTAAGATCCCTACCACATCATGGACTCCCAAAGTGACAACAATAGAAGAGACAAATGACTTGAAGAGAATGTCATTGGAGAAACTCATTGGGTCCCTAATGGCCCATGAGATCAACATGGAAAGGTTGGGAGAGTCGTCAAGCAGAAGGAAACAGTCAAATGCTCTCAAGGCAGAAGAAGACGTATCAGAAGAATCATCAGATGATAATGTCAGCAATGAAGACAGTGATGATGAAGAAGCACTTCTATCCAGAAGACTACAACGCATACTAGCCAAGAAAAAGAAATATCAGTCTGGAAGAAGGTATTTTAAGAAAGGAAAGACTTCAAGAAGCCTGAAGTCAAGGATGTGAAGAAGAATGAACCAATTTGCTACGAGTGCAAGAAGCCCCGACATATCAAAGTTGATTGTCCGAAATTGAAGAGAACTGAGTTTAGAAAGAATGATAGTTCCAAGAAGTTCAGAAGACACAGAAAGAAAGCCATGGCAGCAGCATGGGACAACAGTAGCGACTCGGACAGTGAGTCGAGTTCAAGCAACGAAGAAGAAGAAAAGACCAACCTGGCCTTCATGGCCAACGTTGATGATAAGGTAACATCAGACTCATCCTTTTCTTCATGCAATGAATCTGATTCTGACAACTTAGAAAAAGCTTTTAATGAGTTATACTGTAAATATAAAGAAGTATGCAAATCACTAAAAATCAGTAAAAAAAATCTTGCATGTTTAGAAAATACGAATTCAGACTTAAAATCTAAAAATGAGCAAATGGAAAAACAAATTACTGAACTAAAAAGAAGAAATGAATTATTATGTGAGGACCTGAAAAATAAAAATGAACAAATAGCAAAACTAGATAACCAAGAAACATTAAATAAGCTAAAACAGGAAATTAACACATTAACAACAGAAAATGAAAAATTATCTAGCACATTAGAAAAATTCACAAATGGGAAAAAAACCTTAATATTAAAAGGAGCTAGAAGATTTGGTAAAAGGAAACATGGATTAGGTTATACTCCCCCTGATAATGAAGAAACAGTAGTATATCCTAAAATATACTCAACACCTAAGTTTATACCCGAACAAGATATTACATACAAGTCAAACTTTAAATATATTCCATATGAGAAAGTTAGTAAAATATCTTGCTGTAGCCATTGCAACAAGTTAGGTCACATTAAAATGACATGTCCAACTAAACATAAGAAATGGATAATTAAAAAGAAAATTGATGATACTAACCAACCAGGACCCAAAAGAACTTGGGTACCTAAAGCTTAGTGTTTTCATTACAGGTAAACCTTCGAGCATCTAAATGGTACTTGGATAGTGGATGCTCAAGGCACATGTTAGGGAACAGAAAATTATTCTCCCATATTGAAGCTGAAGAAGGAACAGTCACTTATGGAGACAATGGAAAAGAGACTGTGATAGGAAGCAGATCAGTAGGGAGTAAAGGCAAAAACATTATCGAAGATGTTCTATGCGTCAAAGGATTGAAGCACAACCTTATCAGTATCAGCCAACTGTGTGATAAAGGACATCAAATCAGATTTCAAGAATCAAAATGTAGTATCATGAAGGATGGTGCAGTCATTTTTGAAGCCAACAGAGAAAAGAACTTGTATGTGCTATATCTAGAAGAACTAAAGGATCAGGACATTTGTTTGGCAGCAAATAAAGAGCAGACAACAGATCTATGGCACCGAAGACTAGGCCACTACAGCTTAGATGGCATGAGAAAGTTGATCAAGAAAAGCTTGGTGGAAGGTCTACCTAAGGTAAGTATAAAAATGAATAGTGTCTGTGGGCCGTGTGCAAAAGGAAAGCACACCAAGTCATCCTTCAAGTCAAAGACTGTGGTAACCACATCTAAACCCTTAGAACTTCTACATATGGATTTATTTGGGCCAATGAGAACCACAAGTCTCAGAGGGAAGAATTTTGGATTTGTTATAGTAGATGACTACTCCAGGTTTACATGGGTATCCTTTTTGGAGCATAAGGATGATACATTCGACAGCTTTGTCATCTTCAGTAAGAAAGTTCAGAAGGATAAGATGTATAGTATTATTAGTATCCGATCAGATCATGGAGGAGAATTTCAGAATGAGAAGTTTGCAAAGTTCTGTGATGATCAAAGGATAGAACATAATTTCTCAGCACCAAGGACACCACAGAAAAATGGAGTTGCTGAGAGAAAGAATCGACCTTATTGGACATGGCTAGAATAATGCTGTCAGAGTATGATTTACCAAGATACTTTTAGGCCGAAGCCATCAACACAGCTTGTTACATAATCAACCGGGTGATGATCAAGCCAATCCTGAAGAAGACTGCATACGAGCTATACAAGCAGAAGAAGCAAAAAATCAGCCATTTCAGAATCTTTGGATGTCCATGCTTCATCCACAACAACGGCAAAAGAGATATTGGTAAGTTAGATTCCAAATCAGATGAAGGTAGTTTCATGGGGTATGTTTCTAAACCCAAAGGGTATAGAGTATTCAATAAACGTAGTTTATTAATTGAACAGACTGTACATGTTATTTTTGATGAGACTAACCCTTCCTTGAGAAAGGAAGTAAATAGTGATGTTGATGATATAGATGAACTGTCCAAGAAGCTAAAGAACACATTTATTGAGGATAAGAAAGATCCACCCTTGGAAGATCTACAACAAAAGGATACATCACATGACAATCTTCCAAAGGAATGGAGGTATAAGAAGGATCACCCACTGGACAACATAATTGGAGATCCATCTGTTGGGGTAAGAACAAGAGGTAATGTAACTCCATGTGATTATTTAGCTTTTGTATCACAAATAGAGCCTAAGACGGTCAATGAAGCACTGACTGAGGAATCTTGGATATTAGCCATACAAGATGAACTAAATCAGTTCAAGAGAAACCAAGTATGGTCCCTTGTTCCGAGACCATCAGATCATCCTGTGATTGGCACCAAATGGGTGTTCAGGAACAAATTGGATGAAGCTGGTGTGATCATAAGAAACAAGGCCAGATTGGTAGCTCAAGGCTATTCCCAAGAGGAAGGCATAGATTTCGATGAAACCTATGCACCAGTAGCTAGACTTGAGGCAATTAGGATTTTACTCGCATATGCTTCTGCATTAAATTTAAAACTCTTTCAGATGGATGTAAAATCTACTTTTCTAAATGGTTTTATAAAGGAGGAGGTTTATGTAGAACAACCTCCCGGTTTTGATGACATGGATTATCCGAATCATGTATTTAAATTGCATAAGGCTTTATATGGTTTGAAACAGGCACCTAGAGCATGGTATGAACGATTAAGTGTATTTTTGTTAAATCATGGTTTTATTAGAGTCAAGTAGATAGCACTTTATTTATTAAGTCTAAAGTCAAACATATATTGCTTGTACAAATTTATGTAGATGATATAATATTTGGTTCTACTGAAGAATCTCTTTGCAAGTATTTTGAGAAGCTTATGCAGGGAGAAATTGAAATGAGCATGATGGGGGAGCTGAACTACTTCCTTGGATTGCAAATCAAGTAAGGAAAAGAAGGAGCATACATATGTCAAGCGAAGTACACTAAAGAATTACTGAAGAAATTTGGATTCGAGAATGCCAAGCCATTGTCAACACCAATGAGCACATCAACAAGATTGGACAGTGATAAGGATGGTAAGAAGGTAGATCAAAAAGTCTACAGAGGTATGATAGGTTCACTACTCTATCTAACCGCCAGTAGACCTGATATATTATTTAGTGTATGCATGTGTGCTAGGTACCAGGCTGATCCCAAAGAGTCACATTTAATTTATGTTAAAAGAATCTTTAGATACTTAGCTAAAACCCATGATCTAGGACTATGGTACCCAAATTCATGTGAAATTAATTTAGTAGGATATTCTGATGATGACTACGCTGGATGCAAAATCGATAGAAAAAGCACCAGTGGTTGTTGTCAATTTCTTGCAGGATGTCTGATATCATGGTCCTCAAAGAAGCAAAATTCAGTAGCACTATCTACAGCTGAAGTTGAGTACGTGGCTGCTGGAAGTTACACAACTCTTATGGATCAAACAACAACTTGAGGATTATGGACTACATATTAAGACAATTCCATTGTTGTGGGACAATACCAGTGTAATAAATCTCACCAAGAATCCAGTTCAGGACTCAAGGACAAAGCATATAGAGGTTAGGTATCATTTTATTCGTGATCATGTAGCCAATGGTAACATAGATATTTCTTTTATTGATACGCAAAATCAATTAGCAGATATCTTCACAAAAGCCCTACCTGAAGAGAGATTTGATGATCAGTCTGTCCCCACAAAATGTTTAAATATACATGTATTTTGGTAATCAACAAAACCTTATCAAAGTTCTCTAAGTCTTAAGTACAGGAAATACTTCAAGGCCAAAGGTCAATCAAGCCAATATTGGTAAGCATTATCTTTCTGAAGCATTAATTATTTCAAGATCATATTTCTCTAAAGTCCACATTGACTTCTGTTGAAAGTCACAACGACTTCCTTTAGTGCTATAACGATTTGAATTCATAACGATTTCTTAAGTGTCTGAACGACTTCTTTACTGTGACATCGTTTGATTTCAAACAAATCGTTCTCACAACGATTTCTTAAGTTATCATAACGATTTCTTTAGAATTCGCAACGACTTGCTCGCCGTAATGATTTCTTAAGTTATCATAACGATTTCTTTAGAATTCGCAACGATTTCTTTAGAACTCATAACGATTTGCTTTGCGCAACGATTTCTTTAGAAATTATAACGATTTGCTTGTGCAACGATTTCTTTAGAACTCATAACGATTTGCTTTACGCAACGATTTCTGTAGAACTCATGACGATTTGCTATATGTAACGACTTCTTTAGAGCTCATAATGACTTGATAAGTGTTCATAACGATTTCCCTGTTGAACACATAAACTTGCTTTAACGATTTGCTCTCTATAATGACTTGTCAGTATTCATAACGATTTCATAAGTCATATAGACAACGACTTTATGGTTTATATCGACTTGACATTTATCTTATCTCTTAAAGCGTTGAATAGTCAAAGTCTTCTCTTATCTGTCTGACTACTGTGCATTTAATAAAGACAGAACGTATCTCTGTATGCATGCAGATGATATCCTTTTTTCTATTTTGCATATTTGTCAACATCTTTTAGAGCAAGCTATTTGGCATTGCTATTTTGGTGAATACTCACGTCAACGTTTACTGACAACAAGAGACAGCCTAGCTGTCTACTGTTCAAACATTTAATGTGTGTAGGGTCCTAAAGACATTCGGTCATACAACGTTGGACCATATAGACGCCAGAAGACCCTATCTCTTTGCGTGCTCAAAAGGATAAAAGATTGTTGAAGCTTCCAAATGTCAAGCAGTCTAACGTCTACCAATCTAAGAGACAACGGTTACTTCAACGGCCATATTTCAAAAGGAGATATAAATACAAGACATAAGTGAAGAATGATGTGTAACGGTGTGGAAAACAAGATCTCGCATACGAGCATTCAAATCCTTCTGCAAGAAGTCTAGAGCCAAGAATCTCATTCCTCATCACCTTTAGCTCTTCGCTCTCTATGTTGTAATAGAATCTCTAAGAGAGCCAGTGTAGCCCTGAAAGTGTGCATTGTTTAGATCTTTTGCTCTCAGTGCTTGTTGCTTCAGATCTTGGCTTGTAGAAGCTTGATCTAGGGGCTTGAATTCATTCTATTCTCTTTGTGGTGTTTCCCTTCGTGTGTGAAGGAAGACCTGGTGGGATCCAAGGTGCTGTTCCCTTCGGTTGTGAAGGAAGACCTGGTGAGGTATCCAAGGTGTGGTTATTCCCTTCTGGTGTGAAGGAAGACCAGCTGAGCTGGGTGTTGTAGTGTCCATAGGGGGACTGTACCCTAGTTAGTGAAAACCTGAGTTGTTGCTCAGGGACTGGACGTAGGACTCCTAAGGAAAGGAGGCCCGAACCAGGATAATTCCTTGCGTTGTGTGATTGATTCTTTGTGAGTTTGTTATTCATACTAACCGCTACTAACCAGCATCGAAGATTGTTTTTATGTATACTTTTATGTACAGGTGTCACATAAACAGAATTTTTAAAGACCCATTCACCCCCCTCTGGGCTTGTCAACCGGGCAACAAGTGGTATCAGAGCAAGTCTCTTCGACAAAGAAAAGATCCAACGATCTGAAGAGTAAAGATCCATGGCAGCCCAAGGTCACAACGAAGGTCAGTCTGTCAACCGACCACCATTGTTCGATGGAGAGGATTACACATACTGGAAAACAAGAATGGAGTACTTTCTGCAAGGCCACGATTATTAGATATGGTCCATAGTAGAAGAAGGCGATCTTCTGGTCACAAATGAGAAAGCTCAGTGGGCAGATGATGATAGGAAGAAGATCTCGCAGAATTGTAAAGCAAAGAGTATTCAGTGCTATGCCCTTAGTAAAAAGGAGTTCAACAGAGTCTCAGCCTGCAAATCCACAATGGAAATGTGGGAAAAACTCAGAATCACCTATGAAGGCACAGACAAGGTGAAGGAAACAAGAATAGACATTCTTGTAGCACAGTACGAGAGATTTCAAATGCAATCAGGTGAGTCCATTACCCAAATGTTCAGTAGATTTACAGATATCACAAATGGGTTAGCTGGACTAGGAAAGACCTATGAAATGGGAGATATGGTCAGAAAGATTCTTAGATCCTTACCATCCTCATGGACCCCAAAGGTCACAACTATTGAAGAGGCTAATGATCTGAAAAGGATGTCTTTGGAAAAACTCATTGGGTCCCTTATGGCCCATGAGATCAATATGGAAAGGTTAGGTGAGTCCTCTAGCAGAAAGAAACATTCAAATGCTCTTAAAGCAGAAGAAGACAAGTCAGATGAGTCATCAGCTGAAGATGAGAACTCAAGTGGCTGTGAAGATGAAGAAGCCATGCTATCAAAAAGGTTGCAATGCATTCTAGTAAAGAAGAAGAAGTTCCAATCTGGTAGAAGACACCTCAAGAGAAATAAAGACTTCAAGAAACCAGATGGAAAGGATCAAAAGAAGAGTGAGCCCATATGCTACGAGTGCAAAAAGCCAGGACATATTAAAGCTGAATGTCCAAAGCTCAAGAAGCCTGAATTCAGGAAGAGAGAGAGCTCCAAGAAGTTTAGGAAATATAAGAAGAAAGCTATGGCAGCTGCATGGAGCAACAGCAGCGACTCAGACAGTGAGTCAAGTTCAACCAGTGATGAGGAAGAAGCCAACCTGGCTTTCATGGCAAATACCGAAGAAAAGGTAACCTCTGACTCATCCTTTGATTCTTGTAATGGTTCAGATTCCGATAGTTTAGAAGAAGCTTTCAACGAACTATATAGTAAATATAGAGAAGTAACCAAACTATTAAAAGTAAGCAAGAAAAACATAGTTTGTCTAGAAAATACAAACTCAGATCTAAAATCAGAAAATGAACAATTAGAAATCAAATAACTGAACTTAAAAGAAGAAATGAACTGTTATGTGAAGATCTAAAAGCTAAGAATGAACTAATAACTGAATTAGAAAATCAAGTAAGTTCAGATGGACTGAAAACTGAAATCAAGACACTAACAGAAGAAAATATACAGTTATCTAGCACATTAGAAAAATTCACAAATGGTAAAAACTCCATCATATTAAAAGGTGCCAGAAGATCAGGAAAGAAGAAAAATGGATTAGGATATACACCCCCAGATAATGAAGAAACCATAGTTTATCCTAAAACATATCCAACACCAAAATTTGTACTCGAACAAGATATAGCATACAAAGCCAACTTCAAATATATGGAAAAAGTAACCAAATTATCCTACTGTAGTCACTGCAACAAGTTAGGACATATCATAACAACATGCCCAACAAAATATAAGAAATGGATAATCAAAGGTAAAATCAATGATACTAACCAATCAGGACCCAAAAGAATTTGGGTACCTAAAACTTGATGATTTTATTTCAGGGTAACACTCGAGCATCCAAATGGTATTTGGACAGTGGGTACTCAAGGCACATGTCAGGAAATCAGAAGCTATTCACCCATCTCCAAGCTGAAGAAGGAACAGTTACCTATGGAGATAATGGGAAAGGCATAGTAATTGGCAGTGGCTCTGTGAGCAACAAAGGAAAAATAGTCATTGAAGATGTATTGCTTGTCAAAGGGCTGAAGCACAACCTCATCAGCATCAGCCAGCTTTGTGACAGAGGTCATCAGATTCAGTTTCAAGAGTCAAAGTGCAGCATACTAAAGGATGGAGCAGTAATCTTCGAAGCCAATAGGGAGAAGAACCTGTATGCGCTTCATCTTGAAGAACTCAAGGATCAGGATGTTTGCCTGGCAGCAAATAGAAGCCAGTCAACTGAACTGTGGCACAGAAGACTGGGTCATTGCAGCATAGATGGCATGAGAAAATTGCTAAAGAAAAATCTTGTGGAAGGTCTACCAAAGGTCAGTGCAAAAATGGAAGGTGTCTGTAGATCTTGTGCTAAGGGAAAGCACACCAAGAGCTCCTTCAAGTCAAAAACTATGGTAACCACCTCAAAACCCTTAGAGCTCCTTCATATGGATCTATTTGGACCAATGAGGACTACCAGTCTTGGAGGAAAGAACTTTAGATTTGTCATAGTCGATGATTACTCAAGATTCACATGGGTATCATTCCTAGAGCATAAAGATGACACTTTTGAAAACTTTGTTAGTTTCAGCAAGAAAGTCCAGAAGGATCAGAAGTTCAGCATTATTTCTATCCGATCAGATCATGGTGGTGAATTTCAGAATGAAAAATTTGCTAAATTCTGTGATAATCAGGGGATTGAGCATAATTTCTCAGCACCAAGGACACCACAGCAAAATGGAATTGCTGAGAGAAAGAATAGAACTCTATTGGATATGGCAAGAACAATGCTATCAGAATATGATCTGCCAAGATATTTTTGTGCTGAAGCAGTCAACACAGCAAGCTACATTATCAACAGAGTAATGATCAGGCCAATCCTAAAGAAGATTGCATATAAACTGTTCAAAGGAAAGAAACCAAAGATCAACCACTTCAGGACATTTGGATGTCCTTGCTTCATCCACAACAATGGAAAAATGGACATTGGTAAGTTGGATGCCAAATCAGATGAAGGCATCTTCATGGGGTACACCTCTAAACCCAAAGGCTATAGAGTATTTAATAAACGCACGCTATTAATTGAACAGTCTGTACATATTATTTTTGATGAAACTAACCCTTCCTTGAGAAAGGAAGAAGATAGTGATGATGATAATGCAGATGAACTGTCCAAGAAGCTAAAGAATACATCAATTGAGGACAAGGATGATCCACCCTGGAAGATATGCAACAAAAGGAAATTACTCATGAAAACCTTCCAAAGGAGTGGAGATATAAGAAAGATCACCCACCTGAGAATATTATCGGTGATCCATCTATTGGGGTAAGAACAAGAGGTAACATGATACCCTGTGATTATTTAGCATTTGTTTCTCAAATAGAGCCGAGGACAGTCAATGAAGCTCTTGGTGATGAATCTTGGATCTTGGCCATGCAAGATGAACTAAATCAGTTCAAGAGAAACCAAGTATGGTCACTTGTTCCTAGACCATCAGACCATCCAGTTATTGGCACCAAATGGGTGTTCAGGAATAAATTGGATGAGGCTGGTGTGATCTTAAGAAACAAGGCCAGACTGGTAGCTCAAGGCTATTCCCAAGAGGAAGGTATAGATTTCGATGAAACTTATGCACCTGTAGCTAGACTTGAGGCTATTAGAATATTACTTGCATATGCATCAGCATTAGACTTAAAACTATTTCAAATGGATGTCAAATCTGCATTCTTAAATGGTTTTATAAAAGAGGAAGTTTATGTGGAACAACCCCCAGGTTTTGATGACACAGAATTTCCTAATCATGTTTTTAAACTTCATAAGGCATTATATGGTTTAAAACAAGCACCTAGGGCCTGGTATGAAAGGCTTAGTTCCTTTCTTCTAAATCATGGTTTCAGTAGAGGTCAAGTAGATAGCACTCTATTTGTAAAATCAAAAGTTAAAAGCATACTACTTGTACAGATTTATGTAGATGATATTATCTTTGGATCTACTGATGAATCCCTTTGCAAGTACTTTGAAAAGTTGATGCAGGGAGAATTTGAGATGAGCATGATGGGAGAGCTCAATTATTTCCTTGGATTGCAAATCAAGCAAGGAAAAGATGGCACCCATATCTGCCAAGCAAAGTACACCAAAGAACTCTTGAAGAAATTTGGATTCGATAACACCAAGCCACTGTCAACACCCATGAGTACATCAACAAGGATGGACAGTGACAAAGATGGTAAGAAAGTAGATCAAAAGATCTACAGAGGTATGATAGGTTCATTGCTTTATTTAACAGCTAGTAGACCCGATATTCTATTTAGTGTATGCATGTGTGCTAGGTATCAAGCAGATCCTAGAGAATCTCATTTAATCTCTGTAAAAAGAATATTTAGATACTTAGCTAGAACTCATGATTTGGGTCTGTGGTATCCAAAATCCTGTGAAATTAGTTTAGTAGGATACTCTGATGCTGACTATGCTGGATGCAAAGTAGATAGAAAAAGCACCAGTGGTTGTTGTCAATTTCTTGCAGGGTGTTTGATATCCTGGTCATCAAAGAAACAAAATTCAGTGGCACTGTCTACAGCTGAAGCTGAGTACGTGGCTGCTGGAAGTTGCTGTACACTCCTATGGATAAAGCAACAACTTGAAGATTTTGGATTAAATATCAAATCGATTCCACTATTGTGTGACAACACCAGTGCTATCATTCTCACCAAAAATCCAGTCCAACATTCAAGGAACAAGCATATTGAGGTTAGATATCATTTCATTCGTGATCATGTTGCAAATGGTAATATTGAAATATCCTTTATTGATACAAATAGTCAGTTAGCAGACATTTTCACAAAAGCCTTACCTGAAGAGAGATTCACATCTCTTAGAAGGGAATTAGGCATGTGCAATTTGTGAAAAGAGGTTTGTTTAAAACTGGCACATAAATTTCAGAATCAAGTAAATTTTCTCTCCATGGCATTAAGCAAAAGAAATTCAAATTATCCCTATAACCGTTCTTGTATTTAAAGTCGGTTTGAATAGTCAAACTCTTTTGTCGTTTTCTACCGCCTTTTGGCGCCTCACTTTCCAATACATTTATTAATTCCCAAAAATCAATGCGAAGAACGATTCATCTCCCGTCTTCAACCTTTTCCCTCTTTCGTCTGGTTGCCTGAGCCGATGCCCTAACGACTCCAACATCTCTCTCTGCTCATTTGAAGTTTCTCTCTTCTTCCCGCGAAGAAATTCTTGAGGACCTTTCTCTCCTCCTTCCTTCTCAACCCTCCAGAAAACCTCCTCACCTGATTCCATGGCCGCATCCATCGTTTCCGGGAGTCTGGGTGGCTACAGCGCCGAGTTCCTTACTCCTGAGCAGCAGGAGAGGTTCACTTACGTAAAGACGAAGCTGTGTGGGAATAAAGAGGTTGATATTGCAGATCTGGAGAAAAATGGGATGCACAGTGTAGTGGCCGCAATCATCAGGATGCAGTGGATGGGAATCTCAACCCTCTCAGAGGTAAGCTATCCAGACCTTGTAAAGGCCTTCTATGTTTGTCTGAAATCAGAGGCAGATGGATCCCTGACATCCTTTGTCAAGGGAACCCAAATCAGGATCGACCGTGATGTTTTGAAAACCCTATTTGGTGTATGTACATCTGGTCACAGTGGAATCCACTCAGTGGATATTCAAGCAAAGGGTCTAGGTATCATTGGTCCAGACTTCAGGCTGAAAGATGGAAAGCTGGACATCAATCAGCTAAATGCCTTCAACAGGATTTTACATTTCATAGTGTGTCAGATTCTGGCTCCGAGAAGTGCTACTTTCTCATCTTGTACCAAGGCCGACTCAGACTTAATGTTTTGGGCCATCCAAAACAGGGAAATCAATATGGCTGAGGTAATGATAGAAAGGATGAAGTTCGCCAGAGAACAGATTTGGGATACCAAGAGCAAGCTAAACGTCTCTCTGCCTTATGCTCACCTGCTCACCAAAGTATTCAAACACTTTGGTGTTGATCTATCAGGGGCAGTCACTGAGAAGATGGGCCAAGCAATTAGGTCAGAAAACTGAAGAAAAGCGGATTTTCATTACATAATGGTATCTGGTCTAAAGCTTCAGTAGCAGAGGGCGAAGCCATCATTGGCGACGCTCAAGTTGATCATCAGGTAGAAGTGCCAGTAACACCTGCAGCAGAACCAGCAGTAGCAGCTTCAGTAGCAGTTGAGCCAGCAGCACCGGCAGTTCCAGAATCAGCAGCAGGACCATCAGAACAAGCAGCAGAGCAAGCAGTGGTAGCAGGATCACCTGTAATTGCTGTTGAATCTCCACCTCCAGAAGCACCAGCAGAAGAAGCAATGGCAGGTGCAACATATCCTTTGCCCACCTCCATCGTTGCCTCTATCCTCAAAGAGGTATTGGATTCTATCCACTCTACTCCAGTCACTCCAGAGGCTGGCGGAGAATCAGTGGCAGAAGTTGTGGCATCAGGCCACATTGAGAAATCAATTACAACACCAGTTCAGGAGGAGCAATCAGATGCTCCAGCAAATGTTGTTTTGGAAGAGGCTCCCATTCAGGGGGAGCAAGAGCCAATGGAAAGGGATGCTCCTGTTCAGGGGGAGCAATCAAAGGAAGGACCAGCAGAAGCAGCTCACTGTGATGAGCCTATGGGCAGTGTACCAGCTGATGAAGACTTGCCTAATGCTCAGAATGATGCTAGAGATGGGGAGACAGCCAGCTCCTCAGAATCAGATGATGATCAGCAGCCTCCAGCTTCAGAGGCAAGAAAGAAAGGAAAAGAAGTGGTTTCCGATGTTCCACTCTTAGCAGATACTCCTTTTGAGAGGCAGGTGAAATAGAAAATAGTCATAAATTTGAAGCCTGTTATTGAGAGATTGGATGTTCAAGGTACAATCTTATGCTCTCTCCAATCAGATGTAAATTCCATTTTCATGAGCCAAGCTTCATCTTCCAAGGAGATTTCAAGTATCAGAAATGCCATGAAATGGTTCAACAACGAGATGAGCAGCATGAAGACAATGCTCTCTGAGATTCTGAAGGTGGTTGGAGCTCAAGTTACTCCTCCTCATCCACCTCCTGCAACTCAAGTTCCAGAATCAGGGCCATCAGGGTCATCAGTTCCAGTGTTCGGACCATCAGCAGCAGCAGCAGAGGCAGAGATCGATGAGCAAGGGTTTTCTGGGCCAGCTGAGCAGGATAAAGGGCCATCAGGGCCATTGGAGTCTGAACCTGTGCAAAATTTGGCTGAAGAAGCAGTTTTGGTTCCTGAGCCTCCAGCTCCCACTTCTTCCCAAACACCAGTTCCTCCATCCCCACCTTCATCCTCCACTGCACCTCCTGCTCCACAGACATTCAAGCAACCTCAACCTAGACCCATTTCCTCACCAACACCCTTTCCCTCCCAATCCATCTCCTCTCCTGCCTCATCTCCTGAGCTTCTACCAGCATCCTCTTCTGCCGGGCCCTCTTCTTCTGGCCCTTCTACATCAGACACTTTTTCTCTTCCTACTGTCACTCTTGACTCTATTTTCAATCCACTTACACCTCCCTCCTTCATTACCATTATTCCTGAGGGTGCCCAACTCCCACATGTGGAAATCCAGGATATCAAGGATGAATTTGAAGTAGCAATACTTCGTTCAGTCTTGGCTGTTGGAACCCACACTCACAGGACATGCTCTTCTAGTCCTGTTTCTAAAAAGAGGAGACTCACCTCCACCCATTCTGTCTCTTCTGAACCTTTCTATCCTCCCTTGTGGTTTTCCCTTTCTATCTCCAACAAGCAGAAGCCTATCTATGAAGAATATCTTCAAAAGGTAGTTTTTGCCCACATTTTTGGCCTTCCTTTCCAAAATCTTTCTGAACATCTCACCACCATCTTTCCTTATACCCATCTCTCTAAGGCTCATCAGTCCAAAGTCTTCTCCATGACTGAAGCCAAAACTGAAGAGCAGTGGGCTCGGAGCCATAAAGATCTGTACAGTCAATTCCGTCGAGCTCAAGCTGCCATATTTCCCCCTAGGGAAGCTCCTCTTCCCCTTTCTGAATGGTTCCAGATCCACCATAAAAATCTGTTTGGCCCCTTTATTCAGAAAGAAATCAAATTTATCCGGCAGTATCAGATGTATTGTAACACTGCTATGCACATCGCCTCCCAGAATCTCAGTTGGGTCAATTTCGTGCAGCCATCAGGGCCCTCAGTTCAAGCGCAGCTCATACTGAGTCCCTTCAAGTTGATTTTGCCACCTTGGTTATTCCTAATATAGTGTTCCTTCCCCCTCTCCATGCCTTGATTATGGAATCTTCTGTGGGAACACTTATATTTGAGAGAGCTGCAAGGGTAATGGCCAGATTATTTGTGCAAGATGGCCATGACTTATCCTTCCCCAGATTCGTCTTTCGGTAGTATCTTCAGGGGCATATCAAGGCAGATGTTCTGGCCCCTATTCTCTCTGAATGCCAGCGGTTGTCTCCTGAAGAGTGGCAGAAGCTTTATCCGTTGTCTGCTCAGCAGCTCAGCGATCTAAATGCCTCTCAGGCCAGTTCAAATCAACCTCTCTTGTCTCCTGGTGAATTTTTGGATGCCAACTCTCTTCACCTCATCAGGGACTCCTATCTGACCTGGGTCGAAAGATACAAGGTTTTCTTTGCTTTAAAGCAAGAACTTAGGTCGCTTAAGATAGACTATCCCCTCAAGCTTGAAGCTTTCCTTCGGTTTGCCAGCTTTGGGTCCTTCTTAACTTACAAGTTAGCCCTTGGCCGTGTTAAGTATGGGGACTTCATTTCAGATCAAAGACAGCTTCATATCAAAAGGATGGCTCCCACTATGGGACCCTCCTATCAAATTGACTTTGGGGCCTTTCAAGCCTTCTTTGAAGAGCAGGAACGCCAGGCAATCCCTGTACTCAAGCGTTTTGGCTCCTTATTATCCCCGCTCATTACTTATCTGTAAATCCTCAGAACTAATCAATATATGTTGGCTGTCTACCTTTCCATCTTTTCTCTTCTTTCTTTGTCGAAGTTTATCTTTTTGCTTACTGACAAAAAGGGGGAGAAAATGTCTGAAATACATTACGAAAATCTTCAGATTTAGAAAATAGCATGTTTGAAATACCTTCTGGAAATAGTCATGCTTATTGATAATTTTTTGTCATCACCAAAAAGGGGGAGATTGATGATCAGTCTGTCCCCACGAAATGTTTAAATATACATGTATTTTGGTAATCAACAAAACCTTATCAAAGTTCTCTAAGTCTTAAGTACAGGAAATACTTCAAGGCCAAAGGTCAATCAAGCGAATATTGGTAAGCATTATCTTTCTGAAGCATTAATTATTTCAAGATCATATTTCTCTAAAGTCCACATCGACTTCTGTTGAAAGTCACAACGACTTCCTTTAGTGCTATAAGGATTTGAATTCATAACGATTTCTTAAGTGTCTGAACGACTTCTTTACTGTGACATCGTTTGATTTCAAACAAATCGTTCTCACAACGATTTCTTAAGTTATCATAACGATTTCTTTAGAATTCGCAACGACTTGCTCGCCATAACGATTTCTTAACTTATCATAATGATTTCTTTAAAATTCGCAACGATTTCTTTAGAACTCATAACGATTTGCTTTGCGCAATGATTTCTTTAGAAATTATAACGATTTGCTTTGCGCAACGATTTTTTTAGAACTCATAACGATTTGCTTTGCGCAACGATTTTTTTAGAACTCATGACGATTTGCTGTATGTAACGACTTCTTTAGAGCTCATAACGACTTGATAAGTGTTCATAACGATTTCCCTATTGAACACATAAACTTGCTTTAACGATTTGCTCTCTATAATGACTTTGTCAGTATTCATAACGATTTCATAAGTCATATAGACAACGACTTTATGGTTTATATCGACTTGACATTTATCTTATTTCTTAAAGCGTTGAATAGTCAAAGTCTCTCTCTTATCTGTCTGACTGCTGTGCATTTAATAAAGACAGAACGTATCTCTGCATGCATGCAGATGATATCCTTTTTTCTATTTTGCATATTCTGTCAACATCTTTTAGAGAAAGCTATTTGGCATTGCTATTTTGGTGAATACTCACGTCAACGTTTACTGACAACAAGAGACAGCCTAGCTGTCTACTGTTCAAATATTTAATGTGTGCAGGGTCCTAAAGACATTCGGTCATACAACGTTGGACCATATAGACGCCAGAAGACCCTATCTCTTTGTGTGCTCAAAAGGATAAAAGATTGTTGAAGCTTCCAAATGTCAAGCAGTCTAACGTCTACCAATCTAAGAGACAACGGTTACTTCAACGACCATATTTCAAAAGGAGATATAAATACAAGACAGAAGTGAAGAATGATGTGTAACGGTGTGGAAAACAAGATCTCGCATACGAGCATTCAAATCCTTCTGCAAGAAGTCTAGAGCCAAGAATCTCATTCCTCATCACCTTTAGCTCTTCGCTCTCTGTGTTGTAATAGAATCTCTAAGAGAGCCAGTGTAGTCCTGAGAGTGTGCATTGTTTAGATCTTTTGCTCTCAGTGCTTGTTGCTTCAGATCTTGTCTTGTAGAAGCTTGATCTAGGGGCTTGAATTCATTCTATTCTCTTTGTGGTGTTTCCTTTCGTGTGTGAAGGAAGACCTGGTGGGATCCAGGGTGCTGTTCCCTTCGGTTGTGAAGGAAGACCTGGTGAGGTATCTAAGGTGTGGTTATTCCCTTCTGGTGTGAAGGAAGACCAGCTGAGCTGGGTGTTGTAGTGTCCATAGGGGGACTGTACCCTAGTTATTGAAAACCTGAGTTGTTGCTCAGGGACTAGACGTAGGACTCCTAAGGAAAGGAGGTCCGAACCAGGATAATTCCTTGTGTTGTGTGATTGATTCTTTGTGAGTTTGTTATTCATACTAACCGCTACTAACCAGCATCGAAGATTGTTTTTGTGTATACTTTTACGTACAGGGGTCACCTAAACAGAATTTTTAAAGACCCATTCACCCCCCTCTGGGCTTGTCAACCGGGCGACAAGATTTACATCTCTTAGAAGGGAACTAGCATGTGCAAATTGTGAAAGAGTTATCTGCATAAAATTGAAATATCAATTATTTCAGAATAATCAAATATTCTCTCCCCTGTAGTTAAGCAAAATTTCTTTAAAATATTGCTTGTCTATTATTTATCTGAGACTGTTCATTTATTTTAAAGCATTCATTCGTCTTGAAATCATTTCTACTTGTCGTTTTATGCCTTTATGGCATCAGCATCTCAAAAGTCACCTTATCTTTATCTTATATATCCCGAAATCTGTGTTGCAACGATTCACCTCCCGCTCTCATCTCTTTCGTCTTGATGGAACAAAAACCCTATCGTCCCCAGCATCAATTCTTTGCGATTTCAAAGCTTTCATACCTTCCTGCGAAAAATCTCCTTGGGCTTTTACTCCAATCCTCTTCACGACTGTAAGGTCTCGGGTCTTTAGTGGATCCTTATTGGGTCGTAGTGGTTCTGTGTGGTCGACGACAAGACCATTGTCGTTGACTTGGGGTTGACGGCCGGGGCTTGCCGTTGAGTCAGAGTCAGCGTCCAACGATGTGGACGTTTGAGATTGAACTCAACGACATGGATCTGGACGTCAGTCGTAGGCGGTTCAGTAGGCGACCAGTGATGTTGACGTCGACTGGTCGGCCTGTTGAAATAGGGCAGCCCGAGAGCAGAACCCATCTTTCTCCTTTCCTCTCCTTCCCTCCACCTTTGCTTTTCTTGATTTCCGCAGCTTCTGTTGGTTGATCTGAGCTCGTGGGAAGCCCTGGATCGTGTGGCATTGCTTGATCGGGCGGGAAACGCGAGATTTTGGTGTGATTCGTGCGGAGTCTTCGGGGGAATCCGGCGCGATTAGTGGCTGTTTGGGGATTTTTTAAGGCTTTATGAGGTAGGGACTTAACTCCTACAACCTTCCTCATCAAACCAGCATGCTCAATTAAGTGAATTGGTGTGCAAATCATGGTTTAGGGTTGGGTTGTATCATGCCGGGATTTTGGGTAAATTGGACAATCTAGCGTTAGACTATTTTAATTTCGTTGTGCTGGTAGTTTAGATTGATGAGAGGAAGTGTTTCCCTCCATCAGTCGAGGTTCTGTTGGGTGGTTCTGCCCATTGGAACTGATTTGGTTCAGTTCTGGGTTTAGGGGACTGAAGATATCAACGTCCACATCTGTTGACGTTGAGATCTTCAGGGGTGATTTAAACGACAAGGTCGATTGCCGTTTAATCAGGATAAACGATTAGTGAGTGCCGTTTACCTCATATTTGCGGCAATCGATGTGGCCGTTAATCTCCTGTCTCCCAGCAGACTTGAGTTGTGTGTTTAGAGGCGATTGACATGTAATGTCCGCCCTAATAGCACAAGTGGGCCAGGCCTAGAGTGTGACTCCGCCTGTGCATTTGAGTAGTTGTTTGTGGCACGAGGTGTTTACTTACTGTACGGGGTTTCAGACGTTGAGTGTGTTCCGTCTGTTGTACGCGCGTTGCGTTACCGCGTACCCGTTTCTGTTGTGTTACCTAGGCGTGGGTGCGACTCCGTCTAGACGACTAGCGTGTGGTTATCCTCAGCTAGTGAGCCAGGACGTCGAGTGCGACTCTGTCCTGTGCGTACTCCTTGTGGTGGTTTTGAGCCGGTCTCCGTGGAGCCCCTTCTCTATCGCTAGGGTCAAGCGTAGGGGAAAAACCGGTCGTGGACCAGACGCGAGAGAGAGCGTCTGTAGTGTGCACACGTGGCTGGGGTTGAGAGCCTCTGTGGTGACGGGACGCCGAGCCACAGACCCTAGCTGAGTCCTACTTGTTGTGTGTGAGTGTGTGTTATTGAGCCGCGTGGTTTACAGTTTTGTGTTGTAGTGCGACGTGTACTTACTTTCAGTTTTTACTTTCCGCACTTTAGTTCAGTTGCCGGTGGGTTACTTTTCCCTACTGGGTCTCTTTTCTTGAGACTCACTCCCTTCCCTTTCAGGTGGGTCTTCGTCGACTCCCGTTCCAGGCGAGTCTAGCCACTCCGGTGTTGGTGCTCCCTAGCTGCAGTGAGTAGTACCTTTTTGTTGTACTTCTGTACTCTGTACTTTGCTCAGACTCTGAGGTTGTATATGATATGTTCATATAGTGGAATTTTACAGCTTTGCATGGTGTGTATCTTCTTACATATAGTCTCCTCGGACTTTCACTTCCTACCCTTCCGAGCTTGTCTCGTGGGTTAGCGGGTCAAAATTCGAGTTACTGGTAATGCGGATTCTGGGTCGTTACAGTTTTATATCAGAGCTTGGTCTGACGAGATATATATAAGAAAATACTTATCATGTTAACTCAGAGTATAAAGAGTACAGTTGCAGCTATGTAGCTCGGAGTTAGTTAGTGTATTTATGTGTGTATTTTGTTCTGTGTGTAGTACTATGGCTCCTAGGCGACGTCCTAGAGAGGGAGTAGCTGAGCAGGCGACTCTTCAGGAGGTTGGAGATGCTCCGCCACCTCAGCAGACGCAGCCTTTGCCACAGGACGCACACAGTGGTATTGTTCCGCCGCCGCCACCTCCACCTCAGGTAACTCAGGGATTAGACATGACTCGATTTTCTTGAGGGATGGCTCAGTTTATAGCTCAGCACCGTGACGCGCCGGTACCCCAGGGTGGTACTGGGAGGGTGTTGAGGGAGTTCTTGCAGTTTCAGCCTCCTCAGTTTTTGGGCCAGCCTGATCCAGATGCAGCGCGGGCATGGTTAGATGCTGTGGAGTGGACTTTTCGTTCCATGGAGTGTGTTCCCGAGGAGCGAGTGCTATTAGCCAGTTACCAGTTGCAGGCGCAGGCGTTGACTTGGTGGTCCGCTGAGTGGGAGACTACTTTTCAGTCTCGTCCACTTAGGCAGATCCCGAGTTGCACAGTGTGTTGCTTCTTCCAGAGGTTGAGCTTTGTGAGGACGGGACTGTTAGGTTCCGAGATAGACTCTATGTTCCTGTTGAGGAGTCTATCAGGAGAGTCGTGTTGCAGGAGGCACATGGTTCCAGGTACTCTATTCATCCAGGGGCGACCAAGATGTACCACAGGTGAGACGTCAGTTTTGGTGGCCTGGGATGAAGAGAGACATAGCGGCTTTTGTTGCTAGGTGTTTGGTCTGTCAGCAGGTGAAGGCCGAACATCAGCGTCCAGGAGGACTTGTGCAGCCGTTAGAGATTCCGATGTGGAAGTGGGACCACGTGACGACTGACTTTGTTTGTGGTTTGCCGAGGACAGCTGGAGGTTTTGACAGCATTTGGGTTCTTGTGGACAGATTGACGAAGACTGCCAGATTCTTGCCTGTCAGGACTAGTTGGGGTGTGAGTAGGTTGGCCGTGTTGTACGTAGAGTGGATTGTTCCTTTGCATGGAGTGCCGATCTCTATTGTGTCAGACATGGATCCTCGCTTCACTTCTGGGTTCTGGCGCAGTTTCCAGAGAGCTTTGGGGACAGAGTTAGCTTTTAGTTCCGCCTACCACCCTCAGTCAGATGGTCAGTCAGAGCGAACTATCCAGACTTTGGAGGACATGCTTAGAGCTTGTTGCCTAGAGTGGCAGGGGTCGTGGACAGCTCACTTACCGTTGGTCGAGTTCGCATATAATAATAGTTATCACTCCAGTATCGGTTTGGCACCATATGAGGCTTTGTACGGACGACCGTGTCGCACTCCTCTTGACTGGTTCGAGGTTGGCGAGCGAGTTGTCACGGGGCCAGAGTTGGTTCAGCAGGCAGTTGAGGTAGTTCAGCTTGTGAGACAGAGACTTCAGACAGCTCAGAGTCGGCAGAAGAGTTATGCAGATCAGCGCAGGCGACCGCTCGAGTTTCAGGTAGGAGACCAGGTGTTTGTTTGTGTGTCTCCTATGAAGGGAGTGGTGAGGTTCGGTAAGCGTGGAAAGTTGAGTCCTCGCTTTATTGGACCTTTCACCATTTCTGAGCGTGTCGGAGGTTTGGCGTATAGACTTGAGCTTCCGTCAGAGTTGGCAGCAGTGCACGACGTGTTTCACGTGTCGATGCTTCGGAGGTACCTTTCTGACGAGTCTCACATTCTGCAGAGTGCAGAGTGGTCTGAGGTGACTCCAGTGTTGACTGTACCAGAGTTTCCGTTGCACATTGAGGATCGCCGAGTTCAGCGGTTGAGGAACAAGGCAATCCCTTTAGTTCGTGTTGCGTGGCAGCGGCACTCCGGTGGTGAGTCGACATGGGAGTGGGAGGACGAAATGCGCGAGCAGTTTCCGTACCTCTTTGGTGAGTCTTCTTTCCTTGTGTTGTTTGAATTTTGAGGGCAAATTCCTTAAGGGGGGAGGGCTGTAAGGTCTCGGGTCTTTAGTGGATCCTTATTGGGTCTGTAGTGGTTCTGTGTGGTCGACGACAAGACCATTGTCGTTGACTTGGGGTTGACGACCGGGGCTTGCCGTTGAGTCAGAGTCAGCGTCCAACGATGTGGACGTTTGAGATTGAACTCAACGACATGGGATCTGGACGTCAGTCTGTAGACGGTTCAGTAGGCGACCAGTGATGTTGACGTCGACTGGTCGGGCCTGTTGAAATAGGGCAGCCCGAGAGCAGAACCCATCTTTCTCCTTTCCTCTCCTTCCCTCCACCTTTGCTTTTCTTGATTTTCGCAGCTTCTGTTGGTTGATCTGAGCTCGTGGGAAGCCCCTGGATCGTGTGGCGTTGCTTGATCGGGCGGGAAACGCGAGATTTTGGTGTGATTCGCGCGGAGTCTTCGGGGGAATCCGGCGCGATTAGTGGCTGTTTGGGGATTTTAAGGCTTTATGAGGTAGGGACTTAACTCCTACAACCTTCCTCATCAACAAGCATGCTCAATTAAGTGAATTGGTGTGCAAATCATGGTTTAGGGTTGGGTTGTATCATGCCGGGATTTGGGTAAATTGGACAATCTAGGCGTTAGACTGTTTAATTTCGTTGTGCTGGTAGTTTAGATTGATGAGAGGAAGTGTTTCCCTCCATCAGTCGAGGTTCTGTTGGGTGGTTCTGCCCATTGGAACTGATTTGGTTCAGTTCTGGGTTTAGGGGACTGAAGATATCAACGTCCACATCTGTTGACATTGAGATCTTCAGGGGTGATTTAAACGACAAGGTCGATTGCCGTTTAATCAGGATAAACGACATGGTGAGTGCCGTTTACCTCATATTTGCGGCAATCGATGTGGCCGTTAATCTCCTGTCTCCCAGCAGACTTGAGTTGTGTGTTTAGAGGTGATTGACATGTAATGTCCGCCCTAATAGCACAAGTGGGCCAGGCCTAGAGTGTGACTCCGCCTGTGCATTTGAGTAGTTGTTTGTGGCACGAGGTGTTTACTTACTGTACGGGGTTTCAGACGTTGAGTGTGTTCCGTCTGTTGTACGCTCGTTGCATTACTGTGTACCCGTTTCTGTTGTGTTACCTAGGCGTGGGTGCGACTCCGTTTAGACGATTAGCGTGTGGTTATCCTCAGCTAGTGAGCTAGGACGTCGAGTGCAACTCTGTCCTGAGCGTACTCCTTATGGTGGTTTTGAGCCGGTCTCCGTGGAGCCCCTTCTCTACCGCTAGGGTCAAGCGTAGGGGAAAAACCGGTCGTGGACTAGACGCGAGAGAGAGCGTCTGTAGTGTGCACACGTGGCTGGGGTTGAGAGCCTCTGTGGTGACGGGACGCCGAGCCACAGACCCTAGCTGAGTCCTACTTGCTGTGTGTGAGTGTGTGTTACTGAGCCGCGTGGTTTACAGTTTTGTGTTGTGGTGCGACGTGTACTTACTTTCAGTTTTTACTTTCCGCACTTTAGTTCAGTTGCCGGTGGGGTTACTTTTCCCTACTGGGTCTCTTTTCTTGAGACTCACTCCCTTACCTTTCAGGTGGGTCTTCGTCGACTCCCGTTCCAGGCGAGTCTAGCCACTCCAGTGTTGGTGCTCCCTAGCTGCAGTGAGTAGTACCTTTTTGTTGTACTTCTGTACTCTGTACTTTGCTCAGACTCTGAGGTTGTATATGATATGTTCATATAGTGGAATTTTACAGCTTTGCATGGTGTGTATCTTCTTACATATAGTCTCCTCGGACTTTCACTTCCTACCCTTCCGAGCTTGTCTCGTGGGTTAGCGGGTCAGAATTCGGGTTACTAGTTGTTACTCGTAATGCGGATTCTGGGTCGTTACAACGACCATGTAGAATCACTTCCAGTTCAGAACCATGGCCGTTTCTGGAGTTTCTGACAGCGTCGGGGGCTATGGAGCTGCGTTCCTCACTGCCGAGCAACAGGAAAGGTTTACATCAGTGAAGACCAAGTTGTGCGGGAACAAGGCAATGGATGCAGCAGACCTGGAAAAGCATGGAATGCATAGCATCATAGCAGTTATGGACAGAATGAAGTGGACGAAGTTGGAAACCTTGTTAGAGGTAAGTTATCCTGACCTAGTGAAGGCATTTTATGTCTGCCTGAAGATTGAGGAAGACGGGTCTTTGACATCCACTGTCAAAGGAACCCAGATTAGGATTACATATGAGTTATTTGAGTCTTTATTTAGAGTTTGCACCACCGGTCATAGTGGATTTCACACTGTCGACATCCAGGCGAAGGGTCTAGGGATTGTTGGACCCGAATTCAGGTTGAAGGATGGAAAGATAGACATGAACCAGCTGAATGCATTCAACCGGATTCTACATTTCATTGTGTGCTAGATTCTGGTCCCAAGGAGTGCCACCTACTCTACTTGTACAAAGGCGGACTCAGACCTGATGTTCTGGGCTATCCAGAACCAGGACATAAATATGGCAGAGGTGATTATGGAAAGGATGAAGTTTGCCAGTGCTCAAATCTGGGACAAGAAGAGTAAGTTAAATGTGTCCCTTCCCTATGCACACTTGCTCACCAGGGTGTTCCAGCACTATGGCATTAGTTTCATCGGAGCTGTAACTGAGAAAATGGGGCAGGCTATTCGTAGCAGAAACTTGAAGAAGAGTGGTTTTTCGTTGGTTGGAGGTGTGTGGACCAAGACCTCAGTGGTTGAGGGTGAAGCCATTATTGGCGAAGACCAAGAAGTCCAAGACGAGGTTGCTCCAGTAGAGGCAGAAGCAGTTAGGGCAGAAATTGCAGTGGCACAGGAAGACCAAGCAGCAGCAGCATCAAATGATCATGAAAATATAGCAGACCTCAGCGATGAAGAGCACATGGTTAGTGAGCACAGGATTGAAGACATTCCTCAAGAATTTATTGAGCCTATTGGACGGAGTTCAGAAGTTGCACCTCCCTCCTCACAAGTAGCTACAATACTTCAGAGTGTACTGAACTCTATAACTAGTACTCAGGTGGAGCCAGAGATCTTGGTAGATCTAGCTGCAGAGGTTGTAGCATCTGGCCACAGTACAGATGTTGTGATGGAAGAGGCTCCTATTCAGGGGGAGCAATCTGTTGAAAAGGAAGCACCAACCCAGGGGGAGCACACTACTGGTGTTCCAATTGATGATCAGTTCACAGAAGGCATTGTGGAAAGCACCTCAGAGGAAGAGGCAAATGTTGATAATGTAGAGCCCGTTGCTAAGGCAAGTGGCAAAGGGAAAGAAGTGGTTCAGGATATTCCCCTACTTACTAGGAAGCCTCATCAGAGGCTGAAGAAAAAGAAATTGAAGCTCAATCTAAAGCCTATTGTTGCACGACTGGATGATCAAGGGAAAATTATCTACTTTGTGCAATCTGATATAGCATCAATATTCATAAGCCAGAGCCAATCAGCTAATTCAGTTGGAGCTTTGGGTGCTGAGCTCCACAGTGTAAAGGAAGAACTGAGAATTAACAAAGATGTTCTAAGATGGATGAAGGACGAATTTAGCAGCATGAAGTCATCCATTTCAGAGTTGACAAATCTTGTGCGAGCTCAGGTTCCTCCTGCTCCCCCTCCATAAGTACCTCAGCAGTCTGGACATCATGAAGAAGTTGTTTCTGAAGATCTAGCAGGGCCATCAGGGCCAAATGTTGTGGCAGAAGTGGCCGTTTCAGGGTCAGTTGATGTAGAGCAGTCTGGGCCAACAGTTGTTGATGAGGTAGCTTCTCTAGTGCAAGATAGTGTTGAAGTTGTGAAGACTGGGCCACCAGGGCCAGCAGAAGATGCTTTTGGGCCAATCGGGCCAGTGATTTCTGAGGCTGAGACTTCAAGAGCAGAAGAACCGGCTGTAGCTCCAGAAACCCCTGCTCCTTGTCCTCTTCAAACACCAGCCCCTCCTTCACCAGCATCTTCCTCCACAGCTCCTCCAGCACCTACCACCTTCAAACAACCCATGCCTCGCACCATTTCATCTCCAACACCATTTCCTTTGCAATCCTCCTCATCTCCTGTCACCTCCACATCTCCTCCTCCTCTTCCTCCTCCTTCTGTTGAGGTTCATCAAGCATCCTCATCAGCAGGAGCCTCTTCTTCTGGTCCCTCCTCTTCTGGACCATCCATTCCACCACTAGTCACCTCTCGTTCCCTCCTTTACCCTCCTACTCCTCTTCCATGTATAACCATCATTCCAGAAGGTGCTCAACTTGAACACCCTGAGATCCAGGGCATCAAGGATAAATTCGAAGAAGCCATTCTTCGATCTGTTCTAGACGTTGGCACCCATATTCATAGGAATGGCTCTTCCAGCCATGCTCCTAAGAAGAGGAAACATTCTTCCAATCCTCCTGTTTCCTCTGAACCTCGCTATCCACCTCTTTGGTTCTCCCTTACAGTTGTCACTAAAAATAAACCTCTGTACAGGGAATATCTTGTAAAAACCACCTTTGCCACCATTCTGGATCTTCCCACTCTCCATCTCACTGATCACTTGAATACCATTCTTCCTTATACCTCTCTCTCTAAATCTGAACAAACCAAAATATTTTCCATGGCTGAAGCCAAGACTGAAGAGCAGTGGGCTCGGGGACAGAGATCTCTTTATAGCCAGTTCCTTCAAGCTAAATCAGCCAGGTTTCCACCCAGGGATCATCCATTGTCTCTCTCTGAGTGGTTCCAAATCCTTCACAAGGATACTTGGGGGCCTTTTATTAAAAAAGAAATCAAATTTATTAGGCAATATCAGATGTACTGCAACTACTGCTACCTGAATAATCTTCCTGAAGTCCAGCTTGGCCAATTCCGGCAAGCTATTGCTGCTCTTGGTTCCCATGATGCTCACACCGAATCCATTATGGTTGATTTTGCAAAATTGGAGATTCCAGATGTTGTCTTCTTGCCGCCTCTCCATTCTCTCATCATGGAATCTGCAGTAGGCTTCTTGATCTTTGAAAGGGCTGCTCAGGTAATGGCCAGAATTTCAGCTGAAAAGGGCCTCTCCCTTTCATTTCATAGATTTGTTTTCAAAGAGTACCATCGGGGCTACATCAAGTCAGATATTCTTGCCCCCATTTTGGCTGAATTTGAGCGCCTCTCTCCATCCGAATGGGAAAAGGCTTATCCTCTTTCTACTGAGCAGCTTAAGGCTCTAAATGCCTCTCAGGCCAAATCCAATCAGCCTTTACTGACTGTTGGATAGTTCCTTGACCCCAATTCTCTTCACCTTATTCAAACTTCTTATGATTTATGGATTGAAAGATACAAGGTCTTTGTGGCTATGAAGAAAGTGTTGGGTTGAGTGTGTTTTGGAATTTCCTAAAGTTGTATTTTAATGATGACCAATGAACATCACTCATACTTTGATTTTGATGATGACATATTGTGATTTTGATGATGATATGTTGAACATGTTATACATTTTATACATATCACAATAATGCTTAAACAACATATTTTTGATGTTTAATATCTCATATTTAATGATAATATCTTGTACTAATGATTTATGTGTTAAATTTGCAGGTGTATACAGCTCTTGTCATTGATAGTGTCGACACACCCATTGATGGTGTCGACACCGGGTCAGAGTCCCTGAAGCTTTTTCATGAAGACAGGGTCAAGTGTGTCGACACAGCCCCTGGTAGTGTTGACACTAGACCCAGTTCCCAGGAGACCCAGTTGCCTGACTGGGACAGGGTGTCGACACAGTCCCTGGTAGTGTCGACACTAGACCCATCTTCCAGAAGACCCTTTTTGGACAATTGGGACAGTGTGTCGACACACTCAGTGGTAGTGTCGACACACTCCGGCTGAAATTTTAACTTATGATTTTTCTGGACACGTGGCCGCTTGGGGTTCAAGGGAATCTACCTAGGTTTTTGTGCCCACGTACCCTAAGGCTTCTTATAGACATATGGGGCTATAAATACCCATGTGTTTGGTACTCCAAGGTGATCCCACGCAAGACAAGGCCCAGAGCATTCTGGAAGAAGGGAAGAAGAGCGGGAAAAAGGAATCTGCATCCAGAGGAGTAGAGCAGCACCGCCAAGGGAAGAAGAAGGAGAAGAAGAAGGAGAAGAAGAGGAGAAGCTCGTGATTGCAGCAGTGCTGATCAAGAAGAAGATCCAGCCGAGTCTGTACTTGGTTAGAGTGTCAATTTCTCTAGGGAATCTGGGTATGTGTTCTACACAGATCTCCCAATCCTATTTGTCTCTACCATTTCTATTGTATTGAGATAGATCGTGCTAGAGGATCTATTCTCTAAGTGTGCTTGTTCTAGCAGAACTTGGATCTATTGTGATCCAGAGGTTTGAGTACTTTGTACTTTGGTTTGGAGCCGTTGTGCTCTGGTGCTTGAGCCATAGTGCTCAAGGGCTTGTGAATTTATTGAATTCACAAGTAGTCTGTGGAGTAGGTTGTCGTGCCTATCTCCTGGGTTTCTTTGAGTCGTTGCACTCAAAGAGGTCAGAGTCGTCGTGCTCTAGTTTGTATTGCACTTGTGCTAGTGGTTCCTCCGTTGTGAGGAGGTGGATGTAGGAGAGACAAGTTGTGTTCTCCGAACCACCTTAAAAATATTCTGTGCACTGTGGTTTAATGTGTGGTTTGCTGCACTTATTCACTATTCTCACACACCACACTTGGATCTGATCGAATTGTGTGTTTTACTTATTTTAATTCCACTGCCATACACACAATTTCTCAGTTCTTTTGTCAAAGTCACCTATCCGATCCCCAACAGAAAGATCTCATACAGCATCAGATCCACTATCCTTTGAAGATTGATCACTTTCTTCGGCTTGCCAGCTTCGGTTCATTCAGTACCTACAAACTTTCACTTGGCACCGATGTATATGGCACTTTTCTGGGTACTCAGCGGAGGCTTCATATTCAAAAGATGTTACTTGACATGGGACCCTCTTACTCCATATCTTCTGGGGCTTTTCAGGCTTATTTTGAGGAGCAGGAACGCCAGGCCTTGCCAATTATACAACGGCACACCTCTCTCTTGTCTCCTGCTTTCTACATCTCTGTAACCCCTCAAGATAAATAAAACTGTTCTTTGACCCCCTCATCTTTTCTCTTCCTGTCTTTGTCTCCTTGCGTTATCCTTTTTCTTAATGACAAAAAGGGGGAGAAATATCACACTTCTGAAATACATAAAATAAAAATAAATTCCTTTTATTTTTACCAGCAAAGTTACATAGGTTTTCTTTCAAAAGCATCTATATCCTTGTTATGTTTTGTCATCACCAAAAAAGAGGAGATTGATGGTCAGATCATCCCCATATAATTTCATGAATTATATATCTATTTTGGTGATTAACAAAATCCTAACAATTAGTATCTAACAAGTTTTTATGAAGCTTAGTCACAGGAAATAAACCAGGCAAAATCAAGCAAAGACTTGTAAGTAAATCCTTACACTGTTGTTTTTAATTTTTAGAGCATGAAATTTCTCTAAGTACACATCAACTCGCTTTGAAGCATAACTATTTCATAAGTATCATATCGTTTTTGGGTTTATATCGATTTCGATCTCAGAACGATTCGCTAAGTGGTCGCATCGATTTCGATCTCAGAACGATTCGTTGAGTGATCGCATCGATTTCGATCTCAGAACGATTCGTTAAGTGATCGCATCGATTTCGATCTTAGAACGATTCGTTAAGTAATCTCATCGATTTCGATCTCAGAACGATTCTCTAAGTGGTCGCATCGATTTCGATCTCAGAACGATTCGTTGAGTGATCGCATCGATTTCGATCTTAGAATGATTCGTTAAGTGATCGCATCGATTTCGATTTCAGAACGATTCGTTAAGTAATCGCATCGATTTCGATCTCAGAACGATTCGCTAAGTGGTCGCATCGATTTCGATCTCAGAATGATTCTCTAAGTGATCACATCGATTTCGATCTCATAACGATTTGGTTACACACAACGATTTTGTTTCATAACAATTCAATCAGTGAGAACAACGATTTGCTCTCACAACGATTTTGTTTCATAACGATTCGATAAGTGAGTATAACGATTTCAATCTCACAACGATTTTGTAAGTGAGCATAACGATTTACTCTCATAACGATTCGATAAGTGAGTATAACGATTTCAATCTCACATCGACTTCGTAAGTGAGCATAACGATTTGCTCTCATAACGATTCGATAAGTTTCACATCGATTTGCTATTTACATCGATTCAACAAGTTACAACAACGACTTGGTCAATATATCGATTTGTTCACAACGACTTGCTCATAACGATTTTATTATGAGTATATAACGATTTTTGTGTATATCGATTTGGTTATGAACGTACAACGATTCACATGAACAATGACTCATTTACACAACGATTCTATAAGTCATGTTCATATCGATTTCATGAGCCATAATGATTTGATATTCAAACTTATTTTTCGAGCACTTTTGAAAGTCAAAGTCTCCATGCACCAATATCCATGCATTTAATGCGTCTGTACACTTCTCTGCACAAAATATGTCTAAGTATCTTCTAGTCTAATGCTTCTATGAAAAAGCACTTTATGGTTAGACAGAATGATATTTCCACTTTTACGTATAATCTTATTGCTTGGTTTCTAACGTAAACTAACAAGCCAAGAGACAGTCTAGCTGTCCTTCTATTTGGTATTTAATGAATGTAGGATATTGACAGTACTACTACAACATTGAACAAAGAAGAAACTGCAGAATATCTGGAAGATCCTTCTCTTGCGTGTATGGATTAGAAAGCATTAAATGACTGGAAGCACTAAAGTACCAGCAGTCTAACGTGCATCCAACCTTGAGACAACGGATACTTCAACGTCTACTTTTCAAAAGAAGATATATTTAAGACTCAAGACTTCGGAAGAAAAACATACACAAGCACATACACGAAAGAAACAGCTGATAGTGCTGCAATTCAATTCCTTCACAGAAGTCTTAGTAGAAGAGTGATCTGTCACTCCAATTTTCGTGTAGCTCTTGCTCTCCTCATTCCTATTTAATCCTTTGGAGAGCATCCTTGAGTTCTGAGAGTTTTCTTGATTGTAAATCTTTTACTCTCAGTCTCTGCCTCAGATCTGGTATCTGTTGTAAACCAGGTCTAGGGGTGCCTTGCCTATCTTTTACACATTCCTGTGTAGTTCCTCTTCTGGTATGAAGAGAAGGCATGTTGGTTACAGGTGGTAGCTTACCCTTCGTGTGAAGGAAGACCTGGGTTCCAGGGTGTTGTATTCCTCTTCGGGTTGTGAAGAGAAGGCCAGCTGCGGCTGGATGTGTAAGTGTCCTTGAGGGGGACTGTACCCTTGGGTAGTAAAATCCTGAGTTGTTGCTCGGGGGTTGGACATAGGACTCCTGTGGAAAGGAGATCCGAACCAGGATAAAATCCCCTTGTAGTGTGATTGCTTTCTGTGTGCTTGCTATTATTTTCTTTACTAACACTAACAGCAAGCGAAGTGTTTTTGTATAAACGTTTTGTTGACAGGTTTAGGTATTCAAATTTTTAGAATCCCATTCACCCCCCCTCTGGGCTTGCTAGCTAGGAAACAAAGCATCCGAATCAAATAAAACTCTTTCTGAAAAGTCATAGATAGGTAGTATACCTTCTATCAAATTTGATGCCTCTGCCTGGGATCGAGTGATAGCCATAACCCAGCCTCTACCTCGCTGATACGGTGCTTCTCTTCCACGACCTGCTGGTGACTGCTGGGGTTGCTGCTGCTGTTGTTGTTGCTGCTGTATTCCTCTTCTGTACACATACTCTCTGAGATAGGAGCAATTGCGGATCAAATGCCCCGACTGATCAAAATTATAACATCTATAGCCTGGTGGAAGTGTAGGCTACCTGGCTATACTCTGCTGAGACTCCTCCACCTCCGGTCTGTAGCCTCGCCCCTGTTGGATCACCTGTTGGCGACCTCCTCCTTGTCCTCTGAATATTTTCTTCAACTTTGATCCCCACTTGCTAAAACCTGAGGAAGATGGTCCCGCTGGCGCCTTGCCTTTGCTGATTCCTGAAGACTGCTGAGATAGCCGAAAACTACCTAAACCTGACTCTCCTGCCTGACGAGTCCGAACGGACAATGTGGTTGCTCTCTAGGCTGCCTCCTCTACGGTCCTGCACATAAGCGGTATCACCGCATTCTACAATTCTATCCTCAAGCCTCGGATAAAATACTCAACCATCATAGCATTATCTGATACAACATATGGTGCATATCTGCTAAGTGCCATAAATCTCATCTGATACTCCAAAATAAAAGAATTTCCTTGCTGAAGAGTCCGAAATTGCTCCCTTTTTTCTTACTGCACTTGTATTGAGAAGAATGTGTCATTAAACGCTTCTAGAAATTCCGGCCATGTCATAGTCTCCTCTGTCCTGCCTGCAAAGGTGGTTTGCATCTTTAACCTCCACCATTCTTGCGCAAAACCCCGCAACTGGTAGGTAGCCAAAACTACTCTGTCCGCTAAAGGACACCTCATAGTCACAAAAACCCTCTCAATCTCATGAATCCAGTGCTCAGCTGTGTCTGGGTTCGGTCCACTTGTATAGGTAGGCGGCTGTAATATCAAAAATCTTTCAATCTGCAGCATCGGCTCTTCCACTGCCCTCACTGGTGGTAGTGGTGGTATAGGTACCACAAGAGGTACCTCCACTCCTGGCGGTGGTAGAACTGGTACCACTGGTACAGCCCCTTTTGCAACTGATGGTACTACTGCTGGCGGTACCGGTGCCTGCTGATCCAACCTCATCTGAATATCTGTAAGACTCTCCCATATCCTTTCTATCATTCGCTGGGCAGACTCTTCTGGTTCATCTCCTCCGCCACCCCAATCCCTTCTATCAGCCATCTTAAATTCCTGCACAAACAACATTCCAACCACATACAAACCAACAAATCATTACAAAACCAGGGTCAGCTACCAGTAGTGGATTAGTGTAGAAATAAGGCTATGTAATTTCCCAGTTCCTTTATAGTTACGCGGACCTTCCTCTGATACCAAATGTGACGGACCACGTCGTTTAAACCCGTTAACCCAGTAATGAGCTTGATCCGACTTCGTCTCCTGCGAACGAGCTGTAGCCTCGCAAGGGATATCACACACATGTCCGTGAAAACACAAAGGAACACACTATATATATATATATATATATATATATATATATATATATATATATATATATATATATATATATATAGAGAGAGAGAGAGAAATGCTGTGATACGGCATCCTCTTTAGGTGCGGCTTGGGCGTACCTTTACTTTTCACCATCCGATGAACATCCAACGCTCTGTAAAGAAGTCATGTTTCGATGGACAATCCCGAGAAGGTGGAGGAAAAGACGGTGTTCTTTTATGCCCACTGTACCCCCACACGTAAAACAAGGCAATCCCAGCCGCATCTAAAAAAGATAATCTCTTTCTTCATTTATGGCCTCCTCTTCTCTCTCCATCCACTACCACCCCATGCATAACCTCCCACCTTCACACACATAAACACCATGATCCATCCAACACCGATTTCCTCCACCTTTAAATCTCATGCACACTCACAAACCTATATACACATGCATACGCACACACATATTCCTATTGGTTTCCTCCCATCTAACAAATTAATAAAGCAAACAAAAGCAAGTAAAAGTAAGTTCAAAATAAAGTCAAAGTTAAGAAGAAAAAAATCAAATAAAAATAATCTTAAAAAAGAAATCAAACAAAATAATTCTGGGTCTTTTATTGGTCTTTTGATTTAATTCAACTTGGATCATTTGATTTGATGTGGGCCTTTATTTGATTTTAGATTTCTTCTATTTTGAATTTATTTCTTTGAACTCATTTGAGTTTTAAAATTTATTTAAATTTTTGTTCCAAGTTAGAAACTTAACCAGAATTATTTTGTTTGATTTCTTTTATTTAAGATTATTTGATTTGATTTCTCTAGGTTAATTTTTTGTTGCATTTGTTCTATGTTGTTATATCTGATTTAGAATCATTCACTTTATGAACCTATCACACTGCATTTTTTTCTTTTTTACTTTGATTTGAAGTTATGACAGTTGAATTTATTTTAAATGATTTGATAAACGGGACATTTACGAAAAAATATCTCTCTTTTGACAGATATATTATACATAAATAAATAATTGGTCTTAGATTTTCTTAATCATCTCTGGTAAATAATAAATGAATCTAAGTGAAATAAATAAAATTTATTTTTAATTAATCAATGGACACAATAAAAAGACCAAATCGTTATGGCCATAAAGATTTGGTCCTCAGATTTTGGCCAAAATCGTTGGTGTGTGTGTGTGAAGGTGGGAGGTTGTGTATGGGTGTGGTAGTGGATGGAGAGAGAAGAGGAGGTAATAAATGAAGAAAGAGAATATCATTTAATGAGGGAAGAGAATGTGGGTGTGTATAAAGTGGTATGTGTATGTATGTGGGTAGGTGTGGGTTTGCCCACAACGATTTGGCATCGGCCATAACGATTTGGGTGTGAAGCTGTAACGATTTGTGCGGAGGAGGCACATAACGATTTGGCAGCACCGCCTCCTATAACGATTTGGGGTGTATAATGATTTGGGGTGTTACAGCTGTAACGATTTGGGTGTGAAGCTGTAACGATTTGTGCAGAGGAGGCGGTGGTGCCAAATCGTTACAGCTGCACACCCCGAATCTTTACAGCTGCACACCCCAAATCGTTACAGCTATACCAAATCAGATTTTGGCCATAACGATTCGGTACTTTCATGGCCATAACGATTTGGCCATTTTTAAAAATTTTGAATAATTATATTTTAAAATGGTCATTTTTAATAACGATTTGATACTATTATGGCTATTTATTAAAATGGCCAAATCGTTATGGCCATAAAATGGCCAAATCGTTATAAATTTTTAAAAATGGCCAAATCGTTATGGCCATAACGATTTGGCCATTGGTCAAATTATGGCCAAATCGTTATGGCCATAACGATTTGGCCATATATTTTTAAAAATTTGACCATTTTATGGTCATTTGACCATTTTAATCATCTCTTGTAAATATTAAATAAATCTTAGTAAAATAAATAATCTTTACCTAACACCAACATGCCACACACCCCACCCCATCCCATTAAATAAATAAAATTTATTTTCAATAAATATCTCACTTTATCATACCCTGACATCACTTTCAGTTGTGCGTATCCCGACAGGGCGACACCGGAAAATTATAACGAAAATAAAATCTGAGAATATCATAATTCTTAGACAAATATGGAGGTATTAAAAATATAATTATTCAAAATTTATGTATAATATATCTGTAAAAAGAGAGACTTTTCATCGTAAATGTCCCGTAAATCATCTGGCCCATTGATCCCTATGTAAATCTATTCAAATGGTGTCCATTTGTATTAAAATTTTAACCATAGCTTAACGAGATGCTTTTACAAATTATCATGATTTTATTTTAATTTTAAATTTTATTTTTTGATAGGTAAAAATCACCCCAAAAATAGTTGCGTTGACTTAATCTCAAAATCTGTGCGTCAAAATCTGTGCGTCAAAATCTGACGCACAGATTTTGAGATTAAGTCAACGCAACTATTTTTGGGGTGATTTTTTACCTATCAAAAAATAAAATTTAAAAATTAAAATAAATCATGATAATTTGTAAAAGCATCTCGTTAAGCTATGGTTAAAATTTTAATACAAATGGACACCATTTGAATAGATTTACATAGGGATCAATGGGCCAGATGATTTACGGGACATTTACGATGAAAAAGTCTCTCTTTTTACAGATATATTATACATAAATTTTGAATAATTATATTTTTAATACCTCCATATTTGTCTAAGAATTATGATATTCTCAGATTTTATTTTCGTTATAATTTTCCGGTGTCGCCCTGTCGGGATACGCACAACTGAAAGTGATGTCAGGGTATGATAAAGTGAGATATTTATTGAAAATAAATTTTATTTATTTAATGGGATGGGGTGGGGTGTGTGGCATGTTGGTGTTAGGTAAAGATTATTTATTTTACTAAGATTTATTTAATATTTACAAGAGATGATTAAAATGGTCAAATGACCATAAAATGGTCAAATTTTTAAAAATATATGGCCAAATCGTTATGGCCATAACGATTTGGCCATAATTTGACCAATGGCCAAATCGTTATGGCCATAACGATTTGGCCATTTTTAAAAATTTATAACGATTTGGCCATTTTATGGCCATAACGATTTGGCCATTTTAATAAATAGCCATAATAGTATCAAATCGTTATTAAAAATGACCATTTTAAAATATAATTATTCAAAATTTTTAAAAATGGCCAAATCGTTATGGCCATGAAAGTACCGAATCGTTATGGCCAAAATCTGATTTGGTATAGCTGTAACGATTTGGGGTGTGCAGCTGTAAAGATTCGGGGTGTGCAGCTGTAACGATTTGGCACCACCGCCTCCTCTGCACAAATCGTTACAGCTTCACACCCAAATCGTTACAGCTGTAACACCCCAAATCATTATACACCCCAAATCGTTATAGGAGGCGGTGCTGCCAAATCGTTATGTGCCTCCTCCGCACAAATCGTTACAGCTTCACACCCAAATCGTTATGGCCGATGCCAAATCGTTGTGGGCAAACCCACACCTACCCACATACATACACATACCACTTTATACACACCCACATTCTCTTCCCTCATTAAATGATATTCTCTTTCTTCATTTATTACCTCCTCTTCTCTCTCCATCCACTACCACACCCATACACAACCTCCCACCTTCACACACACACACCAACGATTTTGGCCAAAATCTGAGGACCAAATCTTTATGGCCATAACGATTTGGTCTTTTTATTGTGTCCATTGATTAATTAAAAATAAATTTTATTTATTTCACTTAGATTCATTTATTATTTACCAGAGATGATTAAGAAAATCTAAGACCAATTATTTATTTATGTATAATATATCTGTCAAAAGAGAGATATTTTTTCGTAAATGTCCCGTTTATCAAATCATTTAAAATAAATTCAACTGTCATAACTTCAAATCAAAGTAAAAAAGAAAAAAAATGCAGTGTGATAGGTTCATAAAGTGAATGATTCTAAATCAGATATAACAACATAGAACAAATGCAACAAAAAATTAACCTAGAGAAATCAAATCAAATAATCTTAAATAAAAGAAATCAAACAAAATAATTCTGGTTAAGTTTCTAACTTGGAACAAAAATTTAAATAAATTTTAAAACTCAAATGAGTTCAAAGAAATAAATTCAAAATAGAAGAAATCTAAAATCAAATAAAGGCCCACATCAAATCAAATGATCCAAGTTGAATTAAATCAAAAGACCAATAAAAGACCCAGAATTATTTTGTTTGATTTCTTTTTTAAGATTATTTTTATTTGATTTTTTTTCTTCTTAACTTTGACTTTATTTTGAACTTACTTTTACTTGCTTTTGTTTGCTTTATTAATTTGTTAGATGGGAGGAAACCAATAGGAATATGTGTGTGCGTATGCATGTGTGTATAGGTTTGTGAGTGTGCATGAGATTTAAAGGTGGAGGAAATCGGTGTTGGATGGATCATGGTGTTTATGTGTGTGAAGGTGGGAGGTTATGCATGGGGTGGTAGTGGATGGAGAGAGAAGAGGAGGCCATAAATGAAGAAAGAGATTATCTTTTTTAGATGCGGCTGGGATTGCCTTGTTTTACGTGTGGGGGTACAGTGGGCATAAAAGAACACCGTCTTTTCCTCCACCTTCTCGGGATTGTCCATCGAAACATGACTTCTTTACAGAGCGTTGGATGTTCATCGGATGGTGAAAAGTAAAGGTACGCCCAAGCCGCACCTAAAGAGGATGCCGTATCACAGCATTTCTCATATATATATATATATATATATATATATATATATGATTCACAATGTCACACATATTTACATTGGATTTACATAGCCAAATTTCAACAAAAGTCAAGTAAGGTACAAGAGCCTGGGGCATACCCCGAGGTACAACAAGAAAAGAAACAACACTGTTGGAGCCGTCGGCCCAACTCCACTACAATGCGGCTCTGAACTGGAAGACGGTAGGGAAACCTCCTGCTCTCCTTAACCTGTAGGGAGTAGGGGTGAGCCTCACAAGTCACTAGCTAAGTAGGGAAAGTCCCCCAAAAACTGAGCAAACCAAACTCAAATACGAAAGCAGGAAGTTACGCTAGTAATTTATAGCTCAGCTAAGCAGAATATTAAAGCTGTAAATACCACTTACCACTTACCGTCAACGTAAACCAATATTAATAAATAAACGGCAAAACCACAACTCAGGTACGTGTTAAAGCAGAGACCGCCACACTCGAGCCACGTAGACTGGTTCGCGACACCAACAACTGACTAGGACAAACCACACAGGTCTACCTCTCAGCCTCTCAATCACGGACGAAAGGTCCAGCTGCCGCTCCACGAGAACAAGCCAAACAACTGTGGAGACTAACTAACACCACACCCGCGGACCACACTGCCACGGGTCCATGCCTGGCACCTTTAGGGACCCTGGCCTGAGCTCCCTAAAGTGAGGCACTGGAAACAGGACTAGTCGAGGACCAGTGACGTCTACTGGTGTTCGTACCCCCAACTACGAGCACGCTACAAGCGACAAACAACAAACTCTCTCACAAGTCACTGTCCCACTGTCGTCTTTCCCTCATCTAGACGTACAACTCAAACACAAGAGTGAGGGTGTCCAGGACAGACGACCCAGAAGTACCGGGACAAGCCCCGAGCACAAACACACGTGCCTGGCTTACACAGAACTTGGGGCGTCCAATTGAAGAGATAACCACGGTAGGCGTCGTGCTACTCGCCATGCACACACAAACCACGTGCACACCGCGTAAACCATGTGAAACCTCACGTCAACCACGTGAACACAACACACTATCCACGTGGACAACATGCCAATCACATAAACCATTTGCTAGCCTCGTAAACAACACGCTAGCCTCGTAAACAACACGCTCACAGAGCGTTATGGGTGCCAATGCACCACTTATACTTGCCATACACATAAAATATCGATAATCAGATAATTCTACTGTTTAAACCATGCACAACATGACCTCTCGGCTGAGGTTGCGATGTAGGGTAGTGTCGCCTTTAGAATGCGACACCCCGATATGTCGCGTTCATAACATGAACGCGACGGGTCGGCCTGTTACGTTCAGAACGCGACAGGTGGTTCCGTCGCCTTCACAAGCAGGAACCCTAATCTGGGTTGCCTACTCCGGATCACCACCCCATACCGCACAAACCACGTTTAATTCTCATTTTGCATGCTTTAATGTGTGCCCTATCATGATATCTACCGTTCTTAAAGCAAAGAACACCTTCTATCATGATCACATAAGATCTACAGCCCCAAACACGGGAGGAATCACCCTACCTCTGCAAAAAACATGAAGAACGACACTTTCTCGGCGGGGCCTGAATTATTGGCCCATTAAGGCCCGAATACCTACGTACACACCTGTAACACACCACATTGGCCACACACTGGCCACCACAACCACTAAACGAGAGATCCACGAGGATCTGAAAAATGCGCGACGTTACATATGTAACATTAAGGTTACTGTAACACAACGTTAAAGTTATGTATCTTCTACTGTTAAGGGGAAACTATACCGTATATATCTCTGGTTGCTGCCTTTTCCTCGTCCCAGCTGTAACTCGTCTGGACAATGAGGATGGGAAAATATGACGCCTCTTCCTCTTCTCCTCCTCCTCCTTCCTCTTCTCCTTGTCTCCTTCGTCTTCTTCTCTGCCTCCTTCCTCTTCTTCTCTTCCTCCTCCCTCTTCCTCTTCTGCTCCTCCTCCACCTCCTTCCTCTTGTGCTCCTCCTCCTCCTTCTTCCTCTTCTGCTCCTCCTCCGCCTCCTTCCTCTTTTGCTCTTCCTCCTCTCTCTTCTTCTTTTGATCCTCCTCCGCCTGCTTCCTCTTGTGCTCCTCCTCCTCCTTCTTCCTCTTCTTGTCCACCTCCTCGGCCTCCTTCCGCTTCTGATCCTCCTCCTTCCTCTTCTTCTCATCCTCCTCCTCCTTCCTCTTCTTCTCTGCCTCCTCCGCCTCCTTCCTCCTCTGCTCTTCCTCCTCTCTCCTCTTCTTCTTCGCGTCCTTCGCCTCCTTCCTCCTCTGCTCTTCCTCCTCTCTCTTCTTCTTCTCCTCCTCCTCTGCCTTCTTCCTCTTGTGCTCCTCCTCCTCCTCCTACCTCTTCTTGTCCGCCTCCTCCGCCTCCTTCCTCCTCTGCTCTTCCTCCTCTCTCTTCTTCTTCTCTGCCTCCTTCCTCTTCTTCTTCCCCTCCTCCTCTTTCTTCTTCTTCTCAGCCTCCTCCTCTTCCTTCCTCTTCTTCGCCTCCTCCTTTCTCTTATTCTCGTCGGCCTCCTCCTTTCGCTCCCTCTTCCTCTGTTCCTTTGGCTCCGATGTCTGCCACTCTGACATTGATCGTCGAGACCTTGTCAATGGGGTTCTTCTTCCTGTAACTAAATATATGAAATACTATAAATGTCTATGAATGATACTGTAAATGTATAAAACATATACTGTAACTGAATATATGAAATACTGTAAATGTCTATGAATGATACTGTAAATGTATAAAACATATACTGTAACTGAATATATGAATTATTGTTAATAACTATGAATGATACTGTAAATGTATAAAACATATAATGTAAAACATTACCTTGGCATCGGGTACTCATCTTTGCTACGCCGTGTGATGGTACTGAAGCTGTAGGGAGCTCTGGTGGTGATAGGATTAAGACTGTAGATTGTGGCTCCGCGGGTGGATGTTGCCACTGAGGCTGACGCTCAAATTGTTCCTCCAGTATTTGTAGCCTTTGGTCCATTGATTGGAGGATATTGTTCTGCCGCTGTAAGAGGTCGCTCTGCAACTCCATGACCTCCCTCTGTTGTTTGGACACTCTTAAAAGCTCCTGAAGAATGTCAACAACATGTTTATCTAATGGAGGGGTTCTGGAAGTGGTGGACATGGATGCCGTCAATTGTTACGAGACCTTAGGTTGGTCATCCCTCACATTAACCTCCAAATATACCTGAAATAAAGTCATACGAAGATAACACAGGTCCAGGGGTAAGTCACACTTACATCAGAGCGTCGCAATCCCCGTAGTAGGTCAGATAAGGACTGTTCCTTACCGCGGCAATCCCAACGGAAAAATGGGGGATCTCTTTGGGGATGATCTGGTTTCAATTTTAACTGGTGCGTCAAAAGCATGCTTATATCATTAACAGATAGATATATCGTATCAGATAGAAATATCAGGTACTGTAACAGATAGATATATCGTATGTAAAAGAGTACTTCGCGTACTGTAACATGTAGGTGTATCGTATGTAAAAGAGGAGTAATGCTATGATACGACAGGGTCTTTAGGTACGGCCCCGCCGTATCATCAGTGCAGACCGTTGGATTTTTAATCCAACGGTCTGTCTATATTGACCGAGCAGGATCGAGCACTGAGCAGGACCGAGCACCGAGCAATGAGTATTCTGAACACCCGGGCACCCGAACACCCAGCACGAATGTACTGTAGCACTCCGCCGTTGGATTGAAATCTAATGGTTCGTGCTATGCTACGGCGGTGCCGTATCAAAAGGCTCCGCCGCACCATAGTATTTCTCTGTCAAAGAGTACTTCGTGTACTGTAACAAAGTGGTGTATCGTATGTAAAAGACTACTTCAGGTACTGTAACAGATAGATATATTGTATGTAAAAGACTACTTACACCGAGAGCGGGAACACAACTGGTTAGAAAGATGGTTTTGCCAGATGGAGCTCCTGTTACGGCTGCCTTCACATGCTCGTGGCACTGCTACACTGCTGATATCAGGTGCTCGTGGATGGTAGTAGCCCAATTGACGCTCTTCATGTCATGGAGGTCATCCACATATGGCAGAATGGACAACAACTCCGCCCTCCCACTTGTGGGGAAGAAGAAACAAGAACATAGAAGCGCAAACCAAAGCTTCACCGAAGTTTCAACAGCTAGCTCACCCTCTTGTGGAACGTACTCCGTAAGCTTTCGCAAGACATTGTGCCTGTCCATTGTTTGTTTGGATCCAAGGATGCGGCACAAACTAGCTTTTGCCCCATCCTCCTTTAGATTGATGGGTGAACCATGATTGGGTATACCCATAACCGTTGCCAGGTCTGAAGGACAAAAGGCAAGCTGCAGGGGCCAATCTTAAAATGATCTTCTCCTTTGAAACGTGTTATCAGATCGACTATCAGGGACATAGGGTAGGTCACCACTTCACATTTGACATATGCGTGGAATGGTGAATTTCTCATTAACTTGAGATGCGTGATCGTAAACTGCAAGTCTTGCATAACGCTACAGAACCATGAAGGCGAACATCATGTATTAAATTGATTCCGATCCTTGTCTGCAAAGAGAAGATCGAAACTTAAAAAAAAACATTCAGTTAACAAAGACCAAACATAGGGTAAGAAGAAAGATTACTACTTCGAACGACTTGGAGGGCGATTTCATCCACTTCCATTGCCATTAACACTTCTTGCTCTGCTTCCGCCGCAATGCGACCAATCGCCGCGCTCGTAGGAGATCCATGGATTTCCATCGTTAGAGGGGACAGAGAGATCGCTTCGGCTACAAATGTAACTCAAAGAATGGAAAACTGTAATAGAGAAGAGGGCTAGTGCAGGAATGGCAGTGTAGGTGTATGGAGTTCCGAAATGCCGCGATATATGCAGGGATGTGTTCGGTGGACCCGACGGAATGGCGGTGCACTGCAATGATGAATATCATGCGGCTGAACATAATCGGTATTCCCGACGATGGGATGTCCAAGCTATCACGTCAATTCGTCTAGCACTTTCCCGCCAACACTGCTTCCACGATACGCACTCCCGCCAAATTGACCCACAATAGCTCATCTCCTCACACATGCTATTCATAGACACTACGCGCCACATTTCTATGAAAAAAAAGTCTTTCATTCGCCTTCCTCTGCGACGCAATGGAACAACTCCCTGCAAAATTTTCATTTGGAGATCAAAGTTTTGTTCTTTTCATAGGGAGGGACATGGAATTGGCATCCATACATGCGAGGGTTTCAGAAAGGTTGGGTATAAACATGCAGGAAAACATGCTGAAGTATCTTCTTCCCATTGATGGCCACGTTGAACAGGTGCTGCATGATGATGGGGATGTCCAAGCTATGTTTAATTTTCACAAGTGTCAAGGAACAACATTCATAAATCTACACTTTCATGCGGTGGACTCTCGTTGCCTCAGTACGCATACTAGTCATCAATCAGGTGATCTGCCACAACTTGACAGGTACATACTCCCATGCGTCGTTCCCATGCATTCTTCAACAGCCTTCATATTATCCCATGCATTTTTCAACAACCTTCATGTTATCCCATGCATCATGTACATATGTATGTACATTTTTTACAGAAGTACTTCAAACATGCATGGCGCTTCTTTGGAAACCACAGAACCGTCCCACTTACCAAGAAGAAGTCTGGAATTGTACGATGACCGAACAAAAGGAGCGGAAGGTGAAGTACCAGTCTTGATGCAATATTGTCTAGGTAGAATACATTCAATAGGGCAAGTCTTCATAAGCAAAGAGCAATTGCAAATGGAATTAACAAATTATGCGATCACACGAGGATTTAATTGGAAATATTTGAAGAACGACTCTGTACGATTAACTGTACGATGCAATGTAGATGTTTGCCCATGGCGCCTTCATGCATTCGTCATTCGTCAAGGTCCAGAATTTGCAATCAAGAGTCTGAACAACATACATAGCTGTGGGTGTGACATTATGAGTGATCGACATCCTAGGACATCTAAGAAGTGGGTTGCAAATGCTGTGAAGGAGAAACTAGTTGATAAACCCACTTATAGAGAAGTGAAATGATGAGAGACATATGTCGGGATTATAGTATCTCCATCCCTTATCATCAAGTATGCCATGATTTTAATTCTAACACATCACGACTTCTACTGTAATGCATATAACAAGAACTGTAAGTTTCTGGCGCTTGTATTGTAACAACTATAATCATATACTATAAGGGTTCGTATTGTAACAACTGTAATCATTACAAAGTATACTGTAACAATCTATGCAGGCCACTGTATCAACAATAGTATAATCTGTAAGGTATAAGGATAAGTACTGTAACAATCTGTAAATGGTCTGTAAATAACACTATATAAATTCATCTAACATACCATGTATCATCATATCAATAGGCATGGTGGGGCAAAGAAGTTGCCGTCAGTTCTCTATACAGAGATTTCAGAACAAGCTATCATATGTTGCACTGGTACAATGAATGTGCATTACAGTCAAACCCGGGATCGGTTTTGTCTCTAGAAGTGGACCCGGAGACACAATGTTTCAAATGCTTTTTCATATGCTTCCAGGCATCTACATATGGGTTCGAAGTTGGTTGCCGACCTATGCTCTTTTTGGACGGAACTCATATCAAACAACAGAGAGTACAAGGGGTTATACTTGCAGCAAGTGCCTTAAACGGTAACAATGAGCTATTCACTGTAGCGTACTCCATCGTAGATTCGAAAACATATGACAACTAGGTCTGGTTTCTACAAAATTTGAAAAGGGCATTACTCTAAGATAGAAGGATTGCCTTCCTATCAGACAGAGGGAAAGGTCTGAAGGAAGCGATTCCTGACATATCTCCAAATGATCATCAAGACTACTGTTTCCAGCACATCATGCAAAACTTCAACGACCAATGTGCAGGGAAATATGTCGCCCCTTTCAAGAAATTACTTAGAAAAATCCTCCAACGCATTGCCTATGCTGTCACTGAACAAGAGTACCAAGACGCAATGATCACAATGGAGCTTAATTCTGCTAATGCCAAAGAATGGGTGCTTCAAAATGATGTCGACCTAGTCCCATGCTCGTTTCCTGGGACAAAGATTTGCCTCTTCAATTACACAAGCGATATGTTCTATTACATTCCGCCATTTATGTTCTTACAGTTAGGCGTTGGCATGTCTTATAGTAACAGATATAAGCTATTACAGTAAGCATTATCTTACAGTTATAGATATATGACGTTACAGAATGTGTTAAATGTGGTTACAGTAAGTAGTGAAGACGTATTATAGATATATGATGTTAAACTAATTTCCTTTACATTGTCTCACAGGTTTGGCGAGTTATACTCTAATTTGGCAGAGTCATTTAACAATTGGATACATGATGCGCGAAGTCTACCAATACTACAGATGGTTGACAAAATTAGAGTTCAAATGATGGAAATGGCTGCAAAGAGGAAAATTGATGCAGCCTTGTGGGATACTCCATACTGTCCTAAAGTATAAAAAATCATCGAAAAAAACCTTCAAGAAAAAAGAAGCTTAGCAATCCGTCATTCAGACGGAATCAAATTTGAGGTTATTGAAAGTATGAAGACGTACACCATAGACCTCCATCAACAAACATGCTCCTGTGGACACTGACAACTTATCAAGATTCCTTGCAAGCATGCATGCACAACAATTGGCAGTAACAAGGAGGCCGTTTCTCAATATGTTTCAGCATTTTACAGCACAGAAGTGTACATGGTTGCATATGAAACAAACATTCAACCTATCCCAACATTTGACATGCCAGATCCGCCTCACCCATCTGATGTTCTGATCAAGCCACCGATAACAAAAAGGTTGCCAGGAAGACCGAGAAAGAGGAGAATACATTCAAGAAGACAAGTAGAGCATGTGTATATTTGTTCATGGTGCAAATAAATAGGTCACAATAGAAGAACTTGTAGCAACCCACCCCACAATCCTGAATGAATTAAAAACTTCTATAATTGTTCTTTACCTACAATGTGTAAGTAATGTCAATGGTTGCTGTAAGTGCGAAACACACGTTATGTAAGTGTGAAACACATGTTATGTAAGTGCGATACACACGTTATGTAAGTCCAACTTCCATGGATGGCAGAGGTGGATAGACAGGCGGACATGTCACTTCATGGCATTCAAAAGGACGAAAGGGTAAGACGAAAATGGGAAAAAGAGACGGATGCAAAGGAGACGGAACTCGTGAATCGAGGGTCGTAAATGGTGACGTCTCAAAAGTAGGGGTTGGAAATTAAACCAGGCGAAAAAGTAAGGACTCTACGTCTTCCAATATTCTGACAGGGACGAGGAAAAAAGTACCATCCTCTGACAGGGACCCCCAATTAATTTTTCCTATTAAATTCAATCTGAATCAAATCTCACTTAAATTCTAAAATAAGTTTTAAAGATAAAAGTCAAATCAAATCTTGTACTCAAAGAATCGAGTCTCGTGATTAGTCAGGAATTAAGTCTCACAAAATAAGTACCACGAACTTTGGTATTAAAAGGAACTTAAAAGAAAAGACAAAACAAATATGAGAAAATGAGTCTTAGGGAATACAAGACTCGAGAACTTGAGAAAATGAATCTCAAGAATAAATCCTATCTATTCTTGTGAAAACAAGTATTTCACTATCAGAGTCCCAAGAAATTGATTTTTTAGAAATAGACTCAAAGTGAGTCTTTTCGAATCGAGTCATATGAATCAAATTTTATCAGTCAAGTATTTTGAACGGGCTCAAAGTGAGTCTTTTCAAATCGAGTCCTTTAAATGGACTTAAAACGAGCATTTTCAATTCGACTCTTAAGAATAGACTCAAAATGAGACTTTCCTATCGAGTCTTTTAAACAGACTCAAAATGAACCTTTTCAATCGAGTCTTATAAACATATCAAATCGAGCCTTTAAGATAGACCCAAAATCGAGTCTTTAGCATTAATTCAAAATGTGTTTTAATGGAACCTTTCAAACGGATATTTAGAAGAAACCTCACTGAGTCTTTCAAAATGATCTTTTAAATAGACTCCATTAAGTCCCTAAAATAGATATTTTAGAACAAATTTTTTGAATAGGCCTTATAAGTTCTTTGAAAAGAGCAATTTAGAACGAGTCGTTGAACACTTTATTAAGTAGTTCAAAATGAGTTTTTTTAACAGATCTTATTAAGTTTTTCCAAAAAAGTTTTTGAGATATTAAGCAGCCAATTTTCTAAAGAAGTTTTTTCTAAAATAGCCTGTCATTTTCAAGAAAATTTAGGGGCTTGATCTATAGCCTTAAACTTACCTGAGTTATTGGTAAAGCCCTAAAGCAGACTCCTAGTCAATGATGACCTTCTTTCTTACAACTTGCATGGAGAGAACTTGCAAAAAAAAGAGCAATTCAACCAATGGGACATGTTTTGCACTTAGGGGCCTGTGTTCTACACTTGCAAAAGTAAAAGAGGGAGCCATTGGACAATTCCTTTCCTTGGGAACGACGAGCTCTTATGCCTGCCACCCAAAGTTGAGGTCCAATAAGAGTGTCCTGTAGTGGAATGTTCTAAACACCAATCTACCAAGAGAGACCTTTTTCCCAATGGAAATGTTTCTTAGCAAAAGCACTTTGAACTAACCCTACAAAAAGATCTCGAACCAATATAAATGACTTTTAGTGTAGATCTCTAAACCCCCGCTTGCAAAAGAAAATCATAGGCCAATAAGAGCAACTTTTAGTGGAACGATCTAACATTAAACTTGCAAAAATAAACCCTAATCAATAGCTTGAAGGTTTCCACTATATTACCCTAGGCCATATCAGGACTCTATTTTCCCTTGTTCTCCTCTAAAAAACCCTTGAGACTAAAACCTTTCAAGCTCATTTGGAAGCAATGGGTTGTAGGGTTTGGACAAGACTTATTCTTGGTTTCGATCTTAGCATGGTAAGAAGAAACATTTCTCAGTCTGTTAGAGTCTAGCCTTACTAGATTAGTCTTGATCATTTTTGTTCTCTGAGGTTGGTCCATCTATGGGAACCTTGAAGCTAGGAGCTGGGGGCTTGTGTTCTTTAAGAGGGCTTGGACTATAAAAAGGCATTGCGATCTTCTTTGGAAAGGTAAAGATTCTCAGGAAGCACAAACCTAACCATCATGCATTTTGTTTTTATTTTGTGTTTACCATCGTGTTTGCCATCGGGTTATGGTAGAGTCATGAGGACCATGGTTACCACAGGATGTGAGGTGTCAAGGGTAGAAAGATTACCCCTGGAGCTTTCTTTCATCAAGTACAACCTCTTTTTCTCTCAAGTCCACTGTTAAAACAAGTTGTGAACAAGTCGAATATGCATGTAGGATCTAAATAAAAGCATGCTAAAATGAGCCATGTGTGAGTAAATATACACCTTCAAACTACTAAAACATAAGACTAAGAGTCGTACTTCTTTCTCTCTTTGAAAGTTCCTTGACATCTTGTGAATATTGACCTTGACTTTGCAATCTTCCTCAGTCTACTCGAGTTTATCATCGGGATGGGTAGCTTTTATGGTGTTTTCTATGGTTTGACCAATTTATTATGTTCGATAGAGATGTGTTTAGAACTGGAAAGACTTACCATGTTGTCTCGAGATCTCTCAGTACACCTGTCAGAATAGCCCTGAGTAGTTATGTTCATTCATCCCAAAAAGGACTATGAACTCTTATTTCCAGAACTTCGTTTACTTTAGCTCAACCTTGGACTCCGTACATGATCTTTTTACTGTTCATATACCTTGTTTATATGATTCAATCCTTGGAACTCTACATGGTCATAAAATGTCAATGGAATTATCATGGAAAATGGGACTTCGGTCCAGCGACCCCAATGTCATTATGCACAAATAAGGTTTGTTCGACCCTGGGAGGAGTACCTGAAATATTCATTTCAACCATGAGAATATGGGTAGTGGTGTGGCATTGCATAGGTACAAAATGCTTGATTAGCGTGTCATGATAATTTCCATTACGAATGAATGAATATGTGAAATGTCTCTTGATATTGTTATCTAAAATTGTTCTGAAAAAGGCCATTATGTTACATAAGCGTGAAGTTGATATGATTGACATGTATATCTAACATCGAAATGATTGTTTTGAAAATTTTGAATTTGTTGTTGCAATCACGAAAATTTTCCTTAATTAAGATGATGCAAAATTATAAAAATATGAAAAATAGACCACACTTGCCACCAAAATAATTGTCAAACAAGTATAAATGCAAATAGGGCTAACTACCTTGGAATGATGAAAGAAAGGCCCAAAATACTCACTTATTTGAGAACATGGTTGCCACAATGACCTCGTTTTGAACATGGCCGCCAAAGAGACCACGTTCTATACGTGGTCGACAAACATGGCACCTTTAGCATGTGGTGGCTAGACAGGGTGTAGAGACCCTAGATATTTATGCCCGAGAAGGCTCCATATCCAGACTCTCCTCCCGCAAACAGAGTGAAGTCTTACAAGAGATATCACACACACGTGTCCAATAAGAATATAAAAGACAATCACATTATATAAAGATGCATGATAAAGTACATGATCTCATACATATATATATAATTACATTGTCCCAATACATTAATACATGTCCAAAAGAAAAGTACATCAACTTAGGGCATACCCCGAGGTGTACAACAAGAGCAAAAGCTCACTCTACTGTTGGTGGTAGGAATTCGCCCTCAAGAACCACGCTCACTGCTAAACACTTGAAAGTATACTATAGAGGTTTGAGCCTCACAAGTCACCGGCTCAGCAAAGAAACCTCTAGAACAATGCAGGTAACCAACGTGTAATCACAAAGACCAGGTGCAATTCTTAACCACGTTAGTCAGAACTAATATAACAATTTAAAGGAAAGACAAGAACAACAAGAGTAATAGGAAATTAATATAAATAACAAGAATTACCCTATGAGCTCAGTTAACACCAAAAGAAACAAAATTAAAGATAGTTAAACAATAACACTAAATAATGAGATACCATGAACCATAATCATTGAATCAACTATGTAGCTACCTGGAAGAAGGTCAACATTAAACCACATTCTCAAGACACCATGGAGCCCTAACCATAAGCTCACCGGGCTAAAACATCTATTACTTAGATATAAACATAATCTATTATAGCTTGACAACTTGACAACCAACTAGTACAACATACGAGAGTAACCATTACAATTATAAAAAGCCCGAGTTAGAAAGTACGACGCTACCACTCGAAACATGGTACCTGGATAGCTAGTCTAGGACCTGCATCGGACAAGAAAGGTTTCTCAGTCTCACCGTGGATGAAAGGTATAATAGTGGCTCCATGTAAGGCCCTCGAATTTTCGTCGCATTATTTGTATTTGTGTGTGTATATTTGTGCTTGTGTATGTATATACATATTTATGTACGTATTAATTAGTACAATTACGTGTGCATGTGTTTATACTAGATGTAAATAATGCATGTATTGAATGGTGATAGTATGGATACACTACCATATACATATTGCATGTATATATGCATGGCATGCATAGTTTTCTGCATGTTTTAGAGTTCTGGCCGAAGGCCAGATTGGCGTCAATATCAGGACGTCGATGAGGTGTCAGCGTCCACCCATGGACGCCAACACTAATCCTGGCGTCTAACGATGTGGACGCCGATTTCTCTGACCTGCATGCGTTGCAGAGCCAGAAATTCCGGAAACAAGGTAGCTCACCCATTGGGGAGCTGTCCCCAACGGCTCTGAGAGCCATCTTGTCACCCTGTGAGTGGGAGAGAAGCCTCTCCCATATGTCTAAACCCGAATCTGCTCCCCAACCCCTCTCTTCACCCTTTTGCAAGAGAGAAACAAGAGGAGAAAACCCTATTTCGGACTGTGAGAAAACCCCATCTTTGCAGCCCAAAATCCAACTTCTGAAGCTTTGTCCGGCGTTCTACTGCAACTGGAGGCTAGAGGGATCATCGAGGAAGGCCTCCCCGACATTTCTTTGCTGTGGAGATCATCCAAGAGCCCGGAGGAAGGAGATCTTGGAGGACATTTCTGCACTTCTTGGGACGGCCCAAGGAGAGCTTCTCGAGCATTTAGATCCATTGGAGCAATTTTCTAGAGGCAAGTGACCCTACCATAAGGTTCCCGTATGAGTCTAGGATGGGTTTAACATTTTTGTGTATTTTTCTTCGTGTCCTTGACCCCCAAATTCACCCCAACTTGAGAGCTCGGGTCTGTGTTTTGCACAGACATGAACTTAACGGCAAGCGATCATGCCGTTAACCTCCTTTTGACGGCCAGAGCTTGACGTCTAGTTCTTCAGGACAGAACAGAAGCCTGTTCTCTCCTTCTATACTACTATATTCGATGGGTTTTCGTGATGAGGATATATGGTAACCCTATACACTATGTATACTGGTAAATGTGGTGTGTGGATGAGTCATGATGTGTGGTGGTGAATGTTAGAGATTATTATCCCATGAAATTTCAAGCATGATTTGTTGATGATCTTGCCAAAACCGACTAGTCTGAGTGCCCTAAGTTTTGTCAGATCATGAAGTTAGTGGATCAGTATATGTGTACTCAAATTTTGGAAAATTCTCCATGCTTATCTGAATTATTACGCTTTCTGAAATTGAATTTAGAAAAGCATGTGTAGGGTTATAAAACCTTGAGAAAATGGTATGTTGTTCAGAAAACTCTGAAGAAATTCTATGATTATGGGCATGTTAGAGTTCAGACAGTAAGTGGCAAAAATGTATGATAGTGTTAAACTCCATGTCAACTTAAATTATGAATGGCATGCTAAATAGGTATTTGATTTTCTGTAAATTCTATTTAGCTCAGAAAAATCTGAAAAATTGAAGGTATGATCTTGAACCCGAAAATAGCATGTGGTTAAATTTCCAGGTCATTTGGACCAGTATATAAGGAGTTATGCACTTTTTCCATGTGAAATGTAAAAATTTATGCATGTCATCGTAAAGTGATTAGATATCGTTTAAACCCAACCTGATTGGTGAATTTACTGTGTGTTAAACTCCTGAAATCTGTAGTGTCATGTCAGGAAAATAGAGATATGCATGTGAGTGAGAAAGTGAATGGGATGAAAAGTGATATGTGTAAAACCATGTGTAAAATCGGTAAAATGTGTAAATGTGTAACTGTGCCAATGTGACACTGCTTCCGTAGAGGGCAGTGGAACTGTATCAGGGAAAAGTCCCCCTGAGAAAGTTCAATGTGTAAGTGACCCTAAGGGCATTAGGGGGAAATCCTGGAGGTGGACAAGTACCACTGGTTAGGGTGGAGACTTGTTCTCCCGGTCTGCGCAGTCCAAGAGTCGCCATTGTAATGCCTAGATGGCGTCTATGTGTAATGTGATGTGTATATGTCCTTCTTTGGTGGTTTGGACTATGTGTCACGGCACCTAAAATGTGAATGTGTAATGTGTAATGTGTATGTGTTCATGTGTTAATGTGTAAGTGAACAATGTGAAATGTGTATGTGCAAAGTGCAACCATGTGAATTGGAAACTTGTGTAAAGAAAATGTGAAACTAAAAATGTGAGAATATGACATTGAAATCCATGTGAGACAAATCTGAAACCATGTGAAATCAGTAATTTCATGTTGTTATCATCATGTTTATATGTGCGAAAATGTCTAGAATCCATGTTAGGGATAATTGATGAGCACGTGTACAAAATAGCATGATTGGTTGTTCACATGGTATGTTTTAAACAACATTGTAGCTCTCATGTGTAGGTTTACAGCCATTAAACCATGTGAAACCAGCAACTTAAAGCATGTGAAAATGTCTATGTATGTGCTTAGGAACATGTAAAATCCATGCTAGTTGTGTTTTCCTTCATATATGCACAGTGTTCATGTTGGTAGCTCTCATGTCTTGGTTCTTTAAAGGCAAAATTTCACGAGTAAATTGAATAGAGAGCATGTGATAGGTAAGTTTTATTCTTAGAAATCTGAAAGCATGATCCATGTATTAAATTGTAGAACTTTCATGATAGGTTGCAACTTTCAAATGACTAGCATGCCATATGTTGAAATTTGTGAATGTGCATGTAGAAACCGCTATGACTTATACGTGTATGTTATGAGTAGTGTTGCTTGCTGAGTCTTTAAGACTCACTTCTTGCTTCGGCGTACAGGTATAGACGGTGACGAGACTCTCGTGGAGGAGACGGTAGAGACGGACTCCGAGCGCGGAGTTTAGATTGTTGGAGCAGTGTACCCCTTTTGTGTTTTCATAGTATGTAAAAGTGAATATTGTATTAGTTATCATGGAAAAAGGTATAGTGTGGACATGTGTATTAAATTTTCAGCAATTTAAATTATGTGAACTTTTAGCTCTTAATGTTAATTGCAAATTTCATGTATGTTTAATGTGGATGATGAATGAATGAAGACAGTTGTCTTTTACTTCCGCTACTCTGTTGTATATTCGCGTGTATCTCAGCTGTTTGTATCGTTTGGGTAAATGTCCCACTGTGATGACGCTTGCTATACCGACGTGGGTTGGTATAACCGTACCGGTATAATGAGGGCCGTCACAGAGATTGGTATCAGAGCGACCGGTTGAGATTGCACATGAATATACCTAAGTCATCATCCCCATTGCATGCTAAGTATGTCCACATGTGTAGAAAACACTAATAAGAAGTGAAAGATAGATAAGAAAATGGTTAGAAAACTTAGTAACCTAGCTCTAATGGTGGCTGAAATTTTATTACAGCCATGGCTTCGAGAGGTAGGCGTGGTGGAGCGTCGGCCCGTGAGGACGAGCCGCGACGTGATGAGCAGGCGGAGCAACAGGCCCCGGCACCGCAAGGCCTGTACTTCCCCCACCGCCGCCTGTGGATTACGGAGTATTCATGCAAGGTCTGGTGCAAGCCATGCAGACGCAGGCTCATACCCAGGCAGCACTCCAGGCACAGTTGGAGGCCCAGGTAGAATAATGAAACAACTAGTAGTTTGCTATTTAAATTGCATGATATTGTGTTTATTGTGTATTGCCTATTGTTTAATGTAGCAGGCTCAGGCACCAGCTCAGGACCATGGTGGACCTCCCATCATGGAGCGATTCAAGAGGATGACCCCACCCTCTTTTAAGGGGGAGAGTGATCCATTAATGGCAGAAAGTTGGTTAAGGGAGACAGAGAAAATCTTCCGAGCCATCAGGTGCCCTGATGAGGATAAGGTGACATTAGCCACCTACATGCTACAGGTAGACTTTTAATTTTGTATGTTTGTATGTTCTGCTTAAGTTAGAATTTGTTAGTTGGTGCTTATGAAGGTGTATTGCAGGAGAGAGCGGATGTATGGTGGTCCTCCCTACTACGTACACGCTTTGAGGACGGAGCAGTAGACGTGGCGTGGGACGCGTTCGTGAGGCTCTTTCGAGCCAAGTTCGTCCCAGAGCATATCCAGGACAAGATGGAGCAGGAATTTCTCTCCCTGACGCAAGGCTCCATGACTGTGCTGGAATACGAGGCAAGGTTTTCTGAACTTTCTAAGTATGCACCGCATATCGTAGAGGATGAGCGCAGGAAGACGAAGAAGTTCGTGATGGGACTCAAGCCATCACTGCGGACGAGACTCGTGGCGTTTGACCACCGCACGTTGGACGAGGCCCTCAGTGCTGCCTGCAGGCAGGAGGGAGAAATGGAGCAATATCTGGAGGAAAAGAAGGCTTCGCAGAAGAGGCCGGCAGCGACATTCCAGCGGCAGGATAAGAAGAAAACGGTGTACCAGACACCGCAGCGATCCGTGACAGTCAGCAGCTCTCAGGTACCTTCTGTACGTTCCCCTGGTGTGAAGAAAGAGTGTCCCCATTGCGGGAAGACACATGGTGGTTCCGAGTGTTGGTTGGTAGCGGGTAGATGCTTGAAGTGCGGGAGCAGCGACCACAAGATCAAGATTGCCCAAGACTTCAGCAGGGAGCTCAGCGTGGAGCGCCAGCCCCAGCAGTAGCGGCAGCCGCGCCAGCTACAGGAAGACCAGGAAGGCCTCGAGCCCCAGCTCGAGTGTTTGCTTTAGCTCGCGAGGACGCCGAGCAGGCGGAGCATGTCACCGAAGGTACGGTTTTGCTTTTAGGTGTGCACGCTCGGGTTTTGTTTGATACGGGTGCTACTCACTCGTTCATTTCCGAGCGGTTCGCTAGGCAGTTAGCCCTAGAGTCAGGCGTAGAGTCTGAGGAGTTAGAGGTCCCTTTGTCTGTGCACACCCCTGCGGGTACGGTATCGACTAGGAAGTGCATTCCGTCGTTACCTGTGTGCATTGAGGATAGAATCCTAGATGGGTGTTTCTTCTTGCTAAAGATGAAGGACTATGATGCTATTCTTGGTCTGGATTGGCTAGAGGAGCACTATGCGTTAGTGGATTGTCGTCGGAAGAGGATTGTTTTCCGCATTCCTGGTGAGGACGAGTTCTCTCATCCCTTGCCAAGGAACTTGGCTGGAAAGTTAGTCATCTCTGCCATGAAGGCGATGCGCATGGTAAACAAGGGTTGTGACGCTTTTCTTGCCAGCGTGGTGTTAGTGCCAGAGGCTGATGAGTCACTTACTCTTGCGGAGATTGAGGTAGTGCAGGATTTTCCAGATGTCTTTCCTGATGACTTGTCTGGATTGCCACCGGATAGAGAGATAGAGTTTACCATAGAGTTGCTTCCGGGCACCTCTCCTATCTCGAAGGCTCCATATCGGATGGCACCTGCGGAGTTAGCCGAGTTGAGGAGGCAGTTGCAAGAGTTGCTTGATAAGGGATTTATTCGCCCTAGTGTTTCCCCTTGGGGCGCACCTGTATTATTCGTCAAGAAGAAAGACGGGTCACTTAGGTTGTGCATTGACTATAGGAAGTTGAACCAAGTGACTGTGAAGAACAGGTATCCCTTACCTCGTATTGATGACTTGTTTGACCAGTTGCGAGATGCATCAGTCTTTTCTAAGATTGACTTGCGATCTGGTTATCATCAGTTGAGGATTCGGAGTGAGGATGTGTCCAAGACGGCATTTAGAACCCGTTATGGACATTATGAGTTCTTGGTCCTTCCTTTCGGATTGACCAACGCCCCTGCAGCGTTCATGGATCTCATGAACCGGGTGTTTAGGCCTTATTTAGATAGCTTTGTCGTAGTGTTTATTGACGATGTGTTGGTCTACTCTCCGGATGAGGCCACCCACCGTCAGCATTTGAGGTTAGTGTTAGAGGTTCTTCGTGAGCACAAGCTGTATGCAAAATTCAGCAAGTGCGATTTTTGGTTGCGCGAGGTTCATTTCCTCGGGCATGTTATCTCCGGCGCTGGTGTTGCAGTTGATCCAGCGAAGGTCCAGGCAGTTATGGATTGGGAGGTTCCCAAGACCCCTTCGGAGATTCGTAGTTTTATTGGGTTAGCTGGTTACTATCGGCGATTCATTGAGGGTTTCTCATCCATCGCCGCCCCCTTGACAAAGCTGACCAGGAAGGGTGAGAAGTTCGTATGGTCTGAGGCATGTGAGCGTAGCTTCCAGCTATTGAAGGCTAAGCTTACTTCTGCTCCGGTATTGGTATTGCCTAGTGGTCTAGAGGGCTTTGCCATTTATACGGATGCGTCTCAGATTGGTTTAGGCTGTGTGCTCATGCAGCAAGAAAGGGTAGTGGCTTATGCTTCTCGTCAGTTAAAGGAGCATGAGAGGAACTATCCGACTCATGACTTGGAGCTCGCAGCAGTGGTTCATGCACTAAAGATCTGGAGGCACTATCTTTATGGTGTCAGATTTGAGGTGTTTACCGACCACAAGAGCTTGAAGTATCTTTTCTCCCAAAAGGAATTAAACCTGAGGCAGAGAAGATGGATTGAGTTCTTGAAGGACTATGACTTCGACCTTCAGTATCACCCTGGAAAGGCGAATGTCGTAGCGGATGCTCTTAGTAGAAAGAGGTCTTCGCTCCAGCAGGATTGGAAGATGTTGGAGGATGCGGCGTACTCTATGACCGAGTTAGAGCCATCGCTGTGTCAGGCTTTTGTAGCTCAGCTATCCCTTAGATCCTCTGTTTTGGATGAGGTGATCGAGCAACAGGAAGCCGACCCTAGATTGTTAGAATTAGTGGGTAAGGCGGGCATTGCTCGTGATGAGGACGGTGTGATTAGATTTCAGCACCGTGTTTGTGTCCCTGATTTAGTAGATGTCCGTGAGCATGTGTTAGCGGAGGCTCATAGATCGCGATTCTCTATTCATCCGGGTAACACTAAGATGTATCAAGACCTGAAGAGATCATTTTGGTGGTCCGGCATGAAGAAAGATGTTGCGGATTATGTGTCTAGATGTCTAGTATGTCAGCAAGTGAAGGCCGAGCGACAGCGACCATCCGGCCTTATGCAGAGGATGGATATCCCAGTGTGGAAGTGGGAAGCTGTCACTATGGACTTCGTTTCGGGTTTGCCTCGATCTAGAAGGGGCAATGACTCGATTTGGGTAGTTGTAGATAGATTCTCGAAGACTGCTCATTTCTTGCCTATGAAGAAGAAGCAGTCAGTAGAGAGTTTAGCTAGATTGTATGTTAGTAGTGTCATTAGATTGCATGGTGTGCCGAAGTCGATCATTTCGGATCGAGATCCGAGATTTACTTCGAGGTTGTGGAAGGGTCTTCAGGATGCTTTAGGTTCGGAGCTGAAGCTCAGTTCGGCGTTTCATCCCCAGACCGATGGACAGTCCGAGAGGACTATCCAGACGCTCGAGGATATGTTGAGAGCGTGTGTTCTGGATTGGAAGGATGATTGGGAGCGTCATTTACCTCTTGTGGAGTTCGCATACAACAACAGCTTTCATGCTAGTATTGGTATGGCTCCATTCGAGGCGTTGTATGGTAGGCCCTGCAGATCTCCGTTATGTTGGGAGGAGACTGGTGATAGGCAGTTGATCGGACCGGAGTTAGTTCAGGAAACTTCGGATAAGATCCAGCTTATCAGGAAGAGGCTTGTTGCGGCACAGGATAGGCAGAAGAGTTATGCCGACAACAGGAGAAAGGATTTGGAGTTCGAGGTTGGCGATCATGTCTTCTTGAAGATATCGCCTACTCGTGGTGTCGTAGATTTGGCAGGCATAGCAAGCTAAGCCCTAGATTCATTGGCCCATATGAGATTCTCAGACGTTTGGGCAGCGTGGCATATGAGCTAGCATTACCCCCAGCTTTGGCTAGCGTTCACCCTGTATTCCACGTATCTATGCTCAGGAAGTATGTCCGAGATCCGTCTCATGTGATTAGTCATGAGCCAGTGGAGATCCAGCCAGATCTTTCGTATGTCGAGCAACCAGTAGCTATTCTTGACCGGAAGGTTCAGCATCTCCGGAACAAGAGTATTGCGTCGGTGAAGGTCTATGGCGGAACTTCTCACGAGAGGAGGCTACTTGGGAGCTTGAGGATGCGATGAAGAAGAAGTATCCCCTTTTGTTTGAGTAGTGTCGTTCTAACTTCGAGGACGAAGTTTCTTTAAGGGGGAGAGGGTGTAAGGCCCTCGAATTTCCGTCGCATTATTTGTATTTGTGTGTGTATATTTGTGCTTGTGTATGTATATACATATTTACGTACGTATTAATTAGTACAATTACGTGTGCATGTGTTTATACTAGATGTAAATAATGCATGTATTGAATGGTGATAGTATGGATACACTACCATATACATATTGCATGTATATGCATGGCATGCATAGTTTTCTGCATGTTTTAGAGTTCTGGCCGAAGGCCAGATTGGCGTCAATATCAGGACGTCGATGAGGTGTCAGCGTCCACCCATGGACGCCAACACTAATCCTGGCGTCTAACGATGTGGACGCCGATTTCTCTGACCTGCATGCGTTGCAGAGCCAGAAATTCGGAAACAAGGTAGCTCACCCATTGGGGAGCTGTCCCCAACGGCTCTGAGAGCCATCTTGTCACCCTGTGAGTGGGAGAGAAGCCTCTCCCATATGTCTAAACCCGAATCTGCTCCCCAACCCCTCTCTTCACCCTTTTGCAAGAGAGAAACAAGAGGAGAAAACCCTATTTCGGACTGTGAGAAAACCCCATCTTTGCAGCCCAAAATCCGAACTTCTGAAGCTTTGTCCGGCGTTCTACTGCAACTGGAGGCTAGAGGGATCATCGAGGAAGGCCTCCCCGACATTTCTTTGCTGTGGAGATCATCCAAGAGCCCGGAGGAAGGAGATCTTGGAGGACATTTCTGCACTTCTTGGGACGCCCAAGGAGAGCTTCTCCGAGCATTTAGATCCATTGGAGCAATTTTCTAGAGGCAAGTGACCCTACCATAAGGTTCCCGTATGAGTCTAGGATGGTTTTAACATTTTTGTGTATTTTCTTCGTGTCCTTGACCCCCAAATTCACCCCAACTTGAGAGCTCGGGTCTGTGTTTTGCACAGACTTGAACTTAACGGCAAGCAATCATGCCGTTAACCTCCTTTTGACGGCCAGAGCTTGACGTCTAGTTCTTTGGACAGAACAGAAGCCTGTTTCTCCTTCTATACTACTATTTTCGATAGGTTTCCGTGATGAGGATATATGGTAACCCTATACACTATGTATACTGGTAAATGTGGTGTGTGGATGAGTTATGATGTGTGGTGGTGAATGTTAGAGATTATTATCCCATGAAATTTCAAGCATGATTTGTTGGTGATCTTGCCAATCCATGTTTTATGATTAGGACTAGTCTGAGTGCCCTAAGTTTGTCAATCATGAAGTTAGTGGATCAGTATATGTGTACTCAAATTTTGGAAAATTCTCCATGCTTATCTGAATTATTACGCTTTCTGAAATTGAATTTAGAAAAAACATGTGTAGGGTTATAAAACCTTGAGAAAATGGTATGTTGCTCAGAAAACTCTGAAGAAATTCTATGATTATGGGCATGTTAGAGTTTAGACAGTAAGTGGCAAAAATGTATGATGGTGTTAAACTCCATGTCAACTTAAATTATGAATGGCATGCTAAATAGGTATTTGATTTTTGTAAATTCTATTTAGCTCAAAAACATCTGAAAAATTGAAGGTATGATCTTGAACCCGAAAATAGCATGTGGTTAAATTTACAGGTCATTTGGACCAGTATATAAGGAGTTATGCACTTTTTCCATGTGAAATGTAAAAATTTATGCATGTCATCGTAAAGTGATTAGATATCGTTTAAACCCAACCTGATTGGTGAATTTACTGTGTGTTAAACTCCTGAAATCTATAGTGTCATGTCAGGAAAACAGAGATATGCATGTGAGTGAGAAAGTGAATGGGATGAAAAGTGATATGTGTAAAACCATGTGTAAAATCGGTAAAATGTGTAAATGTGTAACTGTGCCAATGTGACACTGCTTCCGTAGAGGGCAGTGGAACTGTATCAGGGAAAAGTCCCCCTGAGAAAGTTCAATGTGTAAGTGACCCTAAGGGCATTAGGGGGAAATCCTGGAGGTGGACAAGTACCACTGGTTAGGGTGGAGACTTGTTCTCCCAGTCTGCGCAGTCCAAGAGTCGCCATTGTAATGCCTAGATGGTGTCTATGTGTAATGTGATGTGTATATGTCCTTCTTTGGTGGTTTGGACTATGTGTCACGGCACCTAAAATGTGAATGTGTAATGTGTAATGTGTATGTGTTCATGTGTTAATGTGTAAGTGAACAATGTGAAATGTGTATGTGCAAAGTGCAACCATGTGAATTGGAAACTTGTGTAAAGAAAATGTGAAACTAAAATGTGAGAATATGACATTGAAATCCATGTGAGACAAATCTAAAACCATGTGAAATCAGTAATTTCATGTTGTTATCATCATGTTTATATGTGCGAAAATGTCTAGAATCCATGTTAGGGATAATTGATGAGCACGTGTACAAAATAGCATGATTAGTTGTTCACATGGTATGTTTTAAACAACATTGTAGCTCTCATGTGTAGGTTTACAGCCATTAAACCATGTGAAACCAGCAACTTAAAGCATGTGAAACTGTCTATGTATGTGCTTAGGAACATGTAAAATCCATGCTAGTTGTGTTTTCCCTTCATATATGCACAGTGCTCATGTTGGTAGCTCTCATTGTATGGGCAGCTAGATATTCTGCTTTCTATGCCTTAAAGCAGGATCTATTAAATCAAAAGATCCACTATCCCATTTCCTTGGACAGATTTCTCCATAGGGCCAGTTTTGGCAAGAGTACTTACTACAGATTCTTTTTGGACAAAACTCAGTATGGCGAATTCTTAGAGCAGCAAAGGCAACTCTACATTCAGAGGAACATCCCTTCCATGGGACCCTCCTTCTCAGTTGCCTCTGGCGTTTTTCTGCAAATTTTTGAGGACCTTGAGATCAAGGCATGGGCTGTTATCTCACAGCATGCCTCCTTATTATCTCCTCTGTATTATCTTTCTCCATCTTAATATAAATCTTTCTCTCTTCTTTGTCTCACAGCTTATCTTTTTGCTTAATGACAAAATGGGTTAGACAACTAACGTAAATCTGAAAAACATATTTCATTTTTTGTATGATGTTAGTATATTTTGTCATCATCAAAAAGGGGGAGATTGATGACCAAACTGTCCCCATAATAAATATTTCTATTTATTTATATATTAATTTTGATGATTAACAAAATAACACTAATGGATTTCTTGAGCCTTGAGAACAGGAAAAAAAAAAAAATGAAAGATCAAGACAATCTGGTAAGTCTCATCACACTTCTATCCAAGTCTTTGTATCGACTTCTTTGATAAGCAGAACGATTTCCTCTCTGACCAGGAAAACTCAAAACAAATCGATACCGTATCGACTTCTTTGATAAGCAGAACGATTTCCTCTTTGACCGGGAAACTCAAAGCAAATCGATATCATAACGATTTCTTTAGAATTCATAACGATTTCTTTAGAGTTCATAACGATTTCTTTAGAGTTCATAACGATTTCTTTACTATTCATAACGCCTTGCTTTGTATAACGATTTCGTGTAACGATTTCCTTACAACTTGATAATCATAACGATTTCGTGTAACGATTTCCTTACAACTTGATAATCATAATGATTTCGTGTAACGATTTCCTTACAACTTGATAATCATAACGATTTCGTGTAACGATTTCCTTACAACTTGATAATCATAACGATTTCGTGTAACGATTTCCTTACAACTCGATAGTCATAACGATTTCTTGTAACGATTTCTTCAGAACTCGCAACGACTTGCTTGTTGTAACGACTTCATAAGTTATCACAACGATTTCCTTACAGTTCATAACGACTTGCTATAATTCATAACGATTTCATAAGTTATGAAGACAGCAAGATTCTTTTTATCAAATTTCTTAATGCATCAGTATAATGCCTTTTTAACAGCGTTGAAAAGTCAAAGTCATATCTTGTCCGTTGACTGCTATGCATTTAATGCTCTCTGATCGTATCTCCCATGCATGCAGACAATATCTTCCATTTCTATGCTACTCTGTCTACGTACTTTTTTAGACAGAAAGGAACCTTACTATATACTGCAATATCTGTTCCATCTCAACTAACAATAGACAGCAGTCTTAGCTGTCTTCTATTTATTGATGATATGCTTACAGATATCTGACAAGACTCATCTGGACAACGTTGGACTCAAGATACAAAGTTCTATGACATCTCTTTGGCGTGTACACAAGGATAAAAGACTGACGATCAGAAGCTTCCTCTGTGACCAGTCTAACGTACACAAGGATAAGAGACAACGGACTCTTCAACGTTCGAATTTGAATCAGCAGTTTAAATAGAAGACTCAAGACGGAAAAGAGAATGTAGGGAGAAACATCGTTTGTTTTTAGAAGAAGAAAGAAATCCATCTCTTCGAGTCCTCAGAAGATTGAAACAAGAGCGAAGCTTCCACTCCAACCTTGTTCTTAGCTCTTAGCTCTCTGTGATCAAAAATAGTTTTATTTGTGAGAGCTTGTGTAGTCCTAGGAGAGAAAAACCTTGTTAAATATCTTTCTCTCTAGGGGGCTTAGTAGCTTCAGTGTGTAGCTGTTCAAGCTAAAGTCTGAAGCCTGTTTCCTCACCCTTTTCTTATTAGATTGTGTTCCCTTCAGGACGAAGGAAGACCTGGTGGTATCCAGGGTGGTTGTTGTTCCCTTCAGGCTGAAGGAAGACCAGTTGAGGCTGGGTGTAAGGATCCTTAAGGGGGATTGTACCCTTGGTAGTGAAATCCTGAGGTATTGCTCAGGGACTGGACGTAGGTCTCCTGTGGAGAGGAGTTCCGAACCAGGATAAAAATCCTTGTGTCTTGTGGATGTGTTTTGTGTGATTGTTGTCTTGTTTGCTCTAACTCTAACCTTGTTATTAAGTTGTGCAATCCTTTCAGTAAACAGGTTTCAATCAGAGATCGAAGTTTTTTAATAACCCATTCACCCCCCCTCTGGGCTAGCTAGCTGGGCAACACTCATGTCTTGGTTCTTTAAAGGCAAAATTTCACGAGTAAATTGAATAGAGAGCATGTGATAGGTAAGTTTTATTCTTAGAAATCTGAAAGCCTGATCCATCTATTAAATTGTAGAACTTTCATGATAGGTTGCAACTTTTAAATGACTAGCATGCCATATATTGAAATTTGTGAATGTGCATGTAGAAACCGCTATGACTTATACGTGTATGTTATGAGTAGTGTTGCTTGCTGAGTCTTTAAGACTCACTTCTTGCTTCGGTGTACAGGTATAGACGGTGACGAGACTCTCGTGGAGGAGACGGTAGAGACGGACTCCGAGTGCGGAGTTTAGATTGTTGGAGCAGTGTACCCCTTTTGTGTTTTCATAGTATGTAAGAACTTGAATATTGTATTAGTTTATCATGGAAAAAGGCATTATTGTGGACATCCATGTATTAAATTTTCAGCAATTTAAATTATGTGAACTTTTAGCTCTTAATGTTAATTGCAAATTTCATGTATGTTTAATGTGGATGATGAATGAATGAAGACAGTTGTCTTTTACTTCCGCTACTCTGTTGTATATTCGCGTGTATCTCAGCTGTTTTTATCGTTTGGGTAAATGTCCCACTGTGATGACGCTTGCTATACCGACGTGGGTTGGTATAACCGTACCGGTATAATGAGGGTCGTCACACTCCACCACCACACTACATAAGTAAAAGAATTGTGGAGACCAACCAACACCATTGTGTCATTGTAGATCCACGTTTGACACACCTCTACAGGTTCCGAAGCTCGCAAAGTGAGGCTAGTGGAAAATACAGGACTAGTTAGGGATCAATACGTCTACTGGTGTCCGTCCCCCAACCACGAGCGCACTACAAGCGACCAGACTAAAAGATAGCCAAAACACAAGTTGTTTCCCCACTGTCGTCTTTCCCTCAACCGGACCTACAACTCGACAAACGAGTGAGGGTGTCCAGGAAGATGACACAAACCTTTATGATACACACAGTACCGGGACAAACCTAGAGCACACACGTGCCAAGCTCACAAAAAACCTGGGATACCTAACTGGAGAGACATTCTGGATAAGCACTAGACCACTGTATTCGGCAAACTACACAATCCACACTAATCATTATCGATCATTAATTAAACCTTTAAGCCTCATGCTTACAACCATTAACTCTTATAGTGTAGCAACTTGAAATTTTCAAATAATAATAATAAATAAATTGGAAAATCAAAGAAAAAGGAAATTAATTCAAACCCATTAAACAAAAAGAAGTAATGGATTTTGTTAAATGGACCCTCCAATAATTATTGGGCAAAAATAGGGATTTTTAAAATATGAATAATAGAGTAATACCCAAAATTAATATATTTAATATTGCCTAAAAAGAAAGGGGCTATTAAATCATTAAAATAGTGAGTATGGGTTGGAATTGGATTCCTAACCCTACCCTAATTAGTTGGCCATGAAATTGCAACCCAACCTAACCCAAATAGGAGGTGGAAAGCTTGGAAGGTTGAGAGAAATTAAGAAATCTCGGAATTAAAAGGGAATTAGAGTCATAATAGGAAATGGAAACCAAGGGAGCTTAAATACTCCCCAATCTCTTCATGGCCGGCCCTAATGCATGGCAGAGGGTTGCTGGGCGTGGAGAAGAGGCCAAGGAAAGGGAGAACTCGTGGGGAGAAGGATTGCTCAAGCCCCAACCCGTGTTCTTCAAGTTCTAAGCCCTGGGAGACAAAACGACTCAAAGGTAGGCATTCTCACAGGCTAAACTTAATTAAATTCGTCTATAGGTTGTTCCAAACATCAGGAACAAAAGCCCTCTTGTTGCTCTATTTTTTGTCGAGCCAATCTTTTGTTCTTAATTTTTGAAGTTCTTCAACCCCCTTGACCTCAAACCCTCATGTTAAATCCAGATCTCTATGTTCTGTTGCTCCCATGCCACGAAATTTTAACTGGAGATACTGATGGTTGTTAGGCATTGTTTGCCCCTAAAAGCCCCAATTTTCATCCAGTATCCTACTTGAATTAAATCTTTTACCTTCACTGTACACTGTTCTGTGTTCATCGAGCATGTTTATGTTTAAAACCTATCCAGACCTTGATGATTTACGAATTCCTATTTATTGTGTATACCCTCGCATGTCTAGATTAGTTTGCAGGTGATTTTGTAATTTTTTATCAACTGTGCATCGAGTTCTTAATTTTTGAACGACCCTATATCAAAATAAGGAAACTTGGACCGCAATCCAAGGAATGGTCTTTTTCCCGCTCGGACTCAGGCGCAGGACCTGAGAATGCGACGGCTCGATAGGCCGCGTTCTCAGGGCTGATCGCAACCAGCAACCTGTCACGTTCTGAACGCGACAGACACTGGCGTCGCGTTCTGGTTCCCTGACCTGAACGACCCATCGTGACCCTTGATTGACCCTGTCGCGTTCTGTAAGTACCCTGTCGCGATCCTTATAGGGGTACGTTACGTTTTGAACTTTTGCATGAAAACCCCGTACTTTATTAATCTTGATGTTCTACAGTAACCACATACATTGTTAATGGTCTTAAACACAGTAAACGAAGTTGTTAAACTTGGATATATAATTGTTAATTAATAGTCATTCACTTGATCTTTTCATCTCCATGATTCTATTTAACACATGTACATACTTGAAACCATCCAATAAGACTTGACTTGGCATTAAAATATTTCATAATATATCTGGTAATTTATTTCAATAATGTATTTAAATTTCCCTATTTTAAATGGACTTGTCTTCGTTTCTCGCGATGTTTGGGAATACCGTTACCGATGCTCCACTGTTCTAGAATTCCTTTGGAACGTCGAGCACTTGTTTCTATATATACACTTTCTCTTGACTTGGAAAAACTCTCCGTCGGATATTCCTTCTGCCGGACTAATGAATCCTTGCTCAAGGCCTCCATAAGACTCCTCTGTCCATGGATTCCCACACGGCCGATGAGCTGGTTGTACCCTAACACCTACGATACCCTTAGGGATCAATATGATCCAAAACTGCTTTTGGAAGATCACTTTTATCTTGAATCACACCGGACCTCTGGACTTGTGCATAATAGGGCCAGTGGAAGGGTAGTGAATTCCACTTGACTACCAACACCAATATGCGTGTTGTGCAATTGTTACTATCGCCCGTTTACTCGACGTGCAATGTGCTATGACCTGTAGTTCTCATCTATACTCTACTCGCTCATCTGCTCACACTCTCTCTGCTATCTCGTCTTTTCATCTAGTACTCTCATCTATTTCTTGGTACTATCTATTGGCCATTTGACTGATTGTCTAAAGATAAACAAAATGACTAATGCCTGGCAATATATGAAGGGCTCGGTCTAGTCCTGGGAGGTGCGCTCAAAAGTGCTATTTGCCTGCGGGAGTTAATTGACCAGAGTGTTTGGCATTACACTCAAGTGCTATCTATCTCGACTATCTAAATGACAATCAAAGTGCTCTACTATACTCGTTGTGCTATTGTTGTACATTGTGCTATGGCCATCCTGCTCTGTGCTATATTTGGAAACTTGTGCTATTTCAATCTTGTGCTATTGTGCTATTTCTTGCGTTACTTAACTCTCGCTCTCTATCATTAGTTACTCTGCTCTTTAATACATTAATCATTTAAAGCATGCCTGATCATGAGATTTAAGTCCTACTGGGCGTTATCGCTCACCCTGCATTATTTGGTTTGTGTTCTCAAGTGAGGCCAATGATGATACATATACTCAAGAGGACGGGAATAACCAAGAGTGAAGTCAAGAGTACCCTGGCGTCTTAGTATTATGTTAGAGTCTGAGTTTAATCTTTTACTTTTATTCAATGTAATTGGGCTCTATAAAATGGCTCTGATATTAGTGGTTGTAATAGAAATTTGAGGAATTATCAATGAGACGCATTTGCTTTAGTATTTATTCTTTGTCCAATGGTTTGATGTCTTTTATACGCTCTGTATCCGTTTACTTGCAACTGCCTCACGTTCCGATATTCTGCGTCGGGGCGTGACAGTTTTGTGGTATCAGAGCCTAGGTTGTTCTTAAGTATAGGATGATCTAGGTTGACTAGCCTCGACTAGAGTCAGTTACCCTACCTATGTGAGATGTGGTTAGAACCATGAGTAACTAGTTAAAATAAACCCACACACGCACAAATTAAATTCCATATCAATATCATAACAACAAGTTACTTTTGTAGGAACTTAAGCAACTAAGATGACTGCTGAACGTGCTCAGATGAGGGGAATGCAACAAACCATCCAAGAACTCACCCGTTCGCTTCTGTAAGAAGGTGGAGGGAATCGCGACGGTGCAGGCGAGCTGCATCGTAACTTCAAGAGCTTGAACCCACCTAGGTTTAGTGGTTCCACAGATCCAGACGAGGCCGAGTACTGGCTGAAGGAGACGGAAAGAATTTCTGTGTTATGCAATGTGCAGCTGGGGATAAGCTGCTACTAGCTACTTTCCAACTAGAAAAGGACGCTCCCGCTTGGTGGGAATCAGTGGAAGTGACCAGAGCAAATTGTCAATTTACTTGGGCTGAATTCAAGGAGGCTTTCAACTCTAAGTACTTCTCGGAGTGCGTGCAAGAAAGGAAGGCCACAAAATTTGCTGCTCTTAAACAGAGGAGCCTATCTATGGCTGAATATGAAGCACAATTTTCAAGACTGGCCCGATATGCTGACCATCTAGTAAATACAGAGAAAATGAAGGCTAGTCGTTGCCTCAATGGCCTTAAGCCTCAGTAAATTACTCAACTGGCCCCTCTCGACATCCAAAACTATGCCAAGATGGTGAAGAAAGCTCAACTACTGGAAGATGCTACGGACTTCACCGATCGTATCAAGGGGAAGTTCGTGAAGAAAGAATTGACACCTGGCATGACATCTGCCAAGACAAACATCGGCAAGAAGCGTCCTTTCAGCATCACGGAAGGACCTAACCAGGAGAAGAAACCCAAAGTCTTCGTTCCCAATACTCCAGCGAAAAGCAACTGCAAGCATTGTGACAAGCTAGGTCACACAGCTGACGAATGCTGGAGGAAGGTCGGCGCATGTCTGCGCTATGGAAGCCGTGAGCACCGTATCCCCGAGTGCCCACTACTGAAGGAGAATGAGAGGCGCACTAGTGCACCTAAGAAACAGAGAAGACTGCAAGCCCTGCGTGATGAAGAGCCCGCTGAGGAAGGTGGCGTGGTAGAAGGTACCCTTCAAGTCTTCTCTCTATCAACATTTGTTTTATTTGATATTGGAGCAACCCATTCATTCATATCTCAAAATTTTGCTGATACCTTGGATGCTAAACCTATATCTATGGGGTGTGAATTCTCTGTCACAACACCACTGGGAGAGAAAGAGAAATTGAACAAATACTTTCCATCTGCCGATGTAATGATCGAAGACCATAACTTAAAAGCCGACCTGGTGTGTATGCCCATGGAAGGCTATGATGTGATTTTGGGAGCCGACTGGTTGTCCACTCATGGGGCAAGTGTTGACTGTAAGAAAGGGAAAGTTACTTTTAGTGATTTCCCTATGTTGTCTTTCACTGGGATTAGACATAAGAGACAGATGTCTCTAGTCTCTGCCATAAAGGCCCACAACATGATAAGAAAAGGTTGCTTTGCTTTCCTTGCGGTCGTAATAGTTGAAATGAAGGGTTCTAAGATAAAAGACATACATAAAGTCCAGGACTACCCCGATGTGTTTCCCGAAGACCTGCCAGGGATTCCCCTGGAATGTGATGTCAACTTCGCCATTGAGTTGATCCCTGGAGCTGCCCCGGTATCGCGTCAACCATATCGGATGTCACCTACCGAGCTAAAGGAACTGAAAGCACAACTGATGGAGCTATTAGAGAAGGGATTCATCAGACCAAGTACTTCCCCATGGGGAGCACCTGTGCTGTTCGTTAAGAAGAAGGATGGATCGATGAGGCTATGCATAGACTATCGACAACTTAATCAGCTAACCATCAAAAACAAGTACCCATTGCCTCGAGTTGATGAACTTTTCGACCAGATATCTGGAACTCAATATTTCTCCAAGATTGATCTTCGATCTGACTATCATCAAATGAGGATCAAGGATGATGATATTTTCAAAACGGCTTTCAGGAGCAGGTATGGACACTATGAATTCGTCGTTATGCCTTGTGGTCTGACCAATGCTCCTGCGGCCTTTATGCAACTCATGAACAACATATACTGATCATACCTTGACAAGTTTGTGGTCGTCTTCATCGATGATATCCTCATATACTCCAAGATCAAAGAAGAACATGAAGAACATCTGAGGATAGCACTACAAGTCTTGCGAGACAACAAATTATATGCAAAGCTGAGCAAGTGCGAGTTCTGGCTCGAAGAAGTGTCCTTCTTAGGCCATGTCATCTCCAAGGACGACATCTCTGTTGATCCCTTCGAAGTTGAAGCTGTACTCAATTGGGAGAGACCAACCAATGTCACGGAAAATCAGAAGCTTCTTAGGATGGCTGGCTACTACAGGCGGTTCATAAAGGACTTCTCCAAGATCGCCGTTCCCCTCACGCGTCAGACACGAAAGGAGAATTTCTACTCCTGGAGTAAAGAGTGTGAGAAGAGTTTCCAAACTCTAAAAGAATGTCTTATCTCAGCACCTGTTCTCGCTCTTCCACTAGAGGGATAAGGTTTCTCCGTCTATACCGATGCCTCAGGAATTGGGCTAGGCTACGTACTGATGCAGAAGGAGAAGGTCATTGCTTACTCTTTGAGACAACTGAAGACGCATGAAGTCAACTACCCTGTGCATGATCTAGAGTTGGCTATCGTGGTCTTCGCCTTAAAAATCTGGAGACATTATTTATATGGTGAGCAATTCACTGTCTACTCAGACCATAAGAGCTTAAAGTATTTATTCTCCCAGAAGGAACTTAACATGAGACAGAGAAGATGGCTTGAATACATAAAGGATTTTGATTTCAACATCCAATACCATCCAGGCAAGGGAAATGCCATGGTTGATGCTCTTAGTAGGAAGCCGATGACATCTTTATCAAGTCTAGTTCTTGGCGAGATGCAACTACTAGAACAATTCGCAAGATTAGACTTGAACATTGAACATAGGGATGATCGAGTCTTGGTTGCCAATATCAAGATTCAATCTGACATGCTAGAAGAGATCAAAGCACAACAAGACAACGATCCATTCTTGGTTCGTGTCAAGGAAATATTAGCTGATAAACCAAACTTTGCTATGACCGAGGATGGAAGGCTTGTATTCCAAGGAAGGACATGTGTCCTCGACAATGAAGAACTAAAGAAAAAGTTAATGGACGAAGCACACCAGATGAAGTATACAATTCATCCTGGAGGTACCAAAATGTATCAAGACATGAAAAGAACCTTTTGGTGGCTGAATATGAAGAGAGAAGTAGTTGAGCATGCAGCTCACTGCCTTACTTGCCAACAGGTAAAGGCTGAACACATGCGCCCTGCTGGCGTGCTTAGACCATTAGATATTCTGGAGTGGAAATGGGAAAGCATTGGTATGGACTTCATCATGGGTTTACCAAAGACTCGTGGTGGAATCAACGCCATCTGGGTCATTGTCGACCGACTAACCAAGTCCGCACACTTTCTACCTATAAAGAGTAAGTGGTCTGTGGAGGTATTAGCCGCCCTATATGTCAAAGAGATCGTGAGACTGCATGGAATTCCATCATCCATTGTCTCGGATCGAGATCCGAGATTTACCTCTCACTTCTGGAAGGGATTGCAAGCTGCACTTGGTACTAAGCTCAATTTTAGTACCACATTTCACCCACAGACTGATGGGCAAACTGAGAGAACTAATAAGATAGTAGAAGACATGTTAAGAGCCTGCATTATAGACTTTCAAGAGTACTGGAATGAGCATTTGTCTTTGATTGAGTTCGCCTATAACAACAGTTACCAGGCGAGTATTAAAATGGCACCATTTGAAGCACTCTATGGTAGAAACTGTAGATCTCCTACATGTTGGAATGAAGTTGGAGAACAGCAATGGCTAGGCCCAGACATGGTATAGAATACAACCAGGGATATATAGGTGATTCGAGATTGGCTCAAGATTGCTCAGTCTAGACAGAAGAGCTATGCTGACAAGAGGAGGCGAGATTTAGAATTTCAAGTAGGTGACCATGTACTCCTAAAGGTATCACCTACTCGTGGCATTCAAAGATTTGGTGTAAAAGGAAAACTCAGTCCTAGATTCATCGGCCCTTTTGAAGTACTCGAAAGAGTTGGTGAGGTTACTTATCGGCTGGCGTTGCCACCGAATTTGGCATGTGTACACAATGTGTTCCATGTCTCTATGCTTAGGAAGTATGTGTACGATCCTTCGCACATCATACGCCATGAGAAGTTGGTGCTGAATAAGGACATGACATACGAGGAGAAGCCAGTCAAGATACTTGAACGAAATGTGCAACAACTCAGGAACCATCCCATACATGTGGTCAAGGTTCTGTGGAATAACCGTGGAATGGAAGAAGCCACATGGGAACCTGAAGGAATAATCAGGCGAAATTACCCCGATCTTTTCGGTAAGACATTCTCTCCATTATGGTCTTATGAATTTGGGGACCAAGTTCTTTTAAGAGGGGGAGGATGTAGCAACCTAAAATTTTCAATAAAAAAATAAAATAAAACAATAAATAAATTGGAAAATCAAAGAAAAAGGGAATTAATTCAAACCCATTAAATAAAAAGAAGTAACAGGTTTTGTTAAATAGACCCTCTAATAATTATTGGGCAAAAATAGGGATTTTTAAAAGTTGAATAATAGAGTAATACCCAAAATTCGTATATTTAATATTGCCTAAAAAGAAAGGGGCTATTAAATCATTAAATAGTGAGTATGGGTTGGAATTGGATTCCTAACCTTACCCTAATTAGTTGGTCACGAAATCGCAACCCAACCTAACCCAAATAGGAGGTGGAAAGCTTGGAAGGTTGAGAGAAATTAGGAAATCTCTGAATTAAAGGGGAATTAGAGTCATAATAGGAAATGGAAACCAAGGGAGCTTAAATACTCCCCAATCTCTTCATGGCCGGCCCTAATGCGTGGTTGAGGGTTGCTGGGCATGGAGAAGAGGCCAAGGAAAGGGAGAACTCGTGGGGAGAAGGATTGCTCAAGCCCCAACCTGTGTTCTTCAAGTTCTAAGCCCTCGGAGACAAAATGACACAAAGGTAGGCATTCTCACAGGCTAAACTTAATTAAATTCATCTGTATGTTGTTCTAAACATCAAGAACAGAAGCCCTCTTATTGCTCTATTTTCGTCGAGACAATTTTTGTTCTTAATTTTTGAAGTTCTGCAACCCCCTTGACCCCGAACCCTCATGTTAAATCTAGATCTCCATGTTCTGTTACTCCCATGCCACAAAATTTTAACTGGAGATACTGATGGTTGTTAGGCATCGTTTTCCCTTGAAAGCCCCAATTTTCATCTAGTATCCTGCTCGAATTAAATCTTTTACCTTCACTGTACACTGTTCTGTGTTCATCGAGCATGTTTATGTTCAAAACCTGTCCAGACCTTGATGATTTACGAATTCCTATTTATTGTGTATACCCTCACATGTCTAGATTAGTTTGCAGGTGATTTTGCAATTTTTCATCAACTGTACATCGAGTTCTTAATTTTTGAACGACCCTGTATCAAAATAAGGAAACTTGGACCGCAATCCAAGGCATGGTCCTTTTCCCGCTCGAACTCAGGCGTAGGACCTGAGAATGTGACGGCCCGATAGGCCGCGTTCTCAGGGCTGATTGCGACCAACAACCTGTCGTGTTCTGAACGCGACAGGCACTGGCATCGCGTTCTGGCTCCCTGACCTGACCAACCCGTTGCGACCCTTGATTGACCCTGTCGTGTTCTGTAAGTACCATGTCGCGATCCTTACAGGGGTACGTCGCGTTCTGAACTTTTGCATGAAAACCCTATACTTTGTTAATCTTGATGTTCTATAGTAACCACATACATTGTTAATGGTCTTAAACACAGTAAACGAAGTTGTTAAACTTGGATATATGATTGTTAATTAATAGTCATTCACTTGATCTTTTCATCTCCATGATTCTATTTAACACATGCACATACTTGAAACCATCCAATAAGACCTGACTTGGCATGAAAATATTTCATAATATATCTGGTAATTTATCTCAATAATGTATTTAAATTTCCCTATTTTAAATAGACTTGTCTTCGTTTCTCGTGATGTTTGGGAATATCGTTACCGACGCTCCACTGTTCTAGAATTCCTCTGGAACATCGAGCACTTGTTTCTATATATACACTTTCTCTTGACTTGGACAAACTCTCCGTCAGATATTCCTTCTGCCGGATTAGTGAATTCTTGCTCAAGGCCTCCGTAAGACTCCTTTGTCCATGGATTCCCACATGGCCGATGAGCTGGTTGTACCCTAACACCTACGATACTCTTAGGGATCAATATGATCCAAAATGGCTTTTAGAAGATCTCTCTTATCTTGAATCACGTTGGACCTCTGGACTTGTGCATAACAGGGCCAGTGGAAGGGTAGTGAATTCCACCTGACTGTCAACACCAATACGCGTGTTGTGTAACTGTTACTATCGCCCGTTTACTCGACGTGCATTGTGCTATGACCTGTTGTAAGACCCGCCCCCCTTGGGCCCTTTTGCCCCATCCTCAGGGTCACGACAGGCGCCCTAGCCGTGACTTGGTCACGCCAGATCGGTCTGCCGCGACATGTTTGGGTCTCTCCGTACCCGGCCGTCGTGTTCTTATCGCGACGGGGGTAGCCGTTGCGTCCTTGTCACGGTGTCTGACGGCGTCGTGACTGCTTTTCCGACAGACGTGACCACTGTCCTTTCTGTCAGAATAGCTTTCTCGGGTGTCAGGCACGCATAGCGTTGACGCGACCTGGTCAGCCGTCACGATTGCTTTTTCGGTCTTTGAGGTTTGACCACTTTTTGAGGTCGCGCCGGGGGCGGACGTTGTGACATGGTCGCGACGCCTGGGGGCATCACGACACGTTAGTTGTCGCGCTGGGCTGGCCCATCGCGTTCTGGGGGCCGTCGGTTTAAAACCAAAGGCGCGTCCCATTCTCCCCCTCGCGCCCTCTCACTCTCCCTTCTTCCCCCTTCTCCTTCCCTCGAGCTTCCTTGCTGTTTCTTGGTGGTTCTTCGGGCTCTTGGTGTTCGTGCTGAGGAGGGTGTCGTCCCGTCCATGAAGGGGGCATGTTCATGTTGCGTGGAGTGAAGAGGAGGTGGTCATTCCTATGTGAAGGCCCCAACGGGCCGACTCTAAATGTGGAGGTAGGGACACTTGATCCTCTCGCTCTAAGCATGCTCCCTTCCCCCTTTAGATCACGTTTTCCTGGTGGTTTGAGGCTTGGGAGCGTGAGGAATCCATTCTCGAGGTTGAGTGAGGTTTTCCTTCGAGTGTAGATTTATGTGAATCCATGTTTGTGGGGCTCTAAGGGTGGTTTGGAGGGATTTACAACTTTCAATACATGTTGAGCATGCTCCCCTCCCCCTGTGGAATGTTATTCTATGTTTTTGGGGTGGTTCCCGGAGGGACGGCTCCGGAACCCCCCTCTGCTGAAGATGCGACCACTATAGAGGTCGCAATCTGGTCACGACGGCCTGGCTGGTCATGACATGATCGCGACACTCTTGAGTGTCGCGACGGCTAGGGCCGCCGCGATAGTGTCGCGACAGGGAAGGGCGTCGCGACAAGGTTGTAACGGCCCGATGCGTCGTGACTGTTGGCCCTTTTGGTACGGCAGCAAGCTAACCTAGAGGGGGGGTGAATAGGTTTTTCTGAAATCTGAAATAGAAACTTAAACACAGAAATCAACACTTGAAGGTTTGGTTAGTTTAGTGTGATAAAGAGAGTAGTGCGGAAGCAAATAAACAATCACACAAAAGACACAAGGAGTTTATCCTGGTTCGGCCCTTCCCACATGGAAGTCCTACGTCCAGTCCCCAAGCAACTTCTTGGGATTTCACTAACCAAGGGTACAGTCCCCCTTAAGGACACTACAACACCCAGCACCCCAGCTGGTCTTCTTCTCTTTCCTGGGCAAGAAGGCAGCCCACTTCTCTTACAGGTAAAGAAGCCAACCTCCTGGTACAAACCCCAGTGCGGTTCTGCTAGACACAAACCCCTAGCTAGGTTCTACACTGTATACAGTCCTACAGCTGGACATAAGTCTTTCTTAGAAAAGAAAGAACAAAGCTAAGAGTTGGAACAAAATAAAATCAACTAAAAGAACTCTTAGCAAAAGACTCTCTCCCCCAGATTACAAGATGCACAGAGAGAGAGAGAGAAGAGAGGAGAAGGAGCTTGAATGCTTCAGATGCTTGAACACTTCTTCTTGGGCTCAGGCTCTTTCTCTCTTTTTCTTTGAGTGTATTTGGAGTTCAGGTTCCTCACTGGTTGTACACTCATTCAAAAGATCTTCAGGAAAAGCTCTTGGTTCTTCTTCAGTCTTGCTTCATCTTTTATATGAGCAATTGAATAAATCCGTTGGAGTTCTAGCCGTTGCTCATCTTCTCTTTCTTCTGATAATTTGTGGTCTACGAGGTCTGCAAGCATAGAAAAAAGTGTTTAGATAAAAGAGTGTTTATGTCAAAAAGGCTCATACCTCTATGTTTCCTGTTGCCACCCAGAAGTAGTAAGTAATCTCTCTTTTGCTGGCAGGAGAGAAGAGATCTAGAAAGATAAGCAAAAAGATCTCCTGTCAGAAAGATAGAGGATTACGCAAATCAAGAATATTGACTTTTTCACTAGATGCCAAAAGATATTTTGGAATATAAAGGAAATCTATGTTTAAGTGAAATCCATGTTGAAATCCATATTTTATAAAGGAATCCATGTTTCACTTATCAATCCTTATGAGAGTTACAAAGGAATCCATGTGAGAAGTCTGTGTGAGTTACAAAGGAATCCTTATGAGAAGTCTGTGTGAGTTACAAAGGAATCCTTATGAGAAGTCTGTGTGAGTTACAAAGGAATCCTTATGAGAGCGAATCCTTATGAGAGTTACAAAGGAATCGTTATGAGAGCGAATCCTTATGAGAGTTACAAAGGAATCGTTATGAGAGTGAATCCTTATGAGAGTTTACAAAGGAATCGTTATGAGAGCGAATCCTTATGAGAGTTACAAAGGAGTCTGTGTGAGTTACAAGGAATCCTTATGAGTTACAAAGGAGTCTGTGTGAGTACAAAGGAATCCTTATGAGTTACAAAGGAGTCTGTGTGAGTTACAAAGGAATCCTTATGAGTTACAAAGGAGTCTGTGTGAGTACAAAGGAATCCTTATGAGTTACAAAGGAGTCTGTGTGAGTACAAAGGAATCCTTACAAAGGAGTCTGTGTGAGTACAAAGGAATCCTTATGAGTTACAAAGGAGTCTGTGTGAGTACAAAGGAATCCTTATGAGAGTCACTTATCAAATCGTTATGAGACCAAATCGATGTGGCACTTTGAACTGAAATCCATATATATATTGAATGGAATCCATTTATCTGTTTAGTGCAAATCATTATAGAATAATGTCATAAAATTATATTTATTAGAAAATCATGATATTTAATTTATTATTAGAAAAATCATGGTAATAAATATATTTAATATTCAATTAATCATGTAAATTTATATTTATTAAGAAAAACATAATATTAAATATTTTTAATAGTAATTAATTAAACATAAATTTTGTTATCACCAAAATAAAAGGGTAAAATATAGGAGTGGTTCAACAGTGACTATAGTCGAGAGATAGGTTTTGGTCTTCGCCGTTTCTGCTTCTTTTACTGTACCCGTGGCACCTGTGCTAGTATTATGGTCCTACACTAGTCTTCGCCCGGTGCACGTCACTTGAAGGCTTGTCCCATGAGAGTGGTTGTTACCGTTGCCTGGGACCCCCATCCTCGTGCGCCATAGAGGGAGCGTTTGGGGCGACGAGTGTACTCGAGTCACGGACTCTTGAGTGAGAGGAAAACGGTGGTTTGGAGAGCGGCGTCGAGTCATTTGTAGAGCTCTCTTGGTTAGTCCTGGGACACCGAGGATGGCCGGAGTTCTACCCAGTGCAGGCTAGCAAGTCCTTTTCTCACTACCTCGCTCTTTGCAGCCCCAGAACCACTTAGAGAGGCCAGGCGTGGGACCGTAGTCTGGCAAGACTACGGCGGTTACTGTTGTGTTCTTTGGTTCCTACCTCGCTCTGACGAGATGCGAGGGTCAAGACCTGGGTCGAGGGTAAGACGTCGGTGGGCACACCTGACCTTTGACTAGTGGTAGCATTTTCCGTATCTAGTGTTCCTTGTCCAGGCGGGGTTCCCCCTGTCTGTGTTTTACTAACCGTGTGGTGGTCACGACGAGCAGTCGTACGGAGTTCCGACCGTGTTTTACTTCTGTACCGCGCTTGTTGTAGCTTCGCTTCCGCACTTCTGGTTGTAGGTAGAAGATATAAACTGCTGTTATTTTAATTGTTATAAATATTCTTCTGCCTGTTAGAGCCAATAGGAGATTGGTAGTCCCTACTGAGCTTCTGTTGTGAAGCTCATCCCTCCTTTTCCTAGGTGAGACTTCTCAGCAGCGGCATGACACGTGCCGGGTGGAGGAGACGGGCGGTAGTCGAGGACCCCATAGCTAGCAACAGTTCCCCTTTTCAGTGTACGTCACCCTCGGGTATGCCCCTAAGGGATTTGTTCTTCCCCTGCCTTCTACTTGTACTAGCGTGCGTGCGTTGGGACTGTTCTTCCCTGCCTTCCCTGTTTCCACTTGTACGCTTCTATCTTAGAAGTTGATGTTTACTTCCGTTACATATCCTGTTAGATATATATTATAGCCCTTCCGAGTCCCCGAATCTGTGGGCGGCGATCGCGAAAATCGGGTCCTCGGCGTAGGCCGAGGGTCGGGTTCTCGGAGTCATTATAGTGGTATCAGAGCTAGAGTCTGACAGGACTTGTAGTTGATTTAAACTGCGACAAAAAGTCCCAACAGTAGTACAATTACACTGCTAGCCGCTCGAGTGGTATTGTTAACCTTTGTTGGTTGTGTGCCGTGCAGGACATGGCTCCGCGCACGCGCAGGCAGGTCAGAGAACTGGTAGAGCGTCTGGATGAGTCTGTTGTGCCCGCGCAGGGGTAGGTCCAAGAGGAGGTGTCAGCAGAGGAGTCGATGGCACAGCCTCAGGCAGGTAGTAGTAGTAGGAGTACCAGCCTCAACTGCAACAGTACACAGACTGGTTTCCCTTGGCTGAGCAGTTCTTTAGGAACATGTACCAGGGAGTGTAGTAGCTCGGGCAGGCAGTAGCAGGTGGTCAGCCTCCGGTACCTCCCCCAGTGGTGCCGGAGCCTCAGGCAGAGCCAGAGGTGGAGCAGTTAGAGCGTCAGCAGCGGTCGGGTACTGGGAATACCCGGGCCGGGCGGCGGAGGATGACGGTTACGGAGGACAGGACCGCTCTCCTTGAGAGGTTCTTGCATCTGCGGCCACCGATGTTCTCCGGTGAGTATGATCCAGATAAGGCAGAGAGTTGGACCCACGAGTTGGAGCGCACGTTCGAGACCATGGAGTGCGCTGAGGAGGACCAGGTTCATCTGGCAGTGTATCAGCCCAAGGGAGCAGCCCATGAGTGGTGGAGAGTTCAAAGACAGACTCACTTCCAGGGGCAGCGGTTGGATCAGATCACTTGGCAGTGGTTCTTGGAAGTCTTTCATGGCGAGTACTTCCCCGACTACGCTCGACGTGAGAGACGTGACATGCTCCACGAGTTTGTGCAGGGCGACCTTACAATTTCTCAGTACCACCAGAGGTTCGTCCGGTTGTTGAGGCATGTTCCTCATGTCGTAGGTAGTGAGCAGGCGTGTGCAGAGAGGTTCATAGCAGGACTGAGACTAGACCTGAGGTGGGGTGTGATGGCTCATATGTGTACCACCTTAGGAGAGGTAGTGGCTAAGGCCACTGCCTTGGAGAGGGAGACCTGGCAGCCCCAGCAGCAGGGAGAAGCCTCTTCCAGGTCCTCACCGTACCAGGGTCTAGCAGGTAGTCGCGGCAGCGCGACTTCTTCTTCTTCGGGCTCAGGCAGTTCAGGTAGTTCTGGATTGCGCTCAAGGTTCCAGCAGATGAGCACACGTGGTAGTGGTCGGGGGAAGCAGAAGAAGCATCAGTCCAGGTTTGCAGAGCAGTCGGTATAGCAGGGCAGACAGGAGGCAGTTTGCTACACTTGTGGTTTGCCGGGCCACTTTTGGAAGGATTGCCCCACGGGGCAAGTTCCGCAGCAGCAGCAGCCAGAGCTACTCGTGTTTTGGTTGACCCCGGTGCTTCTTTGTGTTTTGCTTCCGAGGAGTTTTATGAGTCCCTAGCTTGTTACACACCTGAAAGGTAGTGTGACGTGATGGTCGATCTCCCATCTGGTGACTACATGCGTTCTTTTAGTTACCTGGAGGGTGTGACAGTCGAGGTTGAGGGGCACCAGTTGCCGGGAAGGTTGTACGCGTTGCAGTTTCGTGACTTTGATGTCATCCTGGGCATGGACTGGTTGGAGGCTCACTCAGCCATGATTGATTGTCAGCGGAAGACCGTTCGGTTCAGGATACCTAGAGCACCCATTCTCTACTTCTGAGGTATCCAGTCTACCCATCGGCCATTCATTTCCTTGTGTAAGGCTCATCGTTTGATCTGTGATGGCTGTGTCGCCTACCTTGCTTCGGTTTGTTCCTTGGAGCCTAGCGGATCATCACTTTTTGATGTGCCGGTTGTTTCTGAGTTCCCTGATGTCTTCCCAGAGGATCTACCTTAGTTGCCGCCTGAGCGGGAGGTAGAGTTCTCCATTGAGCTTTTGCCCGGTACGATGCCTTTGTCCAAGGCACCCTACCGAATGGCTCCGGCGGAGTTGTGCGAATTGAAGCGCCAGCTTCAGAAGTTACTTGAGCTGGGCTTCATTCGTCCGAGTCATTCGCTGTGGGGAGTGCCCATTTTGTTTGTGCGAAAGAAGGATGGAAGTCTACGTTTGTGCATCGATTATTGGCAGTTCAACCAGGTTACTGTGAAGAACAAGTACCCGCTACCGAGGATCGATGATTTGTTTGATCAGCTACAGTCGGCCATAGTTTTCTCGAAGATTGACTTAAGGTCTAGTTACTATCAGATGCGGATCGGAGAGTCGGATGTTGGCCTGACAGCTTTTCGATCCATGTACGGTCACTTTGAGTTCGTCGTGATGCCGTTTGGGCTGACGAACGCACCCGCAACATTTATGGATTTGATGCATAGGGTGTTCGGTGAGTACCTAGATCGTTTTATGGTTATCTTTGTTGATGATATTTTGGTCTACTCGGTTTCTGACGAGGAGCACGAGGAGCACCTGAGGATCGTGCTGGAGACCCTGCGGAATCACCGCCTTTACGCCAAGTTCGACAAGTGCGAATTTTGGCTGAGGGAGGTGCACTTCCTCGGGCACGTGATCTCGGGTGCTGGTGTGGCAGTGGATCCTGCCAAGGTGGAGGCAGTGTTGTCGTGGGAGCAGCCCACGTCAGTGTCAGAGGTTCGCAATTTTCTGGGTCTTACAGGTTACTATCAGAGGTTCATTCAGGATTTTGCCAAGATTGCAGCACCGTTGACCAGGTTGACGAGGCAGGACGTCAGGTTTGTTTGGTCAGAGGATTGTGAGCAGAGCTTCTGAGAGCTGAGGACGAGGTTGACTTCTGCGCCAGTGTTGGTCTTACCGTCGGGCAGCAGTGGTTTCATGGTCTACACTGATGCGTCGAGATCTGGTTTGGGTGCCATGCTGATACAGCATGGTGGGGTCATTGTCTATGCTTCTCGGCAGCTCAAGAAGCATGAGGAGAACTACCCCACCCACGACTTGGAGTTGGCAGTAGTGGTGTTTGCTCTCAAGTTATGGAGGCACTATTTGTATGGAGAAGCGTTCGAGATCTTCACCGACCATCAGAGTCTGCAGTATATCTTCACCCAGAGGGATCTGAACTTGAGGCAGCACAGGTGGATGGGGTATTTGAAGGACTACGACCTAACCCTCTCCTATCACCCAAGAAGGGCTAACGTCGTGGCTGATGCTTTGAGCAGGCATGTTCACTTGAGTTCAATGATGGTCAGGGAGTGGAGGCTGTTCGAGGAGCTATCCCAGGGAGTGTTCTACCCATCGAGGCGTAGAGACCGTGCTGTGGCGTCTAGTTTGTCAGTTCGGCCATCGGTGTTCAGGCAGGTGTTGCAGGCACAGCAGGCAGACTCACAGTTGGCAGACGTTTTGCAGATGCCAGATGTTGAGCTTGACGAGGACAGTGAGGTCAGATTTAGAGGGTGCTTGTACGTTCCCGAGGAGGCGCATTAGGCGCTACTGTTAGAGGCTCACAGGTCGAGATATGCTATTTATCCTGGCTCCACCAAGATGTACCATTGCTTGAGGAGGTTCTTCTGGGGGCCAGGGATGAAGAGGGGCGTGGCAGAGTTCGTTGCTTGGTGCCTTACCTGTCAGCAGGTGAAGGCCAAGCATCAGTGTCCTAGTGGTGAGCTACAGCCGTTGCCCATTCCCGTGTGGAAGTGGGATGACATCACCATGGACTTTGTAGTTGGTTTGCCCCGCACTCCGCAGAGGCACGATGGTATCTGGGTGATCGTGGATCGTTTGACCAAGTTAGCGCACTTTTTTTCTAGTCAGGATGTCTTGGTCAGTGGACAGGTTGGCCAGGCTGTACGTGGACAGAGTCATTCCGTTGCATGGTACTCCAGTTTCGATCATCTACGACAGGGATCCGAGGTTCACGTCAGGGTTTTGGCGCAGTCTGCAAAGAGCACTTGGCACAAAGTTGAGGTTGAGCACAACGTATCATCCGCAGCTAGATGGGCAGTCAAAGAGGACCATTCAGACTTTGGAGGATATGCTGAGAGTGTGCTGCTTGGACTGGAGTGGCACCTGGGAGTCGCACCTTCCGATGGTAGAGTTCGCGTATAACAACAGTTATCACTCGAGCATCGGAATGGCACCATAGGAGGCTTTGTATGGTCGCCCGTGCAGGACTCCACTTCACTGGTTCGAGGTTGGAGAGAGGCAGCTTTTGGGACCAGAGTTAGTGCAGCAGTGTGCAGATACAGTCAGGCTGGTCAGGCAGAGGCTTTAGACAGCGCAGAGCCGATAGAAGAGCTATGCAGATAGCCGCAGGAGACCGTTAAAGTTTAGCGTGGGTGACCTTGTTTTCTTGCGGGTCTCGCCGACCAAGGGTGTTATGAGGTTTGGCAAGAAGGGAAAGCTCAGTCCCAGGTACGTTGGGCCTTTCCCTATCTCAGAGAGGGTCGGTGAGGTGGCATACAGGTTGAGTCTCCCGGCAGAGTTGGCAGGCGTGCACAACGCTTTCCACGTTTCGCAGCTCAGAGAGTACATCGCAGATCCTTCACACATGTTGGACTACTCACAACTTGAGATAGCGCCAGATTTGTCAGTGCTAGAGTACCCGGTCAGAGTTGTCGACCGCAGAGTGCAGCAGTTGCGTTAGAGGCAGATCCCGCTGGTGAAGGTCATTTGGCAGAACTGCGTTGGTGGCGAGGCCACCTGGGAACGCGAGGATGAGATGCAAGAGCAGTTTCCTTATTTGTTTGATTGATTGCTATGTCTTCTCCTTGTACTATTTTCTGGGTTGAGACTGAGTTGTTTTCATTTCGAGGACGAAGTGTCTTAAGGAGGGTGGGATGTAAGACCCGGCCCCCTTGGGCCCTTTGGCCCCGTCCTCAGGGTCGCGACAGGCACCTTGGCCGCGACTTGGTCACACCAGATCGGCCTGCCGTGACAGGTTTGGGTCACGCCGTACCCGGCCGTCGCGTTCTTGTCGCGACAGGGGTAGCCGTCACATCCTTGTCGCGGCGTCTGACGGCATCATGACTGGTTTTCTGACAGACGTGACCGCTGTCCTTTCTGTCAGAATGGATTTGTCGGGTGTCAGGCACGCGCAGCGTTGATGCGACCTGGTCAGCCATCGCGATTGCTTTTCCGGTCTTCGAGGTTTGACCATTTTTTGAGGTCACGCCGGGGGAGGACGTCGCAGTTGCGATGCCTGGGGGCGTCGCGACACATTAGTTGTCACGCTGGGTCGTCCCGTCGTGTTCTGGGGGCCGTCGGTTTAAAACCGAAGGCGCGCCCCATTCTCCCCCTCGCGCCCTCTCACTCTCCCTTCTTCCCCCTTCTCCTTCCCTCGAGCTTCCTTGCTATTTCTTGCTGGTTCTTTGGGCTCGGGGTGTTCGTGCCGAGGAGGGTGTCGTCCCGTCCGTGCAGGGGGCGTGTTCGTGTTGCGTGGAGCGAGGAGGAGGTGGTTATTCCTACGTGAAGACCCCAACGGGTCGGCTCTACACGTGGAGGTAGGGACACTTGATCCTCTCGCTCTAAGAATGCTCCCTTCCCCCTTTAGATCACGTTTTCCCGGTGGTTTGAGGCTTGGGAGTGTGAGGAATCCATGTTCAAGGTTGAGTGAGGTTTTCCTTCGAGTGTAGATTCATGTGAATCCGTGTTTGTGGGGCTCTAAGGGTGGTTTCGAGGGATTTATAGCTTTCAATACATGTTGAGCATGCTCCCCTCCCCCTGTGGAATGTTATTTCATGTTTTTGGGGTGGTTCCCGGAGGGATGGCTCCGGAACCCCCCTCTGCTGAAGACGCGACCACTATAGAGGTCACTATCTTGTTGCGATGGCCTGGCTGGTCGCGACATGATCGCGATGCTCTTGAGTATCGCGACAAGGTTGCGACGGCTAGGGCCGCCATGACAATGTCGCAACAGGGAAGGGCGTCGCGACAAGGTCGCAACGGCCTGATGCGTCACGACTACAGTCGAGAGACAGGTTTTGGTCTTCGCCATTTCCGCTTCTTTTACTGTACCCGTGGCACCTGTGCTAGTTCCCTAGTACGGTCCTACACTAGTCTTCGCCCGGTGCACGACACTTGAGGGCTTGTCCCGTGAGGGAGGTTGTTACCATTGCCTGGGACCCCCATCCTCGTGTGCTTTAGAGGGAGCGTTCGGGGCGACAAGTGTACTCGAGTCACGGACTTTGGAGTGAGGAAAAAGGTGGTTTGAACGGCGGCGTCGAGTCGTTTATAGAGTCTCTTGGTTAGGCTTGGGACACCGATGATGGCTGGCGTTCTACCCGGTGCAGGCTAGCCAGTCCTTTTCTCACTGCCTTGCTCTTTCCCCTAAGGGGTTTGTTCTTCCCCTACCTTCTACTTGTACTAGCGTGCGTGCGTTGGGACTGTACTTAGAGCGGTACACAGCGGTCTCGCTCTTTCCTGTTTCCGCTTGTACGCTTCTAGCTTAGTAGTTGACGTTTACTTCTGTTACATATCCTGTTAGATATATATTATAGCCCTTCCGGGTCCCCGAATTCGTGGGCGGCGACCGCGAAAATCGGGTCCTCGGCGTAGGCCGAGGGTCGGGTTCTCGGGGTCGTTACACCTGTAGTTCTCATCTATACTCTACTCGCTCATCTGTTCACACTCTCTCTGCTATCTCGTCTTTTCATCTAGTACTCTCATCTATTTCTTGGTACTCTCTATTGGCCATTTGACTAATTGTCTAAAGATAAACAATATGAATAATGCCTGGCAATATATAAAGGGCCCGATCTGGTCCTGGGAGGTGCGCCCAAAAGTGCTATTTGCCCGCGGTAGTTAATTGACCAGAGTGTTTGGCATTACACTCAAGTGCTATCTATCTCGACTATCTAAATGACAATCAAAGTGCTCTACTATACTCGTTGTGCTATTATTGTACATTGTGCTATGGCCATCCTGCTCTATGCTATATTTGGAAACTTGTGCTATTTCAATCTCGTGCTATTGTGCTATCTCTTGCGTTACTTGACTCTCGCTCTCTATCATTAGTTACTCTGCTCTTTAATACATTAATCATTTAAAGCATGCCTGATCATGAGATTTAAGTCCTACTGGGCATTATCGCTCACCCTGCGTTATTTGTTTTGTGTTCTCAGGTGAGGCCGAGGATGATACTTACACTCAGGAGGACGGGAATGACGAAGAGTGAAGTCAAGAGTACCCTAGCATCTTAGTATTATGTTAGCGTCTGAGTTTATTCTTTTACTTTTATTCAATGTAATTGGGCCCTATAGAATGGCTCTGATATTAGTGGTTGTAATAGACATTTGAGGAATTATTAATGAGACACATTTGCTTTAGTATTTATTCTTTGTCCAATGGTTTGATGTCTATTATACACTATGTACCCGTTTACTTGCAACTGCCTCACATTCCGATATTCTGCGTCGGGGCGTGACATACAGTCATAAACCACTTTCACATTAGTTACCTAAACATATCTTATATAATACTCAATAACTTCTCAATACTTACTTAAAAACACCTTACACGTCACACACTAACTTTACATTAGCAATAAGCTACTCAATTCCCTTAAATCCACATATAAATAGCATTTATAATACTTAAACACCATAAACTAGTAGGAAAACACTGAAATCGGGCCCCTACTGGACCCACACTAGTAAACACAATATAAAATGCTTCGGGAAGCATAACACGATAGGGCCGACAGTTGCGTTAAGACGCGACGGTCCGATAGGTCAGGTTAAGAATGCGGCTGCCCAATAGGCCGCGTTCAGAATGCGGCGGCCCGACAAGCCGTGTTCACAATGAGAATGCATTAGGGTTGGAGACCGTGTTCAGAACGCATCCCCCCGACTCGTCGTGTTCTCATACAGATCCTTGCTCACACAAAAACCTCACTAAACCCCCATTTTAATATGATAAAAACTCGTACAACATGGCCAATTCAACTAAAAATCACATGCACACATCATTCCATACTTTTCATACTTTAAACCACTTAAACAACATCATAAAAAGAGGGAGTTCCCCTACCAAAGTGAAGGACGCGAAGAACACTATTCCACAGGCGATTCCACGCTTCGAACACCCTCCTCACGTGGAAACTGCACCGAAACAACAACTCCAAGCTGAATCGCGATGAAACCCCACTTGCAGACCTCTCCTCAGCCAAACAAAGCTTCATCCTCTATTTGTCCGACAAACCACACATAAAAGCCTCGAAGGTGAGAACGCATCCTAGGGGAGCGTCGTGTTAACGCGACGTACCTGGAAGCCGCGTTCTCAAACACACAGACACACATCATCCTGACGCTCGCCATGCATTGTGCAAGTCGACAAAACTAAGGAAGAGGCGGCAATGAGAACGTGTCGTAGGGGAGGTTGCATTCATAACACGATACCCACCCCCGTCGCATTCTCAACCAGAGAACCAGTGGGCTCTGTGGGCCCAAATCTCTGGCCCACAACACCCACACAACATACCAAAGTCTCAACCAAGGCTCAATGGCCACACATTGGCCCAAAGCACCACACAACCTATTAAATTTGAATCTAATTGATCGTAATGTTATACAGGGTGCCTTCAAAACATGGTGGCTAGATAGGGCACCTTCTTATTTTTGATATGGGAGATTATGGTTCTGCCTTCCTTGCTCTGTAGTCAACCAAAGGGAAAGAACATCATGCATAGACCTCCTGTTCTTATCTGTCAAAGATGAGAAAAATAATAAAACAACCCCTTAGAACTTAATTTTATGTAGAATATATTCCAAGTTGAAAAGAGTATTAAATAACATGGAGAGAATGTGCTTGGGTGCTGGTTTTAACTCGACCCAATGGGATGAAGACTGGGTAAGGAACATGTGGTTGAACCACTCTTATATTTTATCCCTTTGTTTTGGTGATAACAAAAACTCATGTTTATCATAAAACTCATAAATATATTTAAAAATACATTTCTCTCATAATAATCATGAAATATTTATTGTAGCAAAGATTTGCTCTTCAACTAGTCACAAGTTGAAGTTAGACTTTGGCTGATGAAGGTTTGCACTGAGTTCGATTGATGAAGGTAATATGTGTTAGGTTAAGTGGACACATTTTCTGTTCTGATTGATGTGTTTCGATTACTGAAGAAAGCACCTTTCGATTGGTGACCAAATTTCATACGATTATTATTTTCTTCCGATTGGTGACCAAGTATTGTTCCGATTAATGTTTAGTTGTTTTGATTAGTGAACAAGAGATATATTCCTTCTGATTGGTGAACAATTGACTTAAAATATTTTTTAGTGAACAAAAGATCTATTTCCTTCTGATTGGTGAACAATTGACTTAAAATATTTCGATTTGTGAACACTTAGGTTATATTGTTCGTATTAGTGTTATTTACATACTGATTGATATTTATAGGCTTTCAAACACATCAATTGGTGAACAAAATATCTCACTTATATTGTGCATCGATTACTAATGACTTACTCTTGCATGCATCGATTAATGAACATAATGTCTTTGGCTCCCAATGAAAATTCAAATATCCTTTAAATCTTTAAGTTATTCATGTTGCGTGCTTTCTATATTTTTATGGTAGATAAGAAAGGTGTCAACAGAAAATGAGGTCTAAAAGAACTCCTTCTTTCTTGCAAGAAAGAAAGGCACTTAGCTAGTAAAGCTAGTTGTAAGCAAGAAATATAGACTAAAGGCAAAAGAGGTATGGTTTGACTGACATGTTATGCATCTCTCTCTTACTATCCTCTTCTTGCATTAAATGCTTGCAAACACCTACGACCTTGGAAATTTGCACTAGCTAGAAGACTCTCCTCTGTTCCAAGGAGCCAGTAGACACAAGAAGACATCCGTTAGACTCAAGAGAAGGAGAGCAAAAGAAGAGCTTCAATGGCTATCATTCAAACCTTCTTCTTCAACTGCTCTATAAAAAAGAGGAAGGCTTTGAAGATGAAGATGAGAGAGCAATCCCACATGAAAAAAGGCCAAAAGTTTTTTGCCCAAGCTTTCAAGCGTTCAAGCCTTCACTTCTTCCTTCTTTCTGTATGACATTGTAAATCTCAGAGATGTTGAGTTATGGTTATTTACTTTGATCTGTTTTTGATCATGACACAATTATGGTTAATCATGTTAAGTTGTTCTTAATGTTGACACAACTGCTTTTAATGATGACTGAGCATTTATCATGTCAACTACCATGTCTTGCTATTGCAACACAATGTTTTGATGATTATACATGTCTTGTTGTTGCAACACAATGTCTTGATGATGATACAACTTCTGTTAATATTGTTGAACACCTAATTTCATTGTTTTGATGAAAAACATAACTGCATTCCTTGAGAGTCGAAGTTTGAATTTCATTACTTAAGTAATCTTGAATAATGCTTCATTAACACTAATGATTTATGTTTAAAGGGCCAATGGGTAGAATGACCAAGAGCATCTCCAGATTGATGTATGTTGAACTCAAAGAGTACATAAAGTCAAGTCAAAACCAAATGACAAACATATGAGGAATGTTTTTGATGATATTGCTTCTGGATAGACAAGTTTTAACAGCAGTTGTCGACAGCCAGAAATCGCCTGTCGACAACCCAGACAAGTTCTCAACACTTAGCTTCTGGAAAAATCGAGTTGAGCAGTGGTTGTCGATAGCCCAGACAAACCTTCAAGATTATGGTTCAGAAATCCGGTTCTGGAAGGTGATAATTGCATAATTATTGATGATAATCATGATATTTTATTATCTAATAGTCCTTAATTTTACATTAATCTATTACTATTTTATTACAAAAATAACAATTTAATTAAATCATTATATGTGCTTTGTTTGCAGGATAATGGGCCACTCAACAAGGATTTGCTAATGGACCAAGATGGATAAAAGATAACGAGGAGAGATTCTAATTTTAAAATATTTTTCATTTCCCTCTCTCTCTTTCTTTTCAATTTTCAAAACTCTCTCTCATTTTAAAATCCCTCTCTATTTTCAAAATCCTTCCCATTAATTATCTCTTTTTTCCTATCTTCTTTCTATCTATATTTTAAAGATCTCTCTCCTCCCTTCCCCTCCGATCTCTTCCCCCCCTTTCACTTCTTCTATTCTTCTTCTTCTTCTCTTCTTCCTCTCTCTCGATCTCTTTCGTTCGGTCTCTCTCTGCCCACACAGGTGCGCTCGCCCACCAGCCTGCCTGCGTGGCCCGCCGCGCATGCCCAAGCCCATGCCTGCGCACGCTCGAGCCCCGCGCGGACACCCCGCCTACACTCGTCACCCGCACCAGGCCGCTTGCACAAGCCCGAGCCCCGCGCGGACACCCCGCCTGCGCCCGCCCGAGCCGCACCTGCTACCGCCTCGCCTATGCTGCCCACGCCGCGCCTGCACCAGCGCCCGCAATCCCCTGCCTGGCCAAGCCGCCTTCCTCCACATCGCATGCTTTTGCATGCAACGTGTGTGAGAGGTAGCAAAATCATGTTACTGTAGCAGCTACAGTATAGTGATTTTACTACAGTGCTCCCCTTCTCCTCTCTTTCCTCTCTTTCGTTTTCTGTTCTCTCTCTCCTCTTATTTCTCTCTCTCTTCTCATCCTCTCTTCTCTCTCTATCTATCCTCTCTCTCTCTCTCTCATTCTCTCTCCTACATTATTTTAGGTTTTTTGTATTGTGTTAAACTCTTATTTTATTATCATAATGTAATTAGTCTTCCCCCTCTCTTTCTTCTAATCTCTCTCTATTTAGTTTATAATTAATTTTGGTCAAATTAATTTTACGATTTACTTCTAAAATTCTCAACACATTTTTCTAATCAAAGAAACTCAAGGTTTTCAAAGTTAATAATCTTTTCCCCCTTGGATTCGACTCAGCCTCATCACTTAACTATTGTTAAAATATTTTATGCAAGCCGATAATTTTTAAGATTGTTAGCCACATGTTTAACGACACATTCGTGGGCTATCAATTTTTGGCGCCGTTGCCGGGGAATTAGATTTTTAGTTTTGATAATCTTGGTGTCTTTTGTATATATTCATGCTAACATTTTCTTTCTTTTCGTAGGTGTCAAATAAAAATTGAAAAAAAGCTTGAAAATAGCAGAAATGGAAATCTGTCACTGAAAGCAAGATCTGTAAGTAAAGGTTCTGTTTTGAAAAAAAAATCTGAAAATTGTAGAAAAAAATCAGAAAAAGGTAAGTTGAGATGAGTTTCCTTCTCTCTCTCATTCTTTCTATTTGTTTTAATTTCCAAAAGAACGAGGGATTGCGTTGGAGGTAAGTACCCTTAAACCCTCTTAATTGAGTTTCCTTTTCCTAGTTGCCATTTTTAGACAATAAAAAAAAATCAATCACTTGAATCCAATAAAAAGATGTCATGTCAATATTATAAACTTTCCATCTTTAGGACATGAATCATTTAGACTTTCATCTTTAGGTAATTTTCTTTTTTGAAAAGTTTCCTTTCTTGTTGAAGATTGCGGGAGGCAAGGTGAGAATTTTGCAACTTTCTTAAAAAAAAAAAATGATCATGCATTACTTTGTTTGCATAGAACCCCTTGTTTGAATTTGTGGTGTGCAGATCATTTCTAAAATACTTTAAGAGCAATATCCTTAATAAAGATAAGGTGGGGATTTCATCACCCTTCCTTGGCCTAAAAACAACCACCATTGCACTCACCAACCCAAGCCCAATAAAAGAAAGTAGAAACTTGACCTAGGGTTCGCTTTGAGACTTAGGCCCACTTAGGCCCGCTATCAAGTTTGGAGACTGGTGTCTAAGGCTAGAGGTTCATAGACAAATGCCTAAGTGGATAAGTGGTTACTTAATTAGGTCCCTGTGAGAGCAGGGGGAGCCTCCCACTTTCCCATCTCTTACCTGGCCAGTTAATGGACTTGAGAGTGGATTTAAGCTGAGCCTTAGTTGATTAGTGAGAAATCAAATTTTTATGTCCCAGGGAACCATAGGTGTCATAGGATTAATTGTTTGCTAACTTATTTCAAAACAATAAGAAAAATATATATAAAAATAAAAATAAATAAAAAGGGATTTATGTGGGTTGATAATAATGGTTATGAAATTGGCACATCAATTGGGCAAATTGCGTCAGCCCATTATGGTATTAACTCTCAACCTAACCCATCTTATTCATCAAACCCTACTTACCTGGCCAATGGTTCCAAATGGACTCAAGTCTATCATCTTCATGATCACCCAGTTACAAATCACATGCATGATTCAGGATGGAGGAAATATGTTGACCCACTTTACACCTCATCTCCTCCCTCAACCCAAGAACAGACCCAAAATTTCAATTGTTATCCACACCCACTCCTTATTCAAAGGTTGACCAAGGTGTCTCTCCTGAGAAATTAAGTTTACTCTACCAAGATCCTCAAGGAGAGATTCAAGGACCCTTTCTAGGTGCCGAAATCATATCATGGTTTGATCAAAATGTTTTTGGCATTGATCTGCCTGTGTGCTTAGCAAATGCTCCTGAAGGCACACCTTTCCAACAATTTGGAGAAGTAATGCCACATTTGACACTTAGAGATCAACCTATTTTAGCCCAAGCCCAAAGTCCACCTATCCACAACTTTCAACATTGGGCCCAATTCCAAATTGATATTCATGATAAAAGCCATCATGAGGGACAACATGCATATCCACAGCCCACTCATACATCTCCCTCACAATCAGGCCTCTTTGATGATCAATTTGGGTAATTTATGCAAAAATTCCATGATAATCAACAAGTCTTTGAGCAAACATTCACCCAACAACAACAAGAATTAAAGCAATCATTTGTCAAAACTGACCTCCTGATTACTCAACTGATGGAAATCAGAAAGAGGAAGATAGCCAATCACCATGTCAACCCATTGACAATCATGAACATCATTATCTTGATTGTGACCAACAATTTGACTCTCAATTCCATTCAAAACTTCTCAGTCCAATATGATTGTGGACATGCCCACTTGGAAAATGAGAGATTATATTAATGAGTCAAATCAAGAGGAGATGGGTGCCACTAAAAATCAATCCATAGTCTTGCCCCAACTTGAAACTGACCATCAAGAAGACTCCATCCATAATGTCATATTTGAGGAAAGCTCTAGTGAGTTAGCTGAACTCAAGTTGGGGGGAGAAGAGAAAGAATGTCATCTAGATGTTGAGTCCAAATTTGATGTGACATTGTTTCAAGTGGGTGACAAAGAAGAGGTGAGTGTGGAGAAAGAGCTGGGCATAATCATCAATCATTCTTCTTGGTTAAGAGAAGAATTAGAAATTCTGCCTGAAGTCCACATTGACTGGGTCTCTCTTGATTTCGAGAAAGACATGGAACTCCTACCTCTCCCTGACCTTGGCAAATCCAATATGTTCGTGGACATTCTACCATTAGTTGATTGGTCAACTACACTTGAGCCTTTTAAGCATCCTTGTGCTAAAAGTCATATCCATTTCATTCCAGATCATGCTACTATCTTTGACACAAGTCAACCTATGGAGTTCAAGCAATCCTCTGAGCATTCAACTCAATCTGACCTCAACATCATGAAAAAGGATCTAAAAATGGAAGTTGTGGGTGACAATAGTGAAAATAATAAAGTCCAAATTGAAGGGCGCAAAGCACATAAAGATCTTAATAAGGAAGAGGAATTTTTTGCAATTAATGATATATATGTCAACATCACAAATGAAGGGGAAACTAAAGTCCGCATTGATGTGTTCAACACATATAAAGACCTTAAGTGCATAAATGAATATTTCTTAATTGAAGATATGATCTTAAATGCCCCAATTTCTCTATCCTTTACTGATCTGCAAGGTACGTTTGGACCACTTGACCCACCATGGCTGGTGATGCCTTACAAAGCAAGAATTTGGCATCAATTGATTGGGGGTGTTACGTGAGCCTGTTACCTCTATGTGTCTGGCTGAAGACATTAAACTTAGCGCTTGTTGGGAGGCAACCCAATATTTTTAGGAAAAGTGATTTCTATTGATTTAGTTTTTATTTTGTGTCTTAGGTGTTTGGAGTCCCACTATCCTTGGATGAAGCTATTGTGCAACCGCCCTCATGTGATCATCAGGTTGCGTCTCTCCTTTCTTAACTTACATTGGCTTTAGTCTATTTCATTACTTTTATGCCATTGAGAACAATGTCATTCAAGTTGGGGGGAGAGACAAATTGTATTTCAAAATTTTGTCCCTAACATTGTGCTTCATGTTTCACATTTCATGCAAGAAAATTTTTTCTAGCTTGACTCACAGTGTGTACTTGTGAAAGTGGTGAGTTAAAGGGTAAGTTAACTAATTATGTTCTTAGCAGCCTCCTCAAGATACATTTGAAATTTCATTAGTACATTAAAAGATCATTAGGAGTATTCAGATGGATGATGAGAGTTTTACCTAACATTCATGTTGATTGATTGATATTCTACACTCCTATTGAAGACCAATCGTGGGGAAAAAGCTACTTGCCTACAAATAAATGTGAAAATGTGTGTGTATATATATATGAAGAGAGTAGTAGTGAAAAAAAATATATAGAAAATGCCCCTGATCTTAGTAACCGGACCTATTGCTCCTAAGGTAAGAGTTGAGGCTCACGTCAAACAGTGAAGGGAAGTGCAGCACCATGTAACTAAAAAGAAAAGAAAAAGAACATGAAAAAGAGAATTAGGCAGAGGAAAAGCTACCTGTAATTCGAGGATCAAATTTAAGGAGTGTAGAGTTGATACCATCCTTGAGTGATAGGTAAAAAGCCCATACATCCTTTTATTGATGCTCAAACATTGAACAAAAATTTATGAAATTTTGTATGTATTTTGAGGAACTGTCTAATGACATGAATTGACATATTTGTCTTTGACACTCTCGACTAGAACTTGAAATACTTATGTTCAAGCATTCTCATTCTTACTTTCTTGTTATGAAGTATGATGTTTTGAACTCTTGTTTGTCCCAATTATTCACTTGTGTGCATTGCTAAGGGACTAGCAATGAGTAAGTTTGAGGGTGTGATAATTGCATAGTTATTGATGATAATCATGATATTTTATTATCTAATGGTCCTTAATTTTACATTAATCTATTACTATTTTATTTCAAAAATGATAATTTAATTAAATCCTTATATGTGCTTTGTTTGCAGGATAATGAGCCACTCAACAAGGATTTGCTAATGGAACAAGATGGATAAAAAGATAATGAGGAGAGATTCTAATTTTAAATATTTTTCATTCCCCCCCTCTCTCTCTCTTCTTTCAATTTTCAATACTCTCTCTCATTTTAAAATTCCTCTCTATTTTCAAAACCCTTCTATTAATTATCTCTCTTCCTCTCTTCTTCTATATATTTTAAAGATCTCTCTCCTCCTTCCCCTCCGATCTCTTCTCTCCCCTTCACTTCTTCTATTCTTCTTCTTCTTCTTCTTCTTCCTCTCTCCCGATCTCTTTCGTCCGGTCTCTCTTTGCCCGCACAAGTGCGCTCGCCCGCCAGCCCGCCTGCGTGCCCCGCCCGCGCATGCCCAATCCCACGCCTGCGCACGCTCGAGCCTCGCACGGACACCCCACCTGCACTTGTCACCCGCGCCAGGCCGCCTGCGCATGCCCGAGCCCCGCGTGGACACCCCGCCTACGCCCGCCTGAGCCGCACCTGCTACCGCCTCGCCTGTGCTGCCCACGCCGCGCCCGCACCAGCGCCCGCAATCCCCTGCCTGGCCAAGCCGCCTTCCTCCACGTCGCATGCTTTTGCATGCAACGTGTGTGAGAGGTAGCAAAATTGTGTTACTGTAGCAGCCACAGTAACATCGATTTTGCTATAGTGCACCCCTTCTCCTCTCTTTCCCCTCTTTTGGTTTTTATTCTCCTCTTATTTTCTCTCTCTCTTCTCATCCTCTCTTCTCTCTCTCTCTACTCTCTCTCTCTCTCTCTCTCTCTCTCTCCTCTCTCTCTCTCTCTCTCGTTCTCTCTCTCCATACATTGTTTTAGGTTGTTTTTTGCATTGTGTTAAGCTCTTAATTTATTGTCATAATGTTAATTACTATTTGTTAATTAGTCTTCCCCCTCTCTTTCTCCTAATCTCTCTCTATTTAGTTTATAGTTAATTTTGGTCAAATTAATTTTACGATTTACTTCTAAAATTCTCAACACATTTTTCTAATCAAAGAAACTCAAGGTTTTCAAAGTTAATAATCTTTTTCCCCGTGGATTCGACTCGGCCTCATCACTTAACTATTGTTAAAATATTTTGTGCAAGCCGATAATTTTTAAGATTGTTAGCCACGTGTTTAACGACGCATTCGTGGGCTATCAGAAGGTAGATGTGATGCAGTAGCTGTTGACAGCCGATGGGCATCTGTCGATAGGCATCGGTTAAGTCACAATATGTGAGAAACATGTGATCTTTATTAGGACGTCCTTTTCTCTCTCGTACACAAGGGTTGTGCGAGACTAGGGCACTCCTATATATAGATCTTTTAGCCTCCTTTTCGCGGAAAAGAGCCCCCACATCAACTCCCAAGCCTAGAATAAATAGAAGAAGGTTTTCACCTATTTTCTGCTCCAAGTTTCAAGCATCAACAACAAGGAGATCCATCTCCGAAGACAAGGTTGGAGCAGATTCGTCTCCAAGTTTCAAGCATCAACATAAGGAGATCCATCTCCGAAGACAAGATTGGAGTAGATTCGTCTCCATGTTTCAAGCATCAACATTAGATCAAGAAGAAGAAGGAAAAAGAAGAAAAGAAGAAGAAGAGAAGAAGAAGAAGAAGGAAAGAAGGAGAAGAGTTGCAGCAGCAGTATCAAGGAAGAAACAATGTGGATATGTGATCGTGGTAATTAGATCAATATTTGAAGGGATATTTCTTTCCTCACTCACACCTTTCTCAATTCACTTTATATATCTGTGTGTGTACTAATTTGAGATCAGTACGTGGATTATGTGTGCGTTGTGATTTGTGCTGGTTTGTGCACATATCTGATTTGTGTGTGGTGTGTTGATCAGATCAGTGCTAGAGGATCTAATCTTTTGTCGACCTGATCTAGCGTGTGTGTGTGGTTGAGCCGTTGTGCTCAAATGGTGTGCTGTACTCATCTTTGAGTAGTGTGTCCTTACTATGTGAGGGGTGGACGTAGGAGTCACTGGATATGATCTCTGAACCACCTAAAAATCCCTTGTGCACTGTGGTTTGATCTTGTGTTGCTCTAGAAGCATGCATAGGAATTTCGCCTACACACTACTTATTAATTTATTCACACACATCAATCACATGTTTGTTGCTTAAACTAATTGATGAAATGTTTGTTACATTTTTAATCACTCACATTGAATCAGATCAGAGGGGTTTTAATTGAGTAGATCTCTTAATACAAAGTAATTTTTAAATTGCTTAAGTTTTCGCTGCAAATCTATTCAACCCCCCCTTCTAGCTTTGCCATCACCGAATATCTGATCCTAACAATTGGTATCAGAGCGGGTTAACAACTCTAATTATTAGATCTAATTCATTGTTACACTGATTCACTGTGTTTAGATCTAATAGTCTTTTGAGTTTTGGTATAATGGCAAATTACTTTAATCTGCATGAATTTCCTGCTATGAATTCAAAGAAATCCTCAAGTTTATCACTATCTTCTAAACTGCTGGCATTTTCCGAGAATTTGAAGAGAAGAGAAGGAAGAAAAATGGACAAATGCTTCATGGCTCATGGAAGCTCAAAAGACTCTCCTAGTTTAGAAAAATACGAAGGCTCACTTCTGTGAGAGAAGTTAAGAAACTCTCAAAGGTCAGGTAAATCTGATTCAGACCCATTTGATAGATCAATGTCTAACTCTGATTTAGAGAATGATATATCCTATGATGAACTGATAGAATGCTATGAGCACTTGTGTAATCAATTTAAGAATGCTAAATCTCAAAACAAGAAGCTAAAAGAAAAATTAGAGAAGAATGAAATGAAAATTGATAATGCTCAAGCATTCTATGAAGAAAATGAAAAACTGAAATTAGAGAATGAAGAATTAAAGAATGAAGTCCAAAACTGTGGAAACAAGTTGTCCAAATTGAAAGAAAATCATGATCAGGTGGAATCTGAAAATCTTGATTTGAAAAATGAAAATGAAAAATTGATTGATCTTAATGAGAATTTCAAATTTCACAATGATTAATTGAACAAATAGATTTCCAACATGGCTCATGATCATCAAATAAAGAAAAAATGCAATCAATTGGTTGAGGAGAATATTCATCTAAAAAGGAAGATTAAATGTCGTATCATGACAGACCATTGACTGATGAATGTAATGATTCTAAGAAGAAGATTGCTACCTTGGAAAATCAAATTGTTTAATTTGAAAGTGAACAGAACAAGTTGAAAAATGGTCTGGATACCATGCAAAACAAACTTCAAACTTCAAAAAGGAAAATGCTGCATTGAAAGCTGAAAAAGGAAAATTGACAAATGAACTTGAAGTGGTTGTTAAACAAAATCAAAATTCTGAAAAGAAGATTTCTAAATTGAATAAAACTGTTGATAATTTAAAATATGCTTTGTCTAAGTTTGTTCAAGGAACTCAGAATTTGGATAATCTTCTTGGTATGAAAGTCAATTTTCAAAAGGAATGTTTAGGATTTAATCCGTTGAACAAAAAAAAAATTGAAAACAAAACAAAGACCTCATTTGTCAAAGCAGCTATGAACAAGAATTCTGTTGCACCTAAAGAAAAATTTGCTAAGATTCATGCTCAGAAAAATGTTAAAAGACAAAATGATAAAATGAATAAAAATGCTGCTAATAGGAAGAACCTTGTTTCAATTGAAAATCAGAAAAAAAGGAAAAGAAAATAGGATTCTACAAGGTCTCCACACCTTCTCCATCAGCCCAGAAAGCTCCAAGGCAATCTCCAACTCCACATCATGCCAAGAGTTACCAAAGAGTACCACCTCCTCCCTTTCAACCCAAGAATAATCAAAGGTACTCTACAAGGTTTCAGAGATTCCTGTTAGTTATGGGTGTCCTCAAGCCAATCATAACTTGTACAATCTTGTTCTTTAATAATAATAATAAGGCTTTTATATTCATTATGTAAGGCCCTCGAATTTTGTTGCATTATTGTAATGCATGTAATTAATTCGTGTTGTATATGTACGTATGTAAATATCTACGTATGTATTAATTAGTATACTCATGTGTGTATGTGTATGATTTAGGTATAAATAATGTATGTATTACTTGATGGTAGTGTGTGCACAACACCGTATAGATATTACATGTAAATATACATGATGTGCAAGGGTTTCTGCATGTTTTAGACTTCTGGCCGAAGGCCAGATTGGCGTTAATCCCATAGCCGTTGATGTGGTGTCAGCGTCAACCCCATGGACGCCAACACTAATCCCAGCGTCCAACGATGCGGACGCCAACCTTTCTGACCTGCATGCATTGCAGAGCCCGGAATTCCGGGAGCAAGCTACCCCAACCATTGGGGAGCTGTCTCCAACGGTCTGAATGAGGTTCACATCAGCATTTCGGGTCAGGAGAAGTCTCTCTCTCATATATCTAAACCCGAAATGCTTCCCCAACCCTTCTCCTTGCCTTTCTACAAGAGAGGAAGAGGAGAGAAAACCCTAACTCGGAGCTGTGCAAAGACTGGACTTTGGAGGCTCCAATCCGGTGATCCAAGGCTTCATCCGGCGTTCTATTGCAACTGGAGGCTAGAGGGAACCAAGGAGAAGGCTTCCCCACCACTGGCTTAGCACCTGCATCGACCAAGAACCCAGAGGAGTGGCGTTTTGGAGGCTTCTTGGGACAGCCCAAGGAGAGCTTCACCAAGCTTTTGATCCCTTTGGAGTGTACCTAAAAGGCAAGTACCCTACCCATAACGTCCCTGTATGTGACTAGGATGGTTTTACTATTTTTATACATTTTCCTCGTGTCTTGGATCCCCTCTTTCACCCTTTCATTTGAGTTCGGTCTGTGTTTTTGCATAGACAGGAACTTGGCGTCAATGCCTTGACGCCAAGATCCAGGTGTGCGTCCAGAGATCTGGCCGTCCACTTCTGGAATGGCCAGAGACCGCCGCCAAGTTCATCTGAGCAGAACAACAAGCTGTTCTGCCCTTCTATGTGGATAATTTCGATATGTTTCACGATGAGGATATATGTAATCCCTTATATGCTATGTATACTAGCTAATGTGATGGATGAGAATGTGAATGTACATTTATTTTGTGGATGGTAGAACTTATCATATATTTGAAAGCATGTGGAAGAATGTTCATGTGTATGTTCTTACCATTTTCCTGATAATCCGTGGTAAAATCATGTTGCTCTAATTTCATTAGACCATGTGTGTACAACCTTGTCTATGCCCTGAGTGTCTGGAATTTTCCATGCTTGTATGATCTATCGAATTTTCCCGTTTTGGGAAAAAAACAGAAATCATGCGTAAGCCGCAATAAATTTTCTATAAATTGTATGTTGGTCAATAAATTCAGGAATAAATTCTGTAGTTCCATGCCTGTTAGGGTTCAGACAGTGAGTGGTTAAAACTGTGCTTGTGTTTAACTCCATGTTAAATCGAATTGCGGATAACATGTGAAATTAATGTTAGATTTTCTGTAATTCCGTTTTAGTTCAGAAAAATCTGAAATTTTGCATGTGGGATTCTAAACCCGAAAATAGCTTGTGGTTAAAATTTCAGGTCATTTGGACCGGTATATGATGCAATATGAATTTTCCATGTGAAATTGTGAGACTAATGCATGCCGTTGTAAAAATGATTTGATTTTGTATATAGCAACCTGATTAGTGAATCTCCTGAGCACTAAATTTTTGTAATTGTAGTGACATGTCAGGAAAATAGAGCACCATGTGTGTAAATGAGTGAATGATTAAAATGTGAGTGTCATGTGCTAACTAAGTGCTTAAATTGGAAAATGTGTAATGTGTAAATTGTGCCAAGTGTGACATTGCTTCCACAGAGGGCAGTGGAACCGTATCAGGGAAAAGTCCCCTTGAGAAGGTTCAATGTGAAGTGACCCTAAGGGCATTAGGGGGAAATCCTGGAGGTGGACAAGTACCACTGGTTAGGGTGGACACTTGTTCTCCCGATCTGCGCAGTCCAAGAGTCGCCATTGTGTTGCCTAGATGGCGTCTATGTGATGTGATGTGTCCTTCTTTGGTGGTTTGGACTATGTGTCACGGCACTAAATGTGAATGTGTAAATGTGAATGTGTAAATGTGTATGTGTTCATGTGAAAAATGTGAATGTGAACAATGTGTAAAAGTGCATGTGTAAAGTGTGAAATATGCGAAATTGAAAGTGTGTAAAAATGTGAAACCAAAATGTGAGGATGTGAGTTTGTAATCCATGATATGACAATCTGAAATCATGTTTAAACAGTAGCTTTACTATGTTATGATCATGCTTATGTATGCAAAACGCCTAGAATCCATGCTAAGGATAATTGTTAAGCACATATAAACAACTTCCATACTTGGATGTTCACATGTTGTGATTTAATCGTTGTTGTAGCTCTCATGTGTTAGATTATGGTTGTTAAAGTATGTAAAATCAGCAAGCTTAAAGCACGTAAAATGTTTACGTATATGCGTAGAAATGTGTAGATTCCATGTTAGGTATGTTTCCTTTCATATATGCTCGGGAATTCATATTAATGGCTTTCATGTCGCAGTGAAGGTAGATGTAAATGTGAGAAATGAATAGAAAGCATGTGATAAATGATTTTGATTTAGGAAATCTGAAAGCATAGTCCATGTGTTCAAATTGTAGATTCACCATGATAGGTTGTAAAATTAAATGCCAAGCATGCTACATGTTGTGTCTTGTGAATGTGTATGTAGAACCTACTATGATATGTGCAAGTACGGTATGTGTGGAATTTCTTGCTGAGTCTTTTAAACTCACTACTTGCTTCGGCGTACAGGTGTAGTTGGTGACGAGACACTAGTGGAGGAGACGTTGGAGACCGACTCCGAGCGCGGAGATTAGAGCGTTGCTGGAATTCTAGTGACATTGTGATTTTCATAGTATGTAGATTGAACATTGTACTATCTTTATCATGGAAGAATGTATAAGTGTGGACATTTATGTTTTAAATTTTCAGCAATTTAATTATGTGGACTTTTAGTTCTTAAATGTTATCAAATCATGTATGTTTAAATGTGGATGATGAATGAATGAAGACATTGGTTCTTTTACTTCCGCTACTCTGTTCTTATATTCACGTGTATCTCAGCTAAATGTTATTGTTGGGTAAATGTCCCACTGTGGCAACGCCCGCTATACCGACGTGGGTTGGTATAACCGTACCGGTATAATGAGGGTCGTCACACATTATGTGTAATTCGTTTATCGTTTCATTATGAAGTCCATGAATGTGCACAATAGATACTAATTATGATGAGATCATAACAATGTGATTAATATCCTTTAAGCATATATTCTTAATTGTTCCTAGTCGGAGGATATTCGAGAAGGACATCGAATATTCGGTTAGACTAGTACAGGTTGCACCTGCTCATATGATGAGGGTGACTGGTCTCATAGTCACTTGTGTGGAGACACTAAGGTGAATCTGTAGGGGCTCATTGGAGAATGAGTTCACTGAACTGATCCGTTATGAATCGCTGGATGGTAATGTTACCTAACTGTCAACCAGCTAGATTCATTGTCACAGTGGCGTGATTGGTCCTTAGACCTGAGACACCAAGGACACCTTGTCGGTGGACTTCTAGATTTTGACCTTAACTTATAGATCTCTAGCCATGGGGTCTTAATCAGTTAAGTGTTCGGATCTAGCGGAATACCTTTGAAGGTTATTGCGTGGTCAACATGGGATCGCTCGCTCTCGATAATAAGAGAGTGAATGCTCTAGGGAAAGATGCCTGATAGTCCCTGGCCAGGCATGACTACTTATCAGAAAGGAGTTTTCTGATATTGTTATGTGGCATCTAATCCAAGTGAGCGCGAGTATTAGGGTTTGAAGTTGACCATACCCTAAGTGCACTCGGGAGCATTGTACGAGCGAAGGATTATAGTCACGTGGTATCTGTTGACACAAAAGGTTCCTTGAATGGGTTGCTGAACCCAATGCTTTCCAGGATCAAGTGGTGTTGCTTGGCACCCAACTTGATTGGAAGCCCGGTCAATTATCGTGAGACGATAATTGATTGTGTCAATTATCTCTCTGGCCACCTCCTCCTCTCTCTCCTAGGGCGCCCCCACCTCTTCTCTCTCCTGGCACATGGTGGAGCTGAGATCCGGGAGATGCGTGGAGGCCGAGGAGATCCCGTCTGCGTCTGGAGTTCACGTGGATACGTCTAGAGGTCGGACACCTGAACGGCTTGAAGCACTAGCGCCTCCAGCGCTACCTCCTCCCCGGGTTCGGGAGTTTCGCAACCCCGCAAAGGTAAAGATCGGATCTTCCTTCGTGCGGGCTCTCTATTTTTGTTCGATTCCGACCGCCGGCAATGATATCTACCAAAGGGAATCGCGTTTCCACTGCGCTCTGTATGATTCCTTACAGTGCTATCAGAGCCAGGTTGCTGGTTCGATCGGAATCGACACCATGTGAATGTCATTTCATGCTTTTTTTGTCGATTCACGTTCTGCATGAATCGCCAAGTTTGCCGCGTTCTTGGGTCGCACATGGGATGTCCACTTCTGTTTGGTACATGGAAGTTGTTCCTAGTACCAAGGGCTTCGTGAAGAACCCTTTGTGGTGTCGTTCGGCCCTCTATAGAGGCCACACGACCCCCTGCAAGATGCCGCCGCCATGCTTCTTGGACAGTCCAAGAAGGGGCGCTTTCTGCAATTGTTTGGGGTTTTTTCGGGATTTTCTGGGCATTTGGGGGCCATGGGAGGCGGCCTCCGGCGCTGCCGGCGCCATCCGCGGCCGCCCTGCGCCGGAGGGGGCGACGGCTAGGTTTCACCCTAGCCGCACGCCCCTCCATTCGGGGCGGAGGGGGACACCCGCGCAGGGCGCCCGCGGGCCGCGTGCGGGTCGCCCCGCGGGCAGCGCGCCTGTCTGCCCGCGGTGTAAGTCACGGGCGGACCCCCGCGGGTCCCAGGCAGGCGGATCGGTCCGCGCCGGATCCGACGGACCGGATCCGCCAGACCCAAATCCCCTTCCCATTTTTAAGTTTTAAATAGGTTTTAAATTATTTAAAAGCCAAAAAATTCTAGAAAATTATGAAATTAGTTTTAAGAGTTTTAAAATTGTTTTAGCTCTCTGTAATTAATTTTCAGATGCTTGGCCCAATATTTAATTAGTTAAGGTAATTCTAAAATTGTTTTAGTTATTTCCTATTATCTCATTAAAGCATGTTAATTAATTTAAGAATGTGATTCTTGTTAAATTAATTAACAGTAAATTTGGCGGATTCATGCAGTAACGATGAATGGCGTTTATCTAATGTTGATTGAGAGTTTTCCATATTAGCTAAAAATTGTTTAGTTAAAAGGTTTTCAAAATATAATTATTATATTTTTGAAATAAAAGTTATTTTAGTAGTAATTATGTGATAATTGCCTATTGATGCCTGTGATGTGTGATGTGTGGATGGATGATCATGGACCTAGATATCATGTGATGATTTTATGGTTTATGGCATGTGATGTAATTTATGAGGACTGCGTGCCTCCCTCTCTCCCTCTATTAAATCCGGGCTGTACATTCTATCTCCCTCCTGTTATGTACTCCCCTTGACTTGTTCAAGGTTTCTTATTATTATCTGATGTATATTTATGGGCCTGTGAGCCCAATTTAATGTTACTTGTAATTTTAAGAAGCGGATTGGCGGAGATGGAGTTGAGTACCATGGAAGACCTTCATGGAGATAGAGTTACATCAAGCAAGAGCATACGATGCGGGGCTGCCATATGTTTACCATGTTTGTGGATTACCAACTGGCTCTAGTAATGCCACTCTAGGTTAAAGTCCATGATCATCCATTGTTTTCTTCATGTATATATTTGATTTTCTTATGTATAGATATGTGGAATGTGCTATGATATATATAATTAAATATATGATATTCCAAATTCTATATATCAATAGCACGCAGATATAGAGACCAAGATAAAATATGTCAAAATCCCTCCTTGTTTAAATTTTAAGCCGTAGTGTAATCATTAAGAATGAATTACGTGGCCCTCCATCATTATAGTTTTAGGATTGCCATTAGATCGGGCAAGTTTGTTGTGCTATCCACAAGGCTTGCCAAATCTGATGACAGACTAAAACTATGGCATGGTGATGCCTTAAACGGGGTAGAAGAACGGTGTAGCTTTGTTGTGCTATCCACAAGGGCTACATCCAAATCTATGCTTGTTACATAATGATGGTACTGCTTAGACTGGATTTAATGACTTGTTGTGCTATCCACAAGGTCATTAAAATTCAGGGGCCAAAATAAGATCGGATATTGCAAGAGTTGCAAGTGTCAAGAGTTGACAGCTTTCAGATCATAGTATGATTTGTTGTGCTATCCACAAGGTCATACTATGAGTTTGTAAGATTCCGATCCCCACTAGGAGACCGTCGGAGTCTCCCATTCTGTATATTTGAGGGTTATACAGTCTGTCGAAAAATAGTGGGAGCTGATCTTGATTAAAGTCCTAATCTAGATTAATTATTATTATGAACATCTGCTAGTTATGTTTACATTTCCTTTATAGGAAAAAATGTCGTTGAGTAACCCACTCCAAGGCATACTGGATGCCAACAAATTGACAGGCCGAACTACTCGGATTGGCTCAGGAATCTGAAGATTGTCCTCAGGTCTGAGCGCATTGCCTATGTCCTGGAAGGTGAATTTAGCTGAGATGCTGAACATGTTGAAGACTGCTGAGGGCAACCTTGAGAAGGAAAAGCTCAATGTTCTCATGGTTGGAAAGTCCAACAAGAAGAGGAGAGCAGTGCAAACCTTTAAGAAAGGCAATGCAAAGAAGCAGTCCAAGCAAAAACAAAAGAAGGACATAAGCAAAGGAGAAGAAAAAGGGCGAGTGCTTCCACTACAAGAAAAAGGGACACTGGAAAAGAAATTGCAAGGACTACCTTCAATGAAGGCTCAGGGGAAGCAGAAGCTTGTCGAAGCTTCAGGTATCTATATGATAGATCTTCACTTGTCTGTTAGAGATTCTACATCTTGGGTTTTCGACACTGGATGTCCTTCTCATGCCTGCAATGATATGCAGGTGTTGACAAGTAGAAGGAAGCTAAGCAAGGGCGAGGTGAACTTGAGGCTTGGAAACGGCGCAAGTGTTGCTGCACATACTGTGGGGACAGTGAAGCTCAAGTTACCCTCAGGAGATTTACTTTCATTAGATGATTGCTACTTTGTGCCTAGCATTATTAAGAACATTATTTCTCTTTCTTGTTTAGACAGAATTGGATACAAGTTTACCATTGAGAACAATAGTTGTTCAGTTTATTTGAGAAATAAACTAGTTGCTTTAGCAAATTTGGTAAATGGTTTGTATCTACTTGATGTTTCTTATGAAAATCTCCATGTTGATGTTTCTCCTAAAAGAAGTAAGAATAGTGTGAACACTACCTACTTGTGGCATTGTAGGCTTGGTCACATTGGTGAGAATAGGCTTCAAAAGTTGCATAAGAATGGATACTTGGATCCATTTGATTATGAATCATATGCAACTTGTGAATCCTGTTTAATGGGTAAGTTGACCAAATCTCCATTTAGTGGACATGGGGATAGGGCCAAGGACATATTGGAACTAATACACTCAGATGTATGTGGTCAATGTCTACCCACGCCAAGGGTGGCTACTCATACTTCATTACATTCACAGATGACTACTCAAGGTTTGGATTTGTTTACTTAATGAAGTACAAATCTGAAGCTTTGGGAAGTTCCAAGAATTTAAGAATGAAGTTGAGAAGCAAACTGGAAAAAGCATTAAAATCCTACGGTCAGACCGAGGAGGTGAATACTTGAGTACAGAGTTCACACAATTCTTAATGGATAATGGTGTCCTTTCTCAATGGACTCCTCCCCATACACCACAGATGAATGGTGTATCGGAAAGGAGGAATCGCACCTTGTTGGACATGGTACGATCCATGATGAGCCGTTCACAGTTACCAGTTTCCCTATGGGGATATGCGCTAGAGTCAACGACATATCTACTGAACAGGGTTCCCAGTAAATCTGTCTTCTACTCCATATGAGATATGGAAGGGTAGAAAGCCTGATTTTAAACATGTTAAAATCTGGGGCTGTCCTGCCCACGTGAAGAGACACGACCCAGATAAACTGGAATCCAGAACCGATAAGTGCAGGTTTGTTGGATACCCAAAAGAAACGTTTGGGTACTACTTTACCATCCTGGTGAACAAAGAGTGTTTGTCGCCAAGAGAGCTGTCTTCTTGGAAGAGGAGTACCTTACCCAAGAGGACAGTGGGAGTAAGGTAGATCTAGAAGAGGTTCTAGATCCACAAACTGTGCAAAGTCCACCGGTTGAAACATCGTTCCGGAACCTGTTAGGAATATACACACATTCAGCGTAGGTCTGGTAGAGTACCTAGGCAGCCTGAAAGATATGTTGGACATATCAGTGAAGGCATGTCTTATAATGAGGATGATGATCCAAAGACCTACCAAGAGGCTGTTGATAGTCCTCAGTCAGGGAAATGGCGAGATGCCATGAATTCTGAGATGCAGTCCATGTACACCAACCAAGTTTGGAACTTGGTAGACTTGCCTGAAGGTATTGTACCTATTAGGTGCAAGTGGATCTTTAAGAGAAAGATCGGTGCAGATGGACAGATCGACACTTATAAGGTAAGGTTGGTGGCAAAGGGGTATCGTCAAAGGCAAGGAATTGACTATGATGAAACTTTCTCACCAGTTGCCATGATAAAGTCGATCAGAATTCTTCTCGCCATTGCTGCATACTTTGATTACAAGATCTGGTAGATGGATGTAAAAACTGCTTTCCTCAATGGAAACATTGAGGAAGAAGTGTATATGATACAGCCTGAGGGTTTTACATCCAAAGAGTGTTCAGATAAAGTATGCAAGCTTCAAAGGTCCATCTATGGATTGAAGCAAGCTTCTTGTAGTTGGAACATAAGGTTTGATGAGGCTATCAAATCTTATGACTTCATTAAGAATGAAGAAGAACCATGTGTGTATAAGAAAATCAGTGGGAGTGCTATCACTTTTCTCATACTTTATATTGATGACATCTTGCTCATTGGGAATGATGTAGGGATGTTATCATCAGTAAAGGTTTGGTTGTCAAAGAACTTCTCCATGAAGGATTTGGGAGAAGCATCCTACGTATTAGGAATACGTATCTATAGAGATAGATCTAAGAGGATGCTTGGCTTGACCCAATCCATGTACATAGATACCATTGTTAAAAGGTTTGGCATGGAAAATTCCAAGAGAGGTCTCATACCAATGAGACATGGGATTAATCTCTCTAAGGAGCAGTCTCCTAAGACTCCTGAAGAGAGGGCAGTCATGGATAGAGTCCCCTATGCCTCGGCTATAGGTTCTATCATGTATGCCATGCTATGTACAAGGCGTGATGTAGCATTTGCTCTAAGTGTTACGAGCAGATATCAGGCAAATCCAGGTGAAACACACTGGATGGCAGTGAAATGTATCCTTAAGTCCTTGAGAAGGACTAAGGATATATTTCTGGTTTATGGAGGAGGGGACTTGAAACTTCAGGCATATACTGACTCTAGTTTCCAGTCAGATCCAGATGATAGCAAGTCTACATCTGGGTTTGTGTTCACCTTAAACGGAGGTGCAGTGAGCTGGAAGAGTTCCAAGCAAGAAACCACTGCAGACTCGACGACAGAAGCTGAGTACATTGCTACAGTTGAAGCCGCCAAGGAGGCAGTATAGATGAATAAGTTCATCACCGACCTTGGTGTGGTGCCGGATGACTCTGATCCGATCCCATTGCTGTGTGACAACAGTGGGGCCATTGCGCAAGTGAAAGAGCCGCAGTCTCATCAGAAGTCAAAGCACATTCTGAGGCGATTTCACCTGATCAGGGAGATCATCACTAGAGGAGATGTACTGGTGGAAAGAGTTCCTTCAGTTGACAACATTGCAGATCCACTGACGAAGCCTCTGACTCAAATTGTGTTTGAGCGCCACCTAGAGTCTATGGGTTTAAGACATAAAGGTGATTGGCTTTAGTCCAAGTGGAAGATTGTTAGTTATGGGTGTCCTCAAGTCAATCATAACTTGTACAATCTTGTTCTTTATAATAATAATAAGGCTTTTATATTCATTATGTGTAATTCGTTTATCGTTTCATTATGAAGTCCATGAATATGCGCAATGGATACTAATTATGATGAGATCATTACAATGGGATTAATATCCTTTAAGCGTATATTCTTAATTGTTCCTAGTCGGAGGATATTCGAGAAGGACATCGAATATCTGGTTAGACTAGTACAGGTTGCACCTGCTCATATGATGAGGGTGACTGGTCTCATAGTCACTTGTGTGGAGACACTAAGGTGAATCTGTAGGCTCATTGGAGAATGAGTTCACTGAACTGATCTGTTATGAATCGCTGGATGGTAATGTTACCTAACTGTCAACCAGCTAGATTCATTGTCACAGTGGCGTGATTGGTCCTTAGACCTGAGAAACCAAGGACACCTTGTCGGTGGACTTCTAGATTTTGACCTTAACTTATAGATCTCTAGCCATGGGGTCTTAATCAGTTAAGTGTTCGGATCTAGCGGAATACCTTCGAAGGTGATTGCGTGGTCAACATGGGATCGCTCGCTCTCGGTAATAAGAGAGTGAATGCTCTAAGGAAAGATGCCTGATAGTCCCTGGCCAGGGCATGACTACTTATCAGAAAAGGAGTTTTTTGATATTGTTATGCGCATCTAATCCAAGTGAGTGCGCATATTAGGGTTTGACAGTTGACCATACCCTAAGTGCACTCGAGAGCATTGTACGAGCGAAGGATTATAGTCACGTGGTATCTATTGACACAAAAGGTTCCTTGAATGGGTTGCTGAACCCCAATGCTTTCCAGGATCAAGTGGTGTTGCTTGGCACCCAACTTGATTGGAAGCCCGGTCAATTATCGTGAGACGATAATTGATTGTGTAATTAATTAATATGAGATATTAATTAATTGCAGTAAGTCAATAAAGAGTTATTGGGTTTAATGGGCTGAAAACTGGACTAGCACTTGGGCCTAGAGGGTCACACGCAATAGAGTTCCGAGAAGACTGGGCAGGATGACCGATATAGACATTAACTGGGTTTTTGTGAAAAACCGCAGAGTCTATATATACACGTGGAGAGTTAAACCCTGGACCAAGCTCCAGGTCTTCTCTCTGGCCGCCTCCTCCTCTCTCTCCTAGGGCGCCCCCACCTCTTCTCTCTCCTGGCACATGGTGGAGCTGAGATCCGGGAGACGCGTGGAGACCGAGGAGATCCCGTCTGCATCTGGAGTTCACGTGGATACGTCTAGAGGCCGGACACTTGAACGGCTTGAAGCACCAGCGCCTCCAGCGCTACCTCCTCCCAGGGTTCGGGAGTTTCGCAACCCCGCAAGGGTAAAGATCAGATCTTCCTTCGTGCGGGTTCTCCATTTTTGTTCGATTCCGACCGCCAGCAACGATATCTACCGGAGGGAATCGCGTTTCCACTGCGCTCTGTACGATTCCTTACAATTCCAGCATAAACATCAATGCTATGGTAAGCTCTAGGTAAATACTCAACCCATTTGCTTTAATTGCAACAAGCCTGGTCATCTTGCTAAAATTTGTTGGAATAAAAATGAGAAGAATAAATTTCATGTTCATACCAAACTAGTTCAGTGCCCGACATGTCATAAACATGGACACTTGTCTAAGGACTGTTGGTATAGGAATCATGATCTTGTGCATGCTACAAAATTCCATCATACACATGCTAATGTACAAAGAAATGAGCATCATGTTTATGTTGAAAAAAACTAAAAAATTCCATATACATATGAACATGATTGCTGCACAAAAGAACTTTTCTAATTTCCATGTTAAAAATTTCAATGATAAAAATCTAAAAAATAGAAAACAAAATGTTTAGTGTGTCAATGGTGCATTCCATTCTTATAGCTCTAAGATTAGAAACCAAGATGCTAATGTTTCTTGTCTTCAGAAAAATGCACCCAATACAAAAAAAAAATTGATTAAAAAATCCTTACTGCAGTTTAATGGAAGATCCTTAGGACCCAAACAAGTTTGGGTTTCAAGATGTGCTGCTTGAATTTTGGATGCAGGGATCCATGTAGTCAATTTCAAGATGAATGCTTCATGACTAAGGCTACAAGGAATGTAAGTGGAAAGATTGAAAGAAAATAAAAATCTCACCAGGACTCAAGCTTGTATGAGTCCCAAGGCCAGCTTGATCAGCAAGTTAATGAGCATTGCAACCATACATTGTAAATAGATTCAAGACATTGGCTGTGCAAGGAAACCAAAATTGAAGACCACAGGTAAAATCCAAATGAAGACTGTTCAGATAAAACCTCTCATCATTTCAGAATTGAACTGCTTGAGTTGGAATAAATTCATAGAGTTTTATCTGAACAATGGAGAGTGTGTTTTGATGCTGCTCCCAACGATAACAATTGGAATCATATTTATGTTATCATGCTTGCTTGATTGTGCCCATGACTTCTTATGCATATCATTTTCTTTGACTTCTTGGTATATCAAATAAAGACATATGGAAAAACTAGTTATGCTTGTTTGGAAACTATCATTATGCGTGAGTAAAATACTCTGCCAAGTACCAAAAGTCATGTTATGCATAAAGCTAATTGTATGCATAATATTGTGTGAATTGCTTGAAAATCTTCTCATTCTATGCACATGTTAAGGGGGAGTAAATATGGAAAAGTGCAAAAATGCTCTTAAAAATGCTGCAAATAATTGTTAAAATTTGTTGGAACTTGAAAATCTCATAAAATTGTCTTTGATCTTCATCAGGTCGACACATTGGTCATCATGTGTCGACACATCATCTTCTAATTGTTGAAACTCAAAAATCCAATGTCAATCAATTCTTATGTCTGCCCTGTTGACAACTTCCATGTGGTTTGTCAATAGACAATCTTGTTCTAACAACATCGAGTCTGCCACATCAGTAACTGTCAACACATGAGAACTAGTTGTCGACAGATCCTTTGAAAATTTTTGAACATTGCTTCAATATAGAATGAAGGCTTCCATTACATCCTTTAGGGGGAGTCTTTCTGTGAGAGAGACTTGTTTTATTGTCAGTCAACAATTCTTGGTCACTCTCCTATCTTGAACATCCACTCAAACTCATGCTTGAAAATCAGTTTCCATTTATTTCTGATTCTATCTCCTTGACATATCATACCTTTTATTCAAGTCTTGCATCAGGATAAATGAGTCTTTATGATATTCCTATATGAGAGATTTCATACATAAACTGTCACGCTTCGATATTTAGCAGCGGAATAAATATCGGAAGACGTGAACGATACAAATAGACGTATCACAGTTGAATAGCACAGATTCATAATTTAAACGCAATAACACATTTACGACCATAATATTGTCACCAAAAGTATACTTTATTCCATTTCAATTCACTAGTTACAACCTTACATAAGAAGAACCAACTAAAGGGTCCCTTATTCAAATGAAAATGTTCCAGTAACATATAGACTACTCAAATATCTATTCCTAATACTTCATCTCCTCAATGCCGGGTGCTCATCACTCTTGCCCTGCCCTATCGGACTCCACAATATCCTCATCACTACCTGAAAAGGGCAGGATAATAGGGTGAGCGAACTAGCTCAATAGGATTTACATCTCAATGTGCGGGCACTAATATACATGATTAACATTTTAAATAGGTAGATATGCACATGAACATGATGACAATGCATGCAATACTAACAGGTTCAATAGCTGAATAGAACGAATATCATATCAAATGGAATATTGAATTTCATATGCAATGGACAGGTAATTCAAGATTTGAATCATATCAAAAGGAATTGGCCATATTCACACAGATATCACATATTCACGTGATTAGACGTATCGTATCAAACTTATCACATCATATCAAATGAAGGCACATTCACACAAATCTTGCGTATTTGTTTGTGCTATGCCAAGCACCATAAGTCTATACTCCCACGGTTAATAAGTACGTTGGGGCGCTCCTCCCCAGGACCAGACAGGGCCCCTATTGCACAGGCATTGGTCAAATGGACCGAAGTCCCAAGTTGTGGCGATCAAACATATACATATTATGGCCACAGAGTTTCAATAACAAGTTCATTGTAATAAGGACATGATCATTCATAGAGTCAAGGTATGACATAAGCTCAAGAGATCCATCAGACAGCTTGACGACGTATCTTATGTTTCATAATTCATTAATGTATTGACAAGAGGATGACTAATGATAGATCGTACATGGTACAAGTGCTCTCTATCTCCAGGATACTTCATGGTATAACCAGCTCGGTCTCTATGAGGGAATCCATAGAGTACGGAGACTTACAGAGGTCTTAAGGAAAAGATCGCTAGTCTGCCAATACGGAATGATCGGCAGAGAGCTCCCAATTCCCCAAGAAGGGTGTGCCTAATTGTGCAAATGTGTAAGTGACGTGTCACGGATCTTTCCTAACATGTATGCAATTGATGATCAAGTAGTGGAACATCGGAAAGCATATAAATAAACATATGCACATCATGGTAGACATCTTACTAACAAGTCCATGCTCACATGTATTCATCCGCACATTCATATCATATTCTTGTCATGTAAAATTTGTCATCAAGCTAGATAACAAGATGATAATCAATGAACATAAGAGCAATCACATAATACACATTAGAATCATATTTGTGTCATTACCGTTTTTCAAATGGGTTGATTGCTTTTAGGTCAATGTACCCTAAGTAACATGTTTATGGACTAAGAGACAAAACATGCTGACTGGCTAGCAGGAAAGAACAGTCTCGGGTTAGTCTGTAAATCGCATCCAACACAGTGGACGCTTTTTCATAACACAATGTACGGTGAAACATGCTAACTGTGAAGGATCAAAATCACGACGGACTTCATGGACGCCTTTAAGACTGAATCGTGACGGGATACCGCATCGCGTTTATGAAATACATTAAAATATGAATATAAAAGTTTGGCGAAAAGACTGGACGGGAAAACATGTCGAATCGCGTCGGGAACACCCGTCGCGTATCAGACCAGCGCTGACTCCCACGCGGCGCGTAGTCCCACGCGGACCGTTGACTGGTCAGACCATGAATCGCATTGAACCTCACGGTCGCATTGTACCTATTTGCGGCGGCCAAGGCCGACGCGATACCAGGCGCGGGAATCACGTCGTCTGTCCTGGTCGCGATTCAAAACCCAAAGTGAAAATGCATAAACAGGTAGTGATCCTCTTACAATGCCTATATCTCGCTATCTACTGACATTTAGATAAAACACTCAACATAAAAGATGACGAGCACAGCCAGTAAAAGAACTTTCATGTTTTGGGTTGGATCTAATTCTGACTCAATTTGCATGAAACCTCTGAAGAATGTAAAACATCCTAAACATACGTGACTTCATTGCAACCTTAATGTCAGACCTATAACTTGAAGTCTAATGATCATTAGACAAAACTCTCAACACAAAAGATGACGGACAATTAGTAGAAGAACTGTCATGTTCTGGGTTGGATCTAATTCTATCTCGATTCACATGAAACCTCTGAAGAACATAAAACATCATAAACATACATGACTTCATTGAAACCTTCATGTTAGGCCTATAACTTGAATTCTAATGACATTTAGACAAAACTCTCAACACAAAACATGATGAGGACAACCAGTAGAACAACTTTTATGTTGTGGGTTAGATCTAATTGGTCTCAAATTGTGTGCAACACATGAAGAACATAAAAAGCCCTAAACATGCGCTACTTAGGGAAAACGACTAATACTCGACAGATACACCATGCAAATTGGGCAACTCAAGTGCATATGAAACTAGACATGCAGCACTACAAGATGGTATAGGATTTGTTTAGTCTTGGCCCGAGATCACTTACCTTTAGACGGATGTAAGAGATGCAACAACCCAGATCAATGCAGAGCGAAGTTGAGAAAGAACCACGGTTTCCCCAGCCATTCTCCTCTCCTCCAGCGCCCCAAACTTGCTCCTCATGACCCCAACTCAATGCCAAACCTTCCCCAAATGTTTTGTGGTGATTTCTTATAGTTTTAGGGTTTAATCCAAGCTCTAATGAGACTAGGAAAGGTGGCCTGCGGGATCAGCTGGGTACTTACCAAAATCTGGGATTTCTCCTCCCAAATGAAGTAGCACACCCAAAGAAAGTGCTAAGCATGGTTGGCCACAATTTGGCTTGCTATACTTGGCTAATAGCACACTTTTAAACCCTAATTTACCCTTCCTAATTACCCATATTTATAGGTACGAATTTTTGGGTATTTTCTGGCTCCATTTTTTATTCTTAGGCCAAAAGTGATCCATTGGCCCAATTTTGATAATAGTTCATCAATATATGATGTTAGAAGTCTCTCCAACATATTTATTTAATTTATAGTTGTGTTATACTTCCGCGTTAATGGTTTTCCGACTTTATTTCCTAATTTGGATATTTAGTCACATTGTGGAAGTTATTTATTTTGATTTAATTATAAATTTTAAATTACTGAATTTCCGAGGTGTTACATCCTCCCCCACTTTAGAAAATTTGGTACCCAAATTCACACATAATGGTATAGTTCGTACTTGAGAATAGTTCCGGGTGGTTTTTCTTCATCCTTTCCTCCGTCTCCCAGGTAGCATTGGTAACTCCGTCTCGACTCCATTGGACCTTCACCATAGTTATGGTACGATTCCTGAGTCATTGAATCTTCCGATCTAATAGCTTGATCGGCCTCTCTTCATAGGTCAGGTCCTCCTGAATCTCCAAGTCCTCATGGTTGATTACATGGTTGGCATTGAATAAATACTTCCTCAGCATGGATATGTGGAATACATTGTGCACGTTTGCCAGCTGTGGAGGCAGTGCAAGTTTATACGCCACCTGACCAACCTTTTCCAGGATTTCAAAAGGTCCGATAAATCTGGGACTCAACTTTCCCTTGATCCCAAATCTTTGAATTCCCCTAGATGGTGAGACCTTTAAGAAAACATGGTCGCCCACTTGGAATTCCAGTTCTCTTCTTCTCTTGTCTGCATAACTCTTTTGCCTGGATAGTGCTACCTTCAGACGTTCCCTGACAATCTGAACCTTCCTGACAATCGCTTCTATTAAGTCGGGTCTAACCCATTGGTTCTCCCCAATCTCTTCCCAACAAAGGGGTGATATGCAACTCCTACCATATAAGGCTTCAAATGGTGCCATCTTGATACTTTCCTGGTAGCTATTGTTGTATACAAACTCCATCATGTACAACTAGTCCACCCATCATCCTCTAAAATCTAGCACAAGAGCACGAAGCATGTCCTCCATAATTTGATTAGTTCTTTCGGTTTGTCCATCAGTCTGATGATGAAAGGTAGTGCTAAAATTCAGTTTGGTACCCATTGCTACTTGCAGACCCTTCCAGAAGTGTGAAGTAAATCTAGGGTCCCGATCAGATATGATATTGAATGGAACTCCATGTAATCGAACTACTTCTTTAACATATAGTGCAGCCAACATATCTACTGAACAGGTACTTTTAATCGGCAAGAAATGAACCGACTTAGTCAATCGATCAACTATTACCCAGATTGCATCCATGCCACCTCTAGTCTTGGGCAGTCCCATGATAAAGTCCATCCCGATGCTATCCCACTTCCATTCTGGAATTTCTAGTGGTAGCAGTCCACCGGCTGTTCGAAAATGCTCAGCCTTAACTTTCATGCATGTTAAACAATATGACACATGATCGGCCACATCCCTCTTCATGTTTGGCCACCAATATGACCTTTTAAGTCTTGGTACATCTTTGTTGATCCAAGGTGGATCGTGCACTTTGACTGGTGAGCTTCATTTAACAATCTCTTCTTGAGTTCCCATGATCTGGGACACATGATCTACCTCGGAATAGTAACCTCTCATCAGCTGATAGAGAAAAGTCAGGTCTTTGTTCTAGCTTCTCCCTGATCTCCACTAAGAATGGATCATCTCCTTGTTTCTCCTTGATTTCAGTTAGTAGATTGGACTGTATTTGGAGGTTGGAAATCATTACTTGTTTTTCCTTCTTTCCCATATCTAAATTCAGACTTGCAAATTGTTCCAGTAACTTCCATTCACCCAGCATCATACTAGCTAGCATAGCTCCTAGTTGCCTACTTAGAGCATCTGCCACTACATTGTCTTTCCCGGGGTGATATTGAATGGAAAAGTCAAAGTCCTTGAGATATTCTAACCACCTTCTCAGTCTCATGTTAAGTTCATTCTGTGAGAATAAGTACTTCAAACTCTTGTGGTCAGAAAAGACTTTAAATTGCTCACCATAGATGTAATGTCTCCAAATCTTCAAAGCGAATACTACAGCTGCTAACTCTAGGTCATGAACTGGGTAGTTCACTTCATGGATCTTCAACTGTCTTGAGGCATATGCTATTACTTTCCCTTGTTGCATTAAGACACATCCCAGACCTATTCTAGAAGCATCTGAATAAATTTCAAATCCTCCCTCTTCAGTGGATAAGGTGAGGACAGGGGCAGTAGTGAGACACTTCTTCAAGTTGTTAAAGCTCTCTTCACATTCCTCGGTCCACACAAACAGATTTTCCTTCCGGGTCAGCTTGGTTAATGGTACGACAATCTTTGAGAAATCCTTTATAAATCTTCTGTAATATCTAGCTAATCCCAGAAAGCTCCTGATTTCCATGACACTTGTCAGTCTTTCCCACTTCAACACAACCTCAACCTTCGATGGATCAACAGTGATACCATCCTTGGTTACTGTAGATGGTGTTTTCCGTTCCCTTTCAGGGGAGGTGAAGAACAGTCCACAAAGAGGGATATGATCGGGTGAGATGGATCGTGATCGCCAGGTACGCAAGGGTACCGAATGGAGAGATGCACGACGAGGGGTGCGGGTGGAATGGGTGATCGCGGAGAATACTTGTTGGAGCGTGGGGAGAATGCATGGGGATGTGGGTTCTTTCTTCCTCTACGAGCACGGCTGGCCATGGTAGAGGGCGTTTTCCTCGTTTGATTACCCTGAAAAAGAAAAAAGACAAAGAAATAAGAAGGGGATTAGCCACATGTGCAGTATACAATTCTAAATAAATGAAATGAAAAGAATGAATGGCATGGGGAATGACTTACCGTGTGGTGGCTTTTAAACCCCCTAAAAATATAGGTGTGTGTGTGTGTATGCATGCATGTGTGTGTATATAAAAAAAAGAGTACAATGGAGCCATGTGGGGCCCAGAGGAGGTAAATGAAAAGAACCACGTGGGGCCTGGGGGAGATGAAGTGTAAATAAAAAGGGAGAAAAAGGGAGGGGGTGCTTCCCCAAATGGTAGATGGCGCGGTGGCGCTGCCGGTTGGACAGAGGAAGAAGAGGAGGAAGACGCTCCCACTTCACTCCGGTTTGCGTGAGGAAGACGACGGGGACGCCGGCTCCGAACTCCGAGGAATGGGGACGTGGCTTGGCGTGGAATGGTAGGCTCTCCTTGGTCCAGAGCCGAGGTAGGAATTCAGCAGGGCTTCGCCGCAATGAGTGGGCCCCCTCGGCGAGGCGGGAATCCGGCAGGGCTTTGCCGCTTTCTTAAAAAAAAAACCCTATGAACAACTGACCATCGGGTCTGTATTTGTAGGCAACACAGACTTAAATCGCGTCGGCTACAGCAGACACGTCTCTGATTGAAGACGCGTCTGCAACGGCCACCGCGATTAAGAAGCGCCGCATTTCCCGCTTGATTTGACCATTGTAGGGTACGGGCTACGATTGATAATTACGTCGGTGACGACCGGCGCGTTCTTGAAACGCGTCGACCTACCCCGCCGCAACTTCACTTTGGGCACGTGGGCCATAAATGCGACGACTTTTGGGGGTCTAGGGTTCAGGTACAGGACCTAATCGCATCGGCATGGACGGACGCGATTCAGACATTCCTCAGGATTTGAGGTACGGGCACCTGAGTGCAACGACTTTTGGGGCCTATGGCCTAATCACATCGGCACGGTCCTATGCGTCTCTGATTTAAAACGAGTCTAGACGACACGACATGATAAAGTATTTCCATATTTTATTTATGAAAATCCTACCAAAACCGACATTAGAATCGCGTCGCCTATAGCGGACGCGTTCATGAAGTGGCATTGGGCAGTTTTTGTAAATAAAAGAAGCAAATTCCTTGTCGCATCGCAGAAGGCCGCCGCGATAAGGACTAGTTGGCCTAGTCATGTCCAACATGCCCGGCGCGATAATGGGAGTCATTGGAATCGCGTCCACGATGCCGGACGCGTTTCAGAACGCGACCCCCAGACCCATCGCGACTTAAAGAATGCGTCCGCCAGACCCGTCGTGACTTGAAAACATTGCCTATGACCTCCGGCCAGCCTTGGGAATGGAGGGGAAGCACCGGGGAAGAATGAGTGAGATCCAGAAATATTAGGAAAACACTCTTGCAAGGCAAAATGAGGGCCATTTGTGGCATTATGGCACAATATGAAATTTTCCCGCGGTGGAGTCAAATTCGCATGTCTACAGCTGCCACGCCTTGGCGTTTGCTTTGCAGGGGAGCGAAGCGAAGGGACACGAAGTGGAGTGTAATGGAGTGAATGGAGTAAAATGAAATGAAAGAAATGAAGCGTAGAGAAGTGGAGTGCAGTGTAGCAAACTGAAAAGTAGACGCCAAGGTGAAAAATAGACATGCATGATCGATTGGGTGACTACCACCTGATGAGTGTCTTTCACCAACACCCAAGGAAGTCACCACCAGAGAAGAAGACCTAAAGAAACAAATGTTTGGATTGGAAAGAAGAAAGTGTGTGCACGAGGGGCATGACTGGAGATGTGTACGTGGTATACGAAGGAAAGGTGTCACGTGGGGCACAAAGGAGAGATCAACTTCCAGCGAAAGGGAAGTACCTAAGGACACGATCCATTAGGTTGTACCATTGGGGGCGTCTGCCACGGCCGCAGGTGGATCTACGGGAGTGATCAACTTCCAACGAAGGGGAAGTACCTAAGGACACGATCCGTTAGGTTGCACCATTGGGGGCGTCTGCCACGGCCGTAGGTGGATCTATGGGAATAAAGACGAAATGAGGGGGGGGGGGATAAATCCAAACAGAAGGTTTTTAAGGAAATCAACCCGGAGGCGACAACAAAGGGAGTTGGGTATTCGACTCGGAATGGAATATTTCAAATTGCTTGGGAGTTGGAGTGAGAATGGCTCTCAGATTGTATTGGAAGAGTGGTTTTCCACTATGATTTCAATATGCATGTATGCTGGGCTAAAATAAAAATGAGGATAAAAGGAGTGGAAAATAACCAAGGATATTATTGTTACGATGGCGTTGAGTCAGGACCGGGTTTTATGCATGGGTCCATCGTCCTCACATGCCAAGCGTAACAGCCTATCCGTGCGGCTAAGAATCCTCTGGGATAATCACTATTTTTGTTAAAGGGGAACTTAAATCCTAGATTCCTCAGAGCCACAAGGTCCTTGGTATGCTCTAAGGGTATAACATATAGATAACTTGATGGTGGGGGTAGTAGCTGTAGCTTGATGTAGCGCCAGATGAGGTAACTTGAATCCTGTGCTCAGAACTCATTAGCCAAGAAATAATAAATATCATGGAATAACACATTCATAGCATGGAGCATGCATGAAGTAGTCAACAACAGACACAGCTCAAACAATTTGTTTTGTTAAACCATGATGATAGGTGTCCTTTTGGCCAAGGAGTTTTGGAGTTCAAGATGGGAGGAACCCATGAAGGGGAAGAATTGCATCAATCTGACGCAGACAGGAGGCAATGTGCTTGCCATGAGCAACACCATCGTGATTTTTTTTTTGGATTTTTGGAGGTATTCAAATTTTTATGGGATTTTGAAAATATTTGATTTTTTGTTTGATTTTGAAATATTTGAATTTTTATGGGTTTTGGAAATATTAGAATTTTTGTTGATTTTTGGGGATATTTGAATTTTTTTTTGGAATTTTTGAAAATATTTGATTTTTTTGTGATTTTGAAAATATTGCCATGCCATGGCGACATCAGGGTTATGAAAATTGACTGGCAAGGGGTCCTTGTTACCTCCCGTCTCATTAAGGAATGCCCAGGGTAGGGCGTGCATTTAAAGTGGCGCCCAGGGGCTAATTGCACTCGGTTAACAGTGCACTTCCAAAGCCCTGCCTGAAAAGGCGACTAAGTCTGGCAGGGAGAAGGGAAGGAAATTTGGAGATAAGCTTGTATGGGCATTTGAAGAGTTTGGGTTTGACTTCCTTCCTTGGCACAACCATCAGAAGATTCAGTCTCGTTTAAGCACTGGGGCTTTGGAATTAATTTATGACCATTTGTTTGTTAGGGACATGCGTACGACCGGGTCCATTTGGATCTCCGCAGGGACTTTGCCGCTCTTTGCCATGCCCTATTATCTTGATTTGATTTTGATTTTTGCATGCATATGTCCAGGTCCATTTGGATCCCTGCGGGGACTTTGCCGCTCTTGACATGCATTTGACTTTGATTTTTCTTGGTCATTTATCTTGCCCATTTTCGAGACATCCTCTCATGACGGAGTGCTTTGGGTTGGTTTCCTTGCCCAGACTACCTCTACTACCCATACTTTGGCTGAATAGGAGGAGAAATAGACTTTTGTGCCTTTCAGGCATGGCTGTGACAGTGACGGTGTCTTCCGAGGTAATTGGCTTTGGGCACCGTGAATTGTGTGAAGGTGCCCATGCTAAGGGTGAACCTTAATGACTCGGGAGGGAGTTTTGGACTCCTGGTACGGAATCCTCATAACGGAAATGCTGCGATAGCATGGCAATGTTGAAATATTCATCTTTTTATGGATTTTTTTTTACACTGATAAAATATAGTAATTTTTCAACATAAGAGTTTGGAGGATAAAAGAAAGATGAATGCCCTGCGTTGGGGTAAGACTCTAGGGTCTACAAGAATTTACATTTTTATTCGGAAATTAGAAAAACACATGGGGACTAAAGCCCCGAAAGAGGGTGACGAGAGGACGAATGCCCTATGTCGGGGCGAGACTCCGGGGTCTACGAAGAATGTACAATTTTTATTCAGAAATTAAAAGGACGAGTGGGGGCTAAAACCCTGAAAACAGTGGGAGAAAGGTTGGATGACCTGATTGAAAATGGCAAGGAGAGAATTGCAGAAAGACTTTGGAGACTCCGGCGGGGCCGGAGGGATTTGAAGAAGAAGGAGGGCGCGATGCCCAGTAAGAGGAAAAGAATCTGGCTGGGCTGGAGGGCCAAAGAGGGAGGTGCGCCATGTGAAGCGCAAGATGGAGAGGTGCTGCGTGGGGCACAAGAAGGAGTTGCGCCTCGTGGAGCACAGAAAGGAGGTGTGCCACGTGGGGCACTGGGAGGAGTTGTGCCTCGTGGGGCACAGGAAGGAGGTGTGCCATGTGGGGCACAGGAAGGAGGTATGCCACGTGGGGCACTGGGAGGAGTTGTGCCTTGTGGGGCACAGGAAGGAGGTGTGCCACGTGGGGCACTGGGAGGAGTTGTGCCACGTGGGGCACGGAGGGGAATGGCACCACGTGGGGCACGAAGGGGGGAGTAAGGATTACAAAAGGGGGTGTGATGCCCGATATAAGAAAATGAATCGTAAAAGAGATGAAAATAAAATGCCTCTCGTGGGGAGGGAATGAGGAGAACCCACGGGAAGGTGCTGAGTAGCACAAAAGATGATTGAAAAGGAAATGGAAAAGATGGAGGTCCCATGGTCTTTCGCCTTGCCCGGCATTTAGGCTTCCACTTGGAAATTGGCCTTTTGACCCTCAGGTATTTCCTCACAAAATGTGCCCAGCGGGCAGATGGTCTTACTTTTCTCACAGGGATTGAATGGCTCTCAATGATTGGATTGTTGACTTATGTCGAAGTTTCAAGCCACAGTGGCAACTCCCTCGGAATATAATTCAATGGAAGGGTGGGGAGTTCCACCGGTAGAGTTGTTAGCAACAATGTGGGGATCGTGCCCAATGATTGCATGATGTGTGATATAGAAGGGGGCACGACCCTTGAGTAATTGATTGTGCCAAGGATTTGGCTTTAGAATGGGTGAGCACAATCTGAATGGTTGACCCCTTCACTAGAATGGGAAGGTTCACAACAATGCTGTGAGGGGTTATGAGAGCTTGGAGGGAGAGATTCCCTATGAGTATTTTGAATTGGGTGCGGTTGGCAACCGGCATGATTGGCATATCATTAGAAGGCCTCTTGACGGCCATGATTGAAGGGGAGGACTCCCGCTCAGTGAATGTGCCCAGTATGGAAACAATGACCGGCATGCGAGGAATACAATCTTGTATTTTGAATAGCATGCCCGGTCCCGGGGCTTCCTTCTGCTGTACTTGCTTGTTGCTCCTCAAAGGGGTGCACCCACTCCGTCGGATGGGGATAGATATGGTGGGTGTAATGGGAGGTTGTATGGCCAGTGGAGGCGCGATGGGTATGAAGGGGAAGATTTGCTCGGGTTCGGTTGCCAATGGTGTTGGTGTAGTGGAAGGTGTAATGGTTGGTGGAGGCTTAATTATGGAAGGTTTGGTAAATGTGGATGGTAGTGTAGGAGGCGTAGGTAAATGGCGTACGAACATGACCTCGAAAGGTTCATCGTCGTAACACCAAGTGGTTTCGTAGATGGGTTGGGCATAGGTAGCTTCGGCCCGAGCAACAGGCTATGACAGAGGTGGAGGCTGTTGTGGGTGTTGTTGTGGTGGGGGTACAGGAGCTGGCATGGGAGCCGGAGCAGGTGCAACGTAGGGCACAGGAGCTTCTTCATTTACGGCAGGGGCATCGTAGAGCCCAATTAGAGGTTGTTGAGTCAGAGGAGGACGAATCAGTGGATGCTTGGGTGGAGGCATGCCATGGTAGATGGGTGGCGTATGCGAAGGGGCATACAGTGTGGTTGTTGTATGGTGGTGAGGTGGATGGTAGATGGCGTCCACTAATCCATTCTTTCTCGGATTAATTTGATGAAACAGCTCTATGACCAGGGAGTCCATTAGATGTGTCTAGATGTAATGTCCCCGCTCGTAGAGCTCTTCCATGGTTTTGATCTGGTTCATGGCCAGGATGTGCCTGAACCTCGGAGTAGAGTTGGAAATGATTATTTTGATTTGCTCTGACTCCGAGAGCACATGCTGCAGGCGGGTGGCCATTGACCTCCAACGATCAGCAAATTGTACAAATGCCTTGTCGGCCCCCATCTTCTCAGATGCTAGATCCGTGATAGAGAGTAAGGGCTGACGCGGTCTTTGTACCTTTGAAAGAATTTCTTGTGCAGAGAGTAGAAATCTCCTGCCTCACTTGGCTCTAGAGAGTAGAACCATTCAAGTGCAGGGCCGTCAAGAGATTTTCTAAATAAAAATGCCAAGGTAATGGGGTCATGTTGCCAACATGAAGACTTATAAAGGAATTCCTTGACATGAAGGTAGGGATTGCCCATGCCATTGTACAATCGGTACGTTGGCATCTCTGAAAGATGTATGTAAATTTGTGGGAGAGCCGACATGGCGGCAATGGGGTCACCCGTGGAGTGAGAAAGCTGGTTGATTTATTTCTCCAAATTGTTCAATTTTTGGAGAAGAGCATGTTGAAGTGGAGTGGGTTGCTGCTGGGCAAATGAGGGAGTACATGGGGGTGGCCTTGAATTAGTGGGCCTTCCCAAGGGGTGGCCTGTACGGACTGGAGCACGGGGGTACAAATGGCCAGAGGGCCGAGGTGACGAAGAATGTATGAGGATATGTGGCGAAGTCGCCGGAATATACAAAGGCGGGTGCCTGGGAGAAGGAGAGGGAGGAGGAGTCGCACCCTCAACTAAAGATTGAATCAAATTGAGTTGTTGAGGGGTGAGCTGATCCAGGGCATGCAGGACAGTCTGCATAGTGGAATCATGGTGGGGGAAGGCTCTTGCCGGGTTTTGATTGGAGTGAGGAATGGAGGGACATCATATTGGTTAGTGCACGGCGTGCGCACATGACCATAGGAAGTGGAAGGTTGTCCCTCACGGTGGTGAAATGGACGGACATGGGATTGAAAAGATGGAGACCTAACATTATCCTCATAGTCCATGTTATTAAAATTGGTATGATGGTATGGGTCCATTTTTAACAAGCAAGCAAACGAGCAAGTTTGAATAAAGATATAAATCAAACAAGATGATTCAAACAAGTTGTAATGCTTAACGCTTGTTTTTAGGAGTTTTCACAATTAATTAATGGATTGAAAAATCATTGTGTCACTCCAGGTGAGATCCTAGTTGGGTAGAGTATGGAACTTCAGGGTACAACTAGAATCACCCTCACCACGTAATAGGATATCTAAACTCGGGTCAACGGAGGGGTATGACCAGCTCGGTCCTCCGTGAGGGAATCCACGGGGTACGGAGACTTATGGCATTTTGGGAGAAGGTTTGCTAGTCCAAAGGGACGGAATGCCCAATGGAGAGCTTGCCTTCACTGGAAGGGTGTGTGGAGCCTAGGATATGAGGGAAGGAGGTCCCCCGACCGATGTGAAATGCCCTGCATGCAACAATTATAGAAAAAATGGCAAAAGGGGCGCGTTCTGTCAGCAGGCTAAATCGCGGTAGGTATAGACCGCGATACAGAAGCAAAGACGCGTCCGGTTAACCGGCCACGTTCTCAGAACGAATTGCATCCTCTGTATTGGACGCTATTCCAGAAGGCTACCCGAGAACAAAAAAGATGCAGGAAAGCAGTAGATATGCACAATAAAAAGAGAAAGAAAAATAGTTAAACACCTAGCATGCTTTGTATATATAACAAAAGAGAAAAGGAAGAGGGGGGCACGCGAGGGCGCCAAAGAGAGTGCCATGTGGGGCATGAAGGAGGGGGGTAATCAAAGGGAAAGATCAAAAAACTTGTTCCACCGTGATCGCCAATTTGTAGATGGTGTTTTCCGTTCCCTTTCAGGGGAGGCGAAGAACAGTCCACAAAGAGGGATATGATCGGGTGAGATGGATCGTGATCGCTAGGTACACGAGGGTACTGAATGGAGAGATGCACGACGAGCGGTGCGGGGTGGAATGGGTGATCGAGGAGAATACCTGTTGGAGTGTGGAGAGATTGCGCGGGGATGTGGTTTCTTTCTTCCTCTACGAGCACGACCGGCCGTGGTAGAGGGTGTTTTCCTCGTTTGATTACCCTGAAAAAGAAAAAAAGACAAAGAAAGAAGAATGGGATTAGCCAGATGTGCAGTATACAATCCTAAATAAATGAAATGAAAAGAATGAATGGCATGGGGAATGACTTACCGTGTGGTGGCTCTAGGAGGAAGTAAATGAAAAGAACCATGTGGGGCCCGGGGGAGATGAAGTGTAAAAAAAGGGAGAAAAAGGGAGGGGGTGCTTCCCCAAATGGTAGATGGCGCGGTGGCGCTGCCGGTTGGACAGAGGAAGAAGAGGAGGAAGACGCTCCCACTTCACTCCGGTTTGCGTGAGGAAGACGACGGGGACGCCGGCTCCGAACTCCGAGGAATGGGGACGTGGCTTGGCGTGGAATGGTAGGCTCTCCTTGGTCCAGAGCCGAGGTAGGAATTCAGCAGGGCTTCGCCGCAATGAGTGGGCCCCCTCGGCGAGGCGGGAATCCGGCAGGGCTTTGCCGCTTTCTTAAAAAAAAAACCTATGAACAACTGACCATCGGGTCTGTATTTGTAGGCAACACAGACTTAAATCGCGTCGGCTACAGCAGACACGTCTCTGATTGAAGACGCGTCTGCAACGGCCACCGCGATTAAGAAGCGCCGCATTTCCCGCTTGATTTGACCATTGTAGGGTATGGGCTACGATTGATAATTACGTCGGTGACGACCGGCGCGTTCTTGAAACGCGTCGACCTACCCCGCCGCAACTTCACTTTGGGCACGTGGGCCATAAATGTGACGACTTCCGGGGGTCTAGGGTTCAGGTACAGGACCTAATCACATCGGCACGGACGGACGCGATTAAGACATTCCTCGGGATTTGAGGTACGAGCACTTGAGTGCGACGACTTTTGGGGCCTATGGCCTAATCGCGTCGGCACGGTCCTACGCGTCTCTGATTTAAAATGCGTCTGGACGACACGACGTGATAAAGTATTTCCATATTTTATTTATGAAAATCTTTCCAAAACTGACATTAGAATCATGTCGATAGAGGACGCGTTCATGAAGTGGCATTGGGTAGTTTTCGTAAATAAAATAAGCAAATTCCTTGTCACGTCGCGGAAGGCCGCCGCGATAAGGACCAGTGGCTAATTGCATCCAACATGCCAGACGCGATAATGGGAGTCAATGGAATCGTGTCCATGATGCCGGACGTGTTTCAGAACGCGTCCCCCAGACCCGTCGCGACTTAAAGAATGCGTCCGCCAGACCCGTCACGATTTGAAAACATTGCCTATGACCTCGGCCAGCCATGGGAATGGAGGGAAAGCACCGGAGAAGAATGGGTGAGATCCAGAAATATTGGGAAAAACTCTTGCAAGGCAAAATGTGGGCCATTTGTGGCATTATGACGCAATATGAAATTTACCCGTGGTGGAGTCAAATTTACGTGTCTACAGTTACCACATGCCCCAGAAAGGATACCTCCTGCAGCCAGAATTCACATTTACTTAGCTTGGCATACAACTTATTCTCCCTCAGAATTCACAATGCAATCCTTAAATGTTCTTCATGCTCTTCTTTTGTTTTGGAATAGATCAATATGTCATCGATGAATACCCCCACGAATTTATAAAGATATGGGCGATAAATACTATTCATTAACTGCATGAAAAAATGCAGGAGCATTTGTTAGTCCAAAAGGCATAATAATAAATTCATAATGCCTATACTTGCTTCGGAAGGCTATCTTGTGAATGTCTTCTCCTTTGATCCTCAATTGGTGATAACCGGATCTGAGATCTATCTTGGAGAGGATATTGTTCTTGATGGTTAATTGGTTTAATTGCCTGTAATCTATACACATCCTCATCGACCCATCTTTCTTCTTGACAAAGAGGACAGGTGCACCCCATAGTGATGTTCTTGGTCGGATAAATCCTTTCTCCAACAGTTCCATCAGTTGCTCTTTTAATTCCTTCAGTTCTGCGGGGGACATTCTATATGGTGCCCTAGAAACAGGTGTTGCTCCACGGACCAATTCAATGGTAAAGTCGACCTCTCGTTCAGGAGGGATTCTTGGCAAGTCTTCGGGAAAGACATCAGCATACTCGCTGACAATGTGGATGTCCTCAATCTTGACTTCCTTCTTTGCTCTGACAACAACGGCAAGAAAGGCCATACAACCTTTCCTCATCATTCTTTTGGCTTGGAGTGCAGAGATAAGTAGCAATCTTCTGCGGTTTCTATCCCCTGTGAACACTAGTTTTGGGTATTGACTAAAGGTTACCCAGCTTCTCCTACAATTGATGCTAGCCCCATGATCAGACAACCAATCTGCTCCCAGTATCACATCATACCCCTCCATGTCCATGCATATTAAATTTGCCGGTAGGTTTTTGGTTTCAACCAACACTTCACTAGATGGTAGATGGTTTCTAAGATTGGTACCAGGACCAATCGAGGTTGACACAACTATCCGGATTTCATTGGGACGGGTTTTATAGGCAAGGTGTCAACAAAGGTTTGTGATATAAAAGAATGAGTAGCTCTCGTATCGAATAGAACAAATGCAGGATGGGAAAGAATAGTAAGTGTATCTTCCACAACACCTCCTTCTTCCACAGCTTCAGGCTCTTGAATAGCTTGTAGGCGGCCTTGCCTCTTTTGTCCATTCAGACGCTTGTCCAGAGGGGCTTGTTCTTTCATCATTGGGTAGTCAGAGATCTTGTGGTCACGACTTCCACAGCACAGACATCTCCCATGTGCTCTCTAGCATTGTTCGGACCGGTGACCGCCAGTTGCCACTACTATCTGCTTGCCGAACTCCTTCGGCTTCTTATCAACTAGTTCATTTAAACCACCACTGGGCCTTTTCTTCCCAATAGTCGGTTGATACCTTCCAGTGGCAGACACTTGCTCTCTTTTCACAGACTTCCCCTTGATTCTTTCAGCTGTCTCCATGGCATCTTCTAGTAATTGAGCCTTCTTTACCATATCGGCATAGGTTTGAATGTCCATTGGCACCAGTTGTGTGATGTACTGGGGCCTCAAGCCATTCAAAAAATGTTTTGCCTTCATTCTTTCTGTCCCAATCAAGTGGGCAGCATATCAGGACAGACGAGAGAATTATGCCTCATATTCGACCACAGTGAGTCCTCTCTGCTTCAAACCCACAAATTCGGCTGCTTTCCGTTCCTGGACCCTCTCAGAAAAGTACTTGGTGTTGAAATGCTCGATGAACTGAGCCCACGTCAGTTGTTGTCCTTCCAGAGTCGCCTCAACCGACTCCCACCATGTCCTGGCATCTTTTTCCAATTGAAAAGTCGCCAGCAGTACTTTATTTTGGTCTGTGCATTGCATGACCCTAAAGATCCTTTCAATCTCCTTAACCCAGTGTTCAGCAACATCCGGGTCCGTACTTTCTTAGAACCTAGGTGGATCCATACTTCGTAAATTCCGATGGAGATCACCGGCTCTGTGGTTACCTCCACCCTGAGTGGCTTGCAGGATTGCCTGAGTCAAGTTCTGCAAGGTTTGTTGCATGTTTCTAGCCTGGGCACGTTCAGCGGCCATTGAGGTAACAAGTACCTCCAAGAGAATAATTTAAGTTAGACTTCTAAATATAACACATGTGACTCCTATTCCGTAGCTCTACCCAAGCTCACAATAGGTATGACAGATTTTGACTCGTGTGATCTAGTTTCATTCTATATTCCTATTCCCTTAGACCCTAAAGTTCAGGCTCTAATACCAACTGTCACGCCCCGATATTTAGCAGCGGAATAAATACCAGAAGACGTGAACGATACAAATAGACGTATCACATTTGAATAGCGCAGAGTCATAATTTAAACGCAATAACACATTTGAGACCATAATATTGTCACCAAAAGTATACTTTATTCCATTTCAATTCACTAGTTATAACCTTACATAAGAAGAACCAACTAAAGGGTCCCTTATTCAAATGAAAATGTTTCACTAACACATAGACTACTCAAATATCTATTCCTAATACTTCATCTCCTCAATGCCGGGTGCTCATCACTCTTGCCCTGCCCCATCGGACTCCACAATATCCTCATCACTACCTAAAAAGGGCAGGATGATAGGGTGAGCAAACTAGCTCAGTAGGATTTACATCTCAATGTGTGGGAACTAATATACATGATTAACATTTTAAATAGGCAGATATGCACATGAACATGATGACAATGCATGCAATACTAACAGGTCCAATAGCTGAATAGAACGAATATCATATCAAATGGAATACTGAATTTCATATGCAATGGATAGGTAATTGAAGATTTGAATCATATCAAAAGGAATTGGCCATATTCACACAGATATCACATATTTACGTGATCAGACATATCATATCAAACTTATCACATCATATCAAACGAAGGCACATTCACACAAATCTTGCGTATTTGTTTGTGCTATGACAAGCACCATAAGTCCATACTCCCGCGGTTAATAAGTACATTGGGGCGCTCCTCCCCAGGACCAGACAGGGCCCCTATTGCATAGGCATTGGTCAAATGGGCCGAAGTCCCAAGTTGTGTACCGATCAAACATATACATATTATGGCCACAGAGTTTCAATAACAAGTTCATTGTAATAAGGACATGATCATTCATAGAGTCAAGGTATAACATAAGCTCAAGAGATCCATCGGACAACATGATGACGTATCTTATGTTTTATAATTCATTAATGTATTGACAAGAGGATGACTAATGACAGATCGTACATGGTACAAGTGCTCTCTATCTCTAGGGTACTTCATGGTACAACCAGCTCGGTCTCTATGAGGGAATCCATAGAGTATAGAGACTTATGAAGATCTTAAGGAAAAGATCGCTAGTCTGCCAATACGGAATGGCCGGCAGAGAGCTCCCAATTCCCCAAGAAGGGTGTGCCTAATCGTGCAAATGTATAAGTGACGTGTCACGGATCTTTCCTAACATGTATGCAATTGACGATCAAGTAGTGGAACATCAGGAAGCATATAAATAAACGTATGCACATCATGGTAGACATCTTACTAACAAGTTCATGCTCACATGTATTCATCCACACATTCATATCATATTCTTGTCATGTAAAATTTCTCATCAAGCTAGATAACAAGATGCTAATCAATGAACATAAGAGCAATCACATAATACACATTAGAATCATATTTGTGTCATATCATTTTTCAAATGGGTTGATTGCTTTTAGGTCAATGTACCCTAAGTAACATGTTTATGGACTAAGAGACAAAACATGCTGATGGCTAGTAGGAAAGAATAGTCTCGGGTCGGTCTGTAAATCATGTCCAACACAGTGGACGTTTTTCATAACACGATGTACGGTGAAACAGGCTAACTGTGAAGGATCAAAATCGCGACGGCCTCCATGGATGCATTTAAGACTGAATCGCGACGGGATACCCCATCGTGTTCATGAAATACATTAAAATATGAATATAAAAATTTGGTGAAAAGATTGGGCGGGAAAACATGTCGAATTGCGTTGGGAACACCCGTCGCGTATTAGACCAGCATTGACTCCCACGCGGCACATAGTCCCACGCGGACCGTTGACTGGTCAGACCATGAATCACGTCAGACCTCACAGTCGCATTGTACCTAATTGCGGCGGCCAACGCCGACGCGATACGAGGCGCGGGAATCGCATCGTCTGTCCTGGTCGCGATTCAAAACCCAAACTGAAAACGCATGAATAGGTAGTGATCCTATTACAATGCCTATATCTCTCTATCTATGGACATTTAGACAAAACACTCAACAAAAAAGATGACGAGCACAGCCAGTAAAAGAACTTTCATGTTTTGGGTTGGATCTAATTCTAACTCAATTCACATGAAACCTCTGAAGAACGTAAAACGTCCTAAACATATGTGACTTCATTGCAACCTTAATGTCAGACCTATAACTTGAAATCTAATGATATTTAGACAAAACTCTCAACACAAAAGATGACGAGGACAACTAGTAGAAGAACTGTCATGTTTTGGATTGGATCTAATTCTGTCTCGATTCACATGAAACCTCTAAACAACATAAAACATCATAAACATACATGACTTCATTGCAACCTTAATGTTAGGCCTATAACTTGAACTCTAATGACATTTAGACAAAACTCTCAACACAAAACATGATGAGAATAACCAGTAGAACAACTTTCATGTTGTGTGTTAGATCTAATTTGGTCTCAAATTGCATGAAACACATGAAGAATGTAAAAATCCCTAAACATGCGCGACTTAGGGAAAACGACTAATACTCGACAGATACACCATGAAAATTGGGCAAATCAAGTGCATATGAAACTAGACATGCATCACTACAAGATGGTATAGGATTCATTTAGTCTTGGCTCGAGATCACCTACCTTTAGATGGATGTAAGAGATGCAACAACCCAAGTCGATGCAGAGCGAAGTTGAGGAAGAACCACGGTTCCCCAGCCGTTCTCCTCTCCTCCAGTGCCCCAAACTTGCTCCTCACGACCCCAACTCAATGCCTAACCTTCCCCAAATGTTTGGTGGTGATTTCTTATAGTTTTAGGGTTTAATCCAAGCCCTAATGAGACAAGGAAAGGTGGCCTGCGGGATCAGCTGGGTACTTACCAAAATCTGGGATTTCTCCTCCCAAATGAAGTAGCCACACCCAAAGAAAGTGCTAAGCATGGTTGGCCACGATTTGGCTTGCTATACTTGGCTAATAGCACACTTTTAAACCCTAATTTACCCTTCCTAATTACCCATATTTATAGGTACGAATTTTTGTGTATTTTCTGGCTCCATTTTTTATTCTTAGGCCAAAAGTGATCCATTGGCCCAAATTTGATAATAGTTCATCAATATATGATGTTATAAGTCTCTCCAATATATTTATTTAATTTATAGTTGTGCTATATTTCCGCGTTAATGATTTTCGACTTTGTTTCCTAATTTGTATATTTAGTCACATTGTGACATACACTTGGCCAATCGGATTTTTTGTTGCACGAATTTCTTCGTGGAACGCTTAAGAATAATATTTGTGGTTGATTTATAATTTTTACGGAATTTTCCGATGTGTTTTCTCACGTACGATAATGGCACGTAAGTTTTATCCTTCTGAAAATGCAGAAATTATTTATTTTGATTTATTTTTAATTTTTAAATACTGAATTCTGAAGTGGAAGGGTTACATAAAGACTAAATAATTGTACACTCAGCTTAGTCTTAAAGATACAATCTAAGACAAGTTTATGCCAATTTTTTTTATGAACTCATTTAAACTGAGTTGCAAAACACTTGTAGGTACATGAGTAGCTTTAGTATTTAACATGTGTATGTTTTGAAGCTTTATCCTTAACACATGTTAAGAATAATCTCTCTACACTCATGATCATGTCTATTCTAATTAATGTAATTCTGTTCTTAAAAACTTTCAAATAGAAAGTGTTCAGAAAAATAGAGAGATACAAACAGAGCAATGAAAACTTCATTTTATCACTGAGTAACCGAGTTCATTTCACCTAATCAAGTGTTTTGGCTGGCGTCAAAAGGTGACAAACAAATTGTTTCAACTCTGTATAAGGTAATGAAGGTTAAACCACTGAGTAATCAGGGGGTCTTGCATTTGGTAAATGTGACATCTTGCACTGAAAGGTGTGATTTGACCAATTGCTCTTGTATTCTCTCTCACAAAATGGAAAGAAAAATATAAAAAGCAAAAAAAAGAACAGCATGTACATTGACCTAGATGAAGTTCATGTTAATGGGTTTAGAGTTATTATTCTACATTGTGTTAAATGTTTAGCTACTAAACTCATGTGATAAACACTTTTGTCAACTCATATAGGTCACTTTCATCACATTTGCTTATCTTTTTAAATGCATTCAGGTCATTAAACTTTGACATATGTTGTGATTGAATGTGTCTTTGTTATTAAACTTTAGGCACAATTCAAAGACACAATAATTTTCTCTCATATTTTAATATCAAAGATCTTATTGATTCTGATCATTCATCTCCCAATTCCACCTCTTGCTCACATGTCAGTCATACTTTGATCTCCATCCATTAATGTTCTTTGGTATCACTTTTTTCCTACTTATTTCATTGACACCATCATAGGGGGAGAGTGTTTTACCAAGGGGTGACTATAATTGTTGTTGATTAAGGGGGAGAGAGAGTCTTTTTGTTGTTATCAAAAAGGGGGAGAATTTGAGGGGGACAATATGATTGCAACTGCAAGCTTCCGTAATGATTGCAACTTTTTGAATGAAAACAATCCATGCTATTCTTGTTGTCCATGATTGTAAATTTCATGCTTGCAAATCTCAAAACAATGTTGTACATGACCATTGTGCTTTCTTGTCATTTATATTTTCTCTTCATTTTTTTGATGTTGTCAAAAAGGGGGAGAAATATGAATGTATATTTTGTCATCATCAAAAAGGGGGAGAATGTTGACTTATGGTTATTTACTTTGATCTATTTTGAGATGACATAATTATGGTTAATCATGTTAAGCTATTCTTAATGTTGACACAACTGCTTTTAATGATGATTGAGCATTTATCATGTCAACTACCATGCCTTGCTATTGCAACACAATGTTTTGATGATGATACATGTCTTGTTGTTGCAACACAATATCTTGATGATGATACAACTTCTGTTAATATTGTTGAACATATAATTCGTTGTTTTAATGAAAAACATAAGTGCATTCCTTGAGAGTCAAAGTTTGAAGTGCATTACTTAAGTAATCTTGAATAAATGCTTCATTAACACTAATGATTTGTGTTTGAAGGGCCAATGGGTAGAATGACCAAAATCATCTCCAGATTGATGTATGTTGAACTCAAAGAGTACATAAAGTCAAGTCAAAATCAAATGACAAACATATGAGGAATGTTTTTGATGATATTGGTTCTGGATAGACAAGTTTTAACAGTAGTTGTCGACAACCAGAAATTGCCTGTCGACAACCCAGACAAGTTCTCAACACTTAGCTTCTGGAAAAACCAAGTTGAGCAGTGGTTGTTGACAGCACTGGGTCATCTGTCGATAGCCCAGACAAACCTTCAAGATTATGGTTCAGAAATCCGGTTCTGGAAGGTAGATGTGATGCAGTAGCTGTCGACAGCCGATGGGCATCTGTCGACAGGCGCCGGTTAAGTCACAACATGTGAGAAACATGTGATCTTTATTAGGGCGTCCTTTTCTCTCTCGTACACAAGAGTTTGTGTGAGACTAGGACACTCCTATATATAGATCTTTGAGCCTCCTTTTTGCAGGAAAGGAGCTTCCACATCAACTCCCAAGCCTAGAAGGAATAGAAGAAGGTTTTCCCCTATTTTCTGCTCCAAGTTTCAAGCATCAACAACAAGGAGATCCATCTCCGAAGACAAGGTTGGAGCAGATTCGCCTCCAAGTTTCAAGCATCAACAACAAGGAGATCCATCTCCGAAGACAAGGTTGGAGTAGATTCGTCTCCAAGTTTCAAGCATCAACATCAGATCAAGAAGAAGAAGGAAAAAGAAGAAGAAGAAGAAGAAGGAAAACAAGGAGAAGAAGAAGAAGAGTTGCAGAAGTAGTATCTAGGAAGAAATAGTGCGGATTTGTGATCGTGGTGATCAGATCAATATTTGAAGGGATGTTTCTTCCCTCACTCACACCTTTTCTCAATTCACTTTATATATCTGTGTGTGTGTACTGATTTGAGATCAGTACGTGATTATGTGTGCGTTGTGATTTGTGTTGGTTTGTGCACATATCTGATTTGTGTGTGGTGTGTTGATTAGATCAAGGCTAGAGGATCTGATCTTTTGTGGACCTGATCTAGTGTGTGTGTGTGGTTGAGCTGTTGTGCTCAAGTGTGTGTGATGTACTCATCTTTGAGTAGTGTGTAGCAACCTGAATTTTTGAGAAAAATAAAAAATTTAAATAATAAATTAAAAACTCAACTAAAGGGATATTCAATGAAAAGAGCATTAAAATAAAACCCATTAAATGTAAAAGAGTAAAGGCTTTGCTTAATGGATCCTCTAGAACTTATTGGGTCAAAATATGAATTTACAAATAGTAAATAAAAAGAAAAATACCTAAATTCGGAGTCTTAATATCTCCTAAATAGAAAAGGACTCTTTAAGCATTAAAAGAGGCAATAAGAGTTGGAATTGGATTCCTAAGAATACCCCTTATGATTTAGCACGAATTTAGATCCCATCCTAACCTAAATAGAGGTTGGAAAGTAGAAAGGAAGGTTGGAGTTAGGAAATCTCGCAATTAAAGAGCAATTAGAATAGAAGTAGGAATAGGAACCCATACATGCATAAATACATCTCTTAAACCCTCTTGGCTGACCCTAGCTCATTGCCAAAGGTTGTTGGATGGTGGAGAAGAGGCCAAGGAGGAGAGGATCTCATGGGGAGAAGGAGTTCTGTGGCTTCTTCCTCGTTCTTGGAGATTTTAACCCTAGAAGACAAATCGAGTCAAAGGTAGGCATTCTCAAAAGCAAAACTAAAAAATCCATCTATAGGTAGTTCCAATCACCAGGAACAAAAGCCCTCTTGTTTCATAAATTTTCATCGAGCCAATCTTTTGTTCTTGATTTTAGAAGTTCTGCAAACATGATAACTCCGAGTCATCATGTTTGAATCATATCTCCATGTACACTTGATCCCATGCTACGAAATTTTTACTGTAGACATTCATGTTGTTAGGGATCTTTGGCCCCTAGAAGCCCTAATTTTTGTTGAGCATGTTGCTCGAATTAAATCAATCTTGCTCTCTATATCATGTTCTATGTTACTCGTTATTGTTCATGCTCAAACCATGTTCAAACCATTCTCTCTCTCTAATTCCTATTTACTGGAAGTACTCTCGCCTGTCTAGTTTCATTCGCCACTGGTTTCATGATTTTTCATCGTGTATACAATTAGTTATGATTTTCTGAACGACCCTGCATCAAATCTGATATTTCTAGACCGCAATCCAAGACAGAGCAGAACTCTGTTAGACTCAGGCCATGGACCTGAGAACGTGACGGCCCGATAGGTCACGTTTCTTAAGCCCGTCGCGACGCTTTCCTTGTCACGTCCTGAACGCGACAGTACCCTACGTCACGTGCTGGCCTTCTGTCCTGGCAGCCTGTCGCGACCTTTTCAGGCCCTGTCGTGATCTGCCTGTCCCTGTCGCGACCCTTACTGGCCTACGCCGTGTTCACAAGATTTTGATGAAAACCCATAAAATTTATTGCTCTCACTTTCTACAAAATCCTTACGCCTTTTTAACAGTAATACACCAGTAAAAACCCTGTTTAAAATGGAGCTATATTGAATACTTTAAAATACATATTCACGACTTATTTTCTATCTATATATGGACCCACATGAACACACATGAACCATCCATATATGGATGAAATCTGGCATAAAATATCTTACACATGCACACACATGAACCATCCAATATGGATGAAATCTGGCATAAAATATCTCATAATGTATCTAGTAATTTATTGTCATAAAGTATATTATTGCCCTATTTTAAGGACTTGTATTCGTTTCTTGCGTTGTTTATATATCGATATCGACTCTCCACTGTTCTAGAATTCCTCTAGAACGTCGAGCACCTGTTTTTATATACACACTACTTGGCTTGTGGTGAACTCTCCGTCGGATATTCCTTTCGCCGGACTAGTGAACCCTTGCACAAGGCCTCCGTAAGTCTCCTCTGATCATGGATTCCCACATGGTCGACGAGCCGGTTGTACCCTAACACCCATTACACCTTTAGGGATCGATATGATCCAAATGGCTATTAGAAGTTTGCTCTTACCTTGAATCACGTCGGACCTCTGGACTTGTGCATAACATGGCCAACGGGAAGTTCGTGAATTCCACCTGACTGCCAATACGACGTGCGCATGTTGTGCAACTGTTACTATCGCCAGTTACTCGTTGTTTTACGTGATGTACCCTTAGCTCTCATCTATACTCTACTCGCTCGTCTATTCACATTCTCTCTACTATCTCGTCTATTCATCTAGTGCTCTTAACTATTCTTGGTACTCTATATTGGCCATTGACTGATTGTCTAAAGATACAATATAACCAATGCCTGGCAATATATAAGGGCCCGATCTGGTCCTGGGATGTGCCCCGAAAGTGCTAGTGCCCATGGGAGTTAAATGATCAGAGTGTTTGGCATTACACTCAAGTGCTATCTATCTCGACTATCTATATGACAATCAAAACACAAAACGTGCTATACTCTCTCGATGTCTAGAATGACAAACAAGTGCTATACTCGTCGTGCTATTATTATACTTGTGCTAGTTGTGCTATGGCCATCCTGCTATTCGTGCTATACTCGATACTTGTGCTATTTTTGGAAACTATACTCGATCTCGTGCTAGTGTGCTATCCTGTTACCTGTTGTGCTATTTCTTGCTATATTTTGACTCTCTTGTACCTGCTATCTTTAGATACTCTGCCATTAAATGCGTTAATTATTTAAAGCCTGCTTGAGCCTGAGATTTAAGTCCTACTGGGCTTATCGCTCACCCTACGTTATTTGATGTTGTGTTCTCAGGTGAGACCGAGGACACATACACTCACGAGGAAGGGAATGACCAAGAGTGAACCAGGAGTACCCTCGAGTCATTATTTATCTTAGAGTTGTAGTTAGTTATTTCCTTTATTGCAATGTAATTGGGCCCTATAGAATGGCTATGATATTAGTGGTTGTAACTAGACATTTGAAAAGTTATTAATGAGAAAGATTTGCTTTAGTATTATTCAATGTGCAATGGTTTGATGTCTAGTATTTTCTCTATACCTTTTTCTTGCAACTGCCTTCGCGCTCCAATATCCGCGTCGGGGCGTGACATAGTGTGTCCTTACTGTGTGAGGTGTGGACGTAGGAGTCACTGGATGTGATCTCTGAACCACCTAAAATCCATTGTGCAATGTGGTTTGATATTGTGTTGCGCTAGATGCATGCATAGGGATTTCACCTACACACTACTTATTAATTTGTTCACACCCATCAATCACATTTTTGTTACTTAAACTAATTGATGAAATTTTGTTACATTTTTAATCACTCACATTGCATCAGATCAGAGGGGTTTTAATTGTGTAGATCTCTAATACGAAGTAGTTTTTAAATTGCTTATGTTTCGCTGCAAATCTATTCGACCCCCCCCCCCCCCTTCTAGCTTTGCCATCATCGAATATCCGATCCTAACAAGAGAGAGTTGTAGCCTGAGAGATTGAGCTTCCTTTCTATTCTCTGTAGCTCTTAGGTTGCTGTTAGAGATCAAGGAAACTGAGTTCTTTTCTTCAAACTTGATTACGACAGCTTGCTCCTTCTTCTCTAAAGAAGAGAAGGGGGTTCCTCTTCCTATATGAAGAGAGGACTAGTAGGTGTGGTGGTTGTGTCCAGCTGAGGAACTGTACTCAGTGTTTCCCTTGTGTGAAAGGAAGAACCATGCTAGGGTTTATTCTAGTAGGTTTGCTTCTGAATCTGTAAAGAAGTGGGCTGCCTTCTTGCCCAGGAAAGAGAAGAAGACCAATGGGGGCTGGGTGTTGTATTTGTCCATTAAGGGAGACTGTACCCTTAGTTAGTGAAATCCCAAGAGGTTGCTTGGGGATTGGACGTATGTCTCCATTGGGAATACCAACCAGGATAAAAAATTTTGTGTTCTTTATGTGTGATTGCTTCTGCTCTTTTATTTACATTGCACACGATTACATTCGCTAACCAAAAGTTTTAAGTGGTTAATTTGTTTTCAGATTTGTCTATCAATCTATTCAACCCCCCTCTCTAAATGCTTGTACTTCGCTGTCATGATCCACACATGCTATGTAGATATATTAACTGTAGAGAGAGAGAGAGAGAGAGAGAGAGAGAGCGAGAGAGAAGAGAGAGAGAGAGAGAGAGGTATGATCTATCTAGCATAAGTGTGTAGAAAAATATATAAAATAATTGAAAATTCAAAACTAAATGAATACTACCCTTCTTGATGTGATTAGTTGAAGGTCATAGAGGAGATTGTGAGGAATAAGATTGATGAAGACATCTTAAGCAAATGAGCCCTTGTTTAGGCTATAGAAGGCCCAATAGTCCTACTAGTTTAGGAGGATATGAGATAGAAAGATGAGAGAGAAAAAGGATAAAAAAATGCTTAAAACAACCTCTTCTAGGGATTTGGAGTGATGAAACTTGATTAGCAGCGTCTCCTGGTCTCTTGACACAATGGTAGCCTCTCTCCCCTCATTTTAAAAGCTCGAGTATGTATTTATAGCCCAGAGTCCCAAACATACTTAGAGAATAATCCAACTTGAGTTGAATTAAGGGTTGTAACTTGAGTTTGAATGGGTTTTAAGAGCTTCCTATGGATGTGTCGAGATATTTGGGTCATAATCCAACTTAAAAAGACTTAAGATAGGCTTTAGGATCGAAGGAAAGTCTAAAATATACACAAAAATGGACTTACATGCATGGGAATGTGAAGGTGCCTTATTGTGTAGTTGTCTTCAAAATGCAGATGTCACCTTGCCCACGTTCAAGCCATTGAGCAGGGGCCATGTATTGATCATATCTCTCTCCACATATGTCAAATTGATGAGATGTTTGTTTGTGTTGAATTTTAGACTCTAAGGACTATAAATAATACTATAATATACAGAATTTTACTAAAAGTGAATTTTTATGAGCCCTAGAAATGAAGGAATGTTTCACTAGGTATGGTAGATTGCACAGTTTATAGTTTGAGTAGATTTCAATTATTGGCTTGAGATTGAGCATGAAATTTAAGATAATTGGGCTCATGGTATTCCAAGGAAAGACTCCAAAGGGATAGATGACTTTGGGAATCAATGATGTGAATAAGAAAATGTCTCGACTTATGGGTCAACAACGGGTGTCTACAGATTGCCCCTCCTTGATATCTACTTTACATGGGAGTAAAGTGGAACACGAGTGGAGTAGAATGGAAAGGAGCAAGGTGAGAATGAAGTGAAGTGGACTAAAGTGGGTGTTAAGGTAAAAGACCCCTTAAATCAATAAGCAATATGAATCGTCAGAAAACTCAAGATAACCATAAGGAAAAGTTTGCATGGAAAGCTCATGTCTGGAATGACAGAGAATGACATGAAGAAGTGGTCAACCCTTGATTAAGAGGTACCCTAGCCCCAATTGGCTGTAGGCTTCACTTATTAGAGAAGGAAACACTAGTTCGACTAGTCACGATGACTATTTTGCCTTCGTACAACTCACAGTTAATAAGCAAATTGAAAGGATAAGATTGATTAGATGAATTGGGATAAAGAGAGCTCCAGACAGGAACAATACATGATGACTAAATCAAGCAACTAGGTCGAAGAAAACCATCAGATTCTAATGGAATAAAGATTTCTTATTTAGTACTAAGTGCGATCCACCATCACTAAGGAAGCAACCCTTGACAAATTATGAGACATGAAGCTAAAAAAAAAAGCCTATATATGCATGCTAGGCTAAAGAAAAAGAAATCATCAAATCATTATGAAAACAAAGAGAAAACAAAATACTCGAGGATAATATTGCCAAGCTGAGCTGAGCGACAAGGTCATGACACTATTCACAAACCCAGCGTGCGAAAGAATCCATTGTCCCTAGTCCAAACAACCTAACGACCTCTAATGATTAGAAATGTGCACCTAGATCATCATTGTTTTGTTAAAGGGGAACTCAGATCCAAGACCACATTAAGAACCAGCCAGTCCTTGATGATATAGTAACGTAGATACCATATAGTAATGCAAAGGTTAGGGATAGAGATACTTACTTCAACTTACTATAAGTGCAAAGCTCATCTTTTTTATTTTTAATTTTATTTTTAAAAATGCAAGGCGATAATTAATCACTAAGTAAATAATAAATGTAAATCTAAAATAGAAACAAGCATACAAGTCGGTCAAAACCAATGATCGAAACGAAGCATAAAGAATCGTCGAGTTCTAACATAGATCGTCCTCTCATAGAGTCATTGAGATGAGGGAGAATAAGTATGAGAGTTTGAGAAGGACTAGGTGGGATAATGAGCTTAAGATCAGATCATGGGTGTTACTGGGGAGGAGAGATACAGATTGGGATAATAATGTGAGCAAGACTTGGCAAAATAATGGAGAAATTGTTGAGATTTAAATGAGCAATAAGCAATGCTTGAGAGCCAATGTACTTGCACACTTAGTGAAGTTGATTAGATCTACTTTTTACCCTGATGGAAGCCTATCAAGTGGGGGAAAATAATATTTTTTTTTTCAAAATTTTGGGAATTTATTATTATTTTAGACTTTTAAAGATTTATTTTATTTTGGATTTTTAGGAAGAATCTAATTGTTTGGGTTTTATAAATATCTAGTTTTTTTGGTTTTTTTAAAAATATTTAATGTTTGTTTTTTAAAATATCTAATTTTGGAATTTAAAAAATATGTACTTTTAGGTTTGGGAATATATATTTCTTTTGTTTTTAAATAGCACATAAAGCCGGTGCTACCCTTCCTAAAAAGATGTGTAAGATAGAAGATACACAATCATTCGCTATCACACACTATAAGAGCGAATGCTCAGTAAACTTTAAATCTCTTAACCAGACACCTTACATGAATTAAATAGGTAGAATAATTAAAGACATGATTATGATGAAAAGTATTTAAGCAACGAAATAAGAAATAATAGGAACACTTTACAAGTAACACGCGTTTATTAACGAGTTATCATGAGCCAACAAGCAGAACAGTTACGAATAATGAGCACGAGATTTGGTCATAACACGATCCACGAGCACAAGACAGTAGTGCATTGATTTGATTGTCATAGACCAATTTAACACGATTAACATGATTTGGTGCAATGTTATTGTAACCCCTCCTCCGACTTCACACACACACACATACATATACCATACGTATAACCTTTGATCGGAAGAGGGGTTACCTGATAAATTTTCGTTATGGAGATAAATCGTGTAATGCACAAAACCGGCAAACCATTCCATAAAGATGTCTTTGAACATATTATACATCGCAAGGTAACAAAGTATTAATACTCATTATTTACAGGAGCTAAGTTTCTCTCTCTAACTTAATACAACAACAGCTCAAAAAAAAAAACTACTAAACTATGCTATTCTTCTTCATCTCTTCTTCAGCAGTGAAACTGTGAATGTAACTGAGATTGCTCTCACCTCAATCTGAAAGGGTTGGAGGAAACAAAGGCATGAGTCGGAAGGACTCAGTAGGTGAAAGAAAACATATATGGATCGAAAACACATTTGCTCATGAATTTATACTTAACAGAAAACATATAGCTCAATTGAATTCATAATGAGCCCAAACAAATCACAAAATAAGAGTCATATTGTCTTTCAGAATTCAGACCATAACTTGTTTTGGAAACGAATTCGACAGCATCACTGCTCTCAAGAGGTTACTAAATAGACGTAAATACATCCTCAGTGCTTAGGCGATTCCAACACCTTGGATCTTGTTCATGCGCAAGAACGGGGTTTATTACCCACCATCGTCAGTCCATTGACTTGGATTTACCTACAAACTGTCGCCCACAACTGATCACAAGTGACCGGTGCTACCACAAGTGATCCTAAACCCTCTTGAAGAGAGCACTGTCTTCAGATCATAAATTTCTTTTCATGATCATAACAGAAATTGGAAATCCAAAGGTAGTTTTGATTGAGAACTAATACAGATATCTTGGTGACAAAGTTGCTCGGAGTTCAATAATATAAGAAAGACGATTGGTTGAGACAGGGTTATGACTCAAAGCCAATAACTTCGGAAGATTGAAATCATATAAGAACCCAAGAAGATGAAGATCCACAATTGTCATCACAAATTATTCACATCTCATAAGGTGTTCAAGCATATGAACTCCCAAGTGATCAGGTTTTATAGACTCAGTTACTGAACACTGGAGAATAGACTCATCGAAGTACTACTCGTAATTGTCAACTTTAAGAATAACCCAAGGGAGGTTAAGGTACACAATGTGAGTAAACTTTACTATTGTATGGCAGTAAATATCAATGTAAATAAGGGGGTAACTTGCTAGGCTTTTAGGATGAAGTTTAAGCAAGAATTCTACCATGAAAAGTTGTGAAGTACACGTCAGATAGTAGGTGTCGACAGCCAGGAAGTGGCTATCGATAGATAGCAGCAGCAGAGGATGGTTTGCTGGTTCTGTGTCTACCTGCGATAGCTATAAGCTGGCTGTCGACAGCTAGCAACAGTCCCAATTGTTTTAAAGTTCTGGGAGACTGGGTCTGTCGACAGCTATGTGTTTCCTGTCGACGCCACCAGTTTTTTTTTTTTGATAACGAGAGAAATCCAGCCCGTGTGGCTTTGTGGCTCAAGGATTGGTGACAGCCGCCAATTCTCCTTTCATAGTGATTTTAATGCTCTTTAAGAACACCAAATATGGAACCTATGGATCAAGGTATGAATTATATCAAATAAAAGAACCTATTTGTAGTCTCCACAGTGAGTATATATGCTAAACAAGTAAAACGGAACATGAGGTTTGCATACCGTACTTGTCTAGCTAGAAGCAAAGCATGACATAGTATTGGAAGTATGGCCCTTATTACAAGGATTAGATGGAAAGATTTCCACAAGATAAACTCTCAACTCAAGGTATTTAATGCTCCAAAATCAAGGTTGAGGTACAAACATCCAAATGGAAAGTAATCACAATGTTCTAAAGATATCGAAACTTTTAGCAAATCTCTATAACATAAACATGGATCAAGGGTGGAAGAAGAAGATAAAAATCAGTCCTTTCTTTTTGAGTGAACAAGATTGTTCTTCTCCCAACAACAACATAGTTACTATAACCGGAAGAAAAAACAAAAGAACTTCAGGTATAGTATCTTGTCTACTTATCAACAACCTCCTTGTCACGTGTGTAAGATAGAACTGAATTAGACGGAGATGAATCCTTCTTGATTAAAAGGGGAATGAAGATTCTCTTTGGTAATCACATAGTTCCAAAGGTAGTTAGGGAGTCAAACAAAAATATGGAGTTACAACCACATATACAGGAGATGTACACACCAAACCAAGTTTGGTTGAATAGCTCAAAGGCAACATATACGAAGCTATAATCTTTTAACGAGAGTTGAGAATAAAAGTATGGGGAGAAGATAGGAACCTACTTGATCTGTAAGGGGAGTGAAGATTCTTCTTTTTCCTCACTTAAAATTCCACAGTAGCAGAATGAAGAACAGGAAAATCACGCGGATAGAAGCTCGACATGTGCAGTTGGAGACGTGTCGACCCACTCCGTGCAAAGCAGTAGAGCAGCCACGACTAGCAACTGCCACAGCTCCCACAACAATAGCTCAATAGCTCCAATTGGAATAACGACAGTACTAGCAAGAGGAGTGGAAGGTTTGTACGATGGGTAAAAGGAGAGTTTTTATAGTTCTTCCACGTTTCATGCAGGCCGGCACGTCAGCCGCACAGGTGTTGAGGTAAAAACCTCATTTCCTCATCCACAGCCACGCTTCACTATGGCCTCATGTCCTCTTTACACATCAAGATAGGTGTAGAACTCTTAACCAAAGAACAAGGGCTTACGTGTAAGCCAAGAGAAATTCAAAGAAAATGGCTTCCGTAAATGATAGATAATTCGGTTGAGCCATTCATCTCCTTGTTTAGGTGTCCTAATGATGTCCATTTGAGTTGAAATTTCAACCATAGATTAATAGGAAAGTTTTACAAATTATGGTGATTTTAGTTTAATTTTTAGATTTTATTTTTCATTGGGTGAAAAACGCTCGGAAAATAGTTATGTCGACTTAATCTCAAAATATGGTCGTCAAAAATTTGGATAATTAATATTTGATATCACCACATTTTTCTAAGAATTATGGTGTTCTCAAATTTTATTTTTGTTACAGTTTTTCGGTGTCGCCCTGTCGGTGTGCGCACACGACGAAAATGATACCTGGGTATGATAAAGTGTCTTAAACACACCCTAAATCCTAAAATCTCAATTAATTCTAATTAGTTTGCATAAACATGAATTTATAAGTAAATCATGATATTTAAAATTCGAGGGAATTACATTTCTCCCCCTGTTAAAATAAATTCGTCCTCGAAATTGGTAAAATTTACTTACCGAATAGTTGTGGATATTTTCTTTCATTTTTTGCTCTAATTCCCGTTTTCTTCCTCCACGAGTGCATTTCTCCATAAGATCTTCACCATAGAAACTGCTTTGTTTTTGAGAACTCGTTCTTTTCTGTCCAATATTTTTTGGGTTCCTCTTGCACGGTTAAATCGACTGTATTTCCACATCTTCATAACTGATTATATGAGAAGGATCCATTATGTATTCCTTAACATAGATATGTGAAATACATTATGAATGTGTGACCAAGAGGGTGTAGAGCTAACTGATATTGACTTCTCCTATTCTCTGTAATATTTCAAAAGGCCCTACATATCTTGGACTGAGTTTCCTTTCTTACCAAATCTCATGATACCTTTGGTTGGAGAGATCTTTAGAAATACATGATCACCTATGTTAAACTCTAGTGGCCTTCTTCTCCTATCCGCATACTTCTTCTGCCTGTCTTGAGCTATTAGTAATCTCTTCCTGATTAATTTAATCTTCTCTGAGCAGTTCTGAATTAATCTGGCTAATGAGACTCTTTTCTCCCACTTCTGCCCAACAGAGGGGTGATCTACAGGGTTACCATATAATGCCTCATATGGTGCCATTCCAATACTTGTATGGTAACTATTATTATATGCAAACTCAATCAAGGGTAGGTAATCATCCCAGCTACCACGCCAATCCAAACTACAGGCTTTAGCATATCTTCGAGTGTTCTAATAGTTCTTTCTGATGGCCATCGGTTTGTGGATGATATGCTGAACTAAATTTTAATTGTGTGCCCATGGCTGCTGTGTAAACTTTTCCAAAATCTAGCAGTGAACCTTGGATCTCTATCCGAAATATTGACAAAGGAATTCCATGAAGTCTCACTATTTCCTTTATATACAATTGAGCCAAATCTTCTAATGATTGGTGTCTTTGTAATTGCTAGAAAATGAGCCGATTTAGTTAATCTATCCACAATACCCAAATAGCATCATGCTTCTTTTTGTCTTTGGCAAACCCATACGAAGTCCATGGTATCTGCTCCCATTCCATATTGGAATTTCAATTAGTTGCATAGGCCTGCTGGCTTCTGGTGCTCAGCCTTATTGTTGACATGTCAGACATTTACTCACAAAATTTGCTATGTCCTTTTCATTCCATGCCACCAAAACTGCTTTTTCAGATCCGATACATTTTAGAGCTTCAGAATGAATCGAATACTGAGATTTGTGCCCTTCCTTCAATAACTCACTTTTAATTTCTTCATTCTCCGGTATGCATATTCTGTTTTGAAATCTAATTATCCCGACCATCTTTGATGTATCCTGGTTTGTTTACCATCTCTTTTAGTTTCTGATCTGGGTTCTGTGCTTCACCAATTTTATCTAATAATACCGACCTTACTGTCAATTGTGCCAATATCAGATTTTCTGCACCACACCTTGGTGAGTATTCGATCAAATCTGTCATTTCTTTCCACAGTTGGTGCAATTGTAGTGCTCTTGATTTCTTTCTGCTCAAAGCATCAACAACTACATTAGCTTACCTGGATGATAATTCACTGTAAAATCATAATCCTTCAAAAATTCTAACCATCTCCTTTGTCTTAGATTCAGTTCCTTCTGAGAAAATATGTACTTTAAACTCTTATGGTCAGTATAAACTTCAAATTGTTCCCCATATAAGTAGTGGCGCCAGATCTTCAAAGCATGTATGATCGCTGCCAATTCTAAGTCATGAGCCGGATAATTCCTTCATGATCTTTTAATTGTTTAGAGGCATAAGCTGCCACTTTCCCATGTTGCATAAGAACACATCCAATTCCTCTTTGAGATGCATCCGTGTACACTATAAATCCTCCCGATCCTTGAGGTAAAGTAAGAATCGGAGCTGTGGTAAGCTCCCTTTTAATTCCTGAAAACTGGCCTCACATTTCTCATTCCACACAAAAGGTATTTCTTTTCTGGTTAATTGAGTCAAAGGCATAGCTATAGAAGAGAAACTTTCAATAAATCTTCTATAGTAGCCGCTAATCCCAAGAAACTTCGAATTTCTGATGGAGTTTGGGTCTTTCCCAGTTCAGAACTGCTTCAACTTACTAGGGGTCTATAGCCACACCTTTTCAGAAATCACATGACCCAAAAATTTCACTTCCTTGAGCCAAAACTCACATTTACTTAACTTACATACAATTGATGTTTCCTTAAGGTTTGTAGTACAACTCTCAAATGTTCCTTGTGTTCTTCTTCATTAGATGAATATATCAACACATCATCTATAAATACCACCACAAAATTATCCAAATAAGGCTGGAATACCCTGTTCATCAATCCATAAATACCGCAGGTGCATTAGTGAGTCCAAATGAAGTACTAAAAACTCATAATGTCCATATCTGGTTCTAAATGTTGTCTTAGGAATGTCATCTTTTTAACTCTCAATTGATGGTATCCAGACCTTAGATAATCTTAGAGAATATTGTGGCAGACCGAAGTTGATCAAATAAGTCATCAATTCTTGGTAATGGATTTGTTCTTGATTGTAACTTGATTCAACTTCTATAATCAATACATAATCTGAGGGATCCATCTTTCTTTCTCACAAACAATACCGGTGCTCCCCATGGTGACACACTTGTCTAATAAAACCTTTGTCTAATAAGTCTTGCAACTGCTTCTTTAATTCTGTCAACTCAGCTAGTGCCATTCTATAAGGGGCTATGGATATAGGCAAAGTTCCAGGTAAAAGTTCAATGGTAAAGTCAATTTCTCTAATTGGAGGTAATCCAGATAAATCATTAGAAAAGACATCTGGAAATTCTTTTACAACATCAATATCTTGAACTGATACTGTTTATGCTCATTTGATATGGCCATCACACTTGCCAGATAACCTTGACAACCATTTCTCAGCCATTCATGGCTTTAAGTGCTGATATAGTCTTCTTGTTTCCATTATTCTTTGGGCATGTATAGCTGAAATCTGCTAATCCGGCCTTTTAAATGTTAAAACTTTCTTATGGCAATCTAATACTGCATGATTTTCTGCTAACCAATCCATTCCCAGTATAATGTCAAAATCTTGCATGTTATCTAGTACATATACATATGCGGTAAGTTCATGCTCTCCTATTTTCAAATTTACTTCAGGGATGACAGAAGTAAGAATAGCTATTTGACCAGTAGGACACTGAAGTACCATACTTCCTACCAATTTCTCTGGTTTCTGAGATATAGAATTAGCAAATACCCGAGAAATAAAAGAGTGAGTAGATCCAGGGTCAAATAATACTCTAGCATACATATTTTCAGTCAGGAGAATACCTTCAGCTACTGTGGGGGGTGTCTTGGGCTTCCTCCTTTGTTAGAGCAAAGACTCTAGCTGGTCTTTGGGGGGTTGTCTTGGGGCTTGCTGAGAGTAGGGTTGTGGCTTTGGTGCTTTTGATGTCTGCTCTGTGTGGACAGTCCTTAATCATATGCCCTTTCTGACCACATCCATAACATTTTCCTGCTACTTTCCAGCACTCATCACCGAGGTGTCTTCCTCCACATTGAGCACACACGGGCCAACTCCTTTTCTGTTCTCCTGTTGCTTGGTTGAATCAACCTTTCGCTTCTGACCTTTCTTTCCTTGGTATACACATTTTTCTTCTTACCCCATTGGTTTCTTTGTTTTTCATATATTCCATAAATTCAGATTCCACTATAAATGCAATCTTTAGTGCTACCATGCTCTGGGGATCTAGTGGAGCTACCTGCTCCTCACACTGGGTTTCAATTCTCTCACAAACTTCTTTACCCTTCTGAGTTCATTATCACAAATGTGTGGTGCATATTTTTCCAGCTCAGTGAATTGTTTCATATTCCGCCACCGTCATGTCTTTTTGTTCCAATTGCAAAAATTCCACTTCTTTCCTATCCTTGATATGTGGTGGAGTGTATTTTCATACAACTCTCTCAGGAATTCTCCCCAACTAATGTTATCTTCTCTATTTCTAAATACATTTCTCATGATAGATTTCCACCATTCATCAGCTCTATCCTGAAGCATATAAGTCGCCAATGTGACTTTGTCTTCTTCTTCACATCTAATTGCCTTAAATATCTTTTCCATCTCTCTAAACCATCCTTCTACAATTCAGGTTGGCTACTTCCTTTGAAGGCTAGAGGTCCCATCTTCTTAAATTTCTCTAACAATGATGCTCCAGAAATTCTTCTCCACCCACATCTTATTGGTTCTTCATAGTGTTTGCACCAACCCCTGAATGACTGCATAAAAGTAGCAAAATCAGGAGTCCCAGTACTTCCTTCTTGAGAGTTTCTGGCCGGTAATATATTGGGAACTTCCCCCCTAGAACCTTCTTCAATTTCCTCATGTCTATCCTCACTGGATGTGTCGATAGCTTCCCTTTGTCTGCCATTTCCTGGAACACCATCAAACACATCCAATTAATTCATACTAACACTTAAATTTTAAGAACCAAAATGATCTTTAGAGATTCTAGAATACACACAAATGTTTTATTTATTTCCTTTGTGAAAATGGTCACAGAGATATCTATCACCCATAACCTTTCTCTGATACCACCTCTGTAACACCCTCCTCCGACTTCACACACACACATACATATACCATACATATAACCTTTGATCGGAAGAGGGGTTACGCTGACAAATTTTCGTTATGGGTAGATAAATCCGTGTAATGCACAAAACCGGCAAACCATTCCACAAAGATGTCTTTGAACATATTATACATCACAAGGTAACAAAGTATTAATACTCATTATTTACAGGAGCCAAGTTTCTCTCTCTACTTAATACAACAACAACTAAAAAAAACTACTAAACTACGCTATTCTTCTTCATCTCTTCTTCAGCAGCGGAATTGTGAATGTAACTGAGATTGCTCTCACCTTCAATCTGAAAGGTTGGAGGAAACAAAGGCATGAGTCGAAGGACTCAGTAGGTGAAAGAAAACATATATGGATCGAAAACACATTTGCTCATGAATTTATACTTAACAGAAACATATAGCTCAAATTGAATTCATAATGAGTCCAAACAAATCACAAAATAAGAGTCATATTTGTCTTTCAGAATTCAGACCATAACTTGTTTTGGAAACGAATTCGACAGGCATCACTGCTCTCAAGAGGTTACTAAATAGACGTAAATACATCCTCAGTGCCTAGGCAATTCCAACACCTTGGATCTTGTTCATTGCGCAAGAACGGGGTTTATTACCCACCATCGTCAGTCCATTGACTTGGATTTACCTACAAACTGTCACCCACAACTGATCACAAGTGACCGGTGCTACCACAAGTGATCCTAAACCCTCTTTGAAGAGAGCACTGTCTTCAGATCATAAATTTCTTTTCATGATCATAACAGAAATTGGAAATCCAAAGGTAGTTTTGATTGAGAACTAATACAAATATCTTGGTGACAAAGTTGCTCGGAGTTCAATAATATAAGAAAGACAATTGGTTGAGATAGGGTTATGACTCAAAGCCAATAACTTCGGAAGATTGAAATCACATAAGAAACCAAGAAGATGAAGATCCACAATTGTCATCACAAATTATTCACATCTCATAAGGTGTTCAAGCATATGAACTCTCAGGTGATCAGGTTTATAGACTCAGTTACCGAACACTGGAGAATAGACTCAATCGAAGTACTACTCGTAATTGTCAACTTTAAGAATAACCCAAGGGAGGTTAAGGTACACAATGTGGAGTAAACTTTACTATGTATGGCAGTAAATATCAATGTAAATAAGGGGGTAACTTGCTAGGCTTTTAGGATGAAGTTTAAGCAAGAATTCCACCATGAAAAGTTGCTGAAGTACACGTCAGGACAGTAGGTGTCGACAGCCAGGAAGTGGCTGTCGACAGATAGCAGCAGCAGAGGATGGTTTGCTGGTTCTGTGTCTACCTGTCGACAGCTATAAGCTGGCTGTCGACAGCTAGAAACAGTCCCAGTTGTTTTAAAGTTCTGGGAGACTGGGTCTGTCGACAGCTATGTGTTGCCTGTCGACAGCCGCCAGTTCTCCTTTCATAGTGACTTTAAATGCTCTTTAAGAACACCAAATATGGAACCTATGGATCAAGGTATGAATTATATCAAATAAAAGAACCTATTTGTAGTCTCCACAGTGAGTATATATGCTAAACAAGTAAAACGGAACATGAGGTTTGCATACCGTACTTGTCTAGCTAGAAGCAAAGCATGACATAGTATTGGAAGTATGGCCCTTATTACAAGGATTAGATGGAAAGATTTACACAGATAAAATCTCAAACTCAAGGTATTAATGCTCCAAAATCAAGTTTGAGGTACAAACATCCAAATGGAAAGTAATCACACTGTTCTAAAGATATCGAAACTTTTAGCAAATCTCTATAACATAAACATGGATCAAGGGTGGAAGAAGAAGATAAAAATCAGTTCCTTTTCTTTTTGAGTTGAACAAGATTGTTCTTCTCCCAACAACAACATAGTTACTATAACCGGAAGAAAAACAAAAGAACTTCAGGTATAGTATCTTGTCTACTTATCAACAACCTCCTTGTCACGTGTGTAAGATAGAACTGAATTAGACGGAGATGAATCCTTCTTGATTAAAAGGGGAATGAAGATTCTCTTGGTAATCACATAGTTCCAAAGGTAGTTAGGAGTCAAACAAAAATATGGAGTTACAACCACGTATACGGGAGATGTACACACCAAACAAGTTTGGTTGAATAGCTCAAAGGCAACATATACGAAGCTATAATCTTTTAACGAGAGTAGAGAATAAAAGTATGGGGAGAAGATAGGAACCTACTTGATCTATAAGGGAGTGAAAATTCTTCTTTTTCCTCACTTAAAATTCCACAGTAGCAGAATGAAGAACAGGAAAATCACGCGGATAGAAGCCTCGACAGGTGCAGTTTGAGACGTGTCGACCCACTCCGGGCAAAGCAATAACAGTAGCCATGACTAGCAACTGCTACAGCTCCCACAACAATAGCTCAACAGCTCCAATTGGAATAACGACAGTAGTAGCAAGAGGAGTGGAAGGTTTGTACGATGCGTAAAAGGAGAGTTTTTATAGTTCTTCCAGGTTTCATGGAGGCCGGCATGTCAGCCGCACATGTGTTGAGGTAAAAACCTCATTTCCTCATCCACAGCCACGCTTCACTATGGCCTCATATCCTCTTTACACATATCAAGACAGGTGTAGAACTCTTAACCAAAGAACATGGGCTTACGTGTAAGCCAAGAGAAATTCAAAGAAAATGGCTTCCGTAAATGATAGATAATTCGGCTGACCCATTCATCTCCTTGTTTAGGTGTCCTAATGATGTCCATTTGAGTTCAAATTTCAACCATAGATTAATAGGAAAGTTTTACAAATTATGGTGATTTAGTTAATTTTTAGATTTTATTTTCACTGGGTGAAAAATCGCCCGAAAAATAGTTTCGTCGACTTAATCTCAAAATATGGTCGTCAAAAATTCGGATAATTACATATTTCATATCACCATATTTTTCTAAGAATTATGGTGTTCTCAGATTCATTTTTGTTTAGTTTTCCGGTGTCGCCCTGTCGGGGTGCGCACGACCGAAAATGATACCTGGGTATGATAAAGTGTCTTAAACACACCCTAAATCCTAAATATCTCAATGCAATTCTAATTAGTTTGCATAAACGTGAATTTATAAGTAAATCACGATATTTAAAATTCGAGGGTATTACATTAACACCATGGTCATACAACACCTGCATGTACATGACTTTTAGGTGCTCCTCCTAGGACATGATCGAGCCCCATTAATGCCTAGCATTATTGGTCTAACATATTCGAAGAACCACTCGATTTTTTCTAGGAAATCATTTGATGACCGTGAATTAAGGAGTAAGATGAGATTTTAGTGAGAGAGGACAAGACGAGAACTTGAAATCCAAGAACCAATTTGGGTTCTGGCTTTCTAAACCACAAGTAACGACTTCCATTTGGGTGCGTACCGACAATACAAGGTTGAGACAATATGAGAGTAACAAGAATAATTGGCGCACAGCTGGTCAATATATGTTGTATAGGTCTCCAATATAATCAAAAGGGTTTTATGGGTTTTTATGGTATAACTTACTCGATGACTTTGCGAAAATCCATGTCCAATGGAGACTTACGGAGGTTTCACATAAAGACATCCTAGTTGAACAGGAGGAATATCTGGTGGAGAGTACGTCAGTAATGGAGGGATGTTTCTATCTACATTGCGATCGAGAACATGCCACACAAACAAAGCAACGGTGTGACGGAACGCCTTGTCCAAGCCCGTTAAACTGGTAACGTGCTTGACCCGAGTCCGTCTCCCGCGAACGGGCCGAAGCCTCGCGAGGGATACCACACACTAGTACGTGAAAACACAAAGGAACACACCATTACATTTATAATATACAAGGTTTTACATAGCCAACTTCAAAAGAAATAAAGGAAAGTACACAAGCTGGGTCATACCCCGAGGTACAACAAGTACAACTGAGAAAGAAAAGCTACACTGCTGGAGGCGCCGGGCCAACACCGCTACGTCGCGGCTCGAACTGGATGACGGTAGAGAAACCTCCTCTCGCCCTCACCTGTGGGAGTAGGGGTGAGCCTCTCTAGTCACTGGCTCAGTAGGAACTCCCCAAACACGATGCGAACCAAAACACAAGTACCGAAAGCAGTAAACTATGCTAGCAATTTATAGCAAAACTAAACAGGATATTAAAGCTATAAACAAACTCACCGCTAGCTGACTGCGTTAAAACAACTGTAATAAATAAACGGAAAAACTCCAACACGTGCACTGGAAAAGGACGTCGGGGACCAGTGTCGACAACTGGTGTTCGTACCCCCAACTAAGAGCGCGCTACAAGTGACTAGAAACAAACACAAGAGTCACTGTCCCATTGTCGTCTTTCCCTCAGCCGGACGTACAACTCAAACTAAGGAGTGAGGGTGTCCAGGTCAGACGACACAGACCTCGACGGTACAGCACAAGTATCGGGACAAAGCCCCGAGCTAACAGCCTGACTCACAGAGAACCTGGGGCACCAACTGGAGAGGTAACCACGGTAGGCGTCTACTACCTGACACGCCCACAAAAATCACGTGTGCACCGCACAAACCACGTGAAACCTCACGTAAACCTCGTGTACTGACGGTCCACAACACTTGAACACCACCTGCCTCATGTGAACACTATGTCCACAGGCAAACTACTAGCTAGCTACGTAACCTGTAAGCTAGCCTCGTAAACCACGCGCTTCTCAGAGCGCCACAAGTGCCAATGCACTGCTCACTAACACTGAGCATACCGATAACGATAATCAGATAATCACATGTGTAAACCATGCACAAACAGGGCCTCTCGGGCCAAGTCGCGACAACCCATTGGGTCGCCTTCAGAAGGCGTCGCCACGACATGTCGCCTTCAGATCCATAACGCGACCTACTTATATGTCGCGTCCTGATCCTTAACGCGACACATCGCTGTATTGCGTTCTGAACGCGACATAGGGACCCGTCGCCTTATCAGGCGAGAACCTAATTCGGGCTCTCTCCATGACAGCCCATTCAATACCATTCAAACCACCTTAATTCTTCATTTTCATGATTTTGTGAATACCTAAGCATGCTATCTATTGTTAGAAACGCATTAAACTGATTAAAACCCTATCCCATGCGATTTACACCCCGAAAACGGGAAGAGTTCACCTACCTTCGCGAAGAACACGTTATGCAGCGATCTCCCAGGCATTTCCCTGCTTCTCCCGGACTCCCTGCAGCGAGGACACGCCGAAGACGCCAAAACCCAGCTGAAATCGCCACAGCTCCTCCCGCTGGCCGAGCAGAACCCTTTGTGGTCTGCTTGGCGGGGTTATTTAAAAACCTACAGCGGTTCGGAACGCGATGCATCATAGCATCGCGATTAGGTCGCGACGGACCTGAGCGTCGCCTTCCCAACGCCCACTGCCCTGAGCGCTACACGTGGCGCACATGCAGATGCTCAACACTTCAAGATGGCCACATGAACACGACGGCCACCTCTGTCGTGTTAAGAACGCGATAGACCTTCCTGTCGCGATGATAGGCTGAGAGATCTAGGGTACTGCAGGCCCAAAACGTTGGCCCAGTAAGCCCCAGAAACACACACACACACGACACACAAGCCACATTGGCCTCGCATTGGCCACCACAAACGCTAAACACATGATCCACGAGGATCCGAAAAATGCGCGACGTTACATTACTATCATCTAAAGAAAATTTTGACCTCGAAATTCATAACATAATTTCATATACAAAGTACACATACATTTACAAGTACTATCATCTAAAATATTAAAACATTACTCGAACAAGTAAGGATATCCTTTAGCCATTTCGTCGGCTAACTCCCAGGTATCCTCACCACCCAGCCTATTTCCCATCTAACTTTAACTAACTCAATTTCTTTATTTCGCAACTTTTCGTCTTGCGACCAGTAATTTGTACCGGATATTCTGGCATGGACATGTCCGGTCTCAAATCACTTCCTTGATAACTGATTATTTGCACTGGGTCCTCAATACACTTCTTTAACATGGAGACATGAAAGATATCATGAACATCTGCAAAATCTGTTGGCAAATCCAGTCTATACGCTGTCTCCCCAATTCTTTCCAATACCTGAAAGGGTCCCAATATCTCGGACTCAGCTTTCCTTTACTGAATCTCACAATACCTTTGCTAGGAGAAATTTTCAGAAAAACATAATCTCCAACTTCAAATTGAAGTGGTCTTCTCCGATTATCAGCATAACTTTTCTGCCTACTCTGAGCTGTTTGCAATTTTTCCTTAATAAACTTTACCAACTCTGTAGTTTTCTGAACTAGACTCAGGGCCCACTAATTGCCTCTCTCCACTCATGCAATTTAAAGGTGTTCTACATGGTCTTCCATATAAAGCTTCATACGGTGTCATCCCAAGGATGGTATGGTAACTATTATTATAAGCAAATTCTACCATACCCAAATGATGCTCCCAGCTACCACCCCAAACTAAACAACAAGCTCGTAACATATCTTCAATTGTCTGAATAGTTCTCTCTGTTTTACCATCCGTTGTGGGTGGTAAGCTGAGCTATACTCAACTCAGTGCCTAAACTCTTTGCAGGCTTCTCCAAAACCTGAAGTAAACCTGGGATCTCTATCAGATACAATTGACTTCGGAACACCATGAAGGGAATAATTCTATCAGCATACACTTTTGCTATTTATCCACTGGCCAAGACATACTCACTGGCACCAATCTGCACACTTTAGTCAATCTATCCACAAACACCCATATTCCATTATGACTTGATGTGTTCTCGGTAGGCCTGCCACGAAGTCCATAGCAATATCACCACTTCCACTGCGGAATGGGTAATGGTTGCAATAGACCCCTAGGCTTCTGATGCTCGCCTTAATTTGCTGACACACAGCACATCTTGAAACAAATTCATCTATTTCTTTTTCATATGAGGCCACTAGAAATACTTTTTAGATCCTGGTACATCTTAGTACTGCCTGGATGGATAGTGTACCGGGATTATGAGCCTCTTTTAACACTCTCAACTTCAACTCTCTTTCTGCTGGTACAATTAACCTGCCTCTGAGCCTAACCACACAATTATCATCAAGGGTAACTCCTTCCATTTTTACAATTTCGGCTAAATTTGCATCTGCTTTTTGAGCTTCAACAACCTGCCAATACAAAGACGGCTCTACAGTATACTGGCTAGTACTTCCCGCGCTGACTACTCGGCACGTACAAGGAGTTTTCTGCTATCTCCTCATACAACTTCCATTCTTTAATCATCATGTGACTTACATAAGCCTTCTACTTAAGGCATCAGCAACAACATTGGCCTTACCAGGATGGTAAGCCAAACTAAAATCATAATCCTTTAAATATTCCACCCATCTACGCTGGCGAAGATTTAAATCCTTCTGAGAGAAGATATACTTTAAACTTTTATGATCTGTAAAAATTTCAAATCTTTCGCCATACAAATATGCCTCCACATTTTCAAAAGTAAACAGAACTGCTGCCAATTCTAAATCATGGGTGGGATAATTCTCTTCTGCTGGCTTCAATTGTCTGGACGCATAGGCTATCACTTTGCCATGCTGCATTAATACTGCGCCCAACCCTCTTCTAGATGCATCTGTATACACAACAAATCCACCACTTCCTGCGGTAGTGTCAATATTGGTGTTGTAGTAAGCATTTTCTTTAATTCTAAAAACTTCTCTCACACTCCCCGGACCACACAAATGGCACACTCTTCCTAGTCAATCTAGTCATGGGTGCCGCAATCTTAGAAAAATCTTGTATGAAGCGCCTATAATAGCCTGCCAGCCCCAAGAAACTTCTAATCTCTGTAATTGTCTTAGGCACTTCCCACTTCATTACAACTTCTACCTTACTTAGATCAACCGCCACTCCATCTACCGAGATAACATGACCCAAAAACTGAATTTCTTTCAACCAGAACTCACACTTACTAAATTTAGCAAACAATGATATCTCTTAATAACTGAAGAGTAAACCTCAAATGAGCAGCATGCTCATCTTCAGAAGCTGAATAAATCAGAATATCATCTATAAAGACCACAATGAATTGGTCAAGTACGGATGAAAAATTTTGTTCATTAAATCCATGAAAGCTGCAGAGCATTAGTCAGCCCAAATGGCATAACCACAAATTCATAGTGACCATATCTAGTTCTGAAAGCTGTTTTATCTATATCCTCCTCCCTGATTCTCAATTGATGATACCCTGACCTCAAGTCATTTTAGAAAACACTTGGCTGACTGTATTGGTCAAACAAATCATCTATTCTTGGCAACGGGTACTTATTCTTAATGGTCACATCATTCAACTTTCTATAGTCAATACACATTGAAAGCTTCCATCCTTCTTTTTCACAAATAACACGGGTGCTCCCCACGGGGAGCGACTCGGCCTAATGAACCTTTTTCTAGCAATTCTTCCAATTGCTTTAAACTCTTTGAGCTCTGCCGTGCCATCCGATAGGGTGCTTTAGAAATCGGCATGGTACCTGGCAACAACTCAATAGTAAAGTCCACCTCTCTGTGTGGAGCTAAACCAGGCAACTCATCAGGAAAACATCCACAAATTCCCTAACCACGGGAACTGTCTCAACTGACTTACTAGTTTCTACCAACTTAAAGAAGCTAAGTAAGCCACACACCCCCATTAATCAACCTTCTAACTCTAATTGCAGAAATATAAACTTAGAAGCACAGAAAGGCATACCTTGATATTCAAATACAGAACCATTGGGGTGACAAAATCTGATCCTTTCTTTCCTGCAATCTAGTATAGCTCCATAGGCCTCAAGCCAATCCATACCCAAAATAATATCATAATCAGTCAACTGTAAAGCATATAATCGACACTGGCATCTGGTTCCCTTCAAACACAACAGAGCCTCATCTATATAACATGAGGTGAGCATAAACCACCAGAGGGAACCTCCACTACTAATTTACATGATTTTCTTCTATAGGATGAGCCATACTATCCAGGAATTCTTCAGAAATAAATGAATGCGAGGCACCAGAATAAATAGAAATTTTGCTGAATATTCATAAATGGGGATAGTACCTTCTATCATATTCGATGCCTCTGCCTGGGCACGGGTGATAGCCTAACCCGGCCCCTACCTCTCTGCTGTGGTGCTCCTCTGCCATGACCTACCAGTGGTTGCTGAGACTGCTGCGGCTGCTGAACACCTCTACCATAACCATATTCCCTCGGATAGGGACAATTGCGGATCAAATGCCCCAACTGATTGCAGTTAAAACACCTATAGCCTGGTGGAAGGGTAGATGCCTAGCGGTACTTTGCTGCGATTCTTCCACCTCCGGCTTACACGACCCTGCTGAACTTGCTGACGACCTCCCCATCCTTTCTTTACCTTTAAATGCCTATTTTAATTTCTGGCCCCACTTACCAAAATTTGATGAGGAAGTCCTACTGATGCTTTTTACTCACACCCGCTGACTGCTGGGGTAGCCGAAAACTACCCGAACCTGACTCGCCCACATGACGAGTCCAAACTGTTTCCAGAGTAGTAGCTGCTCTCTGGGCTGCTTCTTCAACTGTTCTACACATTAATGGTATCACTGCAGTTTGCAATTCTGGCCTCAAACCACGGATAAAATATTCAACCATCATAGCATATCCGTGACAACATAGGGTGCATACTGCTCAGTACCATGAACCGCATCTGATACTCCAGGACCGAAGTCTCACCCTGCTGTAAGGTCCTGAACTGCTCCCTTTTTGTCTGCGGCATGAAGAGGAAAGAATGTGTCGTTAAACCTTCAAGAAATTCAGGCCAGGTAATAGCACCTCTATTCTGCCTACAAAGGTGGTCTGCATCTTCAGATGCCCCCACTCCTGCGCAAATCCCCTCAGCTGATAAGTAGCCAACAGAACTTTGTTCGCTGCCAGGACCCTCATGGTCATAAAGACCGTCTCATTCTCATGAATCCAGTGCTCCACTGTACCTGGATTCGGCCCTCCTATATAGTGGGCGGCTGCAACCTCAAAAACCTTTCAACTTGCACCAATGGCTCTTCTGCCGCAATTACGGGTAGTGATGGTGGTACTGGTGCCATAAAAGGTACCTCCACCACTGGCGGTGGTGGAACTGGGGCCACAGGCCGCCTCTCCGATCACTGGTGGTACTGGTGCCTGCTGATCCATCCTCATCCGAATTTCGGTGAGGCTCTCCCAAATCCTTTCTATCATCTGGAGTCGACTCCTCAGGGTCATTCTCCTCCACCACCCCAGTCTCTTCTATCGGCCATTACAACTGCCTACACACACAACAAGCCAACCATAGGCAAAACAACGAGTCATTACAAAAGCAAGACCAGCTACCAGTAGTGTATCTACAAGAAGGTATGGCTATGTAACTTCTTAATTTTATATTCACACGGACCTTATCTGATACCAACTGTGACGGAACGCCTCGTCTAAGCCCGTTAAACTGGTAACGTGCTTGACTCGAGTCCGTCTCCCGCGAACGGGCGAAAGCTCACGAGGGATACCACACACTAGTCCGTGAAAACACAAAGGATCACACCATTGCATTTATAATATACAAGGTTTTACATAGCCAACTTCAAAAGAAATAAAGGAAAGTACACAAGCTTGGGGCATACCCGAGGTACAACAGGTACAACTGAAGAAAGAAAAGCTACACTGCTGGAGGCGCTGGGCCAACACCGCTACATCGCGGCTCCGAACTGGACGACGGTAGAGAAAACCTCCTTCTCGCCCTCACCTGTGGGGAGTAGGGGTGAGCCTCGCTAGTCACTGGCTCAGTAGGGAACTCCCCAACACCGAGCGAACCAAACACAGTACCGAAAGCAGTAAACTATCCTAACATTTATAGCAAAACTAAACAGGATATTAAGCTATAAACAAACTCACCGCTAGCTGACTGCGTAAAACAGCTGTAATAAATAAATGGAAAAACTCCAACATGTGTACGAGCTACGGTAGAGACTGCCACACTCGAGCAACGTAGACTGGTTCGCGACACCAGCAACAGACTCAGACAAACTAACACAGGTTACTCTCAGTCTCGCAGCCACGGACGAAAGGTCCAGCTACGCTCCACGTGAAAAAGACAAGCAACTGTGGAGACCAACTAAACACCCCACCACCTACGAACCACACGGCGCAGGCCCATGCTGGCACCTCTAGAGACCCTGGGCTGGGCTCTCTAGAGTGAGGCACTGGAAAAGGACTAGTCGGGACCAGTGTCGACAACTGTGTTCGTACCCCCAACTAAGAGCGCACTACAAGTGACTAGAAACAAACACAAGAGTCACTGTCCCATTGTCGTCTTTCCCTCAGCCAAACGTACAACTCAAACTAAGGAGTCAGGGTGTCCAGGTCAGACGACACAGACCTCGACGGTACAGCACAAGTACCGGGACAAAGCCCCGAGCTAACCCCTGACTCACAGAGAACCTGGGGCGCCCAACTGGAGAGGTAACCATGGTAGGCGTCTACTGCCTGACACGCACACAAAACCACGTGCGCACCGCACAAACCACGTGAAACCTCACGTAACCTCGTGTACTGACTGTCCATAACACTTGAACACCACCTGCCTCGTGTGAACACTATGTCCACAGGCAAACTACTAGCTAGCTACGTAACCTGTAAGCTAGCCTCATAACCACGCACTTCTCAGAGCGCCACAAGTGCCAATGCACTGCTCACTAACACTGAGCATACCAATAATGATAATCAGATAATCACATGTGTAAACCATGCACAAACAGGGCCCCTCAGGCCAAGTCGCGACAACCCATTGGGTCGCCTTCAGAAAGCGTCGCCACGACATGTCGCCTTCAGATCCAGAACGCGACTTACTTATATGTCGCGTCCTGATCCTTAACGCGACACATCGCTGTGTCGCGTTCTGAACGCGACATAGGGACCCGTCGCCTTATCAGGCGAGAACCCTAATCTGGGCTCTCTCCATGACAGCCCATTCAATACCATTCAAACCACCCTTAATTCTTCATTTTCATGATTTTGTGAATACCTAAGCATGATATCTATTGTTAGAAACGCATTAAACTGATTAAAACCCTATCCCATGCGATTTACACTCCGAAAACGGGAAGAGTTCACCTACCTTCGCGAAGAACGCGTTATGCAGCGATCTCCTGGCATTTCCCCTGCTTCTCCCGGACTCCCTGCAGCGAGGACACACCGAAGACGCCAAAACCCAGCTGAAATCGCCACAGCTCCTCCCGCTGGCCGAGCAGAACCCTTGTGCGTTCTGCTTGGCTGGGGTTATTTAAAAACCTGCAGCGGTTCGGAACGCGACGCATCATAGCATCGCGATTAGGTCGCGACGGACCTGAGCGTCGCCTTCCCACGCCCACTGCCCTGAGCGCTACACGTGGCGCACATGCAGATGCTCAACACTTCAAGATGGCCACATGAACACGACGGCCACCTCTGTCGTGTTAAGAACGCGATAGACCTTCCTGTCGCGATGATAGGCTGAGAGATCTAGGGTACTACAGGCCCAAAACATCGGCCCAGTAAGCCCCAGAAACACACACACACACGGCACACAAGCCACATGGCCTCGCATTGGCCACCACAAACGCTAAACACACGATCCACGAGGATCCGAAAAATGCGCGACGTTACATTACTATCATCTAAAAGAATTTTGACCTCGAAATTCATAACATAATTTCATATACAAAGTACACATACATTTACATACTATCATCTAAAAAATTTAAAACATTACTCAAACAAGTAAGGATATCCTTTAGCCATTTCGTCGGCTAACTCCCAGGTATCCTCACCACCCAGCCTATTTTCCATCTAACTTTAACTAACTCAATTTCTTTATTTCGCAACTTTTTCGTCTTGCGACCAGTAATTGTACCGGATATTCTGGCATGGACATGTCCGGTCTCAAATCACTTCCTTGATAACTGATTATTTGCACTGGGTCCTCAATACACTTTTTAACATGGAGACATGAAAGATATCATGAACATCTGCAAAATCTGTTGGCAAATCCAGTCTATACGCTGTCTCCCCAATTCTTTCCAATACCTGAAAGGGTCCCACATATCTCGACTCAGCTTTCCCTTCTTACTGAATCTCACAATACCTTTGCTAGGAGAAATTTTCAGAAAAACATAATCTCCAACTTCAAATTGAAGTGGTCTTCTCCGATTATCAACATAACTTTTCTGCCTACTCTGAGCTGTTTGCAATTTTTCCTTAATAAACTTTACCAACTCTGTAGTTTGCTGAACTAACTCAGGGCCCACTAACTGCCCACTCTTCCTCTCTTCATGCAATTAAAGGTGTTCTACATGGTCTTCCATATAAAGCTTCATACGGTGTCATCCCAAGGATGGTATGGTAACTATTATTATAAGCAAATTCTACCATACCTAAATGATGCTCCCAGCTACCACCCAAACTAAACAACAAGCTCGCAACATATCTTCAATTGTCTGAATAGTTCTCTCTGTTTGACCATCCGTCTGCGGGTGGTAAGGTGAGCTATACCTCAACTCAGTGCCTACAACTCTTTGCAGGCTTCTCCAAAACCTGAAGTAAACCTGGGATCTCTATCAGATACAATTGACTTCGGAACACCATGAAGTGGAATAATTCTATCAGCATACACTTTTGCTAATTTATCCACTGGCCAAGACATACTCACTGGCACCAATCTGCACACTTTAGTCAATCTATCCACAAACACCCATATTCCATTATGACTTGATGTGTTCTCGGTAGGCCTGCCACGAAGTCCATAGCAATATCATCCCACTTCCACTGCGGAATGGGTAATGGTTGCAATAGACCCCTAGGCTTCTGATGCTCTGCCTTAATTTGCTGACACACAGCACATCTTGAAACAAATTCAGCTATTTCTTTTTCATATGAGGCCACCAGAATACTTTTCAGATCTTGGTACATCTTAGTACTGTCTGGATGGATAGTGTACCGGGATTTATGAGCCTCTTTTAACACTCTCTGCTTCACCTCTTTCTGCTGGAACAATTAACCTGCCTCTGAGCCTAACCACACAATTATCATCAAGGGTAACTCCTTCCATTTTACAATTTCGGCTAAATTTGCATCTGCTTTTTGAGCTTCAACAACCTGCCAATACAAAGACGGCTCTATAGTATTACTGGCTAGTACTTCCCGTCGCTGACTACTCGGCACGTACAAGGAGTTTTCTGCTATCTCCTCATACAACTTCCATTCTTTAATCATCATGTGACTTACATAAGCCTTCCTACTTAAGTATCAGCAACAACATTGGCCTTACCCGGATGGTAAGCCAAACTAAAATCATAATCCTTTAAATATTCCACCCATCTACGCTGGCGAAGATTTAAATCCTTCTGAGAGAAGATATACTTTAAACTTTTATGATCTGTAAAAATTTCAAATCTTTCGCCATACAAATAATGCCTCCACATTTTCAAAGCAAACACAACTGCTTCCAATTCTAAATCATGGGTGGGATAATTCTCTTCTACTGGCTTCAATTGTCTGGACGCATAGGCTATCACTTTGCCATGCTACATTAATACTGCGCCCAACCCTCTTCTAGATGCATCTGTATACACAACAAATCCACCACTTCCTGCCGGTAGTGTCAATATTGGTGTTGTAGTAAGCATTTTCTTTAATTCTATAAACTTCTCTGACACTCCCGGACCACACAAATGGCACACTCTTCCTAGTCAATCTAGTCATGGGTGCCGCAATCTTAGAAAAATCTTGTATGAAGCGCCTATAATAGCCTGCCAGCCCCAAGACTTCTAATCTCTGTAATTGTCTTAGGCACTTCCCACTTCATTACAACTTCTACCTTACTTGGATCAACCGCCACTCCATCTGCCGAGATAACATGACCAAAAACTGAATTTCTTTCAACCAGAACTCACACTTACTAAATTTAGCAAACAACTGATTCTCTTAATAACTGAAGAGTAAACCTCAAATGAGCAGCATGCTCATCTTCAGAAGCTGAATAAATCAGAATATCCTATAAAGACCACAATGAATTGGTCCAAGTACGGATGAAAATTTTGTTCATCAAATCCATGAAAGCTGCAGGAGCATTAGTCAGCCCAAACGGCATAACCACAAATTCATAGTGACCATATCTAGTTCTGAAAGCTGTTTTATCTATATCCTCCTCTGATTCTCAATTGATGATACCCTGACCTCAAGTTAATTTTAGAAAACACTTTGGCTGACTGCAATTGGTCAAACAAATCATCTATTCTTGGCAACGGGTACTTATTCTTAATGGTCACATCATTCAACTTTCTATAGTCAATACACATTTGAAAGCTTCCATCCTTCTTTTTCACAAATAACACGGTGCTCCCCACGGGGAGTGACTCGGCCTAATGAACCCTTTTTCTAGCAATTCTTCCAATTGCTTCTTCAACTCTTTGAGCTCTGCCGTGCCATCCGATAGGGTGCTTAGAAATCGGCATGGTACCTGGCAACAACTCAACAGTAAAGTCCACCTCTCTGTGTGGAGCTAAACCAGGCCTCATCAGGAAAACATCCACAAATTCCCTAACCACGGGAACTGCCTCAACTGACTTACTAGTTTCTACCAAACTTACAGAAGCTAAGTAAGCCACACACCCCCATTAATCACCTTCTAGCTTTAATTGCAGAAATTATAAACTTAGAAGCACAGAAAGACATACCTTGATATTCAAATACAGAACCATTGGGGTGACAAATCTGATCATTTTCTCCTGCAATCTAGTAAGCTCCATAGGCCTCAAGCCAATCCATACCCAAAATAATATCATAATCAGTCAACTGTAAAGCATATAATCGACCTGGCATCTGGTTCCCTTCAAACACACCAGGAGACTCATCTATATAACATGAGGTGAGCATAAACTCACCAGAGGGAACCTCCACTACTAATTTACATGATTTTTCTTCTATAGGATGAGCCATACTATCCAGGAATTCTTCAGAAATAAATGAATGCGAGGCACCAGAATTAATAGAACTTTTGCTGAATATTCATAAATGGGGATAGTACCTTCTATCATATTCGATGCCTCCGCCTGGGCACAGGTGATAGCCATAACCCGGCCCCTACCTCTCTGTTGTGGTGCTCCTCTGCCATGACCTACCAGTGGCTGCTGAGACTGCTGCGGCTGCTGAACACCTCTACCATAACCATATTCCCTCGGATAGGGACAATTACGGATCAAATGCCCCAGCTGATTGCAGTTAAAACACCTATAGCCTGGTGGAAGGGTAGCTGCCTGGCGGTACTTTGCTGCGATTCTTCCACCTCCGGCTTACCACGACCCTGCTGAACTTGCTGACGACCCCCATCCTCTTCCTTTACCTTTAAATGCATATTTTAATTTCTGGCCCCACTTACCAAAATTTGATGAGGAAGGTCCTACTGATGCTTTGCCTTACTCACACCCCTGAGTGCTGGGGTAGCCGAAACTACCCGAACCTGACTCGCCCACCTGACGAGTCCAATGCTCTTTCCAGAGTAGCTGCTCTCTGGGCTGCTTCTTCAACTGTTCTACACATTAATGGTATCACTGCAGTTGCAATTCTGGCCTCAAACCACGGATAAAATATTCAACCATCATAGCATTATCCGTGACAACATAGGGTGCATACCTGCTTAGTGCATGAACCGCATCTGATACTCCAGGACCGAAGTCTCACCCTGCTGTAAGGTCTTGAACTGCTCCCTTTTTGTCTGCTGCACTTGAAGAGGAAAGAAGTGTCATTAAACCTTCAAGAAATTCAGGCCAGGTAATAGCACCCTATTCTGCCTGCAAAGGTGGTCTGCATCTTCAGACGCCACCATCCTGCGCAAATCCCCTCAGCTAATAAGTAGCCAACAGAACTTTGTTCGCTGCCAGACACCCTCATGGTCATAAAGACCCTCTCAATCTCATGAATCCAGTGCTCCACTGTACCTGGTTTCGGCCCTCCTATAAAGTGAGCGGCTGCACCTCAAAAACCTTTCAACTTGCACCACTGGCTCTTCTGCCGCAATTACGGGTAGTGATGGTGGTACTGGTGCCATAAAAGGTACCTCCACCCCTGGCGGTGGTGGAACTGGGGCCACAGGTACGCCTCTCCGATCACTGGTGGTACCGATGTCTGCTGATCCATCCTCATCCGAATTTCGATGAGGCTCTCCCAAATCCCTTTCTATCATCTGCTGAGTCGACTCCTCAGGGTCATCTCCTCCACCACCCCAGTCTCTTCTATCGGCCATTACAACTGCCTACACACACACAAGCCACCATAGGCAAAACAACGAGTCATTACAAAGCAAGACCAGCTACCAGTAGTGTATCTATAGAAGGTATGGCTATGTAACTTCTTAATTTCTTTATATTCACACGACCTTTATCTGATACCAACTGTGATGGAACGCCTCGTCCAAGCCCGTTAACCTGTAACGTGCTTGACTCGAGTCCGTCTCCCGTGAACGGCCGAAGCCTCACGAGGGATACCACACACTAGTCTGTGAAAACACAAAGGAACACACCATTGCATTTATAATATACAAGGTTTTACATAGCCAACTTCAAAAGAAATAAAGGAAAGTACACAAGCTTGGGGCATACCCCGAGGTACAACAGGTACAACTGAAGAAAGAAAAGCTACACTGCTGGAGGCGCTGGGCCAACACCGCTACGTCGCGGCTCCGAACTGGACGACGGTAGAGAACCTCCTCCTCGCCCTCACCTGTGGGAGTAGGGTGAGCCTCGCTAGTCACTGGCTCAGTAGGGAACTCCCCCAACACCGAGTGAACCAAACACAAGTACCGAAAGCAGTAAACTATCCTAGCATTTATAGCAAAACTAAACAGGATATTAAAGCTATAAACAAACTCACCGCTAGCCGACTGCGTAAAACAGCTGTAATAAAAACGGAAAACTCCAACACGTGTACGAGCTACGGTAGAGACGCCACACTCGAGCAACGTAGACTGGTTCGCGACACCAGCAACAGACTCGGACAAACTAACACAGGTCTACCTCTCAGTCTCGCAGCCACGGACGAAAGGTCCAGCTGCCGCTCCACGTGAAAAGACAAGCAACTGTGGAGACCAACTAAACACCACCACCTACGGACCACACGGTCGCAGGCCCATGCCTGGCACCTCTAGAGACCCTGGTCTGGGCTCTCTAGAGTGAGGCACTGGAAAAGGACTAGTCGGGGACCAGTGTCAACAACTGGTGTCTGTAACCCCAACTAAGAGCGCGCTCCAAGTGACTCGAAACAAACACAAGAGTCACGTCCCATTGTCATCTTTCCCTCAGACGGACGTACAACTCAAACTAAGGAGTGAGGGTGTCTAGGTCACGACACAGACCTCGACGGTACAGTACAAGTACCGGGACAAAGCCCCGAGCTAACAGCCTGGCTCACAGAGAACCTGGAGCACCCAACTGGAGAGGTAACCACGGTAGGCGTCTACTACCTGACACGCAACACAGAACCATGTGCGCACCGCACAAACCACGTGAAACCTCACGTAAACCTCGTGTACTGACGGTCCACAACACGTGAACACCATCTGCCTCGTGTGAACACTATGTCCACAGGCAAACTACTAGCTAGCTACGTAACCTGTAAGCTAGCCTTGAAAACCACGCGCTTTTCAGAGCGCCATAAGTGCCAATGCACTGCTCACTAACACTGAGCATACCGATAATGATAATCGGATAATCACATGTGTAAACCATGCACAACAGGCCCCTCGGGCCAAGTCGCGACAACCCATTGGGTCACCTTCAGAAGGCGTCACCACGACATGTCGCCTTCAGATCCAGAACGCGACCTACTTAATGTCGCCTCCTGATCCTTAACGCGACACATCGCTGTGTCGCATTCTGAACGCGACATAGGGACCCGTCGCCTTATCAGGCAGGAACCCTAATCCGGGCTCTCTCCATGACAGCCCATTCTACCATACAAACCACCCTTAATTCTCATTTTCATGCTTTTGTGAATACCTAAGCATGCTATCTATTGTTAGAAAACCATTAAACTGATTAAAACCTATCCCATGCGATTTACACCCCGAAAACGGAAGAGTTCACCTACCTTCGCGAAGAACGCGTTATGCAGCGATCTCCCGACGTTTCCCCTGCTTCTCCCAGACTCCCTGCAGCGAGGACACGCGAATATGCCAAAACCCAGCTGAAAATCGCCACAGCTCCTCCCCCTGGCCGAGCAGAACCCTTGTGCATTCTGCTTGGCTGGGTTTTATTTAAACCTACAGCGGTTCGGAACGCGACGCATCGTAGCATCACGATAGGTCACGACGGACCTGAGCGTCGCCTTCCCAACGCTCGCTGCCCTGAGCGCTACACGTGGCGCACATGCAGACGCTCAACACTTCAAGACGGCCACATGAACGCGACGGCCACCTCTATCGCGTTAAGAACGCAACAGACCTTCCTATCGCGATGACAAGCTAAGAGATCTAGGGTACTGCAGGCCCAAAACGTCGGCCCAGTAAGCCTCAGAAACACACACACACACGGCACACAAGCCACATTGGCCTCGCATTGGCCACCACAAACACTAAACCCACGATCCACGAGGATCCGAAAAATGCACGACGTTACAAACGGTCTCTAAAACAACGATACAACATTGGGTGAGAAATCGATATTTTATTTGAACATATAAGGGTATCAAGTTAGCATTAAACATATATTATTACCATTTTTAAGTCTCTTAACACTGATTACAATGTATTACTAAGTGTCATTAGGGTTTATTTGCCGTTAACTTATTATTCAAGAAACATTTTTTGAGAATCAGAGGGTTTCTGACTTGACCGTGAGAAGGCAACATGGGGTACTGCCACCTTTAGAAGGCAACAACCCCTACCATGTTCTTAACTAGAAGACGACATGTTGAGTTGTCGCCTTCTGGGGGGTCCCTGTCCGACTCTAAGACAAAATCCAGGCCTCCTCGGATTGCATTGGTCTCCAAGGCACCTTGACACACACACTTAAAACTCCAAATTCTCGGGTATACTTAATGAAAAATAGGAAATTTTGATGGAACGAAACTAGACTCACAGAAGAATAACCAATAGTCTTAAAATGGGACTTGAATAGGGTTTTATTATGCTACGTATGAACTGTATGTGGATGATTAAATAAACGACATAGTGACCTTTGATGCCAAAAATCAAAACCACTACTCAATACAAATTGGGAAAAAAGATATCATCGTGTTCAGGACTTCAAGAATACACAATATCATTTAGTCGACATGAAATCAAGAGATTAGGGAACCTAAGTGATTTAATAAGGGTCACATTAAACATGAATAGGGATCTGCATCATGAAATACGAACAAATCACAAGATAGAAATTGGGGAAATATGTTCACGAGATTCCTAACATGAAGAACTACCTACAAGGAATTTTAAGTAGATTAAGTCCGAGAGAATGCCTTCCTTGCTTGGTTTTCCTTCCTAGGGATTGTTACGCGATTTTTGGGGAAGAACAAGGAAGAAACCTCCAATCCTCACATCTTCCTCTTTCTGGCAACCGCTCCTATGACCCCAACCTCTTAACAATGAGTTAGGTCAGCCATGGGAGGGTTTTGGGGTGTATTTAAAGGATTCATTAGGAGCCTTACACATACTCAAATTTCTATGTTATGAGTTTCCTTTGTTTCTTACCTTTAGTTGAGTCTCCAATTCTGAATTTCTTTAGGGTTTTAGCTGAAAAGCCTTCCATCCGTGATGGGCTAGGGTTAATTTTTATTTTGGCCTATGTTTATGGCCCAATTGGGTTTAATTACCCATTAATTAACTAGTTCATTAAAGTTTTTCAAATTTAGTCCTATTTTCCCACTATTTTAGGCTATTTTATGCCTCACTCTTACCCCAACAAACTTTAATGAGTCCAATTATCACAATTTATTTGATGATCTATGGAGTTATTTACATCTGATAATGGTTTTTGGAGGCTTCTTTGACGAGTTGCTATAGAGGAGGAGGTGTCTTTGGATGTGGTGAAGGCCTGGGAACGTTAAGGTTTCATCTAGGAAGGCAGATTAAGGCGAATTGGATTGAGGACCCGTGATCTCTTTGGCTTTCCAAGGAGGGCTTCATTGACTTAATTTGCGTTATGTGGTGAAAGATCTAGGCAAGTAACTTAGGGGTTTCATTCATGTGCCTACTTGTTAGGGTTTTTCCATTCTTACATATTTTTATATCGTCATTTCGATGACTGATTTCCCTATTTTCTGATTCTCTATCCTACATGTTTTGTAAGTAGGAACTTAACGATATGATTAAGTGTCATTAAGTTTTGGGATTGACAGTAGTCGATGCTGCCGCCAACCCATCTTGGTGGCAGTCATGCTGTCGCCAAGTTCATCGTCTTTCATAAATACTTAGTTTGCTTTTATTTGATAAATTCATGAGTTTTGTGAGTGTTTTTGAGTTCTTGTGGTTCTGTCATGGTGTGTTGAGCATTGTGAGAGGATTGTGAAACCCTAGAAATTTTTATGTGATTATGACATTTATTGGAAATTTCTATTTATTTAGAAGTAAGAAGATAATTACTAGTTACTTCTCCATGAAGTAGTTGTGCCATGACAATTATTTAGATTAGTCTGATAAAAGATTTGATTATTGTGAGCATATTTTAGATCAATTTTAACTTGTTTAATCCTTGTTAATGATTTTTTTTTTTGCTTATGTGACAATATTCTGAAATCTATTTTAAATGGGAAAATAGTTATATTGCTCCAATTATGAAAAATTAGAACTATGTTTTATTGCATGTAATCAACCTACGATAAAGTTCTGAGCGTGATTTGATTCTTATTTAATCATTTATGATTTATGAAGATTTTACCATCATGTTAATCTTGTTTAGTTTTAATATGATTAATTAAGTGGTTTAGCATCATTTTTAGGTTCTGTCTAGTCATTCTTAGATAGTACGTGAATTTATGAAAGACTATTACATCATGAGTTCATGCTATAAGTATGCATGTGTCAGTAAAAGTATGAAAGCATTTGGTATATATGTATGAAATAATAAAAAATGTGCTAATGTGTAATATATGTCGATGAGACACTATTACCATAGAAGGGTGTGGTGCCATACTATAGTGAAGTCCCTATGAAAAGGCTCAATATGCTATGTGACTCTACAGGCAACATGCAGAGATCTTGGCGGTGAACAAGTACCACTAGTTAGGGTAGAGAGTGCTTCTCCCAGTTCTGCATAGTTACTAAGACTTCGTCACTAATTTGTCTAGGTGACAAGTATGTATGTGTGTGTGATGTGATCTTCTAGTGGTGATTTAGGTTATGTCTTGACTTATGTGAACTAAATGTGAATGTGACAATTGATGTGACAATGTGTAAGTAGATGTGAATACGTATCTACGTGAATGTGAAAGTAATGTGAAATCTATGGGAAAGCAATATGTAAATATGTGATTATGATATGTAAGTACATGTGAAAGCAAGATAAAGGTAGTTGTGAATGGGCTATGGAAGAGTAAATACATGTTTAAAATAATTATGTTAGTTAATGTGCTAGTTGGCATGTTAGTATCATGTGTAGTGCTATGTAAATTGTGACCATGATATCAAGTAAGCATTTGCAATGCATGTAAGTAGCATCATGTTATATGTTTAGATTGAAGAGTGTTACATGTTAAATGATTCCACGTGTTTAATGTTAACCATGTATAGTTGTTAAGTTAAAGCATGATCATGTGTTAGATTTAGTCATTGCTAATCTTAGCCATGTGTATGATTAATTGTTTAGTATGTGACTGCCATGGGAATGAATTTGTATGTATATGGATGTAACCATGAGTTGTTTGCTGAGTCTATTTATTAGACTTAGACTTGCTAATAACATAGATGAGATAAAGTAGTTAGAGATTGAGGAGCTTGTGAGGACTAACTCCAAGCACGAGGAGTAGTTTATGTTGTGGAGCATTAGAGTTTCTTCGTGTTTTAGAGTTTTCTTCTTACTTAGTATGTGTAGTGATATGTAGTGGACTATGGACATTATACATTAGACTTGGCTAGAAGAATGACCTCAAATTTTTCCTTCTGAGCAAAGCCGTATTCCTTCTTAGATCTGATGCCAAGATGAGTTGTAGATAGGTTGTCATGCATGCAGAACCTAACTAAGATAGTGTTAAAATGATACATCAGCATGTGTTTTAATCAGGTGAAATGTAGGGTAGGTAATGGTGTTTATCTTATCTTCTGATTATCCATGACCTTGTATGACATTGCTTCTTGAATCAACAAAATTTCTTTGACCTGGTTGAACTTATCATATATGGGATGGGTAGACTTCAAAAAAATTGCACCTAAAGTAGAAACACCTATGAAACCTCAAAGGAAAGGTCTCGATTGGAATATACGGTACCTCCAAACCACTTTCCCATGGTCTGGATCAACCCTAAGCCCATAGGACCGCGATCCAAAAACTTGGGATGCTACAAAGGACAACCCCTAGTGTCCTCGTCAAAAGCACCTAACTATGTCTCACCTTTGAACTATTGACCTCACACAATAATGACCTCCTTACTTACAGAGTGAGGCATGTGGGGACTCAACATAGCTAACTCAACATAGCTTGATTGTGCAGCTCCATGTCTAACCAACTTTACCAGGCTCCAGAACCTCGTAGAGTGAGGTAATTGAGAGAAACATGAGTAGATAGGGACCATGGCCTAACAACCTACCATGGTATCATCTCCCCTAACCACATGTGCACATAAGTGATCTACACAAGTCACTGCCCCTGACCATCCCCCCCCCTCCCCAGACTGGACATAGGATCAAGTAAAGGGGGTTTCTAAGAAAAGGCTCCATGCCAATCATGCCCAAGGCATAAGCAAAAAACCCCAAATTCTCCCTTGGTCATAACATGCTCAAAGCACCAATGTACCTGGCTAGTTGGATGTCGTAGTAGGAATGTAGCACTGATAGCCATGGAACTTTAAGTGTATGAAAAACCACTAGAACAACTCGCCAAAAATCATTTGAGAACATGTCAAGGGTTGTTGAGAATATTGAAATGCATCGGGTGTGACTGATGCCTTCAAAATATGTCATTTAAGGGTGACGAGTTCTTAGATAGCCTAAAAAATGTCTAGACTATAGGACCTCCAAGGAACCATGTGAAATAAAAAGGGTCAAACCTACTAGGTCACTAACTCAATAGGCATCAATGCACACTAATGCCTTTACGAAGACATGTCAATGCCCATTGACACCTTGACCTCATCACTGAAACTCTCAGAAGATAGGCCATAGATGCATCCCTTTGGGCTGACGCATTGGGAATGCATCATCCAAGGCTGATGCGTCTACACATGGGGTCCAGACAGAGCCTTCCCCCTTCTAAAACCCCAAATCACCACCCTAAAATGCCTTATTCCAAATGAAACACAAGAGAAGAGGAGTGGGGAAGAGGAGCCCATCCCACATCACTACAATCATGCATTCGACAAGGAATCATGAGAAGTAGAAGGGCGATGAGCTCACTCACTCCCTTAGCATGGAGAAACTCTGTTGTACAACATAAACCCCACATTCTTTCCCTAATCATGCTTCTAATAAGGAAATCCCCAAGAAACCAAGCATTGGAACTAGTAGGGAAAGTCACTCTATCTCAAAGAGAAGAGCCTAACTAGATGGAGCCTTCTCGTAGGTTGGCCACTTCCTCTTTGCCACCACCACCTTGTACACCAACACCATCTCTAGATGTTGAGAACCATGTCATTGTCATCTTCATTCACCAACCATAGTCGACTGCAGGATGGAGAAGATGGGGGAGCTCAGTGAGGGAGAATGGAGTTTACAGGGTGGTCTCTATATAAATTCCCAATCACCTAAACACATTAATGCGCTATTCACTAGAAATGCATTTGCACAGGCTGAAGCATTTAAAGCATATCATTCTTCATTAATGCCTTCAACTATTAGACTTGTCTGACCGTTGCATACAAAAGTAATGCTTGAGAGGTCTAACCAACACACTAGCAAATGCATCTATTTGACCAGACATATTCTCAGCCATTCAGTCTGCCACCAAGTGTTCAGGTTCATATTTTGACGTTGATCAGCGCTCTAAGGAAACACACCATGCCATCTAGATATACTACCTGATAGATAGAGGTCTAACACCTTTGTCAAAACACTCTAACACCCTGACTCCACTCTCACACAACCACCTAAATGAGTCATTCTAGGCAGACATGTCCTAGAAGCATCAAATCAGGCAAATGTGCTTTGGTGATCATTGCATACACGTAAGACCCAATCATCCTTGGGTTCGAAAATGGGTCTCATCTCCACCGGAGGCCTAGCAAAATCTAAACCAAAATGCTAATCAGATTATCAAGACTTGAGAAACTCGAGAAATCACAATTTGACTCACAACATGTTTCATTATTTTACATAAGGAAGTAGTGAAAAGTAGTGTTTTCTATGGTCAAATTAAAAGTGAATTTAGGGGCCATATATGTGAGCAACTCAACGGTGACTCATTGTGCTAGATTTCCTTGTAATTATCAGTTTTTTGTTGGGGGTTTGGTGCATTTATACTTAAGATGTTTTTAGAAAATGTTGGAAATGTGTTTTTAGACAATTCATTATTATTATTATTTTTCAAGGAAAGTTAGCACGTCTATATGCTTATATGATGGATCTAAGATGGGAAGTAAGATTGCGCTTTAATGTTTCCGTTTTATAATGAGAAACACTTTAGGTCAGGTTTGATAACCAAATAAGTCCTGATAACCCCTAATAAAAGGGGTTTATCAGTCCTGATAACTGTTCTGTCACTTTGGTAAACTGGATAGCTTATCAGACATATATCAGCACTTATTGGTGATAAGTTTTGATAAGTTTAACTCTTACTTTTGAGTTGATAAAGTTATATGGGTTTATAAGGGGTTCAAAACATCTCAAAGTGGAGATAAACCTCATTAATGACCCCGATGTGAAACAAAGTGACCTAATTAATGGCCTTGATATGACATAAAGTGATCGATGTGATATAAAATTATCATACCTCTAAATGTTGCACCAAAACAAGGGGTGGCTATCAGATGTTATCTTATCAGCGAATATCCATCTTGCGAATAACTTATTTGGTTATTAAACTTGCCCACATGATCTAGCTAGACAAGAAATGTTCAATTAGGTGGCAACTTGCGTCACACCATAAGGGGGTGTTATTTAGGGGTGCCATGTCACTCACCAACGCTACCCACCGTCACTAGTGCCTCTGCCACCAACTCATGCACTGTCAGATGCCGCCATCACTGACGACTGGGACTGCCCATCACCACTACCATTGCCCTGCATGTTGCACTGTAGGGAATCGTCCAGCTAAATATTAAATGCTTCTCTTCCATAATATTTGAAGGACTTGGTTTTTATTCGGTCTTATAAGACATCCTCTAGCCAATTAGTCAATACCTAAAAAAGTTGCTTCTTGGTTCATCGATCTTTTTCCTGATAATATGCAAGGATCCAAAGCTACAACCAAAGGTTTCCGTAGGACAACACTTCCAATACTTTATTTAGGGATTAATTTGTTTGAAGGCAAGAGCAAGATTTTGCCGATATTACAACCAAGATTTGTTCTTGTGTGCAGCCTTAGAGGAGCTCACTCTTATCATCGGTGGTCGTTAGTGCCAATTACTCATGTACTTACTATTACTCCTTTACATATTTGTTCTGCCATGACCTTTCTTGTAACAACCTGGATTTTTAAATCCTAAATAAATAGGAATAATAAAAATGATAATAAATTTGTGAAGAGGTTTGATTAAATGCACACTAAACAATAGAACAATGGATTAAACAGTCAATAATCATTATGGGTTGGTCAACAATCGATGTTTAAAGACAATCGATGTTGAATAGCAATTGATGTTTATGGCAATCGATGTATCAAATCGACTAGCCAAGATATAACATTGTTAGTCGAAGTTGAACTTCAGATGTGATGAAGTGGACTTCGTATATGGCAAAGTTAAGCTTCGATTGATCATGACCAAAACGAAGTGAACTTCGTATATGATGAAGTTAGACTTCGGATATGATGAAGTTAACTTCGTATATGATGAAGATAAGCTTCGACTAATCACGACCAAAACAAAGTGGACTTTGTATATGACAAAGTTGGACTTCGGATATGACGAAGTTAACTTCGTATATGACGAAGTTAAGCTTTGACTGATCATGACCAAAATGAAGTGGACTTTGTATATGACGAAGTGGAACTTTGTAAATGACGAAGTTAGATTCGACTGTCCATGACTAAATTGTGTATAACTTTGTATATAATGAAGTTACCGGTCATTTTTAAATTATAAAATACTTGTTAATTTTATACCCAATAATAAAAAGGAGTTAGTTAAGATAAACATAGAAGTTCGGACCATAGAAACGTGATTGAATCCAATAGTGGATTCCGAACCTGATCCCTAGAAGTAAATCAAATAGGAAGACCTATTACGGAAATGATTCCTATGGGAGTTCTGGAACATAATAGGACTCCTACCAAGAGTTAGGCAACTTCAAACCTAGAGATTTAACCATCATTAGACTTCCATATTAATCCAAATTCGTGCCCATCAAGAGAGAGTTTCTAAAGGTTTTCCACTTCAATTGGGACGAGAATCCTCCATGCACAGAAGGGATCAAGCTAAAAACTGCAACTCCAATTTCCAGTTACAATAGGACTCCTGACAACTTAAATCTATAAATACTCATCATAAGCCCTTGGGGGCGAGTTACCAACTTGCTAAAGGACTTGCAGAAGAATACCTAGAGCACCAAAGAAGGAGGAGATCGCCCAACCAGAGCTTTCTTCCCCAGACCCCATTCTGCTTCGTTGTGCAGAAGACTTTTCTTAGGAACGTCCAAAGGTAGACAATCTCTCAAGCACAAATCTAAATAATCTCATTCATAGACAGTCCAGAAAACCAGTAGCCGAAGCCCTTATTTGTCCCAGATTTCATCCATCAAGTTGTGAGATTTTCATGTTCAAAGTTCCATTATTTCATGTACCCGTGACCTCTTGTTTACTCTTGTTCTCCATGGGTTCTTGTCAAATCCTTGATTTCTTTTGAGTATATCTTCTTAAGAATTGTTTAGCTATTTTCCATAAGTTTCCATGTCGTATACCTTGAGATCTATGTTTTTCTCTAACCCTAAAACCCCAAGTTTTTGAACCGTCCTACTATAATATCGTGTGAGTTTGTTGTTAAGTTCCTGTAACGATTGTAACAATATCAAGTGATATTAAGATAACAGTATGATAATTTCTCTATCCAAGGAAGATGCACACGATCTTATTCCACTATCCTTGATTCTTCTTTACATGCACACACTAATAAAAAGAAGAGGAATCCAAACTTTCTGCCAAGTACCGACTGTGTGCTTTGCAACTGATATTATTACTGGTATTAACCATCGTTTTACGTGTCTAACCAGTAGTTCTCTCTATATAAGTCTCATCTATTCAAGTTTTCTTATGCTCTAATCTATTTCTCTTTACTCTCATCTATCTTTGGTACTCTATTGGTTATTGACTGATTGTCTAAAGATAATAATCATGACTAATACCTGACAATATTATAAGGGGCCCGGTCTAGTCCTAGGAGGTGCACCCAAAAGTGCTAGTGCCCACGAGAGTTTATTGACTAGAGTGTTTTGGCATTACACTCAAGTGTTAGTTATCTCGATTATCTATTGACAATCAAAGTGCTATACTATACTTGACTTGTTGTGCTATGTGCTATTATGAATTATGTTGTGCTATTCGTGCTATGGTCAACTTGTTCTTGTGCTATACTTGAAACACTTACTATTTGTACCATGTTGTTTATGCTATTATCTCTTGACATTACCTGACTTTCTCCATCATTAGTCTCTCTACTCTTTAATATATTTAATCACTTAAAGTATATTTGTTCTACGAGATATTAAGTTCTACTGAGCATTATCGCTCACCCTGCGTAATTGTGATATGTCTTCAGTTGAATATAATGATGATGAGGACCACACTTAAGAGGATGGGGATGAGCAGAATCAAGAGTGGCCCCAGTATCGTCCAATTTTGTTAGAGTTTAGTTTAGTATAGTTAGTTGTTTTTATTTAAGTATGAAGAAGTTCTCTGGGCCCATAGTTAATGCTCTGAACTACTGAATGTAACAAACACGGTGGAAGGAAGAAGAAATATAATTGATTTTATATTATTTAAAACTGTGTAGTAGTTTGATGTTTAATCGCTATATACTCGCACTATATTAATTGTCTCACATCCTGATATTCCGCATCGGGACGTGACATTTTTGTAGGTGCCAAAATGGAAGTCGAGCACATGTTATCAAGTTTCTTCTGTTGATCATCAGAGGGAGGGCAAAAAAGACATGATTTTTTTTTGAAAAAAAAATGAACAAAAAAATGCCGTGGGATTATTGGTATTCATGATATGCGAATTGCTCTTGGGACAAAATTGCTATGGTCAGCCGTTACATCAACCTCATTTTGGAGTAGTAGTTACCTATTTTATGAAATATCTTCATAAATGCCACTTTTCTTAAGCATCTTTTCAGCAAATGAAGGCTGCAATCACCCCACTTGGATGGAGGCGGCTAGCATTAATATTCCTAATATTTTAAGTGTAGATGCAACAAACTTAACTTTTAAATCGATGACTAAATAGTGAAAATATGTTTTTAGACACAATATCAAAAAAAATTGGGGAATAATAAATAGAAGGAATTTTTTTGAATAATTTTATTTTAAAAATATTTACACAAATATGTCCAAACGTAATATACTTACAATCTATGCCTCTCACTTACACTGTTTCAATATAATTTACATAATTTTGCTACAGTTTACATTCTTTCTCTGCAAGTTGTATTAACTCAGTATAAGTAACATATTTTCAATATGTGTAAGTTACACTGAATTAATATAAGTTACATTGAAATTGTGTAAGTTGTAGAGAAAATGTGTAAATCGTAAAAAAAAATATAGATTACATTGAATCAGTGTAAGTGAGAGACAAAGATTTGTAAATATGTTAGATCTAAATATATTTGTGTAAATAATTTTTAAAATAAAATTATTTTTAAAAATTCCCTAAATAGAATAGAAAAAAACGCACATGCCTCGTGAACATTCATTCCATGACGGGGGAGGGAGAGAGAGATGAGAGGAAAAAAAAAGATAATGCGGCCTTTAGGCTATTAATGATGCTCGTAAAAAAAGTACTTTAGTAATCGGCAATATATATTTTGTATAATTTTCAACTAAATGGGGATTAGCAAGAAGATTTGACGTTGGCTCTCATTTGTTCACCTTTTAAAAATCATGCGGTTCTCGAGCTTTTCAGGTTCTCGAGCTTTTTAAAAATTGTTATGTAAAAGTGAAATCGTTGTAGTTTAATTACTCGAAATTAAAAGTGATTGACAAACGCCTCATTTCCCTGGAAAAAAAAAAGCAAAGTCTGATAATTTGAATTATGTCCTCTTTTTCACATTTTGAAAGTTCTCAAAAAAAAAAATGAATGAGGAGCCAATAGGAGAGGTGTCAAAACTAGCCGTTGGATAATCGGCTCCTCCTTTTCCCATTTTAGAAAATCCCTCAGAGAATAGTTTGAAATAAATAACCTCATGATATGGAAGCAGCCAATTGGAGAGGTGTCCAAAATAGTCGTTGCACAATCGGCTCCTCTTTTTTCCATTTCACAAAAAAAACATTGAGAAAATAATTTAAATTTGAATTAAAGAACAATTAATATGGAAATAACCAGTAAGAGAGGGGTCACAAAAAGCCTTTGGACGCGGCTCCTTGTCTCCCATCAAAAGATTCAAAACCAACCGTCGGAAATTAATTTGAAATTCAAATATCAATACGGAAACGGCCAGTGAGAGAGGGGTCAAAGAATAGCCGTTTCGACAGTCGGCGCTTTCCGCTTAACATCACGCTGTCTCTGGTGCTACTTTAACCTGTGGGGAAGAGAGTAGTATGTACATCTGAGGAGAGAGAAGTGGTAGAGGTGGCTTGCCTTCGCACTCCCATTCTTTCCCATATCTCCTCCACCTCCTCCCCCACTTCTCCTGTTTCTCTCTTTCTTGTTGGAACCTGCCTCTTTGCCATCTCTGTTTCATCTTCCTCCTCTGCTGGTCGTTTCCCTTTGGTTGTGCTGTTGCGGTGGAGTGGAGACGACCTGGTTGATGCATCCTTCGCGCTGAAATGTCCGGAGAGTGGAAGGCCCCACCGGCGACGGCGTTCCAGATCCCAAACGGGGAAGGGGAGAGAGCACCGTGAAGAAAGGTATGAGGGTGGAAGGCCGCTTGGGCGGGCGGCGGGGTTCCAGTTTGCAACGGGGGAAGGGGAGAGAGAGAGAGCGGGGCCCCCTTCCACCGGAGATGCCCAGGCGGGGGGTCGCGGTGGCAGGTAAGTCGTGTCTTCTCTTTACAAGGTTTTTCTGATATGTCCGATGAAATGAAATACTTGGTTTTGGGTTTTCCTATTTGCGAAATCTGCATTTTCCACATTTTAAAGCCCATCTTTTTTGGCATCATTTGTGTAATGAGCACGGGCAGTTGTCCTTTTTATCCTTCCAAAGCTAACACATCGAACATTCTTTCCCCTCCTAAGCATGTCTCCTTGTTTATTTGCTCTTCAGACTTGAACCCTTTTTTTGGTGTTGTTTTGCTTAAATATTTGCAACGGTTTTCATTGAATGCAGGAACTTAATATATCACTCTTAAGTTCTTAACAAACATTTCACCTTTTATCTGAGCAAGTCTCATATTTTGACTTGTTTACTCTTGATGATACTGGTCCTGCTTTCAAGAACCTTATGTACTTACCCAAAAACTATCATCCGGTTGTTCGGTATATTATTTTCCTCATTCACCTTTGACTTAGCATCTTTCCCTCCACTGTATCCATTAAATTAGGTTTAGAGAACAGTTATTAGTTTTTACACTGTGGTACTCTCCTGTAAATAAAGAGTGGTAAGATGTCATATGTGCAGTTGACTACAAGTATCATAGGGAAAGATAATAGTTGAATCATTAATATTGTCTGTTTTTGCCATACTTTGTGCGCCAAGCCAACTGCATAATCCCATTTTGTTTCCAAGGTTCTTACATTGATCCATGTGGATTGTGGTCCTTCTACAGAGTATTTGAGTAATGTGAGTTCATATGTAGATTTTTTTTTTTCATAAGCTTTTAGTCATCTCATGTGATTAGACTGAACACCTGATATGTAATCCCTTTTTTGAACATTATAGTGAATGAATGTTTGCATTATGTGGTCTTCTGTGGAAAGATGACAGTTCTTGGATCTTTTGTGAGGCCGGCTGTTCTGGTAATAGATACTTACAGTGCATTAAAGGGTCAGCTTCCAACATGGCAAAGAGACGGGAGTTCCTGGACTGTTACAAAACCCACTTTCTGCCTTGTTTATTGACTTGCGTTTTACTCTAGGCTTAATTTTGAATTTCTCTGCAGCATACATCATTTTATGATTGCATGCATACTGTGAAACATGTCAAGCTTCATGGTATGTATTGCAGCCATTGCCGGGAGGTGAGCCTGTATCTTCCATCTTGGTAGATCTCTCCTTCAGTTTTTTCACTTACTTTCTTTCCATTATCGTAGTCTTTCAATTCTATTGCCTGTTTTCCAGGAAAAAAAAAAAGTCAGAACAATACTTACTAGAACAACCTTCTGGCTTGAGGAAGTAACCCAGGCTGATAAGTTATAAAGTTTTTCCCAAATCTGCTCCATGGATTTTATGATGAATATAGGTATGGTGTCCCAATCTTCCATGCGTTGGATAGCTCTTCTCAGGATTTTAAAAGATAATAAGATCAGTTTGTTTTATTCCCAATGACCCACAACATTGCCGAGAACAGAAGAGTCCATTCCTTCTTATTGTTCAAATGCTACAGAAGTTATTTCACAGTGGGAGTTTTGTGGGTGATACTGCAATCTCTCACATACACTGAACCTATCATCTTCCAATATATGTGGACAACATGACATGTGAACTGAGATTTCCTCATGGAGTTCAGCTTAAAAACTATTCTATTATCCTTTTAAAAAAATTTACTAACAAGTTTTGTCTATTCCTTTTCCTTCTAGACATGACAATGAATGTCTCAGGGACAAGGAATGTATTACTTCCAGTTGATACAGGCGGACAAGCATTGATATTATTTTGATGTTGGGAGCAGGTATGCAAATCTGAAGGTGAGGTTTATCTTTGTCAGACATGTAACTTTAGGGAGCATTCTTGACTTTCTGATCTTCTAACTTTATGTTAAAAGCTTACTTTTGGACACTCCTCAACATCAATTTTCTAATCTTTGCAGTAATGATCAATATTCAAACTCCTCACTTTAGATCAGTCATTCTAAACATTCAGCACCTTAAATATATTTTTTACTGAGAAGGGCCATATTGAACTACTAAAGAGCCTTCCTTTTTATGTTTTGTTTTTTTTTTATTGTTTGTGTTGATCCACTCTTATATCTCTTATCCTTTTATTTTGGTGATAACAAAACTCATACTTATCCTAAAGTATCATTGATATATATCATTTTCTTTCATGATTGTTGTATTTTCCATCGCCTGTAACTTCGTCATATTCGAAGTCTCAACTTCATCGTGTATGTTTTTATCGTAATCAGTCGAAACTTACTTCGTCACATACGAAGCTAGTTTCGTCATATCCGAAGCTTTCACTTCGTCATGCATGTTTTTGTCGTGATCAGTGGAAGCTAACTTCGTCATATCCGAAGTTTAACTTCGTCATATACGAAGTTCTACTTCGTCATATCCGAAGTTATATGAAGTTCATTTCGACCGACAACGTTATTTTTCTGTAATATGTGAAGTTCACTTCGTCATATCTGAAATCCACTTCGTCATATACAAAGTTCATTTTGACAGACAACATTTTTTCCTGTAATATGCTAAGTTCACTTCGTCATATTTGAAGTTTCACTTCAACTAACAACATTGTATCTTGACCAGTCGAAGCAGTCGAAGTTGGCAGTCGAAGTGGCCAGTCGAATTGATATATCAATTACCTTAAACATCGATTGTTGTTAAACTTAAACATCAATTGTTGTTATGATTGCTATTTAACTTAAATCGATTGTTGTTATGTTTGAACATCGATTGCTGTTATGTTTGAACATCGATTGTTGTTATGCTTAAACATCGATTGTTATTATGTTTAACATCGATTGCTGTTATGTTTAATCGATTGCTATATATTTAAACATCGATTGTTGTTATGCTTAAACATCGATTGCCTTGATCGATTCTCTTTAGACATCGATTGTCTTTATCATATTGATTGCTTCTATGATATCGATTGCCTTTCAACATATCATATCGATTATCCTTCTCATCGATTGCTATTAACTCACATCTATTGACTTTCAAATAGTTCAAAATGTCTTTGGTGTGTAATGAAAATTCAAATGAACTCTTATCTTATTATTTCTCTGACAAATAAAAGCTCTTGCTTGGCTATCTGCAGTTATATTCTGCTCATAGTCAACATCTTGGACATGTTGCTGGCACTCTTGGAAGCATGCACTAATTGAAAGATCATTTGTTCTAAGTAGTTAGTAGACACAAAAGACATTTGTTAGACTCAATAGAAGGAGAGCAGAAGAAGAAGAGAGCCAAGGAATTCCAATTGCCATCTGTCAACGGATCTCTTCATCTGCTCCATAAAAGGGAGAAGTAAAAACAAAAGAATAATGAGAGAAAACCTGAAGATCATTCAAGGACTGTACATTTAGTGAGCATCCAATTCTACACACACTCAAGAAAAAGAGAGAGAGCTCGAGCCCATTCAAGAAAGAAGAAGCAACACAAATCTTCTTAAGCATTCTAGGCTTTCCTCTCTTCTTCTCTCTCTGTACTTCTATGTAATTCTGTGAAAGAGATCTTTGCTTGAGAGTTACAATCAGGTTGTTTTCTGAGATCAAGAAAGTTAAGTTCTTTTTATAGAACTTGATCTCGACAGCTAGCTCATTCTTCCGAAAGGGCTTTCCTCTTTCTGTGTGGAGAGAGGACCAGTAGGTTTATTGGTGGAAGAACATAGCTGAGGTTTAATAGAACTATATTGGGTTTGTACTAAGATGTTGACTTCTTGACCTGCAAGAGAAAGTGGATTTCCTTTCTACTCAGAAAGTGAAGAGGACCAACGGGGAGCCGAGGGTTTGTATATCCTTGGGGGATTGTGAAATCTCAAGATTTGTTTGGGGACTGCACGTAGGATTTCTATTTAGAGGTGTCAAACCAAGAACTCTTTGTGTTCATTTGTGTGATTGTCTCTCTAATAGCTTCCGCACTGCTACTCTTTATCACACACCATCACATTTACTAACCAAAGTTTCAAGTGGTGATTTGTGTTTTCAGATTCTTGCTGACCTATTCACCCCCCCTCTAGGTTATCCTTTCTGCCATCCAAGTGGGCCAACAAGTGATATCAGAGCCATGGTATCTGAATATTCAAAGTAGATCTAACGATCTGAGAGCAAAGATCAAATGACATCTTAAAGTTTTGCAGAAGGCCAATTCATCTTCCGACCTCCTCTATTTGATGAACCCTTACTGGAAGACAAAGATGGAATTCTTTCTACAAGGCTACGACTTCCAACTTTGGAGTATGAAGATGGTGTGACCTCCAAATATCTAAGCTCAAGGAAGAATGGATAGCTGAAGATAAAAAGAAGATATCTGCCAAAAGCTTCATGTACTGCGCACTGACAAAATACAGATAACAAAAGAGATGTGACAAGCTGAAACTCACCTATGAAGGAACATATAAGATCAAAGAAATCAGGATTGACATCTTGATGACTCAATATGAGAAGTTCCAAATGGAACCAGGCGAGTCCATTACTACAGTGATTTCACTAAAATTGTCAATGGACTTGCAGGTTTGGGAAAGATGGGAGACATGGTCAGAAAGATCCTTATGGCTACCAGTGTTCCCCTTGGAAAGGCTCATTAGATCTCTTATGGATGAGATCAACATGAAGAGATTAGAAGAAAATACTTCAAGAAGAAGGCAGATAGCCATAAGCTAAGGAGAGCATGTCAGATGAAACTACTGCCAGTGAGAGCAGTGATATTAATAGTGAAGAACATCAGAAAGATCTTAGCCAAGAGGAAAGAGAAAAAGAAGAAGGAATCAATTTTCTATGAATGTAAAAAGCCTGGACATCTGAGGCCAGATTGTCTTGACCCAAGAAGACTGGTCAGCTAGAAAATTCTAAAAAGAAGAAAAGAAAAGAGGAGAAATACAAGAAATACAAAAGGAAAACCATGACAGTAACTTGGACAACTTCTCTGACAGCTCAAGCATCGAAGAAGAAGAAGAAAATGTCTATCTACTGTTGATAAACAAAATAAGAGGGCATTTCAAATGACTATGGTTAGAGACATCTCAGTGGTGACTACCACCCACTTCACTCCAATCAGAAGAGGAAATAGTCCTTAATTTTTTTTGTTTAAACTTACATTCCTTTTATTGTTATATTCTTTAAATTACTATGCTACTAACATTCTTACAAGAATTTCTGTCTTTTGTAAGATATAGGGAACTCTTTGAAGATTTAACAAACAACAAATGTTTGTAAACAAGAAGATCAAACCCAATAAGAGGAGCATCAACTAAGGGGGAGCCTCACATCAAGGGGAGTACACTATAAGAGGGAGCCTCACATCAAGGGGGAGCAAACACTCATTGTTGAACCACTCTGGTAAAGAGAGTGCAAATGGTAAGATCCTTTTTTTTGTTATTGACAAAAAGGGGGAGAGTATTTTATCTCTGAAATTTCTGTTTATTTCATGTTTGAGTGAGTATCCATGTTAGAAAATTCTCATGGGTTTTGTCATCAACAAAAAAGGAGAGATTGTTGAACCACTCTTATATTTTATTCTTTTATTTTGGTGATAACAAAACTCATTATTATTTTAAATAATTATTGATATATTTAATATCATTTTTGTCATAATTATTATATTTTCCATCGCATTTATCTTCGTCATATTCGAACCCTCAACTTTGTCATAATCAGCAGAAGCTTTCATCATAGTCATATCCGAAGCTTTCACTTTGTCATGCATATTTTTGTCATGATCAGTCGAAGCTAACTTTGTCATATAAAGTTCTACTTCGTCATATTCGAAGTCTCATACGAAGTTCAGTTCGACCGACAACGTTATTTTCTGTAATATATGAACTTCGTCATATCCGACGTTCCACTTCAACTAAGAACGTTGTATCTTGATAGTCGAAGTTGGCAGTCGAAGTAGCCAGTTGAATTAATATATTGATTGTCTTAAACATCGATTGCTGTAAACATTGATTGTTGTTATGTTTAAACATCGATTGTTGTAAACATCACAACATCGATTACTGTTATGTTTAAACATCGATTGTTGTTATGTTTGGACATCGATTGTTGTTATACATCGATTACTGTGTTATGCTTAAATATCGATTGCTATTATTATATTCAAACATCAATTCTCTTTAAACATCGATTGCCATTATATCGATTACTTCTATGATATCGATTGCCTTTCAGCATATCATATTGATTATCCTTCTTATATCGATTGGTAACTCACATAGATTAACTTTCAAATAGTTCAAAGTCTTTGGTGTGCAATGAACTCACATAGTTAAATATCGATTGTTGTTATATTTAAACATTGATTGTAAACATCAATTCTCTTTAAACACCGATTGCCATTTCATATCGATTGTTTTTATCATATTGATTACTTCTATGATATCGATTGCCTTTCAGAGTTTTCACGCAATGTGTGTCGACACAAGTTTGCACGTGTGTCGGCACAACTGACTAAGTATCAACTTACTGGGAGGAAACATGTGTCGACCTAATTAACAACTAGTGTTGACGCAAATCTGACTTTGTTCTTCAGGAGTTTACTGGGCAGACTATGTGTGTCAACCTGACTTGCAGTGTGTGTCGACACAACTTTGGCAAAATTGTGTAAACCATCAAAACATGTCATTATCATCAAAATATGAAATATAAAGTATCAAAAACATATTTTTAGTCATCATTATAATATGTCATCATCAAAATTAAAGTATGACTGTTTAGACATCATCTACAACCAAATGTTCATTATTAAAATTATCATCAAAATTAAATACACACTCACATAACATTCTCCCCTTTTTTTATGATGACAAAATAAATACTCATACTTTTTCTCCTCATTCTTTTTCTCCTAAAAACTCAGTTTTTTACTCCCCCATAAGTCCATAGGCTCATGCAATTTCTCCCCCTTTTTGACAACATCAAAAAGATGGACATGAAATATGAGATCACGGAGTTAAGTTGTAGAAAAGGAATGTTCAAGAAGGATCAAAATGAGTGAGTCAAAGTGATATTGACATATGAGAGAAATTAGTGTATTTAGCTATTGTGCATCAAAGTTTTATCACAAAGACACACTCAAAGTATAGCAAGATATAATGATCTGAATGTAGTTAAAATAATGATGCAAATGAGTCAAAGTAACCTATATGAGATAGCAAAAGTGTTTAACAAGGAGGTCATTAGCTTTACACAATGTAGAATAATATCTAAACTCAATATTCATGAACTTTCTTTAGATGTTGTGTTTTTCCGTCTTGCCTATTTTGAGTTTCTTCCATTTTTGCTGGAGAAGAGTTACAAGAATAAATTAGTTAAATTTCACTTTTTAGTACAGGAGATCATATTTACCAGATGCAAGACCCCCTGATTATTCAGTGGTTAACTTTCATTATCTGTTTGTATCTTTCCAAATTATTGATCATTTTCTTTTGATGTTTTGTAGGAATATATTTAAGAAAAAAATCTTGGCTACGAATGTAGAGACATTATTACATGTGGTAAAAATGAAGCTTAAACATGCACATGTTAACATTAGAGCTACTCATGTGCCTACAAATCATTTTAAAGACATTCAGTACTAAAATGACACAACCTTGATATTAAAGTGAATCTGTGAAATTAAACTAAATGCACAAATATTTTAGTTTGAATGTCTTAAGTCTCTCATATAAAAAATAGCACAAGGACTCAAAAATTCTGTTTGTTGCTCAAGATAGATAAGCAGTGTCAAGAAAAGTGAGTGAAGAATTGACAATCCCCCTTTCATGTTGCTCCCCCTCACAAGGTGAACATGAAGATTATTGATGAAGAAAGAATTGAGTGAAGTGAAAGAGAACCATCAAGAATGTTTTATTGAAAGACGTAGCTCCCCCTCAACAATTGATATACCAAAAATCTACGTGAGAAGCAAGAATTTATTTACAAGAATACAAAAATTTTATTTGCAAAAGGAGATGGAAAATATCAAGGATGTAAAAATTTGCACAAACCAAGTTCTCTTTGTAATGATGAAAATCTATTTTTTGAAAGAGGCTTAGTGAAAATATCTACAATTTGTTTTTCAGTTTCAATGAAGTGAAGCTTAAATAATTTTTTAGCGACCTCATCTCTCAAAAAGTTGTGTCTTATTTCAATGTGTTTTGTTCGTAAATATTGAATTAGATTTTTAGACAAATTAATTGAGCTAGTGTTATCACATATAATAGAAATACAATCTAATTTATGATTATAATATAGGAGTTGGTGTTTCACCCAAAGAACTTGAGTGGCACAACAACCAGCCGCAGTATTCAACCTCTGCAGTAGATAGAGCTAGTGAATGTTGCTTTTTAGAAGTCCAAGAGATTAGGCATCCACCTAGATAAAACACAGTATCCTGCTATTAGATTTAATTGCTTACTATGATGGTGATTATGCTAATTGTAAACTTGATAGAAAAAGTAGGTGGATGCCTAATCTCTTGGTGGATATATGCGATGCAATATTTGTCCATTTGTGGGGAAAATATATACGTGCATTAGAATGGGCGTGCTAGACTGTTTTAAATAAACAGACAAAAAATTGATATTTTGGGAGGGTATAAACTTTAAGCCCTCGAACATTTACATATATGTATATTTATTCCACGCGCGTCCGTTTTATCAGGCGACTGGGGTGGTCGTGTACTTCCCCACCGACCGGAGTCAGTGTTTCATTTACATCGGGTGAAAACCCGAATACCTTTGATACGATACGTTTATTAAAAAACCTTGCCGAAATTAGAAAATTTAGATGACATTTTGAATTCCACAAATATCCTCAAACATCTTTTTTTATGACATTTGTATAGACGTCCTTAATGGGGTGTATGTGCCTCCATTAAGCATTTACATGAGTGTGCCTTCATACATGCTATTTTAAAACACAGAAGGACTTAGTTACAAAATTCCACGGTCTTGTATGACCTGCGATGTCTTCTTTCTCCAACATCACGGAGTACGGAGACGGAGTACGAGCCAGACACCGGGACCCCGAGAGGTATTCTCCCAACAATCCCCTTTAGGCACGAACTCCCTATGACTTTCTCCTTTTTTAGAATTTCCCCATGGACTTTTCTTTTTGGATCCTTTTCTTCAAGGTCCCCTACCCCATATTTATAGGGGTTTGGAGGGCAGTTGAGAGGGGCTACGGCTACGGCCCCTTGAGGTTTTGGCAGTGCGGGGGAGTGCAGCAGGCCGAAGGGAGGCTGTAGACCCCCTGGGGGTGTCCGGGTGCAGGAACACCCCCGGTGTCCTGCGCTGGAACACCCCCAGCACACCCCCCCCCTTGGGGGTGCACGCAGCAACACCCCCGCGGGGGGTGTTCGCGCAATACCCCCCCCCCCCCCTCCCGCAAGGGGTGTTTTTGTTGCCCAGATAGCAAGCCCAGAGGGGGGGGTGAATGGATTGCTAAATTTTTTTTAGACTACCTGTAAATAAAATGCTTGACAAAAAACACTAAGTTCGACAGTTAGAGTTAGTGTGGAATAAAAAGATAAACAGACAAGCACACATAAACAACATGAAATTTTATCCTGGTTCAGATCTCCTATCCCAAGGAGTCCTACAGTCCCCAAGCAAAACTTGAGATTTCACTAAACAAGGGTACTGTCCCCCTTAAGGACCTCTTACACATCCAGCAATAGCTAGCCCTCTCTTCTCTACCCAAAGAGGTACAACCAACACCTGATACAACAGGTCTTCATTCTTACCAAAGGGAAACAACCACCTGTTCAACAACAAGTCTTCTCTTCATAACCGAAGAGGAGCACTCAAGAAGAAGAATGAGTAGAGAGTGAATGGCCCCTAGACCAAGCTTATAGGAATTGCTTGATCTGAGGCGAGGTCTGAGAGACAAAGATTTGCAGTGGTGGATTTTTTCAGATCTTACACAAGCTCTCAAAAGACTAAGCAGATGGCTGATTTTTTTAATGAACAAGCTCTTCTACCAGGTGCTCCAAAGGATAACCAGTTGGAATCGCATGGAGTCGTCGGTCTTCTATATCGTCGTTGAAGTATCTGTTGTCCCCATGTCTGAGGCACGCAAGTTGAGTATGGTCCAACGTGGGTTCTAGGAATACCTGCAGCCATTAAATGCCCAGAGAGACACGCACACAGAGAAGGATCATCCAGATATCTTTTGCTTCTTGTTTGTCCAATGTTGTAGGGTGTGATTCTGGCAGAAATCTGCGCACAATAAATACTAAAACATAGACAGCTCAACTGTCTCTAAGCTGTCAATCAATGTTAGATGGCATGCAATAAGAAAATACGCCAAAGAGGAAACACCTTTCTGTCACCCTGTAAAACTTTTGATTAAAGAACACAGAAATGTTTCGTGTAGAGATGTGTACTAACATAATAAATGCACAAGAGCACGAGATACAGTGTTATACGCGGAAGACTTGAAACTCCACAGAGATTCAAAAAGAATACATTTGAATATCATGAAGAATAATTATTTTCAAGATTATTTGAGAAGATAATGAAAGTATATGACACTTTATTTAAATCATAATCATAATCGTTGTGAAGAGAGTTGATATATTCATGAAATCATTGTCATAAACATATAAATGAAATCTATGTTGAAATAGAGTCGATGTGACCATAATCTATGTACAAATATAGTGAAATCGTTATTCTGTACACAATCATTATATGAATGAAATTGATGTACAGATAAAGTCGTTATTTAAGTAAACTCGTTGTTTCATAGGAAGTCATTGTAGAGATGAAATCGTTGTTCTACAGAAGTTGATGTATCAACCGAATCGTTGTAGCAACAACCAAGTCGTTGTTTAAGTGAAATAGAATCGTTGTAGCGACCAAATTGTTGTAGCGACCAAATCGTTCTTTAAGTGAAACAGAATCATTGTAATGGGGGTCAGAAATAAAGCATGGCGAGTAATGATTGGCCAAGCCAGGAGTTCCTGCTCTTCAAAGTAATTTTTAAAAGCACCCCAATTGATGTTGTAAGAAGGCCCCATATCTAGAAGGAGTCTCTGGATGTGGAGTTGCCTCTGAGCTTCAATAAAATTGGCATACTCATCTTTGCCAAGAAATGTCCGAAAGAAGCTAGTGGTTCCTAGGACTGTACAGTTTTTGGTTCAAATCGTTGAACCGAACCGAATCGAATGTTCGGTTTCACATCATAACTTGTCGGGTCAACGAACCGAACCGAACTGAAGACCAAAATCTGGTTCGATTTGGGTTCCTCATTACAAAAATTGGACTAGACCGTTTGACCTGAAAACCAGCCCACGACCTAAATCCATACGGACCATACCCAACACCCAATGTGTATTTGCCCACTTTGGAGGTGGGGTTGCTCAGTTGCTGCGACGCTGCTTCCTGCTTGCCAGTTACTGTTGGGGGCTTCAACTGTACCCAGATTAGGGCAAGGGCCAAACAGCCAAGGCCAAGGCAGCAAGCTGCAGCAGCCAGTAGCCCAGCGAGCAAGGGCCAAGAGGCGAACAGCAGCCGACGGGAGGTTTCTTCTTTGGGCATGGGCTGCAGGGCAAGCAGCGGCGCAGCGACTGACGGACGGGGATGGCTATTCTACCACGAGGCCGCGAGCAGTAAGCTGTGGCGAGGAGACCACAACAGACGGCGGCGAGGAGGCGGGGTTTGACGGAGTCACGAGGTCGGGTTCTCTCATCTTGATCTCTCTTTGTTCTGTCTCTCTCAGACCCTCTCTATCTACTATCTCTCATACCCTCTCTCCCATGGCCACGGCAGGCGGTCGACGAGGAGATCGGGGTTTGACTGCGGCGAGGAGATCGGGGTTTGACTGCGGCAAGGAGGCAAGGGTTTGACGGAGTCACGAGGTCGGGTTCTCTCATATCGATCTCTCTTTGTTCTATCTCTCTCAGAAGTCAAACCCTCTCTATCTACTGTCTCTCATACCGTCTCTCCCATGGCCACGGCAGGTGGTGGCGACCGGCGAGGAGAAGGGGGTTTGACGACGGCGAGGAGATCAGGGTTTGATGGCGGCGAGGAGGCGAGGGTTTGACGGTTGCGGATGTGAGTGACGGGGTCAGATTTCCCACTGCTCCAATAGTTTTCAGATTTCTAGTTAAACATTCTGTCTGCAGTGCAAGAAACCCAGTTTCTGAAATTTTTAACTAGTTGTGATTGGCGGTTGCTCACTGTTTTCCTTCTTGCACAATACTTGTTTTTGAGATTCTTAGATTTGAATTGTACGTCTAGGAGATTTGCTGCTCATCTATTCAGAAATTATTATGCGTAGACATGATCTTTTATTTCTGGATCTTCCAAATTCTCCATAGGAACAGCCAAGACACTTTAAGTGACAGCCTATTCATGGTGTTTTCCTGGTGTTCATTTGTGCATTCCATGCTTTGTAGACAATAGTTTTGCATCCTTTTGTTTTCCTTTTCTTTTTTTGCTTCTCTTTTTTCTTGCTCTTCTTTTTTTAGTTTTATTGTTCTTGGAGGGAAGAATGGGTGAAGTGTTGCTTCCACCTGGCTTCCGGTTCCACTCCACTGATGAAGAAGCTGGTGGGTTACTACTTGAAGAGGAAAGTGGACAGGAAGGAGATTGAACTTTGGCACAATCTGATTTTATGAAATATTAATGTGGCATACTTTTTCCTATTAGCAAACTAGCTTGCTTACTCTAAGCTGATGTCAAGAATGGATTTTTTTTGTGCAAATTTACAGAACTTTGTAATAACTAGCTTCAAGAAGTGGCTCTTGCAATGTAAGTTTTAATTCTTTTATCTCAGATTTTGTTGTTCACTATGTTTAATTTACATAAATTAATATGGAAGTGTCTATTTAAATGTCCTCTAATGACATTGCATACTCCAACAACTGGGTGCAAGTTCTGGACCTAATGCCGCACACAAACCAGTAATACAGTTGGAGGTCCGAGCACTCCAAGGGAAAGAGGAAAAATATGTATTCAGATCAGATGTTTGGAACACTTCACAAGAATTAAGGGAGAGAACAAGTGTAAGTGCAATTACTGCGATCATATTTACACTTGTGACTCAATCTCATGTGGCACAAGCACTTGTGAAGATAGACAAACACAAATTAGCATTCAGACATCAATAGTTAATGAAGGGGTAGATGGAGAGAGCAAAACCACATTGACAAGTTGGAAATTTGATCAACAACAAATTAGAAAAGCACTGGCCTACATGACTATTATTGATGAGCTTCCATTCAGATTTGTCAGGGCAAGGGTTTAAATATTTTTGCAATGTTGCACAGCCTAAGTTCACATTCTTTCAAGAATTACATTACTAGAGATTGTTATGAAATATATATTGAGGAGATGCTAAAGTTAAAACTTTCATGAAATCTAATTGTAAAGAGTTTGTCTTACTACAGACACATGGACTTCTTTGCAGAGAATCAATTATATGTTTTGACTGCACATTTATTGATAATAATTGGAAATTGAATAAGAAAATTTTGAATTTTTGTCCAATTTCCAGCTATAAAGTTGAGGCCATTGGTAAGACAATTGAAAAATGTTTGAATATTTGGGGTATTGAAAATGTTATGACTATGACAGTTGACAATGCTAGTTCCAATGATGTTGCTATTGTGTATCTTAAGAAAAGAATGAACAATTGGCAAGGAAGTGTCTTAAAGGGAGAGTTTTTGCACATGAGGTGTCTTGCCCACATAATGAATTTGATTCTTAATGATGGCTTAAAATTGACAACTGCTTCAGTGCTTCGTGTTAGAAATGTTGTGAGGTATGTAAGACAATCTCCATCAAGATTGCAAATTTTTAAGATTTGTGTTGAAGAAGAAAAAATACCAAGTAGTCTAGAGTGTCTTGATGTCCCTACAAGATGGAATTCAACATATTTGATGTTAGACATAGCACAAAAATTTCAGAAGGCATTTGAGAGGTGTGAAGAACAAGATCCATTTTTCATTATTGATCTTAATAAAAGAGATGTTTTAGGGAAGCCTCAAGAGGATGATTGGGTGATAGCTAGAAATTTGACCAAGTTATTGAAGACATTTTATGATACTACTATGAAGATTTCAGGTGCTTTGTATGTCACTTCCAACACATATTCGCATGAGCTTAGCAATGTTGAGTATCTCTTAAGGAATGGTGTAAAAGTGATGATTATGCATTTGGAGATATGGCATTTAAGATGAAAGAAAATTTGATAAATATTGGAGAAATCCTGAAAAATTGAAATATGTTGAGTTTTCAATAAATGAAATGTTTGATGTTGAGAAGGTAACATTGAATAAGAAATTGAAGACATCTCTTTTTGCTATGTATGGTGAGTATAAAAATATCTATGGAACATCAAGTGGACAATAAAGGAATGTGGTTCAAGTGTCAACTCCAGCTTCAATTTCTAATGCAACCACATTGAGTGATATGCCACTTTACCATAACAAGTACAAGCAACACAAAGCTGAAAAAGAAACTGGAGATGTGAAATCTGAACTTGTGAAATATTTGGAAGAAGATACAGAAGAAAACATGGGGACATTTGATATTTTATCATGGTGGAAACTCAATGTGCAAGATTTCCAATTCTTTCATCAATGGCACGTGATATTTTGGCTATTCATGTTTCTACCGTGGCTTCTGAATCTGTATTTAGCACTGGTGGTCGTGTCCTTGATGCATTTAGGAGTTCTTTGTCTCTTAAGATAGTGGAAGCTCTCATTTGCACTCAAGATTGGATTCGAACATCAAAAGATCGGGTCAATGTTGAAGAGAAATTGGATGATATTGAACAACTAGATGAAGGTATGTATTTATTAATGTATATAAAGTGTTAACTTTTGTTTATTAATATATATATTTTTTAAGAATTGTCAAATGTTACTTTGGCATCTAGTGTCATTGACATTGCATGAGCATTAATAGTGGAATGATGGTAAATTGTTTACACTTCATCTAGGTGTTTTTCTCTCATTTGCTTTGTTATTTGCTAATCTTTTGCTTCGAAAGGGGAAGGAACATCATGTCCACAGCCTACGCAGTTGCTTAGCAGATGGTTTTTTTTTTATAGATGTCCTTGATGCACGTTTGCACACCCAGAATTTGGGGATTATTGACTTCTTATTATGTATGTTAGACAATTATTATGTATGTGGAACATCATGCCTAAAGTCTATGCAATTGCTTAGCAAATGGTTTTTTTTATAGATGTTTGTATACTTCATTTGCTTTGATCTCAAGAATGGAACTCCTAGTGCAGATTTTTTTTTCTTCTCCTATCTTTTTTATAGGTGCGCCTTCCATGATAGAAGAGGTTATTTAGGAAATAAAAAAAATGTGTAGATGATTACTAATCTTCCTTGAAAGTTTTGTGTATTTTGTAAATGGAACATACATTCCTAATTTTTATGCTTAAGGAGTTTTTAGAGATGGAAAGAGCAATAGAATACAAGCAATCCTGCTGGGATCACGCTCCACTGGAGCTTCTGCAGCATCAAATTAAGTGGTGCACAATGGATTGACTATATTTTGTGGTTCACAATGGATTTTGTGGTTCACATCGGAACTTCTTGTAGAGTCGCTCTGAGATTACCTGGAAGCCATGTAGTGTGGCTGTATTTTGTGGTTAACAATGGATTGAGGAAAAGAAACAAGTAATAAAAAATATGGAAAACTACAAAGACATGTATGACAGTGGCTCTGCACATACGAGTACATGATCCATATGAGATGAGACTCTTCCCTGCGCTTTATCTAGTTTTACAGAATAAAATTTCCATTTTAAGGAGTTTAGTACCTATCAAACATTCTTATACTCTCGGCTTGTGAGAGAGGAGGTTGGCCGCTTTTAGCATTTCTCCTTTGCCAGTTTTTTTATTTAAAAAAAATTGCACAGTGGTGAGTAGAAAATAGACAAGCCTAATCCTTGGCCCAAACCGAATTGAAGAAACCAAACCGAACCGAATTCGGTTCGGTTTAAAACGGTTCAAGCATTCCATTCGGTTCGGTTCGGTTCAAGGTCCAATTCGGTTCGGTTCGATTTTATAAACAAAAAATGTAAAAATCGGACCAAACCAGACCATGAACAGTCCTAGTGGTTCCAAAACTAGCATGCTGATGAAACTTATCAATGGAAAGAGGGTAGAAAATTTTGTGCTGCAATAGATCCCTCTTTAGGGGTACATAGAGTTTGTATCACTCAACCCAAATGGGAAAGGGTCCTGAACCAAATTAATGGAGTTGAGATCCAAGAACGGTTTAGCAGATAGAGTGGGTTGGTTTGAACTGAAGAGGGAGTTATTAGTATTGTCCATTTGCTGAGCAACTTGGGGATAGTTCTTCGCCCAATCAGAAGGGAAAAATCTTTCACATTCAGACAAAAGAGGACCTAAGACATCGGACTTGATAGAACCTCTGTGATATTCTCTGAACAAGAATCTGTGGAAGGCAAGAGGAGCCTGCTGAACAGTGATTATGGCCATGACTCTAGCAAACCTTTCAAAGATTGTAGGACCCACAGCAGAGTCCATGAGAATGGAGCTTGGGGAGAAAGACAATATCTGACATCTTCATAGTAGCAAAATCCACTTGTAGTGAGGTGTTGACTGGATTTTCGGTTCTGAACTGAGCAATAGCTGCCTTGAATTGGCCAAGCTAAACTTCTGGAAGTTTATTGATGAATCGATAATCATTGAACATGTTGAACTGACGGATTAACTTGATTTCCCTCTAGATGAAGGGACCCCAAGTATTTCTATGGTGGAGGACAAACCGCTCAGTCAGTGTAAGAGGTGGTCTCTGGGTGGGACCTATCAGATCTGGCAAGCACAAACTTCTTGTAGAGACTGATTGCCCTGAGCCCACTGGTCTTCAGTCTTAGACTCAGCTAAGGAGAAGACTTTGGACTGATCTGATTTGGATAAGGGAGAAAGAGGAGGAAATAGTGAGATGTTCTATGAGATTGAGGTGAGGAGGCCAAAAAGTGTTGCAAATGTGCATTTTTGTAAGTATTCACAGTAGAGGGATCTCCTTCTATTTACAACAGAAAGAGAGAACCAAAGAGGAGGGAATCGAGATTCAAAAGAGAGAGCAAGCTCCTTAGAGACTTTTCTCTTTTTAGGGGTAGGACTAGGAGAACCTGTCTTGTGAACATGAGAGGAGACAGACGGGACTGAGCGAAGAATTGCTTCTTTAAACTCATCTTTAATGTCCTGAATGACATGGCCTTGAACACGAGCACCCTCCGAATAATGGTGATAAAGGATGGTGGAGTGGGTGGATGAAGAGAGGTGAAGGAAGTAGAAGGAGGTAGTACAGATGGTCCAGCAGATGAGGATGATGCTGGAGGTTCCTCAAATGTAGGAGGAGGAATAGTAGTAGAAGAAATAGGTGAGGAAGAGGAGGTAGCAGGAAAAGGTGTATGAGAGGAGATATGCTTTAAAATAGGTTTCTTGGAGGGTTCAGGTGTAGGTGGCCTGAGAAGGATGTAGGTGGAGAGGAAGGAGCTAGAGTCTGAAGGTTAGAAGGGACAGAAGGCTCTGGGGCATAGCAGCACCCTACATATGCTTGAGATCTGGTTGACTCTGCACTGACTCCACTGGCCCTGATGGCCCAGTACCAACATCCTCAACTTCAAATGGCCCTAACTCTGCAACTGATTGCCCTAGTGGCCAGACTTCCTCTTCAGAAGGCCCTGGTGGCCTGACTTCCTCTTCAGAAGGCCCTGGTGGCTTGACTTGCTCTTCAGGAGGCCCTGATGGCCTGACTTCCTCTTCACAAGGCCCTGGTGGCATGACTGCTTCTTCTGGTACAGATTGAGTGGGAGCAGGAGGGGCAGGAACATACAATTACGCCCTCACAAATTCTAAAAGATTTGACACTAACTGCTTCAAGCTTCCCAACTCACTTCTCATCTCTTGGAGTTCAGTTTTAACTGCTCCAATCTCATTGGCTTCAGTGCTCTGACTAATAAAGATGGATTGTACTTCAGACTGCAAAGAGCACAAAATCTCCCCATGTGCATTTAGTCTATTAATGACTAGCTTCATGTGCACATGAATCTTCGTCTTCTTTGATCTGTGGTATGCCTTCCTGGTGAGTAGAGGAATTCTGGGGGCAACACCCTTTCTCTTTCCACCGGAGCCCACTCCATATCCTCATCTGAAACATCTTCAACAATTCCTTTCTGGAATTGATCTGCAGAAGCACTAGCAGTAGGCTCCTCCTGAATCTCTGGCTCCCCCTGAGCTGGAGCATCTTCCATCAGTACATCTTCAGTGTGGTCTGGTGCCACAACCTCCGGAATGATTTCTGCCAACCTTTCTTCCATATTGACATCTGCAGCAGAAACACTAGGGATGTCCTCCATATGAGTATCTTCCTGTATCCCTTCTGAAATAGCAGCACCTTCAGCAACTTCTTCCTCACCACTGGCAGGAGTAGGGACTGTAGGGGGGATAACATCTTCAGTAGACTGCCCAATGGGCTCGATGTGCTCAGGAGCAATATCCTCAATCCTCCTCTCAGGAGTAGGGTGCTCCTCTTCTCTGGCAGCTGCCCTTTCTTCTTGAACTGGAGGGTCTTCAGGAGCTTCTCCAATAATGGCTTCACATTTTGCAATTGAAGTTTTAGTCCATGTGCTTCCAATGAGGGAGAATCCACTCTTCTTCAGTTTCCTAGACCTACTTGGTTGACCCATCTTCTCCAACAATTCTCCTTTCAAATCTATACCAAAGTGACTAAAAATTCTTGTTAGTAGATGTGCATATGGAAGGGACACTACTAGCTTGTTCTTCCTGTCCCAAATAACATCCGCAGCAGCCTTCATTCTTTCAATAATAACTTGAGCCATATTGATGTCTTTCTTCTGAATGGCCCAGAACATCATGTCTGCATCTCCCTTAGTACATGTCGAGAAGGTTGCACTTCTGGGTACCAAAATCTGACAAACTATAAAGTGCAGGATCCTGTTGAAGGCGTTGAATTGGTTTATATCTATTTTCTCATCCTTCAGCTTGTACTCAGTTCCAATAATATCTAGCCCCTTGGCATGAATATCTACAGATTCAACCAGACTGTGTCCGACTGTGGACACACCAAACAACCTCTCCAACAAGTCATGAGAAATGTGAATAGGTGTACCTTTGACTGTGGAGGTAAGAGAACCATCTTCCTCTGTCTTCAAACAGGTGTAAAATGCCTTCGCCAGATGTGGATAGCTAGGTTCTGAGACTATGCAAATCCTTGTCCATTTCAGCCTCTGAAGAGCTTCAACCATATTGAGCATTCCGTGCTTCTCCAGGTCTGCTAAGTCCACTGCCTTGTTCCCACAGAGCTTGATCTTGACCGCTGAATACCTCTCTTGTTGATCGGCCGAGAGAAACACAACACTGTATCCACCTACACTGCCGGAGCTCTCCGAAGCGGCCATTGAATCGAGCAAGGAAAGGTTCTGGAAGGTCGTAGGAGAAAGAGGAACAGAACCCCTCAAGAAATTTGAGCGGGAAGGACTGGTTTCTTTGAAAGCACAAAGAGGTGTGCAGGAGTCGATGAGGGTTTCTTCAAGCTATCGAGTCGAAGGGGATGAGAGATAGAGAGAGAGAAAGTGAATCGATGAGGGAAGGATTACGGAGGTAATCGCAAGACATAAAGAGCTTTTTGAAATGACAGAGAAATAAAGACAGATGACGATAAAAGAGGAGAAGATAATGCAAACAATAAAGAATTAATTTGAAATGCCATAGCTATTTATGACGCATGAAATGAAGGATTTACTAATCCAGCGGGAAGAATAAATATTATTCTAAAATTTATTATTTCAGTTACGTACAGACATATCTGTTACAAATTACACATGCCTAATTCTCTTATAAGAGACGTAAATCTCTCTTCAGATAAGGCTTTTGTAAAGATATCGGCTAACTAATTTAAAGTATCTATAAAAGAAATATTAATATTACCATTAGCTACATGATCTCTAATAAAATGATATCTAACCTCTATATGTTTTGTCTTGGAGTGTTGTCCTGGATTTTTTGTGAGGTTTATTGCACTTGTGTTGTCGCATAGTAGTGGGATAGACTTGATGTGCAATCCATAGTCTTCAAGCTGTTGTTTGATCCATAAGACTTGAGTGCAACAGCTTCCAGCAACTACATATTCGGCTTCAACTGTTGATAATGCTACTGAATTTTGCTTCTTTGAAGGCCATGAGATTAAGCAACCTGCAAGAAATTGACAGCTTTCACTGGTGCTTTTTCTATCTACTTTGCATCCAGCATAGTCAGCATCAGAATATCCAACTAAACTAGTTTCAGATGATTTATGATACCACAGTCCTAGGTCATAAAATTTAGCTAAATATTTAAAAATTCTTTTAACATATATTAAATGAGATTTCTTGGGATCAGATTGATATCTTGCATACATGTATACACTAAATAAAATATCGGTTCTACTAGCTGTTAAATACAACAATGATCCAATCATACCTCTATAAAGTTTTTGATCAACTTTCTTACCTTCTGGATCACTATCTAACCTGGTAGATGTGCTCATGGGAGTGGACAGAGGTTTGGCATTTTTAAAGCCAAATTTCTTTAGAAGTTCCTTGGTGTATTTTGCTTGACAAATATGAGTTTCTTCATTGTCTTGCTTTATTTATAATCCAAGGAAGTAGTTGAGTTCTCCCATCATGCTCATCTCAAATTCTCCCTGCATGAGCTTCTCAAAATACTTGCACAAGGATTCATCAGTTGATCTGAAAATAATATCATCTACATAAATTTGAACAAGTAATATATTTTTGGCATTTGTTTTAATGAAAAGTGTGCTATCTACCTGACCTCTGAAACCATGATTTAGCAAGAATGCACTAAGTCTTTCATACCATGCTCTAGGTGTTTATTTTAATCCATACAATGCCTTATGTAATCTGAAAACATGATTTGGATAATCTAGATCATCAAAACCAGGAGGCTATTCTTCTTTATATAACCATTTAAAAATGTAGATTTTACATCCATTTGAAAAAGTTTTAAATCTAATGCATATGCATAAGCAAGTAAAATTCGAATAGCTTCTAGTCTAGCCACTGGTGCATAGGTTTCATCGAAATCTATGCCTTCCTCTTAGGAATAGCCTTGAGCAACCAGTCTAGCCTTGTTTCTAGTGATAACACCAGCTTCATCCAATTTGTTCCTGAACACCTATTTGGTACCAATCACGGGATGATCTGATGGTCTCGAAACAAGGGACCAAACTTGATTTCTCCTGAACTGATTAAGTTTATCTTGCATGGTTAAAATCCAAGATTCATCAAACAGTGCTTCATTGACTGTCTTCGGCTCTATTTGAGATACAAATGCTAAATAATCACATGGAATAATATTACCTCTTGTTCTTACCCCAACTGATGGATCTCCAATGACGTTATCAATAGGGTGATCCTTTTTGTATCTTCATTCTTTTGGAAGATTATCATGAATAATTTCTTTCTGTTGTAGTTTTTCCAAGGGTGGATCTTCACCATCTTTGATAGTTGTTTCCTTCAGTTTCTTGGAGAGATTTTCTACATTTTCATCATCACTATCGACTTCCTTTCTCAAGAAAGGGTTAGACTCATCAAAATAGCATGAACAGTTTTGTTCAATTAATAAACTTCTTTTATAGCCTTTAGGTTTAGAAGTGTACCCCATAAAGATTCCTTCATCAGATTTAGAATCCAACTTTCCTAAATCTCTCTTACCATTGTTGTGAATGAAGTATGAACATCCAAATGTTCTGAGATGGCTGATCTTGGGCTTTCTTTCCTTGTACAGCTCATATACAGTCTTCTTCAGAATTGGCTTGATCATGACTCTATTTATAATATAGTATGTTGTATTTATAGCTTCTGCCCAGAAATATCTTGGAAAGTTATATTCAGATGGCATGGTTCTAGCCATATCTAACAATGTTCTATTCTTCCTCTCAGCTACTCCATTTTGCTGTGGTGTTCTAGGTGCTGAGAAATTGTGTTCTATACCTTGATCATCACAAAATTCTGCAAATATGTCGTTTTGGAATTCTCCTCCATGATCTGAACGGATACTGATGATGCTGGACTTCTTATCCTTTTGAACTACTTTACTGAACTTCACAAAGCTTTCAAATGTGTCATCTTTCTGCTCAAGAAAAGACACTCATGTAAATCTTGAATAATCATCAGCTGTGACAAATCTGAAATTCTTTCTCCCAAACTTGTTGTTCTCATTGGTCAAAACAAGTTCATATGCAGCAGTTCTAGAGGTTTGGAGATAGTTACTACTGTCTTGGATTTGAATGAGGATCTTGCAGGTTTTCCTTTTGCACGTGGTTCACACACGTTGTCCAGTTTTGAATGAATATTTGGCAAACCTTCCACTAGATCATGCTTGATGAGTTTTCTCATGCCATCCAAGCTGCAGTGGCCTAACCTTCTGTGACATAGTTCAACATTTTGCTCTTTATTTGCTGCTAGAAAGATATCTTGATCTTTCAATTCTTCTAAGTGCAGTACATACAGATTCTTTTCTCTACTAGCTTTGAAGATAATTGTCTCATTCTTGATGATCAAACACTTAGATTCTTGGAACTTGATCTGATGTCCCTTGTCGCATAGTTGGTTGATGCTAATTAAGTTGTGCTTAAGTCCTTTGACGTATAGTACATCTTCTATCAGAGTTTTATCTTGGTTTCTAATGGATCCGCAACCAATTACTAATCCTTTTCCATTATCTCTATAGGTTACTGTGCCTTCTTCATATTTGATGTGCGAGAACAGCCTTTTGTTGCCAGTCATATGCCTTGAGCACCCGTTGTCCAGGTACCACTTTGATCATCTAAGGCTTCCCTGCAATAAATCACCGAGATTTAGGTGCCCAAGTTTCTTTGGGTCCTGGTTTAGTTTCCTCACTATTTCTTTTCGGAATCCACTTTAAGTGTTTTGTTGTACATGTTATTTTAGTGTGACCTAATTTATTGCAGTGACTGCAGCATGAGATATTATCTACTATTTTAATTGGCTTGTAATTAATGTTAGATTTATAATTAGTATTTTGTTTAGCTACAAATTTTGGCATTGGATAAATTTTAGGATGAATGATTGTTTCTTCATTGTCAGGTGGAGTGTATCCTAAACCAAAATTTTCCTTTCTTGATCTTCTTCCCCCTTTTAATATTAAAAAGATTTTTCGTTTGTGAATTTTTCAATTGTAGCAGTTAGATATTCATTATCTTTTGTTAGTGTATTGATTTCATTTTTAAGTTTGCTTGTAGTTTCCTAATTCTCTAGTTTTGTTATCTTTTCATTTTTATCCTTTAAATCTTCGTATAACAATTCATTTCTCCTTTTTAAATCAGAAATTTGTTTTTCTAGTTGCTCAGTTTCAGATTTTAAATCTAAGTTGGTTATTTCCAAGCATGCATAATTTTTCTTGGTTGTTTTTGACAACTTACAAACATCTTTATACTTACTGTATAATTCGTTAAATGCATCTTCTAAACTATCTGAATCAGATTCATTGCAAGAAGTGAAAGACACTACAAGAAAATGTTGTAATGCCCCAGAAATTCAAAGTGTTAAGAAAATAGAAATAATATGGTTATTATACATTAGACTTGGTATTAAATTGAGATAATTAATATTTAGGTATGATTAATGGTAACGAACATTACCCCAGTGTCGTACATAGAGGTGCGCACTTCCATAGGGCGACACCAGAAAACGACAACAAAATAAAAATTCGAGAACATTATAATTTCCAGAAAAATGTGGAGAAGTCAGAAATGAAATTATCTGAATTTTTCGACGTACGGATTTCAAGGTACAGTCTACGCGACTATTTTTCGGGTGATTTTTCACCTAGTGTAAAATAAAATCTAAATTTAAATAAAAATCACCATAATTAGCAAAACCATTAAATTAGCTTATTATTTAAATTTCACGACAAATGGACACTGTTTGGATAGATTTGCATAAGGATTAAATGACCAGCTGACTTATGGGTGATTTACGTAAGGGATTTTTGTAGGATTTTTACTATGCCTACGTGTGAGGCAATAACGAGGCCAGCACACCCAACTGAGCAGTGAACACGTTTGTTACTAACGTGTAAACGTGAGGGGTTTCGCATGGGCTACGTGTTGTGGTAAAAACCAAATTGGTTTTTACTACGACACCTCAAGGGCCGACGTGCCATTGCATGAGGAACCTGCTAGGTTTATAAAAACCCTCCCACATCCATCGTACACATCTTTCCCCACTCTTGCTGTGTGTGTGTGTGTTGTTGCGGAGGATACTCCACTTCTGTGTTATTGTGCTAAGCTGGTATCTCCATCGGGAGAAGTCTCAACGACTGTTTTGGTGTTCCTTACACTGGGAAGGACTGTTATTGTTAGTGCTTGAAAAAGATTATCCACCAGTACGCCAGTGCATCTGTTAAAGCTATCATACGTGCAAGCATGCATTTGTTTCTATATTATCCCAAAAAAAAAATTCAACTGCATGAGAGTAACGTACCTTAGAGCTGCTGCCATTGCAAAGGTGATTGTAGGGGGTTGACAACCTAACACCATTTAAAGATGCTTATATATTTTACAACTTCCTTCTCCTTGAACACCCAAAAAATAATGAAAAACCAATAGATCTAGCATCCATATTTTCTTGAAACAATATGAGATCTAACATCCATAGCAAGAAAGAACAAAACATATTAGCATCCATACACACATGGCCTCCGTATATCAAGCAAGCATGTCCATATACAAGAGGGCAACTCCACTAAAGGCCCATGCCAACCATATATATATATACAAGCACATGACCTCCATATACAAAAAAAAAAGTGTGCTTCAAAAAAAAGGCCAGTGTATTTCAAAATAAAAAGTCTACTTCAACAAAAAAGGCCAGTGTATCTTAAAATAAAAAGTCTGTCCAACAATGTTCATGTATATAGTCAATGTGTGTAGTCCAGCAATGTTATTACATCAGTGTACAAAAGTCAGTCAAAGATTTGCCCATACATCTACTCCCAACAAATAATGGCAGCATTGTGGGATTCAAATAGCATATATATGTACAAAAATATGTAATCACACGAGCACATTATGTAAGTGAGTAATGAATATTTGGGTGAGCCTTAAATAAGGAACTAATGAATTATGTTGAATGTGATTAAAAAATTTCTTATGTGGGCTGGCCAGGAAATTAATAAGGCCAGAAAGAAAGAAATCCTGCAACCCAAGGATATTGTTAAAGCAGAGTTTCGCCCTGAGCAATGAAGATAGGGAACTTTCCCATTACACGTGATTACAAAAGCATACGGTTCGTTCTTACGAAGACTAACCGAATTGGATGGAAAGGATGGTTTGCAAGGAGGTATACTGGCAGAGCAGGAAGATAGGCGAAGGGGTAATCTGGTATCATTTTTGGTAGGAATACTCTTATTACATCCAAGACAGGCTGTGTGAAATTTCATGCAAAAATGTAAAGCTCTTATGAACTTGTGGAAGGCTAATGGTCTCTCAACTGTAGGTAGGGGTTGATTACATCATTGATTTTATGCAAACTTTTATCAAAATAGACTGATAAAAAATTAGAGCAAAAAATTAAATTGAATCATATATGTGAAGGACCAAAGTAGAGAAGAAGAGTCTTTTAATCAATTACCTGAACATATGCAAACACATCATCCTTACATGTTTTTGGCACATTTCTCCAGTCTTGAAAATTGATTGGCATTTTATGTGGATCTCTTGCAATAGTCCCAAAATATGATCTAAGTGATTGCCCACCTGGCCCGACTGGCTGGCCAATGTCATTCCACGCCACACAAATACGACGACCTTCCTCCATTGCATACACATGATGACAGGTGGTGTAACCACGCTTTCTAGAGGAAGTAGTTTTCGCACGCTTCTGTTCTTCCTCCATTTCCTCTTCTTTCATATCGGGCAAATCAACTTAAGAAGTAACATTATCTTTGTCCCAGCTAGAAATAATCGAACTTTCTCATCAAACTTGTCCACCTCTTCTCTATTGAATCATGCTCCCATAAGCTTAAAAAATGAGAATCGATATTAGCAAAAGTATTATTAAATAAACATCAATGGTGCACAAGTTTGAAAAGAACATACAAAATGTTTATTTCTATTAATTCATCCCGGTGTAGAAAGAAAAGGAAACCTAATCAGCTCACACCTGTCTGTTAGCATGTACTTACGAAAGTGGAACTCATGAACTCTTAATAAATCTAGTAATTGAATCAATGAAATGAAATAGACTGGAGCAGTGTCATTTATGAAGCAAATCAAGTGGCATTTGACATGTGAACTTACTCAATTAGCATATGTACAAGGTGGCGTATCTCCTTTAAGTGATGCTTACGGAGACCATTGACAGCTTTCCCTATCTCCGTCGCCTACATTGATCAACAAAGCAGACAAGAATCAAACATAAAGTAAAAAAAGAACTCGCTTGCCAAAGCCAACTGCAATAACAGCTATAACTGCTAATACTCCTATTACAGGATCATGCATTCTGTTATATCCATTTCCAAATGAGCAGAATATTCCATTCTAACCTTAAGAGTCTCTACAGATATACCCATCAATTGAAGCCTCCGGAGTGATTCAAACAGCAGAGAATCAGGCTGTAAAGAATCAACAACAAAGGGAAGTCAAGTTATTCAAATTTCACGAGATATTAGTTGATAAAGTAATTGCATAGTAACCACTCAAAACAAATTATTTCCTTGTGAAATCATCAGAGTAGCACCAGTTTTCCCCAGAACAAAACTGTTGAACGAAGGATTCCCGAGGACACAACCAGGTGCACATATCCTAGACCCAAATTACTCAAACATGACAAATAACTATAGCTCAAATGCTCAATAGATAAACAAGGCATGCATCCAAAATGAAAGATAACAGAAGAATTCAACAAAATTCACTCCAGGATGGGAAACAAGAATGCCAGTTTTAAAGCCCTAACAATAAGCAGAAAACAAGAGGAACAGGTCGGGAGGTAAACCTCATCGTTCTGGTTGGCGACTATCTCCTTAATCCTCAGAACTTCCCCAATCATCTGGCTCTCCTCCTCCATCTCCTCTGTCAACGCCTCTGCCTCGTCGTAGCTGTCCAGTTCGCACCCACCTCTTCTATGTCATCCATGGAGCTGAACTTGCGGCCCTTCTCGACGCCAGCGACAACACCATCACCCTCTCTTCCTGGCTCTTCCAAATCACCCTCCTCTTCCTCCTTCGGGGAAAACTGCTGCTTGACCTTGTCACAGCCATGGCACCTCGCCAGCTGACACGAGAAGAGCGTCTCCGCAATCCGATCCCTCTGGACAAGGAACCCACTGGAGAACCCCAATATCCCAAGCTTTTTATTTCCCGCATAAGGAAAATGTATTGGCGCCACAACTATACACTTACGGTTCCAAATTTTTTAAGATGTTATGAATAGATCAATACTTATATTTGGCAGATTTTTATAAGTATATACATCTTTTTGTTACACTTTTTAATGAACTATGATTAACATAAATATATTCTCTCGTGATTTGTAAAAATCGTAACTATATATTTGTATCTACATATGGTTAAAAAAAGTGTATGCATAACCTTGCAACGAACAGATTTAGCATGTATAATTGTGGTATATACCTACGTATTACCCTACTGTAGGTAAATTTTGTGGGTATAGCCTCAATTTGTTGTAGTGTCTGCAAGGGTCCGACAGCAGGTGGCCGCCTCGCCGGGAGGGCGCTGGCCGCACTGTGGCCGGCCGCGATGACGAGGGGAGGGAGGAGGCAGGGCTGCAGGAGGGGATTTCGAATTTGGCTGAGAAGATTTGGGGGAAATCCAGTTTCAGATCGGATCTTAAACGGAGCGGATCTCCTATTTCCGTATCCACTCCATTTAATATCCCGGCGGCAGAGCGAGGTGGGGAGATCACCGTGCAGGCGAGGGTTCTGCGTGTGGAGGGCGAGGTGGGGAGATCGCCGGGCCAGAGATAGACAGTGGGGAGGGTTCTGCATGTGGAGGGCGAGGGGGGTAGGGTTGGGAATATATCAGCGCCCAAATGGGCCGATGACATAATTAACTAATTAATTAATTATATAATTACATATTTATATATATTTAAATATTATTAGATATATATGACTAAATATATACCATACTTGAATATATCTATAACATACATAAAATAATTATTTACATATATTAGAATATATATTTATATATGTTTGTTAGTATAAATGTAACATTTAAATATACAACGGAGAGGGTGTTGTGCATGCGTGTATTAAGTATTTATAATAGTTGTTGACCTAAGTTAGATAAAATACAATACCAAATTTAAGTATATATTTGTAAATATCAATAAATAATTATCAATTTTTGATAATATCTTTTAGATGGATGAAATATATATTGAGCATATTTTAAGTTTAAATTACATACTAATATAGTTAATTTTTTAGTTCTATAGTATTTTAATTATTATTGAAATATAAACGTGCATGTTTAAAAGTAAATAAAAATTATGTCACATGCAAGTGCATGTGCCGATGATATTGATTTGGTATCATGATATTACCAACGTCTGATAACATCGAAGATAAACTTTTGGAGATGGGAAGCAGATCAGGTGCATCTAGCTAGATTGGATAGATAATCAAATGCATAAAAAGTGGTGGCGTTGCAGTGCGCATAGAAGGAAAACTTCCTACCACAAGTGGAGAGCTAGGCCGCTTCGTCGGTTCTTATCGCCAAAAAATGGAACATCTTGAACCATGTGTAGCAAATATGTCACTGTGAGGATGTTAGACATGTATTGTCAAGTAAAGGGTAAAATCATAAATAAGAAAAGTCAAGTAAACAAATTTATACAGGTGAGTTCTCAGGAAGTGAGAAATTCTCATGTATTGAACAATTAGATATTGAGTTTCAAATACTCACATGTACACTCTCTGAAACCAGATGTCTAGAAATTTTTAACATGTACTTTAGGTGCAATGCCACACCAGACCATTCACACTCCCATGGGCACAAGTACTTTTGGGTGCTCCTCCCAGGACCAGGTCAGGGCCCTTTTATTGGCTCATTCTAGCATTGTAAATTCATGAGAGATCTAGAGATCCCAAGTTCTAGACATTACAAGTGAATTTTTAAGAACATGAGACAAGCAAATCGAGTAAGAACTGATACATGAATATATTATAAATCACTTTTTAAAAGAAGGAGTAGCTTAATAATTATTTCAAGTAAATCTGGAATTAATTAGTATATCATAGTTCATGTAAAAGTTATTTCAAGAAAGAATTCTAATTAACAGGGTGTGTCGACCTGGAACATGGGTGTGTCGACCTAAGTCACTGGAAACAGGAGTTAGATTGACTTGAATACAGGATGTGTCAACCTGAATAGAAGAGAGTGTTGACACTCTGAAGGATAGTGCCAACTCTCTGCAAGGTATAGGTCGATACTATGAAGAGATAGGTCGACACTACAAGGGATAAATAGGTCAACACTACTGGATAGATAGTGTTGACACTACTGGATAGATAGTGTTGACACTACTGGACAGATAGGTCAACACTAGTGGACAGATAGTGTTGACACTACTGGACAGATAGGTCTACACTACTGGATAGATAGTGTTGACACTACTAACAGATAGGTCAACACTACAGGACAGATAGTGTTGACACTACTGGATAGATAGTGTTGACACTACCACTGTTTCCAGAACACAGTCAGAAGAAAAGAAGAAGAAGAAGAAGAAGAAGAAGAATCCTTCACAAGAACACTTGCCTAAGACATGAGTACGTATTAGCTAAAACACGTACACAAGAGACCAAAAAGTATACCTAATGATCTTTATGGCACGCAAATCAAGAGGTAAATATGATAGATACTCATATTCAAGATCCTAACCAAAGATGGAGACATGAAGGAAATGAGATACAGAAATCCTACATGATGATCACACAATTCCAAAAATCATATAGTAGCCTTCAAAAATGAAACTTCAGATGGAATATTTGTTTTTTATTTATATTAACTGAAGTTCTTGACTTAAACTAGATTAAGGATCAAGAAAAAAAAATTATTATCTTAAAGGTAATGTGAAGGTACCTACCTTGCACCTTATTTCCTTCTTCTTTATTTCCAGAAAACCAAGTTAGCCCTTTTTCCTTCTGCGAAAACTCCTCCCTTCCTGGCGTTTCTTCCTCTCCCAATGCTTCCACCGCCAACCCCTTTCTATGTACTCTTATATATGTATATATATATGCTTGCACATGCATATAAGCACTTCCACACTCTCCCACATAGCTATCTCATCATTACCTCCACTTCCTTCTAACACCTCACACACTCCCATGTGACACTAACAAGCACACACTTACACGTATATATGTGCATGCAGGAAGTTTATCTCTTTCTTTGACATTATTTTTATCATTTATTTTAATACACACACATATATATATACTAATAAATATATACGCTTTTACACATACCTACCACTACCTACATATGTTCACATTTAGATGCATGTTAAATCTTACGTAAACAAGTTACGTAACTAGATTACTATTCATTTTGGTCTATTTAGAACCTTAATTTAATATGTAAATGACATCCAAATAAAATAAAATTTCAACCATTGTCTAATTACAACGTGGTAAGTTTATGGTAATTTTTATTTAATTTTTCCTGAATAAATATTTATCAAGTACAAATTGTCCTAAAAGTAGATAAATCATATTTACCTCATTAACCGTGCATCAAAAATTCTCAATATCCACATTTTTTGTATCAACATATTTTTTTGATAATTATGGTAATTTCAAACTAAATTTCGTTACCAAAATCCAGTGACACCTTGTCGGTGTACATATGTCCGGAAATGGTACCGAAATGAAACAATGTAAATCTTTAAGTGATTTTCTGGTGCAAGTATGCTAGGCTTATAGCTTCATACTTAGTATTAATTTGAGGCATCATAAAATCGGTCACAAAATTTTCTCCCATCTTTGAGAATTTGTGACTAAAATAAAATCAGTCACCATTCGGTCCCTAAATAGTGACCGAATAGTGATTGAACTTAATCGATCCCACAAGATAGAGATCGAAAATATTAGCCTCTATTCGGTCTCTAAAATTGAGACAGATTTATTTCAGTCACTATTCCGTGACCGAATTGTGATCGAATTTAATCGGTCCCAAAATATAGAGACCGAAAATTTTGGTCACTATTCGGTCACAATATAGTGACTGAATTGTGACTGAACTTAATCGGTCCCAAAATATAGAGACCGAAAATTTTAGTCACTATTCGGTCACTATTTTGTGACCGAGTTTAATCGGTCCCAAAGTATAGAGACTGAAAATTCGATCACTATTCGGTCCCAAAATAGGGACCGAATAGTGACCGAATCTAATCGGTCCCAAAATATAGAGACCAAAAATTTTGGTCACTATTCGGTCCCAATTTTGGGACCGAATATGGGACCGAATAGTAACCGAATTTAATCGGTCCCAAACTATAGAGACCGAAAATTTCGGTCACTATTCAGTCCCAAAATAGGGACCGAATAGTGACCGAATCTAATCGAAATATTCGGTCCCAAAATATAGAGACTGATTAGTTCGGTCCCTATTTTGGGACCGAATAGTGACCGAATTTAATCGGTCCCAAAATATAGAGACCGAAAATTTCGGTCATTATTCGGTCCCTATTTTGGGACCGAATAGTGACCGAACCTAATCGGTCCCAAATTATTGGGACCGAATAGTGACCGAAATTTTCGGTCTCTATAATTTGGGACCGATTAGGTTCGGTCACTATTCGGTCCCAAAATAGGGACCGAATTGTGACTGATTTTGTATCGGTCTCTAAAACATTTATTTAGCGACTGATTAATTTCAGTCACAATTCGGTCACTATTTTGTGACCGAATAGTGACCGAATTTTCGGTCTCTATAAGCACTTTTTCTTATAGTGAGATGAGTCAGAGGTTACCTTGTCATCAATATTTGCCATGAGGGCCAGATTGGCCTTTTCTTGTTCTTTACCGCTGGAGCTTGACTCATTGTCTGAGTCACTCTCGTTGTTTCATGCAGCAGCCATGGCTTTCTTCTTATACTTCTTGAATTTCTTCACACTGTCCTTCTTCTTGTATTCTGTCTTCTTTAGTTTTGGACACTCAGCCTTGATGTGTCCAGGCTTCTTGCACTCGTAGCATATGGGTTCTGATTTCTTGACTTCTTTTCTTTCAGATCTTTTGAAATCTCTGCCTTTCTTAAAATGCCTTTTTCCTGACTGAAATTTTTTTTTGGCCAGAATGCGCTGCAGTCTTCTGGAGAGAAGAGCTTCTTCATCTTCGCTACCTTCATTACTTCTTTCACTTTCTGACTCGCCCTCAGAACTACCTTCTGTGGCCTTTAGAGCATTGCTATACTTCTTCCTACTGAAGGATTCTCCAAGCCTTTCCATATTTATCTCGTGAGCCATCAAGGATCCAATAAGTTTCTCAAGTGACATTCTCCTGAGATCGTTGGCTTCTTCTATGGCTGTTACTTTTGGAGTCCATGAGGTTGGTAGAGATCTTAATATTTTCTTACCATGTCTCCAATTTCATAGGTTTCTCCAATTTCTTACCTTCAGATCTTTTGAAATCTCTGCCTTTCTTAAAATGCCTTTTTCCTAACTAAATTTTTTTTTGGCCAGAATGCGCTGCAGTCTTCTGGAGAGAAGAGCTTCTTCATCTTCGCTACCTTCATTACTTCTTTCACTTTCTGACTCGCCCTTAAAACTACCTTCTGTGGCCTTTAGAGCATTGCTATACTTCTTCCTACTGGAGGATTCTCCAAGCCTTTCCATATTTATCTCGTGAGCCATCAAGGATCCAATAAGTTTCTCAAGTGACATTCTCCTGAGATCGTTGGCTTCTTCTATGGCTGTTACTTTTGGAGTCCATGAGGTTGGTAGAGATCTTAATATTTTTCTTACCATGTCTCCAATTTCATATGTTTTTCCAAGCCCAGCCAAACCGTTGGTGATATCTGTAAATCTACTGTACATTTGGGTGATGGACTCTCCTGACTGCATTTGAAATCTTTCATATTGAGCTACCAGGATGTCTATTCTTGTTTCCTTTACCTTGTCAGTTCCTTCATATGTGATTCTGAGCTTTTCCCGCATTTCCATAGCTGACTTGCATGCTGAAATCCTGTTGAATTCTTTCTTGCTCAGCGCACAACATAGTATACTTTTAGCTTTGCTGTTTAGGGATATTTTCTTCTTGTCATTGTCTGTCCAATTTTCTCTGTTGTTGAGTACTACTAGGTCTCCTTCTTCGATAATTGACCAAAGCTGGAAATCGAGACCTTGAAGGAAGAACTCCATCCGAGTCTTCCAGTAGTTATAATCTTCACCGTCGAATAGTGGAGGTCTGTTGACGGACTGACCCTCTGCATATCCTTGAGCTGCCATTTATCTTTGCTCTTCAGATCGTGAGATCTTCTTGCTCGAAGAGACTAGGCTCTGATACCACTTATTGCTCAGATAGCAAGCCCAGAGGGGGGGGTGAATGGATTGCTAAAAATTCTTTTAGACTAATACTTGTAAATAAAACGCTTGACAGAAAACACTAAGTTTGACAGTTAGAGTTAGTGTGAAATAAAGACAAACATGCAAGCACACATAGACAACAAGAAATTTTATCCTGGTTCAGATCTCCTATCCCAAGGAGTCCTACGTCCAGTCCCCAAGCAACAACTTGGGATTTCACTAAACAAGAGTACTTTCCCCCTTAAGGACTCTTACACATCTAGCAATAGCTGGCCTTCTCTTCTCTACCTGAAGAGGTACAACCAACACCTGATACACCAGATCTTCCTTTTTACCAAAGGGAAACAACCACATGTTCAACAACAGGTCTTCTCTTCACAACCGAAGAGGAGCACTCAAGAAGAATGAGTAGACAGTGAATGGCCCCTAGACCAAGCTAATAGGATTGCTTGATCTGAGGCGAGGCCTGAGTGACAAAGATTTGCAGCGGTGGATTCTCTCAGATCTTACACTCGTCGATCAGCATAACTTTTTTGTCGGTCTTGAGCAGCTTTCATTCGATCTTGTACCAACTTAATAATTTTCGTTGTTTTTTAGATCCTTTCAGGTCGAAGAATGTGTGATTCTTTCAACTCCACCCAACATAATGGTGATCTACACTACCGACCATATAATGCTTCAAATGGTGTCATTTGAATAGTAGACTGGTAACTATTGTTATAAGCAAATTCCATAATTGCTAATTGATTATTCCAATCACTTCCAAATTCTAAAACACAAGCACGACACATATCCTCAATAATCTGATTTACCCGTTCTGTCTGTCTGTCGGTTTGAGGATGAAATACTGTACTAAATTTTAGCTTAGTTCCCAATGCATCTTGTAATTCTCTCCAAAAATGTGAAGTGAATCTTGCATCTCTGTCAGAAACAATATCTTTCGAGATTCCATGTAACCGAACAATTTCTTTCATGTATAAAGCTGCTAAAATACTGACAGACCATCTTGTTTTAATTGCCAAGAAATGTGCCAACTTTGTAAGTCGATCAATGATTACCCATATTGCATCGTATCCATTACGAGTTTTTGGTAACCCCACAATAAAATCCATATCGATACTATCCCATTTCCATTCTGGTACTTCAAGAGGTTTAACTTTCCCGCTGGTTTCTGGTGTTCGGCCTTGACTTTTTGACATGTCAAACATCTAGCTATGAAGTCCATAATGTCTTTCTTCATGTTACACCACCAGAAATGTTTCTTTAAGTCCTGATACATCTTGACAGCTCCCGAATGGATAGTGTAATGTGACCGATGAGCTTCTTCTAGTATTTGCTTCTTGATTTCAGAATTATCCGGCACACACAACCTGTTCCGGAATCGAAGATTCCCATGTACATCTTCATTAAAATTAGGTATGGAAGCCAATTTTTCTCTGATTTCTATTAATACAGGGTCATTGTCTTTGTTGTTCTCCAATTTGTTTTAACAAGTCCGATTGTGCTGTCAAGTTATCAATTACAACCCTTTCTTCTTGTGGTTCGGCCTTCAAACTCAATGTAGAAAATTCTTCTAACATTTTCCATTCCCTGACTTGCAATTAGAATACCTTGGCTATAGGATTTCTACTGAGAGCATCAGCCACAGTATTACCTTTTTTGGGATGGTATTCAATTTTAAAATCATAGTCTTTGATATACTCCATCCATCTTCTTTCCCTCATGTGAACTCTTTCTGTGAAAATAAATACTTTAGACTCTTGTGGTCGGAGTACACTATGAACTAATTATCATACAAGTAGTGTCTCCAAAGTTTAAGAGCAAAAATTACTGCGGCCAATTCCAAATCATGTACTGGGTAATTTTTCTCATGAGTCTTCAATTGTCTAGATGCATAAGCAATGACTACCTTCTTGCATCAATACACATCCCAGTTCAATGTTCGATGCATCAGTGTATACTTTAAATGTTCTTCCTTCCACCGGCAAAGCTAACACTGGTGCAGATGATAGACACTCCTTCAGTAATTGGAATGCTTGCTCACAATTCTCACTCCATTCAAATGCAGTTCCTTTCCTTGTCAATTGTGTGAGAGGCGAAGCAATTCTAGAAAATTTTTTGACAAATCGCCGGTAATAACTGGCCATACCCAGAAAACTTCTTATCTCAGTGAGGTTCTTAGGTTGTTCCCACTTCTGTATAGTTTCAATCTTTGAAAAATCTACTGATAATCCTTCTTTAGAGATAATATGTCCTAAGAACATCACTTGCTTCAACCAAAACTCACATTTACTAAACTTTGCATACAGTTTATGATCTCGTAATAGTTGTAAAGTAATCCGTAAATGTGTTTCATGTTCTTCTATACTCTTAGAATAGATCAATATGTCATCAATAAATACTACCACAAACTGATCCAAATAAGATCTGAACACATCATTCATCAAACGCATAAATGCAGCAGGTGCATTAGTCAATCCAAACGGCATAACCACAAATTCGTAGTGTCCATATCGCGTTCGAAACGTTGTTTTATAAATATCTTGCTCTTGAATTCTGAGTTGATGATACACAGATCTTAAATCAATCTTGGAGAAACACTGAGCTCCAGACAATTGATCAAATAAATCATCGATTCTTGGAAGTGGGTACTTACTTTTAATAGTCAGTTGATTCAATTGTCTATAGTCTATACATAACTGCATAGTAGCATCTTTCTTCTTAACAATAATACCAAAGCACCCCAAGGTGAGGTACTGGGTCTAATAAATCCCTTCTCTATCAACTCCAGTAATTGCCTTTTTAACTCCTTCAACTCCTCCATTGACATTCTGTAGGGTGTTCTTGAAATTGGTGTTGCTCCTAGTATCAATTCAATTCAGAAGTTTACCACTTTTGTAACGACCCAGAATCCGCATTACCAGTAACAACCAGTAACCCGAATTCTGACCCGCTAACCCACGAGACAAGCTCGAAGGGTAGGAAGTGAAAGTCCGAGGAGACTATATGTAAGAAGATACACACCATGCAAAGCAGTAAAATTCCACTATATGAACATATCATATACAATCTCAGAGTCTGAGACAAAGTACAGAGTACAGAAGTACAACAAAAAGTACAACTCACTGCAGCTAGGGAGCACCAACACCGGAGTGGCTAGACTCGCCTGGAACGGGAGTCGACGAAGACCCACCTGAAAGGGAAGGGAGTGAGTCTCAAGAAAAGAGACCCAGTAGGGAAAAGTAACCCCACCGGCAACTAAACTAAAGTGCGGAAAGTAAAAACTGAAAGTAAGTACACGTCGCACCACAACACAAAACTGTAAACCACGCGGCTCAGTACACACACTCACACACACACACACACAGCAAGTAGGACTCAGCTAGGGTCTGTGGCTCGGCGTCCCGTCACCACAGAGGCTCTCAACCCTAGCCACGTGTGCACACTACAGACGCTCTCTCTCGCGTCTGGTCCACGACCGGTTTTTTCCCTACGCTTGACCCTAGCGGTAGAGAAGGGGCTCCACAGAGACCGGCTCAAAACCACCACAAGGAGTACGCACAGGACAGAGTCGCACTCGATGTCCCGGCTCACTAGCGGAGGACAACCACACGCTAGTCGTCTAGACGGAGTCGCACCCACGCCTAGGTAACACAACAGAAACGGGTACACGGTAACGCAACGCGCGTACAACAGACGGAACACACTCAACGTCTGAAACCCCGTACAGTAGTAAACACCTCGTGCCACAAACAACTACTTTTATGCACAGGCGGAGTCACACTCTAAGCCTGGCCCACTTGTGCTATTAGGGCGGACATCACATGTCAATCGCCTCTAATCACACAACTCAATTCTGCTGGGACACAGGATATAAACGGCCTGATCGATTGCCGCCAATTAAGGGTAAACGGCAACCCCTATGCCGCCAACAATAACTAAACGGCAATCGACCTTGTCGTCTAATTCATCCCTGAAGATCTCAACGTCCAGGGATGTGGACGTTTACGTCTTCAGTCCCCCAAACTCAGAACTGAACCGAATCAGTCCCAATGGGCAGAAACACTTAACTAAACTCTGACTGATGGAGGGAAACACTTCCTCTCATCAATCTACACTACCAGAATATCATAAATAGACAATCTAACACCTAGATTATCCAAACCACCCTCAATTCCGGCATGATATAACCCAAACCCTAAACCATGATTTGCACATCAATTTAGTTAATTGGACATGCTGGTTTGCTGGGGAAGGTTATAGGGGTTAAGTCCCTACCTCAGAACGCTTAATCAATCCCCAAACAGCCACCAATCGCGCCGGATCTCCCCGAAGACTCCGCGCGAATCACGCCAAAACCTTGCGATTCCCGCCCGATCTAGCAACGCCACACGATCCAGGGCTTTCCACGAGCTCAAATCACTCAACAGAAGCTACAGGAATCAAGAAAGGCTAAGGTGGAAGGAAGGAGAGGAAAGGAGAAGAAGAAGCTCTGCTCTCGGGCTGCCTATTTCAACAGGACTGGTTAGTCGACGTCCACATCTGTGGTCGCCAACTGAACCGCCAACAGACTGACGTCCATATCCCCTGTCGCTGAGTTCAACCTCAGACGTCCACATCGCTGGACGCTGACTCAGACTCAACGGCAAGCCCTGGCCGTCAACAGCAAATCAACGACAATGGTCTTGTCGTCGACCACACAGAACCACTACAGACCCAATAAGGATCCATTAAAACCCGAGACCTTACAGCTCTCCCCCCTTAAGGAATTTTGCCCTCAAAATTCAAATAACACAAGGAAAGAGAAGAAGACTCACCAAAGAGGTACGGAAAATGCTCGCGCATCTCGTCCTCCCGCTCCCATGTCGACTCACCACCGGAGTGCCGCTGCCACGCAACACGAACTAAAGGGATTGCCTTGTTCCTCAACCTCTGAACTCGGCGATCCTCAATGTGCAACGGAAACTCTGGTACAGTCAACACTGGAGTCACCTCAGACCACTCTGCACTCTGCAGAACGTGAGACTCGTCAGCAAGATATCTCCGAAGCATCGACACGTGGAACACATCGTGCACTGCTGCCAACTCTGACGGAAGCTCAAGTCTGTACGCCAAACCTCCGACACGCTCAGTAATGGTAAAAGGCCCAATAAAGCGAGGACTCAACTTTCCACGCTTACCGAACCTCACCACTCCCTTCATAGGAGACACACGAACAAACACCTGGTCTCCTACCTGAAACTCGAGCGGTCGTCTGCGCTGATCTGCATAACTCTTCTGCCGACTCTGAGCTGACTGAAGCCTCTGTCTCACAAGCTGAACTACCTCAACTGACTGCTGAACCAACTCCGGCCCCGTGACAACTCGTTCGCCAACCTCGAACCAGTCAAGAGGAGTGCGACACGGTCGTCCGTACAAAGCCTCATATGGTGCCAAACCGATACTGGAGTGATAACTATTATTATATGCAAACTCGACCAACGGCAAGTGAGCTGTCCACGACCCCTGCCACTCCAGGCAACAAGCTCTAAGCATGTCCTCCAAAGTCTGGATAGTCCGCTCTGACTGACCGTCTGACTGAGGGTGGTAGGCGGAACTAAAAGCCAACTCTGTCCCCAAAGCTCTCTGGAAACTGCGCCAGAACCCAGAAGTGAAGCGAGGATCCCTGTCTGACACATAGAGATCGGCACTCCATGCAAAGGAACAATCCGCTCTACGTACAACGCGGCCAACCTACTCACACCCCAACTAGTCCTGACAGGCAAGAATCTGGCAGTCTTCGTCAATCTGTCCACAAGAACCCAAATGCTATCAAAACCTCCAGCTGTCCTCGGCAAACCACAAACAAAGTCAGTCGTAACATGGTCCCACTTCCACATCGGAATCTCTAACGGCTGCACAAGTCCTCCCGGACGCTGATGTTCGGCCTTCACCTGCTGACAGACCAAACACCTAGCAACAAAAGCCGCTATGTCTCTCTTCATCCCAGGCCACCAAAACTGACGTCTCAACCTGTGGTACATCTTGGTCGCCCCTGGATGAATAGAGTACCTGGAACCATGTGCCTCCTGCAACACGACTCTCCTGATAGACTCCTCAACAGGAACATAGAGTCTACCTCGGAACCTAACAGTCCCGTCCTCACAAAGCTCAACCTCTGGAAGAAGCAACACACTGCACAACTCGGGATCTGCCTGCTGAGCCTCAGCAACCTGTCTCACAACCGCGGGAGCTGCTAACAAACTGCCCAACACACACTGACGACGACTGGAAGAAACTCTGAAAGATCCCTCTGTCGCAGACTGCCACAACTGCCACTCTCTAAGCATCAGATGACTCATCTGTGCTTTCCTACTCAAGGCATCTGCAACTACATTCGCCTTTCCAGGCTTATACTCAATGCTGAAATCATAGTCCTTCAGATATTCCATCCATCGACGCTGCCTCATATTCAGATCCCTCTGAGAAAACACATATCTCAAACTCTGGTGGTCGGTACGGACTACAAAACTCACTCCGTACAGGTAAAGACGCCAAATCCGCAAAGCAAACACCACTGCTGCAAGCTCTAGGTCGTGGGTCGGGTAACTCTCCTCGTGGGGCTTAAGCTGGCGAGACGCATAAGCCACCACTCGGCCTTGCTGCATCAAGACCGCACCCAAACCAACACCTGAAGCATCTGTGCAAACCTCAAAACCCTCCTCACCTGAAGGTAAGGCAAGAACTGGCGCCGACGTAAGCAGTCGTTTCAACTCTATGAAACTCTGCTCACACTGATCCGACCACTCAAACGGAACTCCCTTTCTCGTCAACCGAGTCAAGGGTGCAGCAACCTGAGAAAAATCTCGAACAAACCTGCGGTAGTAACCTGCCAAACCCAGAAAGCTACGAATCTCAGACACAGATCTGGGACTCTCCCACTGCAAAACTGCCTCAACCTTCGCTGGATCTACTGAAACTCCCTCACCTGAGATCACGTGCCCCAAGAAGTGAACCTGTTGTAGCCAAAACTCACACTTGCTAAGTTTGGCATACAACTGGTGCTCTCGCAAAGTCTGCAACACGATCCTCAGGTGCTCGGCGTGCTCCTCCTCCGAAGCGGAGTACACCAGAATGTCGTCAACAAACACTACGACAAACCGGTCCAAGAACTGGTGGAACACCCGGTGCATCAGATCCATGAAGGCTGCTGGAGCATTGGTGAGCCCAAACGGCATCACCAAAAACTCAAAGTGTCCATATCTGGTCCGAAAAGCAGTCCTCTCAATGTCCGAGTCTCTAATCCGCAACTGATAGTAGCCCGACCTCAAGTCAATCTTCGAGAAGACACGAGCAGACTGAAGCTGATCAAAGAGATCATCAATCCTAGGCAAAGGATACCTATTCTTGATGGTCACTTGATTTAGCTTCCTATAATCGATACACAACCTCAGGCTACCATCCTTCTTCCGGACAAACAAAACAGGTGACCCCCACGGAGAAAAGCTAGGACGAATATAGCCCTTCTCCAACAACTCCTCAAGCTGCCTCTTCAACTCCCTCAACTCTGCTGGTGCCATACGGTACGGTGCCTGCGCAAAAGGTAAAGTGCCAGGAACCAACTCTACAGTAAACTCAATCTCTCTCTCTGGTGGAAACCAGGCAACTCTTCCGGAAAACTCACACACTACGGGAATGTCCCCACTCCCGAGGCAATCTGGTCAAGAGTCACTGCAGAAACTAGGAAACCCTGACAACCAGAAGCAAGTAACCTCCCTGCCCTCAAAGCAGAAACTAAAAAGCGAGAAGTAAGAGGTACGATACCCTGGAAGTAGAACGCCGCTGCTCCAGGTATCCGCAAGTGCACCCTCTTCTTCTGGCAATCCATCACTGCACCATACCGCTCCAACCAATCCATACCCAAAATCACATCATAATCATGCAACTGCAAGGCAAACAAACGGGCTGACAACAACTGATCCTGCAACTGCACAGGTACCTCCTCGAGACAGTAGGACGTAAGGACAAAGTCCCCCGTCGGCAACTCTACTGCCAACTCAACAGACTCTCCCGAACTCAACTCTCCAAGGGAGTCTAAAAAGTCCTCAGACACAAAAGAGTGAGAGGCACCGGAATCAAACAAAACTCTAGCTGCATAACCAAAAACTGAAACAGTACCTTCCACCAGGTGAGCTGCCTCCGCGTCTGCACGAGTCAAGTGGGTAACACGACCTCTACCTCTCGACCCACCAGAACCTCCGGTCTGCTGACGCTGCTGCACAGGTGCCTGCTGCTGCTGCTGCACTCGGGGCTGTGACTGGGTCTGCTGCTGCGGCACACGAGGTAACAAAGGACAATCTCGCGCCATATGACCCATCTGGTCACACCGGTAACACTGCCCAGCAAAAGTACGCTGTACCTGCTGCGAAGGCTGACCTGTCGGCTGCTGAACACTCCCAACCGACTGCTGCCTCTGCTCTGCCTGCCTCCTATCACGCCGAAACTTCCTCCGAGATCCTGACTTCGCCGTCGTCCCAGTAGAAGTGGACGCGTAAGAAGTCGTAGTCCTCGGGGTCGTCTGCACACTACCCTGCTGCTGGCGAGGCTGGGAAGGAACTACCTGCGTCTGAACCTCTGCACTCCGAGCACGAGTCCACAAGGTGTCTGCCTCCAATGCTGCCGCTGTCTGATAGGCCGCATCCAAGTCTGTGACACGAGCAACTATCAGCGCCTGCCTGAGCTCTGGCCTCAAGCCTCTCACAAACTGCTGAGTCCTCAAACCCTCTGCGGAGCATAACGCCCTAACTCCACAAATCTGGCCCTGTACTGCACCACAGTAGAGTCCCTCTACTGCAAGTCCAGAAACTGGTACAACCTCTCCGTCCGGACGTAAGTAGGACAGAAGGCTCTCTCAAAAGAAACAACAAACTCCTGCCACGGAATCTGTCTCAGTGGGCGAGACTGAAAAGTAGTCTCCCACTCAGCGGACCACCAAGTCAACGCCTGCGCCTGCAACTGGTAACTGGCTAGCAGCACTCGCTCCTCTGGAACACACTCCATGGAACGAAAAGTCCGCTCCACTGCATCTAACCAAGCTCGCGCTACATCTGGATCAGGCTGGCCCAAAAACTGAGGAGGCTGAAACTGCAAAAACTCCCTCAACACCCTCCCAGTACCACCCTGGGGTACCGGCGCGTCACGGTGCTGAGCAACAAACTGAGCCATCCCCTCAAGAAATGAGTCATGTCTAATCCCTGAGCTACCTGAGGTGGAGGTGGCGGCGGCGGAACAATACCACTATGTGCGTCCTGTGGCAAAGGCTGCGTCTGCTGAGGTGGCGGAGCATCTCCAACCTCCGGACGAGTCGCCTGCTCGGCTACTCCCTCTCTAGGACGTCGCCTAGGCGCCATAGAACTACACACAGAACAAAATACACACATAAATACACTAACTAACTCCGGGCTACATAGCTGCACTGTACTCTTTAGACTCTGAGTTAACATGATGGGTATTTCCTTATATATATCTCATCAGACCAGGCTCTGATACCAAACTGTAACGACCCAGAATCCGCATTACCAGTAACAACCAGTAACCCGAATTCTGACCCGCTAACCCACGAGACAAGCTCGGAAGGGTAGGAAGTGAAAGTCCGAGGAGACTATATGTAAGAAGATACACACCATGCAAAGCAGTAAAATTCCACTATATGAACATATCATATACAACTCAGAGTCTGAGCAAAGTACAGAGTACAGAAGTACAACAAAAAGGTACAACTCACTGCAGCTAGGGAGCACCAACACCGGAGTGGCTAGACTCGCCTGGAACGGGAGTCGACGAAGACCCACCTGAAAGGGAAGGGAGTGAGTCTCAAGAAAAGAGACCCAGTAGGGAAAAGTAACCCCACCGGCAACTAAACTAAAGTGCGGAAAGTAAAAACTGAAAGTAAGTACACGTCGCACCACAACACAAAACTGTAAACCACGCGGCTCAGTAACACACACTCACACACACAGCAAGTAGGACTCAGCTAGGGTCTGTGGCTCGGCGTCCCGTCACCACAGAGGCTCTCAACCCCAGCCACGTGTGCACACTACAGACGCTCTCTCTCGCGTCTGGTCCACGACCGGTTTTTCCCCTACGCTTGACCCTAGCGGTAGAGAAGGGGCTCCACGGAGACCGGCTCAAAACCACCAAAGGAGTACGCACAGGACAGAGTCGCACTCGATGTCCCGGCTCACTAGCGGAGGACAACCACACGCTAGTCGTCTAGACGGAGTCGCACCCACGCCTAGGTAACACAACAGAAACGGGTACACGGTAACGCAACGCGCGTACAACAGACGGAACACACTCAACGTCTGAAACCCCGTACAGTAGTAAACACCTCGTGCCACAAACAACTACTCTTATGCACAGGCGGAGTCACACTCTAAGCCTGGCCCACTTGTGCTATTAGGGCGGACATCACATGTCAATCGCCTCTAATCACACAACTCAAGTCTGCTGGGACACAGGATATAAACGGCCTGATCGATTGCCGCCAATAAGGGTAAACGGCAACCCCTATGCCGCCAACAATAACTAAACGGCAATCGACCTTGTCGTTTAATCATCCCTGAAGATCTCAACGTCAACAGATGTGGACGTTGATATCTTCAGTCCCCCATACCCAGAACTGAACCGAATCAGTCCCAATGGGCAGAAACACTTAACTAAACTCTGACTGATGGAGGGAAACACTTCCTCTCATCAATCTACACTACCAGAATATCATAAATAGACAATCTAACACCTAGATTATCCAAACCACCCTCAATTCCGGCATGATATAACCCAAACCCTAAACCATGATTTGCACATCAATTAGTTAATTGGACATGCTGGTTTGCTGGGGAAGGTTATAGGGGTTAAGTCCCTACCTCAGAACGCTTAATCAATCCCCAAACAGCCACCAATCGCGCCGGATCTCCCCGAAGACTCCGCGCGAATCACGCCAAAACCTTGCGATTCCCGCCCGATCTAGCAACGCCACACGATCCAGGGGCTTTCCACGAGCTCAAATCACTCAACAGAAGCTACAGGAATCAAGAAAGGCTAAGGTGGAAGGAAGGAGAGGAAAGGAGAAGAAGAAGCTCTGCTCTCGGGCTGTCCTATTTCAACAGGACTGGTTAGTCGACGTCCACATCTGTGGTCGCCAACTGAACCGCCAACAGACTGACGTCCATATCCCCTGCCGCTGAGTTCAACCTCAGACGTCCACATCGCTGGACGCTGACTCAGACTTAACGGCAAGCCCTGGCCGTCAACAGCAAATCAACGACAATGGTCTTGTCGTCGACCACACAGAACCACTACAGACCCAATAAGGATCCATTAAAACCCGAGACCTTACAACTTTACTGAGTGGTAAACCAGGTAACTCCTCAGGAAAAACATCAAGAAATTCCCTTACTATCGGAATATCTTTCAATCAAGTGGTGTTCTGATTTATCAAAGTTACAGAGGCCAAATACCATTGACAACCTTTTTGTACCAATTTACATGCCTTGACTGCTAAAATTACAGGTATTTTTCTTGTACCGGGTTTATCAAAAGTCATAGAATCAACCTCCTTTCCTAGAAAGGTTACTTGTTTTAATTGACAATCTAGATTTGCATGATGTTTAGATAACCAATCAACCCCAAGGATTACGTCATAATCCCACATTTCAAGGCATATCAGATCACCAGGCAAATTACGCTCTTTGACTAAAATTTGACTATCAGGGTAATATTCCTTAAGTTTCTTACCCTCACTCAAAGGTGTTGCAACCTCTAACTGTGTAGGTAATGAAACTGATTGCACTTCTAATGATCTAGCAAACTCATAACTAATAAAAGAATGCGTAGCTCCTGAATCAAATAGCACAAATGTGGGTTTTTAGTTTACTAGTAGTGTACCTTCTATCAATCCGCCTTCTTACGGAGATTCAGGTTCTACTTCCTGAATAGCTTGTATCCTTCCTTGTCTCGCTCGGGGGTTCTGATTAGTCAGTGCGTTCTTGATCATCGGACAGTCCGAAATTCGGTGTTGTGTACTCCTACATCGGAGACAGGCACCCAACCTACGCCAACAGTTCTCAGTCTTATGCCCACTGAGATGGCAATGCTTACACACATCTTTGCCTCCAATTGGAGCTTTTCTTGCTTTCTTATTGGTTTGCTGAGCTTTCGGGGCATTCCCCAACTCAAACTTCCTCTTACGATCCAAAGATCCTTCCCCAGACCTCCCTCTAATCTTCTCTATGGTATCATTAGCAGCTTCCAGTGCTAAAGCTCTCTTAACCATTTCTGAGTATGTAATAATCAGGTGAGGGGTTAGCTGCATAATGAAATTGGGATGCAGTCCATTCATAAACCTCTTGGCTTTCAATTTCTCTGTAGCTATAAGGTGTGGAGCATGTTTTGACAATCGGGCAAATTGTGCCTCATATTCTGACATCAACATCCTGAGTTGCTTTAAGCTAGCAAACTCATTTGCTTTTCTCTCCTGAACTACCTCGAAGAAATACTGACCATTAAATAATTCCACAAACTCTTCCCAACCAACCTAATTTGGGTCCTCTAAGGTAGACTCCACTGTTTCTCACCACGCTCGGGCATCCCGATCTAACTGAAATGTTGCCAAACGTATATTTTCTTCCTCTTTACATTGGATTACTTTAAAGATCCTCTCAATATCTTTTAACCAGTTCTCTGCCTCATCCGGATCTGTACTACCCGCAAATCTCGGAGGGTCCAAACTTTGGAAATCCTTAAATAAACTTGTTCCATTGTGACTGTTATTCTTGGCTACATTTCTCATTACTCGAGTCAGATCATGCATCGAACTTTCCATTTTCTTCCAATTGGCATCACCTCCTTCCATGATTAAATTGAGAGAATATCTGAGACATCCAATAATGCATACATTAATTCCATAATCAAACCATGCTCACATTCATCATATACAAACTTTAAATTTCACATAACACATCACTAATTAGGCAAAATATTTACATTACATTATACTAGCACCTTTGTTCCATAAACTAAAAATATACACAACATTCTTCCTACTAGACCGACATATTTACAATATCATCAACATCCTCTAACCTCTCACTTCACAGAAACGTGTGGTTTATATGTACAACCACTTAACCAAAAAGAGAGGTGTGGAAATGGAAATTTTAATATTTTAAAGATCTATTTATCATGTTGCTCTTTTTCTCATGGCTGCGATTTGCAACTTCAAATCCCGTCGAATGCTACGCGAGCTATGGTGACGAGAGATGACCCAACAACAGATGGTTTGCCTCCGAGAGCCGGAGGGCTTTGGGTCTATTGTGCGCGCCGTTTGACTTCGTCAAACGAAAGTGAGGTGTCGGGTCCTGGACCAAAATCCCGCTGTTGCCTAGACGCAACGACATTAATTACATCCCTCTAAGAGGGAAAACCCTTGATTAATCGCCAGATTTAGAAAGCCTCATGACCTAAAGCGGAGACATCCGATAGAGGTGCGAAACGCAAATTTAAATTTGAGTTGAGGTACTATTAAGCGAAACGAACGCCTATTCGGACTCATTTGATCTTTTACTTAGTCGACTACCGAATCTCTTTGCCTATTTACTCTTTTGTTTCTTTTATTACAAAAAAGTGCAATTTGGTCCATTGGATCTATTTGAGAAAGACGAATCAAGAAATGGTCTATTTGATCATTTGCTGAAAGCAATCTTAATTTGAATCTGTTGTTCTTTACAAAACATAAGGTGATCTTTCATTTGCTTGGAAAATGTCTAATTTGGTCTTTTGTTCTTTTGAAAAACATGATATGATCTTTTGCCATTTAGAAAAAGAAGTTCAATTTGGCCTTTTGTTGAAAACAATTTTGATTTGATTCTTTTATCCTGCCGTAAAACATAAGGTGATCTTTTATTTCTTTTGGAAAACATGAGATGGCCTTTTGTCCTTTATTGCTTGAAAAGGTTCAATTGGATCTTATGTTTCTTTTATCGTGTAAGACTTCTATTTATTCTTTGGTTCTTTTGAAGCGTCTAAAACAGGGTTCTGTTCACGATTTAGCGCTGCTCAGCCATTCGGTGGCCAGTTGGCAGCAAGGGAGCATTCGATCCGGCGGGCTCATCTGATTCGGCGCGACAGATCCATTCGGCGGGGCATGCAGAATCCATTCGATTCGGCGCGACAGACCTATTCGGCGGAATATGCAGAATCCATTCGATTCGGCGCGGCAGACCCATTCGGCGGGATATGCAGAATCTATTCGATTCGGTGCGGTAGACCCATTCGGCGCGGTTCAAGGCAGAAACTGAATCGGCGGGGGACAACTGAGTTGGCGGACAACACCGAATCGGCGCACAGGCGGAATACTGTTGAATCAATTGAAGGTTGACGATTTCTTTTAGGAATCTCGAGCTGATTCAAACCTCGTGGGGAAAATTCGGCAGCATTTCCCCTTATCGTGTTCGATAAGGGGAAAGCGCGGTACACATCCACCGTACATGGAGATGGCACCAAAGGAAGGAGTGTATGCCGAAGAACGACATAGCTCCAATGGCACATGACGCCGGTCCCCAAGGCACGCCAACGGGGATCCGGACGATATCATGACCAAGCAAACCCACGGGGCGGATGAACAACGTATGAACCCACCCGTCCAGACATGGACATTGCATTGTCCAATCCGGGGGTACGGATGAGTCTCATATCGATCTATTTGGCTATTGATCGGTTGATGTCACATTGGGCAATGGTTTTGCTCATGTGACTTCACCAAACAGGGCCACTGAACGCCGAATCGGCGCACCCTCCCCCAGCCCTGCAAGACTGCCAGGACTAGTTCTGGGCCGAATCGGCGCAGGTGGCCACCTGCACAAACAGTGATAGGTGCCTCTCTCTGGCAGCAGCCATGCTCATGGCAGGGATTACCCTTGGGCTTGAGATGGTTTTTGGGGTTTGATACGGGGAGCTAAACAAGAAGGCATGAATGGTAACAATTCAACCTCTTGGCTAGTGATGGGATATACCCGAATCCAAAGGAAGCTCTTAAAGGGATTGCTTGACAGTGAAGAGGTGCACATCAAAGGGCTGGAAAACAGTGAAATAAATCATCCATTGAGAGGGGCGAACAATGGTCTATTGGGCTCTTAGTGGGTCTCTTGGGGATGGTCACTAAGCAAGAAGGCATGAGCATTACTTGCTCAACCCCTTGACTAGCACAATGGGCCTACATTGACCCAAGGGGGACTCTTAATGGGCTGTTTTGACAGGGGTAAAACATTCTTTTGCAGGGTTAAAACAGTGGGAAACATGGCCGATTGGAAGGAGTAATGAGGTGGGATGCACATGCATTACATAGGAGGTAGGACTTTGCACCCCCAAGACCTCATTTATTGAGGTATGGAGGGGCTAAAGACCGCTTTTATGGCTTGTTGGGATGGGGAAGCACACCATACAATGGGTGACCTCTTCCATTCCGGTGCCCTTTACCCATGCAAAGGAGAAGAAAACTTAAAGGAACTTGCATGAGAAGAGAATATACTATGCATTGAATACAAGGGAATGATCCATCACATCAAAAGAGGTGGGGATAAACATGTAAGAGGGTGTTCTCTTGCTAAAGAAGTGACATGGTACAAAGGCTTGAAAGAAAGCAAAAGGGGAGGAACCCAACGTGCCACTTCTTCCCCTCTCTCTTCCCTTGATGGGACAAGACAAAAGCAAAGAAGAAGAAAGAAAAAAAAAACAATGGAGAAGAAGAGGGGCGCTCTGTCTCTCTCCCTCTCTCTTTCCTCTCTTCCTCTTCTCACCTTTTTCCTTCTATTTGCTTCTTTTTCCTCTTGCAAGCTCTCACGGGAGATGCTCCTTTGCTGCCTTGGAGGAGAGGAACGCAGGAGCTCCTTCCCTCTTTACTGCTGCTGGTTGGAGAAGACAACTCCCAGCCTAGCCTCCTTCCTTTTTCACGTAACCCACCTCTTCTGGCCCTTTCTTTCCCAAAGCCTTCTAGAAAAGACCCTTCCAAAACCTGCTCCAACCACCCCCCTGGCCCAGCAGCGTAGCAGGCAACTTTTTACCAATTTTGGAACTCCCTTTTGGGAGGTGTTCCAATAGCCTATTCTCACCACCCCTTTATGGGATGGGATAAGGCTATTTCCTCATAGGCCTTTAGGGCCTCTTTAGTGGGCCTTTGTCCCTTTTTTTTGCTCAGCCCACAAACGGCTTGGATGAGGAGGAGCCGGCGGAGAGGGTGATTGGGCTGGCGGTATGGGGGCCCATTAACAAATTTGGGGTGCCCACAAATGCCCCCCACCTGTGGTTGGTGCGAGAGGAGACGTGAAGCGGCATCCGCGGGTGCGTTTTGGTCTTTTGACTGTTAACACTAACGTCGGCAGGTCGTTGATTTGTTGCCGTGTTAATGGGTCAATGATCTATTTGCGATCTCTTGCTTTCATTCGGTGATACGATCCACGGATGACGGATTCGCGTCGACTTCATGGGCAATTTGGGGCGGTCCCCCTATCTCAATTCTCTTTTATTCGGAGTGGTTCCCCATTTCTATTCCCCTTGAACTATTGCGGCTTAACCAAGTTCCTGCGATTCGGCACGGGGTCGATACGGCGCAGGTAGCGCGCAATGATTCGGTGCGGCCTTTGAGTGGCGGGAAGCATCGAATCAGTGTGGCTCGCATTTAGTCGGCATTCCCGAGCAGCCCCCCTTCTTTTCAATTTCTCCTCAAAAGGCGTACGGCCGCCCCTCTCTCTTCTTCTTCTCTCTTTCTCTCTCGCCTCCATCTCCCCTTCTCTTCCTCGGCAGCGGGACAGGAGCACGGCAGCGACCGCGGGCGATCGTGACGGCAACGTGCGACTGCAACGGCAGCGAGAGCAGCGAGGAGGCGCGGGGCTGCAGTGCTGACAGGAGTAGCGGCCACGGTGGCGTGAGGGCAACGCGCCGGTGGCCAAGCACCGGCGACGAGGGGCGCTGCGGCGGAGTCCTCCAGCGTTGCAGGTCTTTGGTGACCTGGTACGGCTGCAGCGGCGGCTTGAGGGCGACGCGTCGACTCCGAGAAGCACAGCGGCTGGGGGCCTTCAACTCGGGTGTGCGGCGGCCCTGAGGTACCGGACGCGTGCGCGACGGCGATTGTCCCCTCTCGATTCGCGGCGGCGAGGGTAGGGTTCCGGCGGCAACATCGGCCCGTTTGCAGGGCGTCTTCCCCTTTTGCTTTTGTGTGGGCTTCTGTTAGGTTGCCAGTGATGGCTTGTGGCGTGGGCCGAGAGACTGGCCATTTGTGGGGGTTTTCCCCCTTTCTTTTTTCTTCTTTTTTGTTGTGGCGCTGGTGATGTGTTCGGGCACAGGGTAGTGCTCCGACTGCGAGCCAGGAGGAGGGATGCCTTCCCGGCCGGGGACCGGGAAAAGAGAGGTGTTGGCGGGGCTTGCATGCCCATCTCCCTTCCCCCTTTCTCTATTGTCTTTTCTGCATGGGCGAACAGGGCCAAGAGGGCTAACAGGGGACCGGGTAGGCCATGGGAATGTGCCTTTGGGCCATGGGGCCTGTTTGTACTAAAAGCGCCTGTATGTGTATGGGGTCCGTTGGGATCTTCCCCCCAACCAAAAGCAGTGGGGAAGGTTCAGTAGGTCCTAGGGCTGCCAGCCGCTAGGGGACTATGGGGGAATATCCCCAGTCCGAGGTTTCGCCGCTTTTATCCTTTTGTGTTTGTGGGGCCCATTTCGAATCGACGGGGCTTCCATCGGTGCGGTTCTTGTCCGCGTGTAACCGCTCCAAATGGCGGGTCCGATTAGGGATAGCTCCCAACCTGCAAATCACCGTAGGGTAGTGGCGATTTTAGGTAGCTTTAGTAAGGCCCAGAGCCTTTAGGGAACGGGGAGGACGCCTTAGGTCCAAGGTCTTTTGTTTCCTTCTTTTGTTGGTGGGGGCCCATCTCGAATCAGTGGGGCTCCCATTGGTCCGGTTCTTTTCTCCACGCCAACTCTTCAAGTGGCGGGTCTTTTTGACCGTAGCCAAGCACTGGGCCTGCTCAACCCTCGTCGGCTGGTCCTCGGGGTAACAGCAGTTTCCGGAGAGCCATTTGACATGCTCGCATGTCTCTGTTTTGGGGCCGTCTCGCCTTAGTGCGTGGACGAGTACCCGCTGAAACCCCCCACTTGTACGTACGACAAGGGGAGATGCTGCCGAAATTTCGTTTGATCTGTGCATCTATTCATTATGCTGATGCGGCTTTTGACTTTTTGTAGGAACCATGGCCACCCGATCTTCCACTAGCGGTGCGGGCTCTCCGAAAGACGTGTCGCTTGTTTCATGGGCAGACTTCCCGAGATTGACCCTGGGCTATGACAGAGTTGCCATGCTGGCCGAGTCTTCAGACGATGAGGCCGACACGATGGATGAGTCAAGACTTGATATCAGCTCGACGCCACCTTCTTTTGTTCGGGATGGGGATTACAGAGTTGATCACCCCAAGGATAAGCATCTACTGCAGTTCCTCCATTCTTATGCCCCGGGTGGCAAGAAGGACTCTTTCTTGATTCAAGAGGTGGAAGCAGCCATCCTGATGGAGAGGGACAGCCTGGCCAATTGTGTCCCTCGCTCCGAGCCTATTTACCGAATTGGCAAACCTCGACAGCAGGCTTCTGTTCTGGGCTTGGGAGATTTGAACCCTGCAGATAACAGGCTCACATGTGCTCCCACCTTCATCCCAGCAAGGTGGGACAACTCGGCAGGCTGTGTGAATAGGGAACGACCGTGTTTTGGGCTGTTCCTTTTTCCATTGAAGTGGGGTTACAGAGATGAACCCTTCTTGTTGGATTGTTTAGTCATCCGCTTCAAGCACCAACTGGCAGCGGGTTGGTTTGGAGATTTGCGGGCGTCGGACGCCCATCATTTATGTACCTTTGTTGTAGAGGCTGCTGAGTTTGTGCTCCATCACTGCGCACCGCTTTTGATGACTGCGGGCGTCTACCACAGTGTCTTTGCAGCCCGCTACCGATATCCTCTATCCAAGGGCCTTTGCTGTGGGCTGGCAGAGGTCTTCGTCCCGAAGTTCAACACGTTCTATACGGCCGAAGGGGAGACATCGTTGGATTTGTGGAGTCTACATCAGCTGACCAGTCTGCCTATCGACGGAGAACCCTACGAAGAGGTGTGTCTCCCAGACATTATGAAGGACAGAACCGGCGGAGAGCAGCAGTATTCTATGGGGTACTCGTACAGGTACCTCATGAAAATCTACCGTCAACTCAGCCTCACCCGTAACACCGGCCGGGCCAAGGATAAGAGGGAGCGAAGCAAGGTTAGCATGCACATATGGCTGACCTACTTCTTTGCCACCGAGCAGCGTTATGAAGATTTTGCTTGTGCCGGTGGGATTGCTGCCAAGAAGAACCCAAGCCGTCAGAAGGTGACTCTTCCAGCTTCTCTCTTGAAGGGCCGTCTCTCAGGGCCGAACCCCACTGGCGCCGACCCGCACACTCACTGTGCGGCCTATTTGGCTTATTGGATCTGTTCCTTTGCTCTGCTCGTGGGCGACGACTCCATTCTTCGCCCCGAAGTCATATATCCAGCTTGCCAGATGGCTTGGGGCATGAAGCTGTCTTTATGTCCCGCAGCGCTCTATTTGATATACCGATCACTCGGCGAAATACACCGCCGCTCTGTTCCGCGACAACATCGCGTGATTGGACCCTGGCATTTTCTCAGCGCCTGGGCCTGTGGTCTGTTCCCAGAATTTGCTCCCATAGCTCTTCAGTCTCCCCGGCTATTTCCAAGGATGCTGGAGTTTGCTAGTGCAGAACCAAATTGCACTTTCAAGCAGCTATTTGAGATCAGGGGAAAATTGACAAGCATCCAAACTGACTCCCCCGGCACTATTCATTTCTGGCATCTGGCCAGCCACAGTAGCCCATTAGACAACCGCCACCGGGAATGCTCCGACAGCGTGATTGAGGAGTATGTGCACTCGGTTAGCAATCAGAAGCTGGCCAGATCTGTATTGGAGCCAGAGCTCAGGGATTGGGCCCTATCGATCCGGCCCAGCGTGTTGACGTTCCGGAGGGGGAACGTTGTCTATTTAGAACCTTACTACCCATTTTGGTTCAGCCGAAATTTTGGGTACGATCAACACATCCCATTATCATCGGCCGATTTTGACCTATTTGGTCGGGCCATAGGAGGATCACACCTCATGGAGCAGGCACGCAAGTGGTGGGATTTCTTCCACCGCTTTGATACGTCAACTTTTCGGGTACCTATGCCGGGTCGCACTCCCCGAGTGACGCTCGAATACATCAAGTGGTGGAATGCCCGAACCAGTTTTTATAGGGCGTGCAAGACTGACTGCTGGGATGTTGCAGAGCGAAAGATCTTGCAGTTGCAGCCCTAACCTGCTCTCGACATCGACAGGGAGCATTTACTGTGCTTGAAATCTGGTAACCAGAAGGCTGCCGACTAGTACCTGGAGGCAAGACAATCTGCCAAGAAGAAGAATCCCCCTCCTTCATTGATTATGCCGGAGGTTGCAGAGGACGCTTTTCTAGCGACCCTTCAGCACTTATGCAATGTTAGTTATGACCGGTTGGCCGTCATGCAGCCATGGCCTGTCGAAGAGGCTGCTCCGGCTGTTGTATCTCAGTGTGGGGAGGCAGACACGACCTTCCCGTACCGGGCATTATCAGTGCGGCTGGAACAGACTCGCTCTCATTATGAGTACACGTCTTGGCTGTTCGTGCTGCTGCATGCCCACAATCTGGCTATAGAGATGAATTATGAAGTGATCCTGGAACAGGAGCTTCATGTGGCCTTTCATTATGCGGACAGCTGGGGTATGGACTACCTCAGTCTTTACTATTTCTTGCCTTCAATTGGGCAGAGTGACCTGGCCATCTTCGCCGAAGACTGTTGCAGGATCAACGACGTGTGCTGGCTGGTTCAAGAGGCAGCTTCCCGTGCCAAACAGAGTGCACACACCTATTGGCCCTTGAGTCGATTTTACACGGGCGTAGCAGGTATATTTCTCTTCCTTGGAAACCTATTGTATGCTGCCCTCTTCTCCTTTATGCCTCTTTACACTCTTTCCCCTTCTCCATTTTAGACCCTTCCGCGAAGGAACGGAGACGGCGATATCATGAACTCATTATGAAAGTAAAGAGACCGGCCTATTTTGCCGATGAGAAGATCTTTTTCAAGCCTCAGATAGGGAAGCTGCCGGTGAGAAAATCCAGTATGGCGACCAACATGGCCAGGGCCAGGAAGGCCCCAAAGAGAAAGAGGGAGATGTCTCACTCGATGCCAAGTTATGCTGAGGACCCGTCGATTCCCTCGTTTGAAGAGTTTTCCAGCCAACGGGAGCGCACTGCTCCTTCAGGTAGTCGCTGGCTGCTTTCATTTCTATTTCTGCTATTATCTATTCACTTTACTCACTGTACTTGGTGGGCTGCAGATGATCCTCCGCCAGCCACAGACATTACAGGGCAAGACCTCCCAATGCCATCTGCCACATCGTCCGATGTACCCTCCCCTCCGCCAGCAGGTTAGGGTTGCGACGGAACCTTAATCATATGACAGTCGCAGCGGCGCTTTTTGTTCCCCTTTTTTTTTAACATTTGTCTGTTATTCTTTTGCTAGATGCAGCTGTTGATGCTCCTGTTGCCCGGGCCGCTAGTAAGCGCCCGGTTACGAAGGCTGTAGCTCGGATAGTGAAGAGACCCTCCGGTCCTCTCAGGGTGAGCCAGCGTGTCGCTGGCAGGGTGGCTCTCATGACAATCTGACAAGGCAACCGAACTATTTCGGCAGAAGAGTCCCAGAGCCCTGTCGCCATTTCTTCGGGTGACTCTTCAAATGAAGACATTGTTTATGCCTCTCCTTCTCCTAGCGCAAGTCTTTCCAACGAGGGAAATTTTCCCAAAGGATGGGGAAAGGAGAGGATTTCAGCCCTTGACGGCATTGGAGAGGACTCGGCCAGCAATGTAGAAAAGTCCCCTGTAGTCGGTTCTAGCGCGAACACCGCCGCCTCCCCAGAACTTGTCTTTGTGAGCCCCATCACCCAGACTTTGCGATGCGAACTCTTTATAGATGAGAGACTTACTGTATCTTTTCTAATATTTTACAGGACTTCGAGGGTGACCAGGAGGTTGACATCCCTGAGTTTCCGATGACAGCTGGCGTAGATCATATGGCCGTCGTGGAAATAGTATCGGACCACCCATCAACTTCTAATGTGCCAAGCGCAATTGAGGGACCTATCCCTGAGGACAGAGAGACTCTCTCCTTGGTTCTTTTTGGTGACTCCTCCAGCCTCCCTATTCAGGCGCCAACCACCCCTCTTGCGGATGCTGCTATTGATACAGAGGTGGTCGTTCCCGAAGCAGCAACAACTTCCAGCACCCCTAATAGGACTCTTGGTGTCTCTCTGGCCAGCGCCAGCTTTTCCTTGGCTGAGCTCCCCTCCTGCTCTAAAGAGGTGGATAGGAGTCTGTGGGCAGATGTGGATGCCCAAGTGGATTTCCAGGCACCGACTGTCGCGTCTCCTAGGGACATTTCTTCACCTGATGTCATGGCTTAGCAGCAATTACGTGCGCTGCATTTACTGGTGCAACAGAACCTGGACGTACATTATGACAAGGTGAAATCCATTGCAGATCAGATGACAGGGGTTCTGGTCCTTATGGGATGCTCGCTGACTGATTGGGCAAACAGGGTCACTCTGCTGCTCAAACTTTTGAAGCGGCGCGATTATCTTCAGCACGAATTGCCCGATCAGTTGACCGCCCTGGAGATGCAGCAGTCAAATTGTGAGGCGGTGTTGAATCCCCTGCACGACGATCTAGAACATCGCCGGTCTCTTGTCAGGGGCTATGACGAAGAGTCCGCGATCTTGGATTCCAGTATATCTGACCTGCAAGCCGAGTTGGATGCTGCAAAAGCCAGGCGGAGCGTCCTAGCCAACTTCCGAGCTGAGCAGGTACAGGCTATTTCCCTTGATGAAGGCCGGGTTGCCTTGGCGAAACAGACACTACTGGAGGTCCAGTCCCAGAAGGAGAGTTTGAGGGAGAGGGTGTCTTCTCCCCATGTGGGCATCCTATCATTGGAAGAGCTATTCCGGGACCTGCCATGAGGCGCATGGTCCATTTTGTTCCCTTATTTTGCTGTTTTTTTTTTTGTTTCTGAGGCCTCGCCTCAATGATTATGTAGCTTCACTTTGCAATTAATGAAAGATGTTTAATTCGGACTCGAATGCTCCTTTTAGGTGCCCCAACATTGTGCATATATTTCATGTTTACTATTTTTTTATTTATTTATTATACTATTGTTGTTGCCTTTTTGTTCACCTTATCGGATTGAGCGCCCTTTCGGGTTTTCGCCCAACCCGACCCCCTCTTGCTTTTGCCTACACGCCCCTTTCGGGTTTTCGTGTAGCGGGGTACCTGATTTTGCCCATGGCGCCCTTTGCGGGTTTTCACCATGGCTAGGTTTTAGTCCTTTTTACCCTCATTCGGTGGGCGGCCCGAGTGAGTCCGACGAGGCATCTCTATTTTTAGCCTCTTTTTTTTTGTCCATCAATCGAATCTTGAGGTGACGGGATCCTTTGCCATCTATCGGCCATTAATGTGACAGGGACTTTTGCTGTTAGAAATAACGGCCTTCTACTTTACCGCCAGGGTGGCGGCCTTCTGTTCTACCGTCGAGGTGACGGCCTTCTATTCCACCGTCGGGGTGACGGCCTTCTATTGTCCTTTTCACCATTAGTATGACAGGGACTTTTGCTATCACAAAATATGGCCTTCTATTCTACCGCCAGGGTGGCGGCCTTTCGTTCTACCATCGAGGTGACGGCCTTCTATTCCACCGTCGGGGTGACGGCCTTCTATTGTCCTTTTCACCGTTAGTATGACAGGGACTTTTGCTGTCACAAATAACGGCCTTCTATTCTACCGCCAGGGTGGCGGCCTTCTATTCTACCGTCGAGGTGACGGCCTTCTATTGTCCTTTTCACCGTTAGTATGACAGGGACTTTTGCTGTCACAAATAACGGCCTTCTATTCTACCGCCAGGGTGGCGGCCTTCTGTTCTACCGTCGAGGTGACGGCCTTCCATTCCACCGTCGGGGTAACGGCCTACTATTGTCCTTTTCACCGTTAGTATGACAGGGACTTTTGCTATCACAAATAATGGCATTTTATTCTACCGCCAGGGTGGCGGCCTTCTATTCTACCGTCGAGGTGACGGCCTTCTATTGTCCTTTTCACCGTTAGTATGACAGGGACTTTTGCTGTCACAAATAACGGCCTTCTATTCTACCGCCAGGGTGGCGGCCTTCTGTTCTACCGTCGAGGTGACGGTCTTCTATTCCACCGTCGGGGTAACGGCCTACTATTGTCCTTTTCACCGTTAGTATGACAGGGACTTTTGCTATCACAAATAATGGCCTTTTATTCTACCGCCAGGGTGGCGGCCTTCTATTCTACCGTCGAGGTGACGGCCTTCTATTGTCCTTTTCACCGTTAGTATGACAGGGACTTTTGCTGTCACAAATAACGGCCTTCTATTCTACCGCCAGGGTGGCGGCCTTCTATTCTACCATCGAGGTGACGGCCTTCTATTGTCCTTTTCACCGTTAGTATGACAGGAACTTTTGCTGTCACAAATAACGGCCTTCTATTCTACCGCCAGGGTGGCGGCCTTCTATTCTACCGTTGAGGTGACGGCCTTCTATTGGCTATTTACCGTCAGGGCGACGGCCTTCCGTTGACTGTTTTCACGTCCATTTGGATCTGACACTTATCTTCATTCATTTCTTGCTTTGCTTTTTTTATTTTCTCATTATCGGATTGGGTGCCCTTTCGGGTTTTCATCCAATTCGACCCCCTCTTGCTTTTGCCTACGCGCCCTTTCAGGTTTTCGCATAGCGGGGTACCCGATTTTGCCCCCGGCACCCTTTATGGGTTCTCACCAAGGCTGAGTTTTGGTCCTTTTTACCCTTGCCCAAAGGACAAGTCCGACGAGGCATCTCTGTTTTTAGCCTCACCTTTTCTCTCTTTTTTTTTTTTTTAGGGTGTGAGGATGATGGCGCAATTTACCGATGCCCTGGCCAACGTCGGCTGCTTGAGCTTGTTGACGTTTCTCCACTTCGCAACCCAATTGCCGGTGTAGCTTTGTGTTGCGTTGGCGTGACCGCCGATGGGACTTCATCGTTTGAATGATGTCGATCTGTTAGACTTGTTGCCATCGTCAGCCTCCGTCGTGCCTTTGGCCTGCCAATGGTGATGTCGGCCATCCGGGCTTGTTGACACCAGCTCTGCGGGTTCCCTGCCCACAAAAGATGGTAGGGATTAGATCAATTAAACGACAACTATTTATGCATGCTAAAGCACGTAGTTCTCTTTTACATCTCTTAATTTTATTTATCTTGTTTTTTTTTTGTGTTTAGGAAACATGAATTCCTTATCTCTTTTTTATTTTAGGGGATTTTTTTCCATGCGAGGAGAGGTACGAAGAAAACTTGAACGACCTCCACATGCAATTCATAGAGAGGTGACATGCTAATTGAAACGGAGGACTCCTTTCATCGCCCTTCCTTCGGGGATCAGCAGAAACCACGGAAATCTCATAAATTTTGGTGGGACGTTCGTCGCCTCAGAGTCATGGTCCGGCTGGCGGTATGGCGGCCTTTTCTCTATTTTTTTTGCCATGCATTGCATGCCATTTTTTTCTTTGCATTTTTTTTTGCTCTTCGTCATCGGCGACTAACGTCCCAAGGTTTAAGAGCTTAGTGTTTTATCATTTTTTTGTTGTTTTGTTCTTTTGTTGCTTATTTTGTTTTTTTTTTTTTGTTTAGATGATGGGAGAGTTGAGGGTAGAAACTCCCTGCTATTGCGAATGCAACAATTCTTTTATGGCCGAGCTCTTCATTCATCGAACAAGTCGGTCAGGTCTACTTCTTGTTCAGTCTCTTGCTGCTCATGACGCTGGCCCCTAACATCTGGACGACATGCATGATACAGCTTCAGGTGTCTTCCATTGAGGGGTGGGAATTATATTTCACCCCGATGGTCAACCAGGACGTAGGCGCCGCCTTCATAGACTCTTTGCACCACGTATGGCCCAGTCCAATTCACGTTCAGCTTTCCTTTTGGATTGCCGGCCATGACCTCTCTTTTCTTAACCATTACCAGGTCCCCTTTCTTGAACTCGCGACCTTTGACTAGCTTGTCGAAGGCACGTGCAATGCGGGCCTGGCAGACTTGGATATTCTGTTGAGCTCACAGTCTTTTCCCTTCCAAATCAGAAAGTTGTTCGAGCCTTCTTTCAATATTGGTTTGGTTCTCAGGGGATAGCCCATGTTGAATGGCTACCCTGAGAGATGGCACCTCCAATTCTATCGGGACCACGGCTTCTGAACCATATACCAATGAGAAAGGTGAGCAGCCTGTTGGTGTTTTATAGATGGTCCGGTAGGCCCATAAGGCTTCATACATCCGGTCCTCCCAATCTCTTTTATTGGCACTGACCGTCTTGGCCAACAGGGTGCACAACGTCTTGTTGAAAGCCTCAGCCAGACCGTTGGCTTGTGGGTTGTCTATTCTGTATTTGGCGGCCATTTTAGACACCTTCTGATTTTTGAAGTGCGTTCCATTGTCTGATATGATTTGGTCTGGACTCCCGAACCTGAAGATGATGTTCCGCTGGATGAAGAGCGCCACCAACTCCCCTGTTACTTCTCTTAATGCCACAGCCTCGGCCCACCTTGAGAAATAGTCGGTGATAGCCAGGATGTATTTACACCCTGATGAAGAAGGTGGCAGTGGGCCTACGACGTCTGTTCCCCATTGCGCAAATGGCCAGCTTGGAATGGTCGGGTGCAAATGTATGGGAGGCCTCCTTGGGATGACCGCATGCTCTTGGCACCTTTGACATGTTTTGGCGAAATTGCCACAATCTTCAAACATGGTTGGCCAATAATAGCCGAGCTTTTTGATTTCTATTTTCATTTTCGGCCCGACCTGGTGGGCGCCAGCAGTTCCGGCGTGCACCTCTTTCATGACCTTCCCGGCCTCTTCAGATGACAGGCACCTTAACAGAATTCTCTTTTTGGAGTCTGCCATGATTCTGAACAGAACCCCGCCTCTTAACTCATATGAGTCTTTTATTCTGACCAGTTTGATCCTTTCTTCTCTTTGCTTTGGCAACTGCTGGTGCTCGAACCACTGTAGCAAGGGTTCTCTCCAGTCTTCTTGCCTGATCTTTTCAGTCGCAGACACTTCTTCTTGGCCGCTCTCTTCATTTTTGGATTCCTCTTCTATCATGCTAGGAACTTTGTCGTCGATTCATGACAACGACTTCCAGCTTCTCATTTGGTGGCACTGCCAAAGAGCTGGCCAACTTTGCTAGAGCGTCTTCTTGCGCATTTCTGCTTCTGCCAATATGCTCTATTTCTATTCGGTAGAATTTTGACATCAATCTCTTGGCTTTTCGGTAATAGGGCAATAGCTCTGGCTTCTTGATGCCAAACTCCTCTTGCACTTGTTTGACGATTAGCATTGAGTCGCCAAAGGCTTGTAGCACCCTTATGTTCATGAAAAGGGCTACTTCCAAACCAATAATTAAGGCCTCATATTCAGCCTCATTATTGGTGCATGGCTTGTTAATCGAGCAGGAGGTGTGCGTGACCTCTCCTTCGGGCGATTTCAGGATGATGCCTGCCCCTGCCCGAACTCTTGCGCTGCCGTAAGCAGCCGGTTCTATTCTGGATGCCCTGTCAAAGTAGAGTTGCCAGGTAGCTGTTTGCAACTGATTTACTTCGAGGGTCTCATCTTCTGGTAACTCCGTGATGAGCGGAGAATTTTCTGGTACTGGGTGAGCCGCGAAGAAATCAGCTACTGCCTACCCTTTGATTGCCTTCTGAGGGATGTATTTGATGTCAAATTCCATCAGTATGACGGCCCATTTGCCGATTCTTCCCCTCAATGTCGGTTGGGAGAGGATATACTTGATGGGGTCGGCCCTGGAGATTAGCCTAACCTCATGTGATAGCATGTAATGCCTCATCTTTTTGGCTGTGAACACCAAGGCTAGGCATACTCTCTCAATCGGAGAATACCTCTCTTCTACCCCCACTAACCTTCGGCTGAGGTAGTAGAGGGCTTGTTCTTTTCCCTCCTGATTTTCCTGTGCTCATACCGTCTCAGCCTTTCAAAGACAACTCTGAGATCGGCTAGGTGGTCTTCTCTTCTTCTTGTTTTGACAACCAGATCATCAATATAGCACTCCACCTTCTTGTAGAGCAGCTCATCAAAGATCTTCGTCATTGCTCTTTGGTAGGTTGCCCCAGCATTTCTGAGACCAAAGGGCATTCTCTTGTAGTGGAAGATCCCTTTAGGGGATCTGAAGGCAGTGTGCACCCTGTCTTGTTCGGCTATCCAAATTTGGTTGTAGCCGGATGATCCATCCATGAACGACAAGGCCTCATATCCAGTGGTAGCATCTATCATCACTTCGGTGATTGGCACTGGAAAATCATCTTTTGGACAAGCCTTGTTCAGATCTCGGAAGTCCACACAGATCTAATCTGTCCATTCTTTATTTTCACAGGGACGATGTTTGCCAACCAGGTTGTATATTGATTTTCTTCGACAAAGTCCACATCTATTAATTTGTCTACTTCTACACATACTTTGTTTATTAATTTCGGCCTCATTCTCTTGGGGGACTGCTTGACCGGTTCAATTTTCGGGTCGATTGCCAGGATGTGTTGTGCCACATCAGGGCTGAGTCCCGGCATCTCTTTATAGGTCCAGGCAAAACAGTCCCGGAACTCTTTTAGCAGTAGAATATACCGCTGCTTTTCTTCTTCGGAGATGAGGGCACTTAAGAAGGTTGGTCTGTAATCTTCTTCCGTGCCGAGGTTCACTTCTACTAGTTCATCGACTGTGGCTTGGCCACCGTCTTCAAACTCTTCTGGTGCTGGCTGGAGATCCACAAAACCTTCCTCATCAGCTTCTGCCTCTAGCACGTCTATGTACTCTCTTTGCTAGCCTGCAGCTGGCACATCTTTTTCAGTCACTTCCGTCCGTTGGGCCTCTTGGATCGGATTTGTTGAGATGACCATTGTCACCTCTTGCTCTCTCGTCTTTTCTGAGCATGTAGAGGCTAGCTGGGCAGCCTTGTCATTTCTGCTTTCTTCATCTGTTGGGAGCTCATGGGTGGCAGGACGCTCCACGGAGATACATGTGGGAGGTACTGTTGCCCCCTTGGGAGATTCATTACTTGTATCTGTAGCCGTGTCTCTTTCTTCAGGATAGTCATCATAGACTACTTCTGATGGGCTCTTTTCTGCTTGGTTGGCTATGCTGATCATGCCAACGGTGTAGTTTTCCCCCAATGATAGACCGAGTCCTGGATGCTGTGTGATTTTCAACAAGTCCCTGTCCATATTCGGCGGGTACCACAGTTTTCGGAACATCTCCCTCTGACTAAGACGTTGATGAAGAGGGATTTGTTGACTTTCGGCCAGTCTGGCGACTGTGCTGGACATGTCTGGGAACCCTATGATTGGCACCAAGGGATCTCCAGTCTCTTCAGGGATTTTGCAATCATCGTCCCTTCTCATTGGTTGCTCTTCAGCCGCGTAGAAGACTGTGAAGCGGCCGCCTGGGTGAGATATCACCATGGTTTTCAATGCTCTCACAGTCTGGCAATCTATTTCAGCGGCCGGCTTTGTAAGGCCTTCTGGGACCAGAATGAGTTCTGGTTTCTCTTCTTCTATTTGCCCAGTTGAATCATACTTGCTAACTTGGGCATCACATGACTGTACCTCTGCCTTTTCCGTTGGTGTGGGCTCCGCAACAGCGATCCCCGGCGGTGGTGGCGGAAACCACTCGTCATCAGCAGTGATTTCTTTTGCTTTGCCGTTTTGAGGGGCCTGACTTTCTGAGTGTTCCGGTGGAAACCACTCATTGGTGATAATGCTTTCTTTCTCTTTGCCCTTCTCAGGGATTTGGCTTTTCGAGTGTTCCTGATACAGGTCAGCATCAAGGAGGTGACACTCATACACTTCAAACGGGTGCGCATCAGCGAAAACTCTTTGCTCTTCTCTTCCTTTTATGTATTTGATGCACTGATGCAAGGTTGATGGAATGACTCCATTTTGATGGAGCCAAGGCTGCCCCAGCAGAGCCTTGTAAGATGTGCTTGTGTTGATCACATGAAATTGGACCTTCGTTCTGAAGTCCCCCAGAATCAAGTCGAGCTCCACGACCCCCAGTGGTACCTCAAACTTCTGGTTAAAACCAGCTATTCTGACATCGTGCACGGAGGTGAGGTGCACATTGAAGTGATACTTCTGATAGATCTTATACGGCAAAATGTTGACCGTTGCTCCGGGGTCTACCAGAATTCTGTTCAGGGGCAGCCCATTCAATTGCCCCCTCATGTATAATGGTCTGTTATGAGTGGCCATGGGGAGGAGCATGTCCTCCGGGGTGAATGTGATGGACTCCGTACTGGCGACGGCGGCCTCTACTTGCACTTCTGCTAGGTAGGTCTCATATTGTGCTGGAGTTTGTAGGGCTGTGATCAACGCCTTCCTAGTCTCTTCACTTAATGATAGAATTTCCCATACACTGAACCGTGTAGGGATCTTCCTCAGCAGCTTGATGATTCTGTTTTCTGCCCCGACATCGTCTAGCTTCAATTCCTCTGTGTTATTCGAGCTGTTCTTGGCTGGGGCTTGCTGACCGGACTATTTTTCTCATTGCCGACTTTCTTTAGTGCCATTAGAGTAGTAGACAGCATTTTGGTCTGTTCTTCTGCTGCCAGGAACTCAGCAAAAGACGGGATTGTGCCCCCAATCTCTTCATTAGTATAGAGCCCCGGAGGAGGTGGAAAATGTGCCCCCCGTACTTCAGGTTCCGGGATCTTGTAAGAGGTTTCCCCCCGGAAGATGATATTTTGATTGGCTAGGGGAGGGCGCCCCCATTTCTTTCCGGACCTTGTTATGAACTCTTGACCTGAAGCCCCGACTTGATTAACGTCATTCGGGGGAGGGTAGAATTCATCTTCTTCATGGTGCTCCACCAGACCCAGCAGAGAGGAGGTGGTGTTGCATGAGAGAATTGCAGCTACCTTCTTCTTCTTGGATCTTCTTTTCTTCTTCTTTTATTTTGGTTTCGCGATTTCTTGCCCCCAGAACAAATCCTCTTGGGGTTGAGGCCTCTCTTGTTCAGCAGATGTCTCAAGGGTCAGCTTCTCGAGCTCCTCCTATGGCACATACTCCCGTAGTCGGACGGGGTGCCTGTCCGGCTGCTCATATTCATCTAGTTCATCAATTAGCGCCTGCAAGCGCTCAAGCGAAGGGTTGCCCCCTCTGTATAATGGGAGAGGCGTTTGACGCCTTCTATTGTCGGGGTTTCTTTGAATGACAATCCGGGGCTCTATTGGATGCCATACCGGGGTGACAACTGGTGCCGATGGCTGAGGCATCACTCCCCGAATATGTACTTTTGGATCCGGCTTCTTCTCTGGCCTCTTCTTCGTCTTGTTGGGCACTTTCTGCCACTCCTCCTGCTCCCTGATTGGGGTGAGGATAAGACTCTCAGAGGTTTTCTCCGTGCTGGCCTCGGAGATCTCTTTTGGCAACTGTTGATATATGGAGATCATGTTAGCTGCAGCTTGTCGGGCGGGCAATTCATGTGGTTGGGGCGGATCCACTTTATAATCCCCCATCTGCAATTCTCCTTTTTTGATCAAAGACTCCATGATGTCTTTGAACACATAGCAGTCTTCTAGAGGGTGCCCCAGGATCTGGTGATATAGACAATACCGGGGATCATCCTTCTTTGCCACTTGATCAGGCCTTTTCGGTGTTGGCAGGGTAATCTTGTTGTATTTGATACCCCAGTCAATCAGTGTCTTGATCTTTTCTTTAGGGAAAGAGTACAACATCCTCATTTTATCTTGGAAAGGGATGACCTTTCTCTTTTGTTCACTTTTGTTGTTGGAGGTTCCGGCTACCGCCTCGCCTTCGTCTCTTTGCTTTTCAAATGTTTTGAGGTCCACTGCATGGACCTCCTTTCCCGCAGGCTTCTTATCGGCCGGCTTGCTTTTCTGACTTGTAAATGAGTTGGCGGGGTATTTTACCAGGAATGTTTCTATTTCCGCCACCACATTATTTAGCTTATCGAACGATCGGATCTCCATTCCGATCATTCTTTCTAACAGTTCTCTTTTCAGGCTTTGTTTGCAAAGCTGAACCGCATCTTCTTGATGGGGTGGCCGCTTACACCTCATGTTGAGGTTTCTCCACCGTTGGATATAGTCCAATGCGGACTCATCATTCTTTTGCCTGGTTGCGTAGAGCTCGGCAACTGTTACCTCCCTCTCAGTAATATAAAATCTCTCTCTGAACTTCTTCTGCATATCGGTCCAATCAGAGATGGACCCTGTTGGCAGACTGGAATACCATTCGAATGTTAGGCCTGTTAGAGAGGAGCCGAAGAACTTCAAAAGGTGCGACTCATCGGCAGCTAGGTCCCCCATCACATTAATATAGTATGCGATGTGCTCTTTTGGCGACCCTCGCCCATTGAATTTATCAAACTTTGGGGGTTTGGTGATGCCCAGGGGTAGCCTCTTTGCGGCATGGTGCGCAGGGTAGGGTACCCTATACTCATCAAAGGCCACTTGCTCTCCATCACCCCGCTCGGCGAGTCTCATGTCAATCATCTGTTCTAACATCAACTTGTTGATGGTGGTGGGGTCCACTTGTTGAGGGTAAAAGTGGGCCGGCTGATTGTTCGGAGTGTTGATGATAGCCACCGGGGGTACCGGGGGCGGCTCTTGATTTTCAAGTTGCTGCTAAGGAATGTGAGCAGGCAAGGATTGTTGTTGTTGCATAGGATGGTCTTGTCACAGATGAGACTGATGCTGCTGCTGTTGCTGGAAGAACTGCGGCTGCAAGAGTTGGTATTGAGCCTACGGGCGTAGCTGCTGAGCTGTGGCCACAGGTGACTGTTGTGGTTGCTCATTTACCGGCCGCATGACAAAGCGCTGGGCCGAAGCTTCGACTGACCCCACGGTCCCTTGAGGGGTCTCTCCTGAGCCCTCAACCTCTCGGGATGCATATCCCTCGGTCTCTTTGCCCTTAATTTGCCGCTTGAGTTCTGCAATTTTGGATTGATACTACTGCAGCAGCTCCATGATCGCTGGATCTATGGGTGCAGCAAAGGGAATGTCCCGCGAGGTGCCCCCGGGAGTCAGTTCTGGTGGTGGTGGCGGTGGAGGAATGTCATCATTGCCCCCACTACCCTGGGCGGTGACCACATTGGCACTGACCGCCGTCATTTGAGCTGCAAGTGTGTTCTCATTTCCATATGCGGCCGCCAAAGCTGTTGCCGCTGCTCTTCTCCCGATGACGGCACCAGGTCTTTCCGCCAACTCCACTAACTCTTCGTTGCTAGCCAGCAGAGCCCCATATCGGCCCCATACGCCGGCCATGTGACATGTAAAAATGTTAATATTCATGTTCCCATCTTTTTGTCTCTTCAGGAAATGCGGGAAGGGAAGGATAACCTTTCAAAGACCGATACCCGGGGTTTGGCCCTCTCGGTCCGCTCATGATTGTGTTCATATGGAACATTGTTCTCATCAGTGAAGCTCCCAGCTTGCGCCTGAGGAGCCCTTGTATCTCTTTGCCCCCTCTCACGCCGCAGCGGGGCATTTATGAGGTGAGGGGTACGGTCGCGCATGACCCTGGCTGCCCCCTGCCGATCGTAGGTGGTCGAGATCATTGATGCAGGAGAGTTTTCTTGTATCGGTGGGAGATAAGCATGCCTCCGCAACTCCGCTCTTTTGTTATGGAAGTGGGCATAAGCACATGCCCCCCCCCCCTTGACGAATTCTAGCCCCAAAGCCTCTGGGTGACCGCTGGTAGTCAGGGACCCTTTCCTCAGCTGATTTGTTGGCAGGTTCTTTTTGGTGCAGACTCCTCCAGCCTGGGCTTTTGCACTTTCTTAGGTCGCCAGACCTGTTTGAACTTGATGGGTTTTGGGGGCAACTTGCCCTTAAAGGTGTTGTACATCTCTTCTTTGCTTGCCAAAGCTTGGAAAGCATTCTTCACGGGCACTATTGGCATGACCCATTTTGGCACAGCTTCAGTTCTCTTTTCTTGCAGATGGATCCTCAAGTCCCCAATCTGCACACTCTTCCTCGAGGCAAATACACGCGCTCGGCAAGTGACAATGTTTCAGCTTCTGTTATCTGTTCAGAATGTATATTGGTTCTTTTCCTTTGGTCTTCTTGTGAGTGCCATGCTCCAAGTGGTGGACGTGGCAACTCAACTTTTGGTGCTCTTTTTTGGCTTCAGCTTTGTGTTCAATCTCAGCTTCAACCTCTCTTTTGGCTTCAGGATGCAGGACGTTGACGAATGCAACCCCCAAGAAGTTGGGGAACTCCACGACTGGTGGAAAGCTTCCGAAGCGAGTTGGCACGGCGAGATAGCCGTATCTTGCATGATCCTGGACGACCAGGGGTCCGAAACGAACTCCAGCCATCGTGCTATTAGTACCTGTTAGTCAATTCAAAGTGATAGTTAGTATCAATTATGCAAGGCCACATGGCTTTCTATTCTGGCGAAAAGATGAAGGGATGCTTGGTCCCACCGGGCGTGCCACGCTGTGGAAATGGAAAATTTAATATTTTAAAGATCTATTATCATGTTGCTCTTTTTCTCATGGCTGCGATTGCAACTTCAAATCCCGTCGAATGCTACAGGAGCTATGGTGACGAGAGATGACCCAACAATTGCATAGCGCAGGCGTGCCAGTCACCGAGGTGACAACAGATGGTTTGCCTCAGAGAGACGGAGGGCTTTGGGTCTATTGTGCGCGCCGTTTGACTTCGTCAAACGAAAGTGAGGTGTCGGGTCTTGGACCAAAATCCCGCCATTGGCCTAGATGCAACGACGTTAATTACATCCCTCTAAGAGGGAAAAACCCTTGATTAATCGCCAGATTTAGAAAGCCTCATGACCTAAAGCGGAGACATCTGATAGAGGTGCGAAAACAAATTTAAATTTGAGCCAAGGTACTATTAAGCGAAACGAACGCCTATTCGGACTCATTTGATCTTTTACTTAGTCGACTACCGAATCTCTTTGCCTATTTACTCATTTGTTTCTTTTATTACAGAAAAGTGCAATTTGGTCCATTGGATCTATTTGAGAAAGACGAATCAAGAAATGGTCTATTTGATCATTTGCTGAAAGCAATCTTAATTTGAATCTCTTGTTCTTTACAAAACATGAGGTGATCTTTCATTTGCTTGGAAAAGGTCCAATTTGGTCTTTTGTTCTTTTGCAAAACATGATATGATCTTTTGCCATTTAGAAAAAGAAGTTCAATTTGGCCTTTTGTTGAAAATAATTTCGATTTGATTCTTTTATCCTGTCGTAAAACATAAGGTGATCTTTTATTTCTTTTGGAAAACATGAGATGGCCTTTTGTCCTTTATTGCTTGAAAAGGTTCAATTAGATCTTATGTTTCTTTTATCGTGTAAGACTTCTATTTATTCTTTGGTTCTTTTGAAGCGTCTAAAACAGGGTTCTGTTCACGATTTGGCGCTGCTCAGCCATTCGGTGGCCAGTCAGCAGCAAGGGAGCATTCGATTCGGCGGGCTCATCTGATTCGGCGCGACAGATCCATTCGGCGGGGCATGCAGAATCCATTCGATTCGGCGCGGCAGACCCATTCGGCTGAATATGCAGAATCTATTCGATTCGGCGCGGCAGACCCATTCGGCAGGATATGCAGAATCCATTCGATTCGGTGCGGCAGACCTATTCGGCGTGGTTCAAGGCAGAAACTAAATCGGCGGGGGACAACTGAGTTGGTGGACAACACCGAATCGGTGCACAGGCGAAATACTGCTGAATCAATTGAAGGTTGACGATTTCTTTTAGGAATCTCGCACCGATTCAAACCTCGTGGGGAAAAATTCGGCAGCATTTCCCCTTATCGTGTTCGATAAGGGGAAAGTGCGGTACACATCCACCGTACATGGAGATGGCACCAAAGGAAGGAGTGTATGCCGAAGAACGACATAGCTCCAATGGCACATGACGCCGGTCCCCAAGGCACGCCAACGGGGATCTGGATGATATCATGACCATGCAACCCACGGGGCAGATGAACAACGTATGAACCCACCCGTCCAGACATGGACATTGCATTGTCCAATCCGGGGGTACGGATGAGTCTCATATTGATCTATTTGGCTATTGATCGGTTGATGTCACATTGGGCAATGGTTTTGCTCATGTGACTTCACCAAACAGGGCCACTGAACGCTGAATTGGCGCACCCTCCCCTAGCCCTGCAAGACTGCCAGGACTGGTTCTGGACCGAATCGGCACAGGTGGCCACCTGCAGAAACAGTGACAGGCGCCTCTCTCTGGCAGCAGCCATGCTCATGGCAGGGGTTACCCTTGGGCTTGAGATGGTTTTTGGGGTTTGATACGGGGAGCTAAACAAGAAGGCATGAATAGTAACAATTCAACCTCTTGGCTAGCGAATGGGATATACCCGAATCCAAAGGAAGCTCTTAAAGGGACTGCTTGACAGTGATGAGATGCACATCAAAGGGCTGGAAAACAGTGAAATAAATCATCCATTGAGAGGGGCGAACAATGGTCTATTGGGCTCTTAGTGGGTCTCTTGGGGATGGTCACTAAGCAAGAAGGCATGAGCATTACTTGCTCAACCCCTTGACTAGCACAATGGGCATACATTGACCCAAGGGGGACTCTTAATGGGCTGTTTGACAGGGGTAAAACATTCTTTTGCAGGGCTAAAACAGTGGGAAACATGGCCGATTGGAAGAGTAATGAGGTGGGATGCACATGCATTACATAGGAGGTAGGACTTTGCACCCCCAAGACCTCATTTATTGAGGTATGGAGGGGCTAAAGACCCCTTTATGGCTTGTTGGGATGGGAAGCACACCATACAATGGGTGACCTCTTCCATCCCCGTGCCCTTTACCCATGCAAAGGAGAAGAAACTTAAAGGAACTTGCATGAGAAGAGAATATACTATGCATTGAATACAAGGGAATGATCCATCACATCAAAAGAGGTGGGGATAAACATGTAAGAGGGTGTTCTCTTGCTAAAGAAGTGACATGGTACAAAGGCTTGAAAGAAAGCAAAAGGGGATGAACCCAACGTGCCACTTCTTCCCCTCTCTCTTCCCTTGAGGGACAAGACAAAAGCAAAGAAGAAGAAAGAAAGAAAAAAAAAACAATGGAGAAGAAGAGGGGCGCTCTCTCTCTCTCCCTCCCTCTCTCTTTCCTCTCTTCCTCTTCTCACCTTTTTCCTTCTATTTGCTTCTTTTTCCTCTTGCAAGCTCTCACGGGAGATGCTCCTTTGCTGCCTTGGAGGAGAGGAACGCAGGAGCTCCTTCCCTCTTTGCTGCTGCTGGTTGGAGAAGACAACTCCCAGCCTAGCCTCCTTCCTTTTTCACGTAACCCACCTCTTCTGGCCCTTCTTTCCCAAAGCCTTCTAGAAAGACCCTTCCAAAACCTGCTCCAACCACCCCCCTGGCCCAGCAACGCAGCAGGCAACTTTTTGCCAATTTGGAACTCCCTTTTGGGAGGTGTTCCAATAGCCTATTCTCACCACCCCTTTATGGGATGGGATAAGGCTATTTCCTTATGGGCCTTTAGGGCCTCTTTAGTGGGCCTTTGTCCCTTTTTTTTGCTCAGCCCACAAAGGGCTTGGATGAGGAGGAGCCGGCGGAGAGGGTGATTGGGCTGGCGGTATAGGGGCCATTAACAAATTTGGGGTGCCCATAAGAGGTTTACAAAATGGGTTTTCCCCTTCCACCATGGTATAGCTCTCGTGCCGCTTCTGTTAGCCACTTCCACTTGAAGCAACATGTCCTGTCCTAACTTCAGAAATGCTCCTGCAAAGTTCAGCACCTCCTCCTTGACCTGCATGTGTACTTCCTTTTGGCTTGGGCATATAATTCTATATCCTGGCGAAGCATCTCCATTGCTGCCACCAATCATTCTTGGGCATTCATGTCCATGTTGTAGCAAACAACAAGTTAAATGCCTATGTAATTACAAAATCATTATGGCCATTATAACTAAATCTAAGTTTCTACCCCAACTCACTGATTGTTCCCTAGGTTTATCGACCTAAGGCTCTGATACCAAATTATCTGTCACGTCCTATTAAAAGTCTATTTATTGGAAGTGACAGAAATTAGGCACAAGAATTAATACTAACATTTGTTCATTCATAACTCACTAAGCGGAAGTCTTATTACAAGGTATTCCTCATTACAGACTAAGTGAGGAGCAGGAAAGAGTAAACTTCTAGCTACTACATTTCATATTCACGCTATTAAAAGCAGTAAATGGTTTGGTTGCTTGATGACGGATAGTCCACTCAGCACACTTTTCCCTTTAAGCTTCACCCCCATCTTGGTCACCTGAAAGACAGGATATGTGAGCTAACTAGCCCAGTAGGATTCAAATCCTCTAATCAAAAGGATTAAGTTATACGAAGATCAAGATAAAAGACTTGACTAATAACAAAGAAAGACAAGTAAGCATCTCAACTTGACAGTGAATATGAAACAGAAGTACTGGAATACAAGACAAGATCAGGAATTCACAATAATGCTCATACTGGTGCATATACACATTCATACATGAAAGATAACATGATGACTTAATCAAGCTTGTATTGATGCAATGCCAAACATCCTTGGATCCTTTATCATTCTGTACAACCCGTAAATGAATTCGAGTGCTCCTCCCAGGACTAGACCAGCCCTATTTGCATAGGCATATTAATCATGTGGGGTCTAGGAATCCAATAATTGTCATCACCAGTTATTCATAACCAACTGTGGTATTCAAGTATTCAACTCTCATGTAATCAAAGGTTATGGATCAAGTTCACTGAACACAGAGAAATAGAACCAACTAGACCCAACTTGCACTTGAAGACTTCAAGAGCAATCTAAAGAAGGGTATAGGAAACAAGGTGAATGATCTCTGTAGAGACATATTAGTAGATACCCAAGAGAATGAAGAAGGTAGCTTGCCAAGTGAATAGCATAAAGTTTCAACAAGAGTTTGTACATAAAAGGGTGCTGGAACATGGCCCAGACAGTGTTGTCGACAGCCAGGAGGTGGTTGTCGATAGGTGCAAGCATCCAGAAGCCAATTTCTGGTTTTAGGATAGTGCCTGTCGACAGGCCTGGTCTGGCTGTCGACAGGTCAGTGTATCTGTCGACAGACAGAGGTCATCTGTCGACAGGTACTGGTGTTTCCAGTAGACTTGAGTGCTGGAAGCCTAGGGTCTGTCGATAGGTGCTTCCTGTCTGTCGACAGCCGCCAGTTCCACTTCCAGGAATGACTCTATATTCATTCTAAAAACTTTTAACAACGAAACTTATGGATTAAACAAGAACAAAATCAAATAGAAAGACTTGTTGCTAGCTCTTGTGGATATCGTTTTTTCGTTCCCTTTTTTAGGGGGGGACGAAGAACGGCCCACAAAGAGGGCGATATGATAAAATGGGGGAAAAGGAAATGAAACGTGATCGCCAGGTACGCGAGGGTACCGAATGGAGAATGCACGTGCGAAAGGGGTGCGGGTGGAAGAAGTGATCGCGAAAAGTACATGTTGGAGCGTGGGGAGATTGCGCGGGGGATGTGGGTTCCTCTTCCTCTACGAGCACAACCGGCCGTGGTAGAGGGCGTTTTCCTCGTGTTGATTATCCTGACAAAGAAAAAGACAAAGAAAGGAAAATGGGATTAGCCAAATAATGTGTAGTATCGAATCCAAAAGAATGAAATGAAATGAATAAAGAACATGGGGAACGACTTACCGTGTAGTGGCTTTTAAACCCCTAAAAATGTGGTGTGTAATGCATGCATGTGTGTGTGTGAAAAGGTAAAGAAGGAGCCACGTGGGGCTCGGAGGAGATGATGTAAACAAGAAAAGGAGAGAAAGGGGGTGCTTCCCTAAATGTTGGATGGTGCGGCGGCGCAGCTTAGAATGGACGGACAAAGGGGACGAAGACCACGCTTCTCTGCCTTGCGCCGATTGGATGGACGAGATAGCTTGGACGGCGTGGCAGGCCTCCTTGGTCAGGAGCCGAGGTGGGAATCCGGCAGGGCTTCGCCGCTATGAATGGGCCCCCCCTACAAATGACCCTCGGGGGTCTATTTATAGCCAGAAAATCCCTGAATCGCGTCGGGCAAGGTGGACGCGACAATGAGAGTGAAACGCGTCTGAGTAGGCTGCCGCGATTCAAAAGTCAGACTGACAGGACAGGCATAGCCTGCGGCTATGCTCCTAATCTCGTCGGGTATGGGCGTCGCGACTTAAAAATCAAACTAATGGGACAGGCGTAGCCTGCGGCCATTCTCCTAATCGCATCGGGGTAGGCCGCCGCATTTAGCGATCGAATTGTACCTTTTGACAGGCCATCCTTTGATTTGACGGGCGGTCTGAAACGCGGCCTCCTGCCAGGACGCGATTCTGAAATCGCCATGATTTGGCGACGTGGGAGCCACGGTTGCGGGGTACTCATAGGCTTTGACTTTAAATCGTGTCGCTTATGGTAGACGCGACATGAATAGCATCGGTACGACACGCCGTGACAAGGAATCCCCTAATTTCTGTATTTAATAAATACGGAAATTGGAGTCGCATCGCATCGAACCAACGCGATAAGCATCAATCGATATAATAGCGTCGGAAGGAGCCGACGCGATAAAGGGAATCAGTGTAAGCCTCTGAATCAATGCATAGAGTCGCGTCCACACAAGCCGACGCGTTTAAGATGCGTCGCCTAGACCCGTCGCGACAAGGGCCAGTCAGCCTAGTCGCCCAACATGGCCGGCGCGACTTGATGGAGTCGCTTCGACCATGCCGGACGCGCTTCAGTTGCGACCGCCAGGCCTGTCACGACAAGGATTAACACGCCCACCAGACCCATCATGACTTGGATTTCTGCCCACGACCTCTGATGAGCCTTGGAAATGGAGGGGAAGCACTGGGGAAGAACGGGGTGATCCGAGAATATTGGGAAAACTACTCTTGCAAGGCAATATGAGAGCCATTTGTGGCATTATGGCGCAATATGAAATTTGCCCGCAGTGGAGTTAAAATCGCGTGTCTACAGCTGCCACGCCTTGGCGTCTGCTTTGTAGAAGAGCGAAGCGAAGGGACACGAAGTGGAGTGCAATGAAGTGAAATGGAGTGAAACGAAATGAAAGAAATAAAGCGTAGCGAAGTGGAGTGCAGTGGAGCGGAGAGACGCCAAGGTGAAAAATAGGCATGCATAATCTTTGGTGACTGCCACCTGATGAGAGTCTTTCACCAACACCCAAGGAAGTCACCACCAGGAAGAAGACCTAAAGAAACAAGTGTTTGGATGGGAAGAAAGTAAAGTGTGCGCACGAGGGGCACGACAGGAGATGTGTACGTGGTACATGAAGGAAGGTGCCACGTAGGGCACAAAGGAGAGATCATCTTCCAGCGTAAGGGAAGTACCTAAGGACACAATCCGTTAGGTTGCACCATTGGGGGCGTCTGCCACTGCCTCAGGTGGATCTACGGGAGAGATCAACTTATAGCGAAGGGGAAGTACCTAAGGACATGATCCGTTAGGTTGCACCATTGGGGGCGTCTGCCACGGCCGCATGTGGATCTATGGGAGTAAAGACGAAATGTAGAGGGATAAATCCAAACAAAGGTTCTTGAGGAAATCAGCCCAGAGGCGACAACAAAGGGAGTTGGGTATTCGACCCGGAATGGAATATTTCAAATTACATTGGAGTTGGAGCGAGAATGGCTCTCAAGTTGCATTGGAAGAGTGGTTTTCCACTATGATTTCAAATATGCATGTATGCTGGGCTAAAAGAAAAATAGGTTAAAAAAGAGTAGGAAATAACCAAGGATAATATTGTCACGATGGCGTTGAGTCAGGACTGGAGTTTTATGCATGGGTCCGTCGTCCTCACGTGCCAAGCGTAACGGCCTATCCGTGCGGCTAAGGATCCTCTGTGATAATCATTGTTTTTGATAGAGGTGAACTCAAATCCCAGATTCCTCAAAGCCACAAGGTCCTTAATATGCTCTAAGGGTATACATATAGATAACTTGATGGTGGGGGAAGCAGCTGCAGTTTGATGTAGCGCCAGATGAGGTAACTCGAATCCTACATTCAAAACTCATTAGCCAATAGATAGCAAATATCATGGAATAACGCATTCATAGCAGGGAGCATGGATAAAGTAGTCAACAACAGATGTAGCTCACTCAGTTTGTTTGTTTCCAAACCATGAGGATGAGTGACCTTTCGGCCAAAGAGATTGGAGTTCAAGACAGGAGGAACCCATAAAGGGGAAGGATTGAAATGATCTAGCATAGAGAGAGGCAATGTGCTTGCCATGCAATACCATCATGAAAATTTTTTTTGGATATATTGATATTTTTTTTTGGATTTTGAAATATCTAAATTTTTTATTTTGGAAATATCAGTTTTTTATTTTGGAAATATCTGAATTTTTTGTTGAATTTTGAAAATATTTGTATTTTTATGGATTTTGGAAATTTTGAATTTTGTGGGTTTTGAAAATATTTGAATTTTTGTGATTTTTTTTGGAAATATTTGATTTTTGGGGTTGTTTTGGAAATATTTGATTTTTTAGTTTTTGAAAATATTTAGATTTTTGTGATTTAAAATGTGTTTAGTTTTTTTTTGGAGATTTTTATTTTTTGTGATTTTTGTTTGAAAATATTGTCATACCATGGCGACATTGAGGTTATGAAGATCGACTGGTGAGGGGTCCTTGTACCTCCCATTTCATTAAAGAATGCCCAGAGTAAGGCGTGCATTTAAGGTGGTGCCCAACGGCTGATTGCACGTGGTTAACAGTACCACTATCAAAGCCATGCCTGAAAAGGCGACTGGGTCTGACAGGGAGAAGGGAAGAAAATTTGAAGATAAGCTTGATATGGGTATTGAAGAGTTGGGTTTGACTTCCTTCTTTGGCACAACCATGAGAAGGTTCAGTCTCACTTGATTATTGGGGCTTTTGGAATTTTTGTTTGATGACCATTCATTTGTAGGGACATGCGTACGATCGGGTCCATTTGGATCTCCGCGGGGACTTTGCCACTCTTTGCCATGCCCTATTATGACTGATTTATTTGATTTTGATTTTTGTATGCATACATCAGGTCCATTTGGATCTCTGCGGGGACTTTGCCACTCTTAACATGTATTTTGACTTTGATTTTTTTATTGGTCATTTGATTTGCCCATTTTCGAGACATCCTCTCATGACGGAGTGCTTTGGGTTGGTTGCCTTGCCCAGACTACCTCTATTACCCATATTTTGGCCGAGTGAGAGGAGAAACAGACACTTGTGCCTTTCAGGCGTGGCTGTGATGGTGATGGCGTCTACCGGAGCAAATCAGCTTTGGGCGCCATGAAGTGTGTGAAATGCCCATGCCAAGGGCAAACTTTAATGACCCGGGAGGGAATTTTAGACTCCTAGCGCGGAGTTTTCATAAGCAAAATGCTGCGATAGCATGGCAATGCTGAATATTCATCTTTTATGATTTTTTTTGTTGATACTAATAATAAAGAATTCAGAGGGTAAAGGAAAGACGAATGCCTTGTGTTGGGGCGAGACTCAGAGACCTGGAAGAATGTACAATTTATTTGGAAATTAAAGAGATACATGGGGACTAAAGCCCCGAAAATAGTGGGAGAAAGGTCGGATGACCTGATTGAAAATGGAAAGGAGAGAATTGCGGAAAGACTTTGGAGACTCCAGCAGGGCTGGAGGGATTTGGAGAAGAAGGAGGGCGCAGTGCCCAATAAGGGGAAAAGAATCCGGATGGGCCGGAGGAGAGAAAGAAATAAGCGAGCCGCAAGGGGCCGAAAGGAAAGGTGCGCCGCGTGGGGCGCAGGGAGGAAAGGTGCCACGTGGGGCACAAGAAGGAGTTGTGCCACGTGGGGCACGGAGTGGAGATGTGCCATGTGGAGCACTGGAAGGAGATGTGCCATGTGGGGCACAGAATGGAGGTGTGCCACGTGGGGCAAGAAAAGAAGTTGTGCCACGTGGAGCACGGAAAGGAGTTGTGCCACGTGGGGCACAGAGGGGACAATTACAAAAAGGGGCGCGATGCCCAGTGCAAGAGTATGAATCATAAAATAGATGGAAATAAAAGGCCTCCCCACGGGAAGGTGCTAAGAAGCACGAAAGATGATTCACGTGAAAATGAAAAAGATAGAGGCCCCCTCCACCTGCTAAGAAGCACGAAAGATGATTCACGTGAAAATGAAAAAGATAGAGGCCCCCTGGCCTTTTGCCTTGCCCGGCTATTGCGGTTCCACTTGGGAATTGGCATCTTGACCCTCAAGTACTTCCTCACATATTTTGCCCAGCAGGCAGATGATCTTACTCTTCTCGGAGAGTTTGAACAGCTCTCAATTATTGGGGAATTGTTGACTTCTGTCGGAGTTTCAAGCAACAGTGGCAACTCCCTTGCAATGTAATTTGATGAAAGGGTGGGGGAGTTCCACTGGTTGAGTTGGAAGTAACAAAGAGGGGACCGTGCCCAAAGATTGTAAAGCGTTGAACATGGAAGGGGGCACGACCCCTTGAGTAATTGATTGTGCCAAGGATTTGGCTTTGGAATGCGTAAGCACAATCTGAATGGTTGACCCCTTCACTAGAGTGGGAAGGTTCACAATAATGGTGTAAGGGGTCATGAGAGCTTGGAGGGTTTGATTCCCTATGAGTACTTTGAAATGTGCACTGTTGGCAACTGGCATGATTGGCATATGATTAGAAGGACTCTTGACGGCCATGGATGGGGGGGAGGACTTCCGCTCAATAAAAATGCCCAGTATGGAAACAATGACCAGCATGCGATGAATGTAATCTCGGATTTTGAATAGCATGCCCGGTCCCGGGGATTCCTTCCGCTGACTCGGCTTGTTGCTCCTTAAAAACTTGCACCCGCTCCATTGGATGGGGGTGGATGTGGGGGTAGTGGAAGGTTGTATGGCCTGTGGAGGTGTAATGGGTATGATGGCAAGGGTTTGCTCGGGCTCGATTGCCAATGGTGTTGGCACAGTGGGGGGTGTAATGATTGGTTTAACGGTAGGTTTAATGATGGAGGGTTTGGTAAATGTGGATGGCAATATGGGAGGTGTAGGTAAATGGTGTACGAACATGACCTCAGAAGGTTCATCGTCGTAGCACCAAGTGGTTTCGTAGATGGGTTGGGCACTGGCAACCTCAGCCCGAGCAACAGGCTGTGGTGGAGGTATGGTAGCTGGAGCTGGTATGGGTACCGGAGCAGGTGCAACGTAGGGCACGGGAGCTTCTTCATGGATGGGGGCGTCATAGGGTCCAGTTGAAGGTTGCTGGGTCCGAGGAGGACGAATAAGTGGACGTCTGGGTGGAGGCATATCGTGGTACATGGGTAATGTATGTGTGGGGGTATATGAGGTGGTCGCTGTATGGTGGCGAGGTGGGTGGTGGACGGCATCATCTAATCCGTTCTTTCTCGGATTAATTTGATCAAACAAGTCTACGATCGGGGAGTCCATCAGATGTGTCTGGATGTAACGTCCCCGCTCATAGAGCTCTTCCATGGAAGTGATCTGGTTCATGGCCATAATGTGCTTGAACCTCGGAGTGGAGTTGGAAATAATGATTTTGACTTGCTCCGACTCCGAGAGCTCATGCTGCAATCGAGTGGCCATTGACCTCCAACGGTCATCAAATTGTACAAAGGCCTCATTGGCCCTCATCTTCTCGGATGCTAGATCTGTGATAGAGAGATAGGGGATGACAAAATTTTTTATGCAGGGGGCGGAAGTCTCCTGCCTCACTTGGCTCTAAAGAGTAGAACCATTCAAGTGCAGGGCCGTCAAGAGATTTCTGAATAAAAATGCCAAGGTGATGGGGTCTTGTTGCCAACGAGAGAACTCATAGAGGAATTTCTTGACATGAAGGTAGGGATTACCCATGCCATTGTACAGTCGGTACGATGACATCTCCGAAGGATGGATATAAATTTGTGGGAGAGCCGGCATGGCGGCAATGGGGTCACCCATGGGATTGGACAGCTTATTTATTTGGTTCTCTAAATTGTTCAATCTCTGGAGAAGAGCATGTTGGAGTGGAGTGGGTTGCCGCTGGGCATATGAGGGAGCACATGGGGGTGGCCTTGAATGAATGGGCCCACCCAAGGGGTGGTCTGTACAGACTGGAGCATGGGGGTGCAAATGGCCAGAGGGCCGAGGTGATGAAGAATGTACAGGGGTAGGTGGCGAAGTTGTCGGAATATACAAAGGTGGGTGCCTAAGGGAAGGAGAAGGAGGGGGAGTCACACCCTCAACTAAAGATTGAATGAGGTTGATTTGTTGAGGGGTAAGCTGATCAATTGCATGCAGGACATTTTGGACAGTGGGATCCTGGCGGGGGGAAGGCTCTCGCCGGTTTTGATAGAGGTAAGTGTGAGGGGACATCAAATGGTTAGTGCGCGGTATGCGCACATAACCATAAGAAGTGGACTATTGTCCCTCACGGTGGTGAGATGGAAGGACATGGGATTTAAAGGATGGAGATTTAACACTATCCTCATAGTCCATATTAAAATTAACATGATAGTATGAGTCCATTTTTAACAAGACAAGCAAACACAAGGTTGAACAGAGATATTAATCAATCAATATGGTTCAAACAAGTGGTAATGCTTATGTTGATTTTAGGAGTTTCACAATTATTTAAATGGATTGGAAAAATATTGTGTCACTCCAGGTGAGATCCTAGTTGGGTAGAGTATGGAACTTCGGGTACAACTAAGCTCACCTCTCACCACGCAATGGGATAACTAAAACCCGGGTCAACGAAGTGGTATCGCCAGGTCGGTCCGCCGTGAGGGAATCCACGGTGTACGGAGTCTTACGGGGTTCCGGGAGAAGGTTCGCTAGTCCAAAAGGGACGGAATGCCCAATGGAGAGCTTGCCTTCACCGGAAGGGTGTGTGGAGCCTAGGATATGAGGGATGGAGGTCCCCCGACCGATGCAATACGCCCTGTATGCAACAATTCATAGCAAAAATGGCAGAGAGGTGTGTTTCTATCAGCAGTTGGAATCGCGGAAGGTACAGCCGCCGCGACTTGAAGATCGCGTCCAGTCACCTGGCCGCGGATCTGAAAGCCCCAGGAGGTTGTCAGTGCCGCGGTCGTTCCCTGTGGACAGACTTCTGACAAGAACGTGTCAGCCTTTGCCACCGCGACAATAAACTGAAATGCGTTCGGTTCAGAGGACGCGTTATCAACACGTCCTCTATGTTGGACGCGATTCCAAATAGGCACCCGAGAACAAAAAAGAAAGCAGTAAACATGCAGTAAATAGGGAAGATGTGCAGGAAATAAAATTAAGGCATAAAGAAAAGCGTCGGACTTAGTCGCCGTGACAAAGAAGCTGAACGCGTCGGCTTTAGCCGCCACGACAACAAAATGAAATGCGTCCGGTTCAGTGGACGCGTTATAAACGCGTCCTATGTGTTGGATGCGATTCCAAAAGGCCACCCGAGGACAGAAAAAAGTGCAGGAAAGAGGGAGATGTGTAAAAAAGAAGAAAATTAAACACACATGCAGCAGAGTATAAAGCAGGAAAAGAAAGAAGAGTGCCACGTGGGGCACGAAGGAGGGGGTAATCAACGAGGAAATGCAAAAAGAGGTCCCACCATGATCGCCAATTTGTGGATATCATTTTTCCGTTCCCTTTTTTAGGGGGGACGAAGAACGGCCCACAAAGAGGGGGATATGATAAAACGTGGGGAAAAGGAAACGAAACATGATCGCCAGGTACGCGAGGGTACCAAATGGAGAATGCACGTGCGAAAGGGGTGCGGGTGGAAGAAGTGATCGCGAAAAGTACCTGTTGGAGCGTGGGGAGATTGGGCGGGAGATGTGGGTTCCTCTTCCTCTACGAGCACGGTCGGCCGTGGTAGAGGGCGTTTTCCTCGTATTGATTACCCTGACAAAGAAAAATACAAAGAAAGGAAAAGGAGATTAGCCAAATAATGTGTAGTATCGAATCCAAAAGAATGAAATGAAATGAATAAAGACATGGGGAACGACATACCGTGTAGTGGCTTTTAAACCCCTAAAAATGTGGTGTGTGTAATGCATGCATGTGTGTGTGTGAAAAGGTAAAGAAGGAGCCACGTGGGGCTCGGAGGAGATGATGTAAACAAGAAAAGGAGAGAAAGGGGGTGCTTCCCCAAATGTTGGATAGCGCGGAGGTGCAGCTTACAATGGACAGACAAAGGGGACGAAGACCGCGCTCCTCCGCCTTACGCCGATTGGATGGACGAGATAGCTCGGACGACGTGGCGGGCCTCCTTGGTCCGAAGCCGAGGCAGAAATCCGGTAGGGCTTCGCCGCTATGAATGGGCCCCCCTCTACAAATGATCCTCGGGTGTCTATTTATAGGCAGAAAATCCCTGAATCGCGTCAGGCAAGGCAGACGCCACAATGAGAGTGAAACACGTCCGGGTAGGCTGCCGCAATTCAAAAGTCAGACTGTCGGGACATGCGTACCCTGCGACCATGCCCCTAATCGCGTCGGGTATGGGCGCCGCGACTTAAAAGTCAAACTAATGGGACAGGCATAGCCTGCGGCCATGCTCCTAATCGCATCGGGATAGCCCGCCGCGTTTAGCGACCGAATCGTACCTTCTGACAGGCCGTCCTTTGATTTGACGGGCGGTCTGAAACGCGGCGTCCTACCAGGATGCAATTTTGAAATTGCCATGATTTGGTGACGTGGGAGCCACGGTTGCGAGGTACGCATAGGCTTTGACTTTAAATCGCATCGCTCATGGCGGACGCGGCATGAATAGCATCGGTACGACACGCCGCGACAAGGAATCCCCTAATTTTTGTATTTAATAAATATGGAAATTGGAGTCGCGTCGCATCGAACCGACGCGATAAGCATCAATCGATATAATAGCGTCAGGAGGAGCCGACACAATAAAGGGAATCGGTGTAAGGCTCCGAATCGATGCGTAGAGTCGCGTCCACACAAGTTGACGCGTTTAAGATGAGTCGCCTAGACCCGTCGCGACAAGGGCCAGTTGGCCTAGTCGCGCCCAACATGGCCGGTGCGACTTGATGGAGTCGCGTTGACCATGCCGGACGCGCTTCAGTTGCGACCGCCAGGCCTGTCGCGACAAGGATTAACGCTCCCACCAGATCCGTCGCGACTTGGATTTCTGCCCACGACCTCTGATGAGCCTTGGAAATGGAGGGGAAGCACCGGGGAAGAACGGGGTGATCCGAGAATATTTGGAAAACTACTCTTGTAAGGCAATATGAGGGCCATTTGTGACATTATAGTGCAATATGAAATTTGCCCGTGGTGGAGTCAAAATCGCGTGTCTACAGCTCTCTCAACAGGCTTACAAGGTGGACAAGACAAAGCATGGGTTTACAACCTACACATGTTAAACTAGAAACCGATTACGACATGAAACTGGGAGAATAACCTTTATAACAACGGTTATGTAAAAAGATTTCTACATGATAGACACCCAACTCTAGAAGTATTTAAGGAGTCAAAGCCAAAGCCTGAGGGTACAAACACCTAAACAAGAGATGAACTCACTACTCCAAGGTTAGTTTACAAGTTCAAGGCAAACTGTACGTAGCTATGAACTTTTTAGCATGAGTAGAAGACAAAGGTAGGAGGAGAAGATAGAATCCTACTAGAAAATTTCTACAGATACACATGCTACACCACATTTACGCAGTTCTGAAAATACTTGTGAAGTCAATACCAGTGTGTGAGAACTTAACTACTTAACAGAAACTTCTTTAGCATGTGTAGAAGACAGGAGTAAGGAAAGAGGAAACGAATCCTACCTTACTGAGTAGAGTGAGTTTCTCCTCAACTTAGAGATCCACAGAAACAAGAAGAAGGAACAAAAAGCTTGCACAGATGATAGCTTTGACAGGTGCAACTAGAGAGGTGGTGATCCTTAGCAGACCAAGCAGCAGTAGCAGCCACGGCATGTACTGTACAGCTCCTATAACTCCAGCAGCAGCACATAGTAGTAGGAGTAGGTGTAAGGGCAAGCAGGAACAAACGGAGGAAAGGTGCATACGGGGGTAATGGGGTGTTTTTATAACCCAGCAGCCTCCCCATGCACGATGGCACATCGGCCATCAAGGTGTCACAGTAAAAACCTTTTGGTTTTTTACTGTAACACGTAGCTCATACAACCTCCTCAAGCCTCACATGTAGGTAAAAACGTGTAAGATGTTTAACCCTCAATGACATGAGCTTACGTTGCCCATGCTACGCAAGCAAGAAAATCCCCACAAAATAGCTTCCGTAAATGGACCATAAATCAGCTGGCCCAATTGACCCCAAGTTGATGTGTCATAATGATGTCCATTCAAAATGAAATTTTGACCATAAGCTAATAGAAAGGTTTTACAAATTATGGTGATTTTAGTCTAATTTTTAGAATTTATTTTTCACTCAATGAAAATTGCCCGAAAAATAGTTGTGTCGGCTTATTCTCAAAATCCGTACATCAACAAATCCGGATATTTACATTTCTGATGTCACCATATTTTTTTAGAAATTATGATGTTTTCGGATTTCATTTTCGTTACAGTTTTTCGGTGTCACCCTGTCGGCGCGTGCACCTCTGTATACGACACTGGGGTAACATTTATTAACACCAATTAATCCTATATTTTAATTATTTCCATCTCATGATAATAGTTATGTTTAATAATCACATTACTCATATTTTCTAGCAAATAAAAATTTCGGGTCGTTACACAAACTCTTAAAATAAGTCAAAATTATATAACCTCACTGCAACGGAGTACTTCACCAAATGGGCGGAAGCAGAAGCATACGCGGAAGTCAAGGCAACAACTTTATGCAAATTCATCATGAAGAACATCATCACCAGATTCGGCATCCCTAGTACCATCATCACCAACAATGGGCTACAATTTATCTCTCAGGAGCTTCAGGACCTCTGCAATAGGTACAAAATTGCATTGCATCATTCATCTCCATACTATCCGCAAGGCAATGGCCAGGCAGAGGCCACAAATAAAACTTTAATCAAAATCATAAAGAAGACGTGTGAGGCTAATAAGTTCTCGGACTGGCTAGATAAGCCAGTGGAAGTTCTATGGGCCTATCGCACTTCAATTCGTACACCAACAGGGCAAACCCCGTTCGCCCTTACTTATGGAATGGAGGCGGTAGTACCGTACGATATTTTCATCCCCTCACTAAGAGTCCAACTTGACAAGGACTTGTCAATCGATGAGCGATGTGAATCACTCCTTGCACAACTGGAGCTCTTAGATGAGAAGCGTCTGGCTGCCGCAGAACACGCAAAAGCTTATCAAAATAAACTCACACGTTTTTACCAAAAGAAAGTAATTGAGAGAAAATTTAAAATCAGTGAAATGGTCATTAAAAGAATCTTTGTAAAATCCGGTGGTTCCCGTTCAAAACTTCAACCAAACTGGGAAGGGCCGTACGTAATTAAAGAAGCATATCCAGGCAACGCGTACAGGCTAGTGAATGCTGAGGGTGAGGAGCTTTCCCACCCTTGGAATGGGCTTTATCTTAAAAAGTACTACCCCTAGATAGGAGTTCTGAATTACGTGGTACACGAACCCTAAAACAAAATATCATCATTTCTAACTCATTATTCATTCTTGGTGAGTTAACCATAGGTGTCGACACTCACACGCCCACCCTGGGGAACTAGAGGCACAAAATCCAAGGGAAATCAATGCTTATCCAAGAGTCTAGGACACCACCATTGTTCTTCCTTTCGGTCTGCCAATAGGGATGGGAACCTGTGGGATCGACCTTTGAATATGTACAATGCTTAATGGGTAGAAGTCATGGCCCAATAAGGGAGAACGAGAAAAAAGACAAATCAAATGAAAAGAGCCAAAACAAGGCAAAATTATAAGCAAAAAGCATGACAAGGGTGGCAAAGTCCCAGCAGAGATCCAATGGACCTGGTCGTAAGTGTGCCATAAAAACCTTCACAAGCCAAAGATTGAACCCTATGAGTATAGGGTAGAGGAATGAGTGTCTCTCCCCAGTCGTCCAAACCATTGGCAGACCTCCAAAATATCATCTTCCCTTCTCCCTTATCGGTATGTCCCAGGTTCAAGGCAATAAAACGATCAACTAAAGAGGACGCCGCCAAAAGCTACCTTGGGTGCAAGCACCACTTTAGCACATCCAACCTTTGTTTAACATACTTAAGAATCATTAATGAATTTTAAATGATGATGGAGTAATTGAAGGGTCCAAGTATCACGTCGTTCCATTCAGAGCGGATCCCCTTCGTTCCGCACGTCTTTTTTTAAGAAGGGACTACGCCGGGTTCGGCCTATTCTTAAAAAAAAATGAATGTTTTCAAAAGAAAAAAAAATTGAATATCTCAAAATAAATAAATTGAATATTTCATAAAAAATAAAATAATAAATATTTTTAAAATACAAAAAAAATGAATATTTCAAAATCTCCAAAAAAATTGAATACTTCAAAATCTAAAAAAATGAATACTTTTAAAAACCCAAAAAATCAAATATTCCAAAACCCAAAAAAAATATGCCAAAAACAAAACAATTGATGAGTTTATTCTCCTTTCATTTGCATGAATGCATTGAGCGCATGTTCATCTTTTAATTTCATGTTAGCATTTGTCTGCTTGTTTGTTGCATTTCAATTACGTCATTTCCTCATTTATGTCTTGTTTGAATAAAGGCTCAGCCCTTTGACAAAATCATGAAGCCTAGTTCGCTTAATGTGCAAGGGGCTGAGTCAGAATAGTTAACTAAATTGTTTGTTCAAGTGGTTCTTAGGCACAGACAAAAGAAAAGGTGCATATGCTATATATATCATAGCCAAAAGAGGACCGATCATGTACAAATATGTACCCCATCAGGTATACATCATCATGAAGAAAGCAAAAAAGTACAACTCATATGATAGGTGGCCTAACTCTCGCCACCACTCTCGGTTGGTCGGGGGTGCTGGCTACTCTTGGCCTCGCCCGGATCCGCTGTCGAGTGAGGAGACAGTGGCCTCATGGAAGTGCGGGAGTCAGTGGACTACTGAGCAGCACGTCCCTCCTGGACGTTCCTTTGGTACTTAGAGGAAGTCATTATGTAGCTGGCGAAGTACGCGCTAGCCCTCCCCTCCCTCACAGCGCGCTCCCTGTCGTGCCGGTACCGGTCCTCAGCCTCTCGTAGCAGCCGCTCTGAAATGTCGAGGCTCGTGTGCACATCCAACACCTACTGGGAGAGGCGCTCCCTCTCCTGCTCCCACCGGTTGCGCTCGCGCTCACGCTCCCTCTGCTCCACGGCGAGCTTCACCCTCAGCTCAGCAACCTCTTGAGGCAGGTCGGGGTCGCGCTGGGAGGCCTGGGTACGCAACTCAGACAGCTGCTCTGTCAGCTCTACCACCTCAACACCTACCAGCGTCACCTGGGTGATAGCACCCTAAAGCTCGGCGGTCTATACAAAAGAGAACATGTGTAAGTCACAAATCATTCAATTTTTATATGCATATTATTGTGAAGAACTTACCCGTGTAGAGAGGTCAGGCTCCGCAACCTCCGCACGAGCCACCGCCGCGGCCAGCTGCTCCCGGAGAAAGGCCACCTTCGAATATGGCGCACTCGTACTCGTGGAGGCACCCGCAAGGTCGGTGTGCTCCACGGTCGCCTGCTCGGCCCACTACACATGAAAATCAAGTCAGCACATGCTAAAGTAAGAAAGCAAAAGGAAAATCATCTCAAACTTACCAAAATAGCCCGGGCATCCCGCGCCTCGGCTAGTTGTGTCGTACCCTCCAGCTGGGCGCAGAGAGTCTCGATCAGGCCATCTCGGGCATCCTGCACATGCACACATTCATTAAGCAAATCATACACATCATAATGAATAAGGCAAGTTTAGAAGTGCATACCCTAGCTGACCTCATGTAGTCCCGATCACTGTACACCTTCTAGTAACGCTGAAGGTACGCGTAGCTATCCGCGGCGTCGAACTCCACTACCGTGCCCCTCGCCGCCAGTCGACATACTGATCGGAGAAACGAAGGCACCCGTCCACCTTCTTGGCCTTCCCCCGTGTCCTCCTGCCGATCCCCCTTAGCTCCACCTCCTCGGACCACACCTGGTGCAGCCCTAGCGTCCTCATGGCGAGCCTCAGGCGAAGAGGCTCGATCTCGTTTAGGCAGTGGACCCAAACATCCCCCCAAAATGAGGTCGCCCACTCTCCACCCAGGGCTGGCCATTGTCCCTCATGCCCACATAGGGCTACCATACCACCTGCATCCATGCACTCACAATATCACATAACATACCATATCATAAAGAAATGTATGAGATAAGGTAGAACATTTACCAGGAGGGCCGGGAAGTCCCAGATATCGCGGCGAAGGGTGTCCAGCTGGGGGAGAAGGAGGCTACCGTCACCACCACCAGCCACCTCTAGGCCAGAGGAAGTTCATCGGGTCACACCTCTATAGCCCTCCCCAGGGGGATGTAGTAATAACTCCACACATGCATGCATAAACATATTGATATTTGGCTAACAAGTTCAATGCAGGAATAATTAAGAAAGCTTAAATAGAAATCATGTACCTAGATAAAAGGGGCAAACCCGCCCACAGTGGTCTCACGGCCGGTACCGCTGGAGAGATTGGCAAACATGTGCGTCAGGAAAGTATCTCCCCAAGCATACTCGCCCACTCTGTCCAGGTCCTCAAGGATCTCTAGAACCGGCAGTGGATGCCGTCTCCCTTTGTCCCCAGCAGCATCTTCCCCAAGAATAGCACCAGGAACCTCCTCAGGTCCCGGTCTACCCTCTCCACATCCTGGGGGTCCTGGCCGTACACTGCCTTGGCCAGCCTCGCTGCTCGCTGCACGAACTCGTGCAGCGACTCCTCGCCTATCTACCTCGCTCCCCGCAGACCCAGGATCTCTAATAGCTCCACTCGGTCGACCATCCTCCGGTCGCCGAGGTCATCTACCGCCGCGAGCTCCAACTCCAGCAGGTTCCGTGTGAACTTCGTGTAATCAGCATACGTGACGCCTGTCACTGCCTCCTTGTCCACCTAGAGGCCGATGATCCTCACTACATCCTCAAGACTAGGCACCATATGCCCCCACGGCATCAAAAATGCCCTGCTCGTTTGGTCCCAGCGCTCCCTCAGAGCCTGGACCAAGGGGCTGTCAATATAGAAAGGCTCGATCTCCAAGATCGGCCCGAACCCCATCGCCTGCACTCTCTCCCTCTGGAAGTACGGGAGCCCCTGTGCGCTGCTATCACCAGCGGCCAGTGGATCCGGGGCCTCATGATCCCCTGCACACAAGGAAACCAATTGCACAAGTCAGCACAAGGTAAATACATTTAAAATAGTTTAAAATGCCCAAAATAGGCCCAAATTCTAGTCCTCGGGTGGACATTTGAATTGCGACCACTTAGTTTGAATCATGACTGACTCAGTGGTCGTGATTCAACACCTTGAATCGTGACAACTGGAGTCGTCGCGATTCACTTACTCCCTTCTCTGGCCCCGACGACCACCTCCTCCTCCTCACGCATGCAAACCGCAAGTTTTAAGGGTTGGAGGCTTACCGTGTCACCACGAGGGGGAGCTTCTCGGCCTCTCCTTCCTTGCCAGAGCCGCCGCCCTGCCGCCCAGCAGCACCTCCTTCATCCGTCTTTGTCACCAGCATCTCCTCTCCTACGGCCAATAGTTCTTCCACCATCAACTGAGGCGATGTGCCCGGCGTCTCCACCACCTCTTCCATCTCCTCCGTCGCCGGCGTCGCTTCTTCTCCACCGAGGCACCTTCCCCCTGCCGGTGCTTGAACGCCGTCACCTTGGTCATCGTGAGTTTGAGAGGGAGAGTTTGAAAGAGGGAGAACAAGGGAGAGAGATGAGAGAGCAAGAGAGTTTGAGAGAGAGATCTTGATAGAGATCGAAGTGCCGAAAGGTTGAGCAGAAGGCGCCCTCGGGTGTTTTGTAGAGGCTTCCGAAGTAATTTAAAACGTGACGGACACAGTCGTTGCGATTTTGGTATTCATATTTGATACACGATGGAGTCCATCGTCGCGATTAAGAAATTCATCATTACCCCAGTGAGTTTGAGGAGCGCGATTTGAAATTTTGAAGTACAGTTTGAAACATGACGGGGCAAGTGGTCGCGGTTTTTGGAAAGCTCCACGGTCTTGTCGGTCGCGGATCAATGATTGAAGCACGACGCCTTCCGTCGCGATTCAAGAAGCTCAACTGAGGGCCAAATTTTGAGGAAAAATCACAGTGCTTCGAAAGATATGATCATATAAACAGTGTATTTTGGTCGTATAAAGGATGAATTTCATTTCTTATTGAGGGAATAATCGTGGAGTTTACAAACGGCCACCTTGGGCCATAATTTCATCAACTCCCTTACATATGTCATCCAATCCTCCTCCACCTCCTCCACATTTGGGACCGGCCACCTGAAAGTGCAAATCTTCCAGAGTGCCTTGATGGTGTCCGCCTCTTCTCCGTCACTGTTGGTTCCAAGCTCCCTTGTCTTGATCGGCGGTAGATGAGACGGCCCTTCAAAGTTGCGTCGTAGAAGCCCAAGTTGAGATAGGCAACGGTGTGCATTGTCCAACACGAACTCAGTCATCCCGATCATCCGAAGTTCCATGCCAGGTGCTAGCCTTGTCTGCAAATCTTTGGCTAGAAGTGGCGCCAGAGTACACATGAAAGCGTTTCTTGGCATGCTACGGAGATGATTGCGTCAGTCCGCCTGTGTCTTCAGCTGAGGCACGTGATTATCAATGCGCCCTTCTAAGCCTAATAGGCCATCCATGTGATAGAGCGGGCTCTTGAAGAAGATCCGGGACGAGCACTTTGCCTCGTTGTTCACATCAAACTTAAAGTACAGATCAACCCAACAGGTGAACAATAGCATAGATCCTTAGGGAGGCTTACCCAAGCTCGCCGCCATGAGCCAGCTGTAGAGGAACGCTAGCACCGCTGGTCCCAACCTCTCTCCTTCCCATATGCCACATATCGCACTCAATTGTTCCTCTTCGAGCACGTTGTCCACAGACGGAAAGAGGAGCGCTCCCGATAATATATGGCAAATCCCTTCATCACCTTCTCTAGCTTCGCATCATCCTCCGTCTTTGGTATTTCCTTCATGATCCAAGCCACTAGTTTTTGCAAGTTGATTCCCTTCACGACTTGGACATCATGGGCCACCCTTCTGCTCCCCATGAAGCTCTCCAACACCTCCTTTATGTAATTCCTCTCGGCATGATCGCCATGTCTTCCTCGTCGCCTCTCCTCATCCGCTTCAAGCCTAATAAAAGATCAACTTCTTCCAATAGAATAGTGGCTTCGAAGGTTTTGAGAAGAAATGTGTGGGTTTGAGGATGCCATAATTCAACAAGAACCCCCATAGCCGCCCAATCTAAGTGAATTTCGTGGTATCTTTTTGCATGGATGGCTATGTTTTGAATTCCCCACCTAGAGAGGATGGACTTCATGTCAAGACTAATATAAGAGGTTAATTTTTAGAGCCATGGTAGATGCATGTATCGCCTAGTGCCTGGGAAAAGGGGATAGTCCTATGGGTCGATTGTCCATGTAGAAGGTGGCGCATGCATGGATGGATTTGGGTATTGTGGATGTTGATTTGGCCATGGAGAGGGTGGCGAATGGTGATCATGGGTAGGATAGGTAATTTGGCATGGTCAATTGGGTTTATGGCAAGTGATGTTCGGCCATGGGTTTGGAAAAGAGTGGAAGAAGAAGAAAAAGAAAAAAAAATAGAGAGAAGAAGAGAACAAGAGAATAAGAACAAGAAGAACATGAAAAAATCACATGAACTCACCAATTTGGCTTGAATAAGCTTGCAAATATGACCTTCCACCTTGTTAAGCCTCAGAAAATCACTAGTTCTTTGTCTCTTAAAGGGGGGGGCTCCACCATGGTCCATAGCTTCTTCACCTTCTTTCTCTTCCTCTCTTCTTCTCCCTTGCCCAAAGCTTCATATTGAGCTTGGATGGTGTCTAATGTATGAAGAGAGTAGAAAGGGAAGGGGTTTTATAGCCCTATGGCCACATAAACCCGAAGTCCAAGTCCTAAACCCATTACAAGTGTGAAATAGGAAAGGCTATTTGGCCTCGGGTGGGACTGTTGAAAATCGCGACCGAAACATACGTCGCGATTCAAGCGCCTCACTCCGACTCCATGTTCGACTGGTGAAGGTAATATGCGACCAACCAAGTCGTCGTGCAATGGTTAAGAGATAATACTCCGGGAATCTCAAGTTGTAGCATTTAGGAGACATCGTTCAAAAATATATGAAAATAAGATAACCCCTTTGAAGAAAATCGTTGTAGAAAGAAAAACATGTTCCCATGTGGGTGATGTTCAATTTGTGCATGAAAGTAATGCCTACATGAGCAATTAACAATAAACAGCATATTTCCCTTGATTTAAAAACATGGAGGCTTCACTCTATTTCTAGCATTGAATTGTTTCTTTTGTCAAGTTAATGTGGGAAAAGTGGTAATTAGGATCACTTTCACCTTTTGACGTGAAGGTAGACATTTGGGATGCCCGTACCCCCAGTTATTTAGTGTGAGTGACCATCATACCATTGTGTAGAGATAATGAATAGACTTTTTGATGCGAAGACAGACATTTGTGATGCCCATGTCCCCGGTTACTCAGTGTTGCTCATCATTGCTCTGCCTTTGTCCCATTTCATATAATTTTTGTTTAAACTTTTTGAGTTTAGAAATAAGTAGCTTTTCTCCCTTTTTTAAAAAAAATTTAAAAATCAAGGTCAAAGGTTATTGAAGGTCAAAGGTTATTTAAGGTCAAAGGCCAATGTAAAAATATTACGTTCAATAACCTTCTTACTTGTCAATCTATTTTTGAAACATGATCATCCACAAGGTAGTTATTCAAGTGAGTTATGTTAAAATCATTAGATTTGTTCAATGTGTTCTAGATGATACAACCTAGACTCATGCACAAAATATTATTTCAAAATCATTGTGATTAAGTCAATGTCTTTAATACTATGTGAGTATGAAAAGTTCTGTGAATATAAGTCTGAAAATAAAACACTGAAAAGAAAATCAACAATCTTGTTCATAGCACAAGCAACAATGCACACATTGCAATACTAACAAAAGAAATTGAATTACTAAAAATTGAACAGGAAAGTCACCATGGGAAATGGATTGTTTGAAAGAAAAACTTCAAGAAAATGAAAAGGAAGACAAACATTAAAAATCAGTTGAAACTCTCCAACATGAGAATCAAGAGATTCAGAAAAAGTTGGAACAAGCTCAAAAAGAACTAAAAGGTAAAACTGATGATCTCTCAAGATTTGTAAAAGGAAAAGAAAATTTGGATGCAGTTTGGGAGTCAAATCTAACATCACAAGGCATGGGCTTGGGTTTCAAACTGAAAAATAAAAGAAACATGGAGAAAAATTGATTACTTCATTTGTTGATTACAGTCCAAGTACAAGTAAGCAAGTTCAACCTACAAGTAAGCAACTGAAAAACAAACAAAAGATCTCATCTGTTCAACAAGTGAAGAAATCTATCGATAGACCCAATAAGATCTGTCGACAGGCCTGGAGTACACTGAAAAGGGAAAGCCATCCAGGCAACAAAAGGGTAAAATGCAAACTCAAGTTCAACAAAACAGTAAAAAAAATGCCTTGAGTAAAACTCCATCATGCACTTACTGTAAAAAACTTGGTCATACTGAACAACAATGCTGGAATAATTTAAACAAACTGAAATGCAAACAAGTATAGATTCCAAAGCATTTACTTTTTGGTATGAATAAAAAATTGGCACCCAAAGTAATTTGGGTACCAAAACCTCTTGTCTAATCCATCTGTACAGGAATGCATAGCAGTCCAAAATCAAACAAATGGTACTTGGATAGTGGCTGTTCGAGGCACATGATGGGCGACAAAGAAAATTTTGTCTGCTGGTGGAGAAAGATGGAGGTCAAGTTGTCTTTGGAGGTAACAATAAGGGCCAAATAATTGGCACAGGTAAGGTAGGTAAGTATGCCTCTAACTCAATAGACAATGTGCTGTTAGTTGATGGTCTCAATCACAACCTTCTTAGCATTAGCCAATTGTGTAATAAAGGGCATAAAGTCATCTTTGAATCAAATGCATACCAAATTCTTGATAAAGAAACAGAAAGTCTCAAGTTTTTTGGAAAAAGGGTTAGTAACATCTATCTAGTTGATTTAGATGAACCAGAAAACAAAAATTTGTGTCTTGTTGCAAATAAGCAGGATGAATTGACTTTGTGGCATCGTAGGTTAGGCCATGCAAGTTACAATGTTTTGCACAAGATAATGAGGATGAAACTGGTAAGTGGTCTTCCTGAAATCTCTTTCAATAAAAATGAAAGTTTTTGTGATGCATGTGCACAAGGAAAACAAACCAGAAAGTCTTTCAAATCAAATGCTCACATATTACTTCAAAACCTTATGAACTGTTGCACATGGACCTTTTTGGACCTACAAGAACACTAAGTCTCATGGCAAATGTTTTGGGTTTGTCATTGTAGATAATTTTTCTAGGTTCACTTGGATTAAATTTCTAACTCACAAACATGAAGTTCTGGAAAAATTTTCAAGAGTTCTTCAACAAGATTGAGCATGGCAACATAAACAAAATATGCTCAATCCGCACTGATCATGGGGGAGAGTTTGACAATAATTCATTTTTTGAATTTTGCAGGAACCAAGGTATAGATCACAAGTTTTCCTCTCCAATGACTCCGAAACAAAATGGTGTAGTGGAGAGAAAGAACAGAACCTTGGTGGAAATGGCTCGCACTCTTCAGGTCGAAAGTCAACTCTCAAGGAGTTTTTTGGGCAGAAGTAGTGAATACATCATGTTACATTCTCAACAGAGCCATGGTAAGACCTGTAATGAAGAAAACCCCTTATGAGCTATTGAAAGGTAAGAAACCCAGCATTGGGTATTTCAGGATCTTTGGCTCTAAAGTCTTTATACATAACAATGATAAAGTTGACTTAGATAAATTTGAAGCCAAAAGTGATCCAGGTATTTTTCTAGGCTATTCAGAACACTCTAGAACCTATAGAGTGTTTAACAGTAAAAACAAAACTGCTGAAGAGACTCCTCCTGTTATTTTTAATGAGTCTCATACAAAAGTTAACAACTCAAATGTTTCCAGGTGTGATGAAGAAGAAGGAAAAATACTTGAAGATGAAGATGAAAAGCCACTGTCAATAGACCAAGAAGAGGCTGTCGACAGACTTGAAGAAACTCCTCAAGATCAAATTCCTCAAGAACAACCACCTCAAGAACAAATTTCTCAAGAGCAATATCCATAAGAACAAGATCAACCGAGTCCTTCAACAATCAAAAATGTCAGGTATTCAAAAGATCACCCACTTGAGAATGTAATTGGAAATGTAAATGATAGAGTTCACACTAGGTCTCACTATAGACACATAGTTGAACAAGATCATTTAGCGTTTGTTTCTCAAGTATAACCTAAAAATGTTGAAGAAGCTCTAAAAGAAAATTCTTGGATTGATGCTATGCATGAGGAACTTGGGCAATTTGAAAGAAACAAAGTTTAGAGCTTAGTTCCTAGGACCCCTGAAATTTTTGTAATTGGAACAAGATGGGTATTTAGGAATAAGCTAAATAAAGAGGGTAAAGTAGTGAGAAATAAAGTTAGACTGGTAGCAAAAGGGTATAGTCAAGATTTTGGGATAGACTTTGAAGAATCCTTTGCACCTGTAGCTAGGCTTGAGCCAGTTAGAATATTGTTAACGTATGCATGCTCAAACAACTTTAAACTCTTTCAAATGGATGTTAAAACTGCCTTCTTGAATGATTACATCAAAGAAGAAGTCTATGTTTCTCAACCACCTGGATTTGAAAATCATGCTAAGCCTAACCATGTCTATAAATTGCACAAGGCTCTTTATGGTTTGAAATATGCACCCCAAGCTTGGTACGACAGACTGAGCAACTTTTTGGTGAGTAAAAACTACTCCAGAGGTAAAGTGGATCAAACCATTTTTACTAAAAGTGTTCGCAATCATATAATTGTTGTTCAAGTCTATGTGGACGACATTACCTTTGGTTCCACTAATCTCTCACTGTGTGAAGAATTTTCTAAACACATGCACAATGAATTTGAGATGAGTTTAATGGGGGAGCTTCAATTTTTTCTTGGCTTGCAGGTAAAACAATATGAAGATGGCTTCTTCATCAATCAAGAAAAATATGTCAAGGAGTTACTGAAATGATTTCAGTTCGAACAAGCCAAGCCAGCCTCTGCACCAATGAGCACAAGTGTAAAATTATAAAATGATGAGAAAGGTAAAATGGTAGATGCAAAGCAATTCCGAGGTATGATTGGCTCTCTCCTTTACCTTACTGCAAGTAGGCCGGACATACAGTTTAGTGTTTGCCTTTGTGCTAGATATCAATCTACTCCAAAGGAAAGCCACTTGGTTGCAGTTGAAAGGATTTTTCGATATCTCTCAGGTATTATGATTTGGGTTTATGGTATCCAGCAGGTAGTTTTGATTTGGTCTCATATTCTGATGCTGACTATACTGGATGTAAAATTGATAGAAAAAACACTAGTGGGTATTGCCAATTCCTAGGTGGTTGCATGGTTTCGTGGGCATCCAAGAAGCAACACTCAGTTGCACTCTCCACTGCAGAGGTAGAATATGTCACTGCAGGGAGTTGTGCGGCTCAAATGTTATGGATTAAAAGTCAACTGTGTGATTACAACATTGACATTGGATGCACAACTATCCTTTGTGGCAATACTAGTACTTTCAACCTTTCCAAGAACCCAATTCAACATTCAAGAACAAAACACATAGAAATTAGACATCACTTTTTGAGAGATGAGGTAGCCAACAAGTCCTTAGAGCTTAGCTTCATACCCACTGAAAAACAATTGGCAGATATCTTCACCAAACCTTTGTCTGAAGATAGGTTCACATCATTGAGAGGAGAATTGGGCTTATGCAAAATGCATTGAAACTAATGCCCATTTTTAAAGTAAATGATCTTTATGTGTAATGACTATGTGGTATATCAAATGGTGACATGTGGAAGAACAAGTCAAGCTTCTTCGAAAACTATCATTATGCGTGAGGAAACATCCTCCGCCAAGTATCCATAGTCAATTTACACATAAAGGTCATCAACTTCAAATGGGGTACTTAGTTTCTTTCAGTTTTGGCTTTTTTACTTTTGAAATATAATGAAATTTTGTGCTCATATGCTTATGCATGTCTCTTCTTTGTGCAAATACTTGCCATGGATGTGAATATCATTGTTTGAATTGCTTGAAATGGTTGAATGTTGCTTCACACACATGCACACACTATGGGGGAGTAAGTTAAGGCTTGATGAGTGAAATTCTTGAGGGATACCCGTCATAGTTAATGTGTCATTATCCCTCAATCATGTGGTTTAAATCTCTCTCAATTTAAAGCCTTAAAACTGATTTATCAAGTACTTGTCGACAGCCAGCATCCCAGCTGTCGACAGCCAAGCCTTCCCAGAACCCAGTTTCTGAAGAAATTCAGTATTTGTCGACAGCCCCATTCTACCTGTCGACAGATAGCCTCTCCTAGAACCTTCATACTACTGGCTCTCAGTACCTGTGGACAGGTACATACTTGATGTCGACAGATACACATTTTCTGTGAATTCTTCATCTTTCCTCATCCATTATTCATGAGTATGTTCATTCTCTTTGTGCAAGGAGAGAATTAGGACTTAATATTCATTACAACCTTTCATACTCACATAGTATTAAAGACATTGGCTTAATCACAATGATTTTGAAATAATATTTTGTGCATGAGTCTAGGTTGTATCATCTAGAACACATTGAACAAATCTAATGATTTTAACCTAACTCACTTGAATAACTACCTTGTGGATGATCATGTTTCTAAAATAGATTGACAAGTAAGAAGGTTATTGAACGTAATATTTTTTACATTGGCCTTTGACCTTAAATAACCTTTGACCTTGATTTTCAAATAATAAAAAAAGGAGAAAAGCTACCTATTTCTAAACTCAAAAGTTCAAACAAAAATTATATGAAATGGGACAAAGGCAGAGCAATGATGAGCAACACTGAGTAACCAGGGACATAGGCATCACAAATGTCTGTCTTCGCGTCAAAAAGTCTATTCATTATCTTTGCGCAATGGTATGATGGTCACTCACACTGAGTAACTGGGGGTACGAGCATCCCAAATGTCTACCTTCACGTCAAAAGGTGAAAGTGATCCTAATTACCACTTTTCTCACATTAACTTGACAAAAGAAACAATTCAATGCTAGAAATAGAGTGAAACCTCCATGTTTTTAAATTAAGGGCAATATGTTGTTTATTGTTAATTGCTCATGTAGACATTACTTTCATGCACAAACTGAACATCACCCACAAAGGAACATATTTTTTTTCTACAACGATTTTCTTCAAAGGGGTTATCTTATTTTCATATGTTTTTGAACAATGTCTTCTAAATGCTACAACTTGAGATTCCCGGAGTATTATCTCTTAACCATTGTAGAATTTTTATGTGTCTTAATACTAGTGTTTATGACACTTTGTAGTAGGTATCAACCTATTCTCAACCTTGAAATCCCATTTGAACACTCATTCCCTTTTTCTTTCTGTGAAAATCCCTTCTAGAACAGGTTTGGCCCCTAGCTGTCGACAGGCGCATGGGCATCTGTCGACAGCCAGTTTTCTGGGCGACTGAGAAGACCAATCGGCGCTACGTTTAGCCAGATTTTGTGGGTCCCCCTTCTTTCAAACTTCCTTTAAATACATTCAAAGGGGGAAACGCAACTCTTCACCCTCTCACCTTCCTTCAAAAGGTGCTCTCATCCTTCTCTCAACCCTAAACCCCTCTCTCCAGAGCGCTAACACCCAGAATCCTCTCCTTCTTGTCTCTTCTTCCTCCTGTCTTCCTCCTCCTTCAGGATCCTCTCTCCCTCGTGCATCTCCTTCTCCATGGCTCCCAAGGGAAAACGTCTTGCCTCTCGTCGGCGTCTCATCTCGCCTGAAGTCGGGGAAGGCTCAAGGGCACCTGCAGAGCGCAGAAGCAAGCACCGGGACGACCGTCTGCCCGAACTGCTCATTCCCCAGGATTTGCAACTCTCTCGGGTACGGGGATCCTTCACCAAATTCGTTCAGCCACGGTATATAGACTTCGAGTCCCTGGAGGACATGTTTCCAAAACTGCAACCCCTGTTTGACACCCAGGGATGGACGGTGTTTCTATATTCTCACCTGCGCTATTCCCCGACCGCTGTCACCGAGTTTTTCAACAATATGGGGATGACCGCTAATATGGAGCTGTACACCACGGTGAAAGGTACCTCCTTCCAGGTAACACCCAACCTCTTAAGCCGTGCTCTTCAAATTCCCAACTCCGGGGCTGATGTTCATGTCTTCCATCCTTCTGCCTCGGAGTACTATACTCTCATCACCCAACAGCTCTATGATACTACCAAGGACCATGTCAAGATCAATGCTAACTCCTTCCCTCCTCTTAATCGTCTGATCCATCACATCTTCACCACTCTTGTTGCTCCTAAAGATGGAAGCAGGGAACTTGTCACTAAAGTCCACAAGTCCCTCTTCTTCTTCTTCCTCAAGACAAAGCAAATCAACCTCCCTCAACTTATGGTAGACCTCATCAAACAATGCTTCACTAATCCCAAGAGGTCTATGCCATATGCCTGCCCCATTACCTCACTCTTATCCTTCATTGGCATTCTCATTTCTGATGATGAGTGCCTAAATCTCAAGTCCATAGTCCATTCGATCTCACTGCGGCCCATAGGATGGGTTACAAACTAGTTGATGGGAGAGTCACCAGGACTCTAAAGGGTAAGGAGCAGGATGTTGAAGAAAAATTCGCTGAAGATGCAGAAGGTGATGAAGACTCACAACCAGAGCCCATGGATGCTCAGGGAGGTGACGCAGATGCTCTTGAAGAACAAGATCCACTGGCTGAAGCACCATCTCTTCGGGATTTCCTCGCCGGTCAGATGGCTCAGATGCAACAACTCTTCACTACTGGCTTTGATCAACTCAACGCCCGCATGGACACTTTTGATGCTTCCCACGCCAACGTTCAGCAGCAGCTTGAAACCCTCTCTAAGGAGTTTCATGACTTTCGTCATCTCACTGCTCCTGAGAATGACGATGCTTAGAGTGTCTAGGTCGAGTTGAGGTCAAGTAGTCTTTTCACTTGTCTTGAGTCATGAGTCTGTTAGCTATGTCATTTCTTTCCCTTTCTCTTTGCTTTTGTTGTGTCATGTACATGATACATTTGAACTGTGTAATTCTCACTCCAATCAATGAAATCACAGTTATTTACTATTTTTATCCATGTGTGCATGATTTATCTTTTTGAATGTTGTCAAAAGGGGAGAAACATCAATTGTAATTTTGTCATCATCAAAAAGGGGGAGAATGTTGGGTTACAATGTGTATGATGATGTGCATAAATGTTTTTGATGATGTGTATCATAATTGATGTTGTGTAAATGTTGGAAACATGACAAATATGATCAAGACATGGAAGAAATGAATAAATGCAAATAATGTTTTTATTGATCACCTATGTATTTATTGTATCTCACTTAGAATGACTTTTAATGTAGGTGTGAATGCATACAAGACAAGCATCAAAATTCAAGCGCAAAAGATCAAGAAAAATATTTCAAGTTATTACATGTCGACAGCCATGAAGGCACCTATCGACAGATAGACCATCCAGGAATAAACATGCTACTGGAAGCTCAAATGGAGCAGTAGTTGTCGACAGATGGAGTTTACCTGTCGACAGATAAGGCTGCCTGTCGACAGCCAGGGATCTCCTGTCGACAGCCCAACTTTTCTAGGAACCTACATGGTTATGGGAACCAGATTTAAGCAGTAGCTGTCGACAGCTATGATGTGCATGTCGACAGCCGCAGAACAAGTCACATCTGATGGTCAGGATATGTTCTATATTAGGGTGATTCCTTTAAGCACGACTCTCCATACTTGGACACCATATATATAGATTATATGAAGGTATTTTCGCAGCAAGAAGCCACCATACCAAAACCCTAGCAAAATCCAAAAGGAAGGCTCTCTCTCTCTCTCTCTCTCTCTCTCTCTCTCTCTCTCTCTCTCTCTCTCTCTCTCTCTCTCTCTCTCTCTCTCTCTCTCTCTCTCTCTCTCTCTCTCTCTCTCTCTCTCTCTCTCTCTCTCTCTGCTGCTCTACTTCAACTCTCCGTCCAGCGCAAGGAAGATCCATCTCACGAGAGGAGTTGAAGTCGGTCTGTCCACGATTCAAGCTTCTCCATCATCTGATCATCATCAACACGGAGCTTGGAGTTCTTCTGGACGACCACACGAAGAGTTCACATCTGGATTTGTTTCTACATCTCATAACTCTTCTCCTTCCATACTTTTCACTATTCTGTGTGTGTGGTAGTGGTTCTTGCGTCCCTTGTGCTTAATCCACGTGTGGGTTGTTGTTCTGATTGCATGATTGCATCAGACAACGTGTGTGTGTGTGTGTTTGTAGAGTTGAACTCGCTGATAAGCAGTCTTTCTGCGTGTGTGTGTGGACGGTGGACGTAGGATACATGAGTTGTGTACTCCGAACCACCTTAAATCTTCGTGTCTTGTGGTTTGCACATTTCTACGATAGATGTTTGGTAGGCACGAATGATTGCTCACATGCTAGATAGGTTGCTTAGTTTCTAATCACAACTTGCACACACACCATAGTTCGAATTCAATACATATCTGTTTAAGATTTCGATAAGTCAGTGTTGGATGAAAAAGGAGGTCATAGTGCTTTTAATTGGTAGTAATTTATTCAACCCACCTTCTAGATTACTGCTTTAGATAATTCCACGCACCTTTCACGGTTGTCGTCTGCATGCGCGCCGCGTGTCGCGCGCTGGGCGGCATGCAGACGTCAGTATTAGGAAGGCGTTGCCCTATCCCGTCGCGTTGAGGTCACGAAGAAGGGCTACGTCGCGTTCCCAACCGCTGGGCATTTTTATGTAACTTTGGCCAAGCAAAGCTGCAGTGCATTCTGCTCGGCTAGGGGAAGGTGTTGTGGCGATTTTTGAGGCGATTCGTCGGTTTGGTAGCGTTTTTGGCATGTTCTCGTCGCGAGGATCTTGCATGGAGTGGGAGAAACGCTGAGAAAGTGTTGTTCTTCACGTTCTTCGTGAAGGTAGGGGAATTCTACCTGTTTTACACCGTGAGATTGTATGATTTATGTGTATGGCAAGTATAAGCGGTGCATTGGCACCCGTAACGCTATGTGAGCATGTTGTTTTCTAGGCTAGCGTGCTGTTTACGAGGCTAGCAAGTGGTTTACATGATTGGCGTGTTGTCCATGTGGATAGTGTGTTGTGTTCACGTGGTTGCGTGAGATTTCACGTGGTTTGCGCGGTGTGCACGTGGTTTGTGTGTGTGTGGCAAGTAGCACGACGCCTACCGTGGTTACCTCTTCAGTTGGGTGCCCCAGGTTCTGTGTGAGCCAGGCACGTGTGTTGTGCTCGAGGCTTGTCCCGGTACTTATGTTGTGTCGTCGAGGTCTGTGTCGTCTGTCCTAGACACCCTGACTCCCGTGTTTGAGTTGTACATCCGGCTGAGGAAAAGACGACAGTGGGACAGCGACTTGTGAGAGAGTTTGTTGTTTGTCGCTTGTAGCGCGCTCGTAGTTGGGGGTACGGACACCAGTAGACGTCACTGGTCCCCAGCTAGGCCTGTTTCCAGTGCCTCACTTTAGGGAGCTCAGGCCAGGGTCTGCTGTGTGATCCGCAGGTGTGGTGTTAGTTGGTCTCCACAGTTGTTTGGCTTATTCTAGTGGAGCGGCAGCTAGACCTTTCATCCGTGGCTGCGAGGCTGAGAGGTAGACCTATGTGGTTTGTCCAAGTCAGTTGATGGTGTCGCGAACTAGTCTACATGGCTCGAGTGTGGTGGACTCTACTTTAGCACGTACACTGAGTTGTGGTTTTGTCGTTTATTTATTAATGTTGGATTACGTTGACAGTAAGTGGTAAGTGGTATTTATAGCTTTAATATTTTGCTTAGCTGTGCTATAAATTGCTAGCATAGCTTCTTGCTTTCGTACTTGAGTTTGGTTTGCTCGATTTTTGGGGGAGTTTCCCTACTGAGCCAGTGACTTGCGAGGCTCACCCCTACTCCCTACAGGTGAAGGAGAGCAAGAGGTTTCTCTACCGTCTTCCAGTTCAGAGCCGCATCGAAGCGGAGTTCGGTCGATGCCTCCAGCAGTGTAGTTCTTTTTCCAGTTGTATCTCGGGGTATGCCCCAGGCTCTTGTACCTTGACTTTTGTTGAAATTTGGCTATGTAAATCCATTATAAATATGTGTGACATTGTGAATCATATATATATATATATATATATATCAGTGTGTTCCTTTGTGTTTTCACGGACATGTGTGCGATATCCCTTGCAAGGCTACGGCTTGTTCGCGGGAGACGGAGACGGATCAAGCTCGTTACTGGGTTAACGGGTTTGAACAACGTGGTCCGTCACACCTAAGCATTTGATTTATGTTTATTTAATTTGAGGGTATAACTTGTGTGTTAAGTGTGTAGCATTTTTATCCAAAAGTCGCATTTGAAGTGGATAATATAAAGCCCAAAACTTGGACAAAACAGCAAAGCCAAGACTGGAAGGTCAGCTGCAAAACTGACAATTAGCCAATCGATTAAGGAACAATTGCCCAATCAATTGATAGTCAAGTAGAAAATCGGACGACCAATTTTGGAATTTCGGTCAACCGAATGGATCCAATCGATTAATAGTAAGAAGACCAATCGATTGATACCAACTTTCCGATTGGCGAAGAAAAGATTGGACGACCAATATGAAGGAATCGGACGACCAACCTAGCCAATGTTGTTTGGGGCTGGGACAGTCGAAGAATTGGTCATTCGATTGTCGACCGACTTCTGTAAATCAGACGACTGACTTGGTACCGTGTGTCGACACAGAAGACGATTCAGATCGACACCAAAGCCAAAATCTAGAATCGGACGACCATCCTGGTAAAATCGGTCGATCGATTATAGGAATGTAGTTTCCATGTTTGAATAGGTCTCTTTCCAAGTTTGGATTTGGACGAGATTTCCTTGTCATCCACGACCAAGATCAAGTCTTTGGCAAGTGGATATATAAAGGGAGGCCTTTCCATGTGTGTAGGGATATACACATAGTTGGAGAATGAGATTTGCATCCAGGCTAGGGCAAAGGATGAACCAGCAGACCAGAGCACTTTCCAAGTGATTTCTTGAAGGGTTGTTGTGCGAGTTTAAGGTGTTGGATGTTCAGAAGATCGTGTATCGATAGTACTTCATCTAGGAAGGCATGTGCAAGCTTCCGTGTTCTTTTCCGACATTTCTCAACCACGCCAAAATAGGGAGAATTCTAATGTAGCACCCCGGAAAAAAATTTAGTATTTAAAATTTTGAGATAATAATTTCTATAATAACGAAATAATAAAAACATACGTACCATTATCGTATGTGCAAGAACACATCGGAAAATTTCGTAAAAATTATAATTCAACCCTAGTGTTCCACGAAGAAATTCATGCAACAAAAAATCTGATTAGCCAATTATACATCACAACGTGACTAATATCCAAATCAGGAAACTAAGTCGGAAAACCATTAACACGGAAATATAACATGATCACAAATTTAATGAACGTTGTTGGAGATACTTCCAACATCATGTATTGATGACCCATTATTGGAGTTGGGCCAATGGACCTCTCATAGTCCATGAATAAATTAAAGTGAGAAAAATACAATAAAAATTCGTAACTCCATTACTCCCTAATTAAAAGGGGAAATTCCCATAAGTTAAATTCCAATAAGTGATGGGCTTGATTGAATGGACCACGTAAAAGTTATTGGGCAAAAATAGGGATTTTTAAAAGAGGAATAATAAAAAAATACTTTAAATTCGTATCCTAATTATTACCTAAATAGAAAAGGGGCTAATAAGTCATGAAAATAGCTATTTGGGACGGAATTGGATTCCTAACACTACCCAAATTGGTTAGGCACGAAATTGCATCCCAACCTAACCCCATTAGGAAGTAGGAGACTTGGAAGGTTAAGAGAAATTAGGAAATCTCATAATTTAAGGGGAATTAGAGTTGTATTAGGAAAGGGAAACCAAGGGAGCTTAAATACTCCTCAATCTCTCCATGGCCGGCCCTAATGCATTGCAGAGGGTTGCTGGACGAGGAGACGAGGCCAAGGAGTAGAGGAACTTGTGGGGAGAAGGTGTGACCTAGCTTCAACCCGTGTTCTTCAAGTTCTAAACCCTAGAAGGCAAAACGACTCAAAGGTAGGCATTCTCACGAGAAAAAATCAATTAATTTCGTTTGTAGATATTTCCCAACGACAGGAACAAAAGCCTCTGATTTCACTAATTTTCATTGAGCCAATCTTTTGTTCTATATTTTTGAAGTTCTGCAATCACTATGACCCCGAACTACCATGTTTAATTTATATCTCCATGTGTACTTGACACTATGCTACGAAACTTTTACTAGAGATACTGATTGATGTCAGGAATCTTTTACCCTTGAAAACCCTAATTTTCATCCATCATACTATGCGAATTAAATCTTTGATCTTCATTGTACCATGCTTTGAGTTCTTCGTGCTTATTCATGTTCAAAACCTGTCAAGACCATAGTTGTTTTCAAATTCCTATTTACTGTAAGTTTCCTCGCATGTCTAGATCAGTTTGCAAGTGATTTCACAATTTTTCGTCTACTGTACATTTAGTTCTTGATTTTTTAATGAACCTGTGTCAAAATAAGGCAACTTGGACCGCAATCCAAGCCCTGTCCTTTTCCCGTTCGGACTCAGGCGCAGGACCTGAGAACGCAACGGCCCGATAGGCCGCGTTCTCAGGGCTGATCATGACAGAGACACCCGTCGCGTTCTGAATGCTACAGGCCCTGCCGTCGCAATCTGGCAACCTATTCTGACCGACCTCTCGCGAACCTTGAATGACCCTATAGCGTTCTATATAGACCCTATCGCGATCCTTACAGGGGTACGTCACGTTCTGACCTTTTTCATAAAAACCTTGTACTTTTGCAAGACTTGATGTTCTACAGTGACCATGTACATTATTAACTGTCTTAAACACAGTAATGAATCTGTTAAACGTGGTTATGTATAGTGTTAATTTAAAAGACATTCACATGATACTTCTATATCCACGATCGCTTTGTCACATGCACACACTTGAACCATCCATTATGGCTTAACTTGGCATGAAAATATCTCATAGTGCATCTGGTAATTTATTTCAACTATATATTTAAATTGTCCTATTTTTAAATGGACGTGTCTTCGTTTTCTCGCAATGTTTGAGAATACCGTTACCGACGCTCCACTGTTCTAGAATTCCTCTAGAACGTCGAGTACTTGTTTCTTTATACACACTTTCTCTTGACTTGGACGAACTCTCCGTCGGATATTTCTTCTGCCGGACTAGTGAATTCTTGTTCAAGGTCTCTGTAAGTCTCCTCTGTCTATGGATTCCCACATGGTCGATGAGCTGGTTGTACCCTAACACCTATGATACCCTTTAGGGATCAGTAAGATCCAAACGGCCTTAGTTTGCTCTCACTCTTATCTTGAACCACGCTGGACCTCTGGACCTGTGCATAACATGGCCAGTGGAAGAGTGGAGAATTCTACCTGACTGCCAACACCATCTATACGTGTTGTGCAATTGTTACTATCGCTTGTTTACTCGATGTTACATGTGCAATAACCTTAGTTGTCATCTATACTCTACTTGCTCGTCCATTCACGTTCTATCTGCTATCTCGTCTATTCATCTAGTACTCTCATCTATTTCTTGGTACTCTCTATTGGCCATTAACTGATTGTCTAAAGATAAACAAAATAACCAATGCCTACGCATTAGGGCCCGATCTGGTCCTGGGGAGAGCGCCCGAAAGTGTCATTTGCCCGCGGGAGTTAAATGATCAGAATGTCGGCATTACATCCAAGTACCATACTATCAAGATTAATCTAAGACAATCAAACAAGTGCTATATTCTCTCGTTGTCTATTGACAACAAAGTGCTATACTCTTTCTCGGCTATCTACGGATAACCAAAGTGCAATACTATTTCGATTGACGAAAGTTAATCAAAGTGCTATCCTATCTCGATTGATGAAAATCAATCAAAGTGCAATTTACTCTCTATATGGCCAACTACTTTCTCTCTCCTTACTATACATGTTACTTGCTATTGCTTGACAATGATGTTACTTGCTATACTGTGCTATCATTTTCTATCGTGATTTGACTTTAATCTTATTTCTTGTGCGATACTTGATTTATCTGCTATTTGAACCATGTTACTTGTGCTATTACTTTCTCGACTTTACATGACTCGCTCTATCGTCAGTTACTCTGTCATTTAAAGCATTAATCATTTAAAGCATGTTTGGTTCACGAGATTTAAGTCCTACTGGGCGTTATCGCTCACCCCTCGTTATTTGTTATTGTGTCTCAGGTAAGTCGGGCGTTGACGTTACTCACACCAATGGGACAGGACCAGAGTGATGAGCGACCTGGAGTCAACTCATGAAGTTACCCTAGTACAATGGAGTCTAGTAGTTATTGCTTTAGATTTCTTTCCAATGTAATGGTGTCATTGAGCCCTATGTATTGGCTCTGGATTAGAGGTTGTAATAGTCTTAGTGAAATTTATAATGAAATGAAGAGTTTTATTTCCATTATTGTTCATTAGATGCTCTGAATTACTTAACTGTGGTGCAATTTACTCTACTATGCACTTTGCTCACGTCTCCCCGATTTATTCCGCTGCTAAATTGGTGGGCCGTGACATCTAAACTGTGAATCTTCATCTTTCTTCTCTTGTTCTTGGGTTGAGAATTGTACTTCAACTTATTTACACAAACATCATTGTGTGTGTGTGCTTGGTTTGTGAGCACGTCATGTTTGTTGGTGCGTAGTGCGTGCGCGCATACATGATGGGTTGTCCCATCCCTAGGAAACGAGGTGGGGTTGTAGTTTTCCCCGAAAACAAAGTATGTGTGTGGGTTTTCGCTTGTACCTGGGAAACATGCCAGTGGAAATCCTCATAGGGGTGTGGGGTAGTGGATGTAGACGCACACGTGGGTGTGTTTGTCGAACCACTCTAAATCCTGCGTGCATGTATGGTTTGATCCATCTTTTCTACCTCGGTTCTATACACGGTAGGATAGTTGGTTTCGTCTATATACTTGTTATATTTCGTTGTGCATATCACATAATAGATTTGATTAATTTAATCTAATCTGTTCTATTTTAAAAGAATTTTTTATTGGGCGATTACCAAGTCACCCCTCCCCTCTTGGTTGTTCATCGCTTCTTGAAACATCAAAATTCACTTTATGAGGATGGTGATGGCAATGGACAATGAAAGCAATAAACAACAAATGTTAGTCTCGACATGACGAAGATTAATAAAGAAGACAAACAGATGACACCTAACTTTCCATCGTCCACCTTAAGCAGCAACAAGCATATTACTCTTTCCCAAAAAGCGATGTGACTTGTGCAATGTGTTTGGACCCTAAGGTAGGGTTTGGGAACATATATTGGGTCGATTTTGGCTTTGCAAATCTCTGACATAGTCAAAGCAAAATCAAATGTCGTCAACGTGCTTAGGCTTCCATGTCAAGAGGATTTTGTAGGGTGGAGTGAGATAGAGAGAGTTGCTAGGTTCTATCTCTACTGCTGAAAAGCAAAGGAGAACCAACTTTTGGCTATTTTAGGCATGGGCGATGAGGTCGAACTCGTCGCCCTACCTAACCGATGGAGCGGGAAATGTTTTCTTTCTCTTTTATACCGTCCGCACATTATGCACGTCCTCGTCACCCGTGCCGCAAAGGTACGGGCCACAAGGCACAAAAGTTGGGTTGACTAGGCTTCTATGTGAGAATTCGATTTTGATATAAATCAATTTTGAAGAAGCTCTCCCAAATGTTGCCTAAGCCCCAAACCCGAGGACATGTTAGGCTTGGTGTTACTACTGCATGCTATAAACCATTGTTTCTAAGAAGAGAAATACTAGTTGCATAGTCACATGAGTAATAATAACCAAATCAGTATAGATTTCAACTAGCAAGAGCATTTAATGCTCTTACCTCATTATAACATGAACATTAAATGCTCTTAGATAATTTCCCCATAAAATTATTTGTTACCTTCACTTGCTGAGCATAACAAATAACATATATTAAAAGTGACAAATAAAAAATTAGGAGAGACAAATGGTCTGAAATCTCAAATAAGAACATTAAATACTCTTACATCATTCTCCATATAATTATTTATCATCTTTAACTTGCTAAATGTGACTAGGGCTGTTTAAATTTCGATTCAAACCGAAGAATCGAACTAGATCAAATCGAGTTAGCCGAATCAATTCGGTTCAATTTAAATCAAAATTCGGTTCGGTTTCACACATTATGAAATTGAACCGAACCATTTAAACCAAATAAACCAAAATTTTAATATAATTATAATAATAGTTATATAATATATATTGTGTATTAAAAATAATTATGACTAAATGTATATATAAATATACATAATTTTACTTTTATTCTTATTTTTATGTATAAATGTTGATAAATTTAATTATATGTAATTAAATAAAAAATCAAATTTATTTTGGTTCGGTTTGCCACCCTCATTCAATTCGATTCAAGTTGGCCCAAACCGTTGAACAACCTTAAAAGTGACAAATAAAAAATAGACAACTAAAAAAGATAAATAACTATATATCTCAAACATGAATATTAAATATTGTTACATTATTCTTCGTAAAGTTATTTGTCACTCTTGACATTTTAAGAGTGAAAATAGCAAGTTAAGAATGACAAATAACTCGCAATGGGAACAAATAATCTATTAAAGGAGACAACTTTTTATATTGGAAATATGAATCTACATATAAAAAGAAAAAGAAAAAGATGGTAAGACTCACATTGTACACATAGCTCAATAATATTTGTACGGTAGTTCCAACAAGACGCTTTTATCCAACTACCTAGGTAATGAGTATTTCTCTTCCAAGAAAGACTGTAATACGATCGGTGCATTCATTCGAAACAAACAGCAAAGACGTGTGTGGTCTCAAGAACCAAAGAAAACAGTTGAGTGACCCCAAAAAAAAGATAGATAGATAGATAGAAAGAAAGATTCACAAGTTTTGGATTTCAAATTATTTTCTCGTGCATCTGTCTTGAACATGTACAAGAGTTGCACAAAACCACATTCTTCCGAGAATATAAAAGAGGGGAAGACAGGATTAACATGAATTGAGTACAAGCGACATCAACTGCTGATCAGAATGTTGCTGGCTGAAATTAAATGTTTTTATTCAGATGAAGTCAACAATTATCCACCCAAATATGGGCCTATTATGGATAATCAAATTAATGAGGGCAATCTATATACGCTTATATATATATATATACGTGTATACTATCTGTATCCCTATGTACCGAGGTTGCAGGACTGTTGCACTATATATAGGTCAGTCTTGTCTAGTTCCCTGAGATCACAAAATCACAGAGCTGATCCATCTGCATCCATGTCCTCAGACGCTGAAGTTGCTCTTGCGTCTTGCTCTTGCTCCCACTCACCTCGCGACTGCGTCCCAGCCTTCCTCCGGTTTCCGGAACCAAGCCTTCTCTGGTGTTCTAAAGAAGGAACGCAAGTCATCAACTGCGGGTGACCAAAGACGGTGATACAAAAACTAGGAGTGGAGCAAAATGATTTGGCTAATTACTTTTGCTGGTGATCGCATTACGTGTCATCTCCAGGAAATCCTCCCACTTGAATTGGCCAAGTTCTTGCTTTTCTTCCTCTGAGAGTTCAAAGTTTGGCTCCCGTCCGCACATAAATGCAGCCCTGACGCAGAGGAAAAACCACGAGATCATCTCATGTAACCAATTCCGAATGAGCAAGGTAGAGCAAGGGGGCGCTATGTAGTGTGGAAAATATTCATTGCTTTCTTTTATCTAGTTTTGAGAAAAATGCCAGCTTCTTCATATTATTTACCATTACAATATTGGGACTAAATTATACTAAGTTAGCATATCTTATATGAAGCCTACGTCTCATCACAGCCTACTGATGACTGTTACAACAATCATATTTGACCCATACAAGACCTTTATCATCTTTTCTTTCCATCAGGATAACACTCATTCTTTAGAAAAATTACTGGAAAATGTGTAGGTCACTTGTGCAAAATGGGAAAGAGGCATCCGTCCTAACTTGCCCATGCTACTAAACACAAGATGAAATGCAACAAACTCACTATTACAGCACAGTCGGGAACAATAAGAAACTTGGACACCAAGACCTAAGCCACAAGTCAGAAGGAACAGCAAGAAACTTTAGCTGCTATGCTGCTAATAGACTCTCACATTACAAGCTATCAACTACCATTTTCAAAATGGAATATAGAATCAGCTGATTTGAAATGAAAGTGCCAGGTGGCGATCTGATCTAGGATGCAACAGATCCAAAGTTGAAATTTTCAAATGAGACCACCTGAATCAGCCAGAATCTGCTCAGAGTCAGCTGGATTGGCCAATCCAGACATGATTCAGGCTAATGTCCAATTGTCTAGTTCTTTTAATGTTCTCTCACGATTACATTTTGAGATAAATTAATTCTTCATGCGTACCCATAGTTGTCAAGGCATCAAGGCGAAGCAAGATGTTCGTGGGGTACCTAAGTGCTTAGGTGCATAAGCGTCCACTTAGGTGTCGCCTAGGCGGCACTTAGGCCACTAATTAAGAAATTTAAAAAATATATATCCTAATATACAAAATAAGAATAAAATATATAAAAAATTAATTCTAAGTCAAACGAATATGTGACTTCTCTAGGTAGACTAAGTGTTATCAGTAGGAGAGTGAGTCCCTTGGAGAAGTCACATATACATTTGACTTATTTCACAGGACTTTAAATTTTTAGTGTTCTATATAATTTATTCGAATTATAAAATTTTTAGTTAGATCAAATTATGAGAGATTAGAAAGTCGATATTTCGATGGAATCACTAAAATCGTAATTTTCTTCTTCAATCGGAGAGTTAACTTTTTATTAGTAAGAGAGATGATTTTTTTGACATTTTTATTAGATTCAAATGGGAGGTTATTCCTTATTTACATATAACATTTTAAGTAAATAAAACTATATAAATATAAATATTTACTTAAATGATATTTAGGAACTGAACCATACATCATAAAACCTAGACCACCCTAAACATCATAGGGGCTAGGGCACCCAAGAGAGCCAAGGCGCACGCCTAGCTTGCCTAGGCACCGCTTAGGGATACCTTTTTGGGTCCCCAAAGGCGGACCCCCGCCTAACCTTCAAATTGGTGCCTTTTCGCCTAGGCGGCGCTCACCTTGACAACTATGTGTGTACCTTGGGTTTATTGAGCAAAAAACTTTAAAATCAATGCTTGGAGGATACAATTGGCCTTTTTTCTATCTAAAATCTAACTTTTCAGATAATTTAACTTATTTTTTATACATGCCACGTCACCTACATGGAACACACTTTTTTTTTTGCAAGGGTAAAGTATTGTAAGACTCGTCATCAAAACGTTATTTGAATATATAAGTTCATAATCAATTTTTTTTATTTGTAACTGGATTTTAAACATTGAGGTACACTTTTTCTTTATCTTGTCCTATAGTTCTAATAGTTTATGTTTCTCAATGAAATCTATAGTGTATCTTAATGGTATTCGTACATGTAGATTTTTATATAGATGAGAAAATTTTCCATGATTTTTCTTTAAGTTTTAAGCCATTTAAATTATTTTTTAATCAGGCAGATCCATAATCGACCTAACTTACTTTAGATCAGCAGACTTGGCCAATCTAGGTCGGTAACTCCATGTGATTTTCAATGTCTAGCAAGAGAATAAGCTCAACAATTAGTTATCATCTCAATTACAGGGTCGGTATGCTTTTTAATTGTATAGCAGACATTAACTTCATATCCTCGGAGGGAAAATTGGTCACTAGTCGACAAAATTGCACCTAAAGGAAATCTAACAAGATAGAGAGCAGAAAGTTCCATAGAAATAGTGGATGCAAGGAAGAAGTAATTCTTCATATTTAATAGGTGTCTAACTAGTAGTACTCTTGATGGCAATACATAACTACATATTACAAGACTTGGAAATTGTCATGAATTTAAAAAGGAAAAAGTAGAAAAGTGATGCTTTATTAGAAAAGAGAAAATTAGATTAAATCATAGTTGTCAAGGAACCAAGGTGCCCAAAGGCATTCTAGGGATCTTTGAGTGCCTAAGCACTTACGCGCTTGCCTAGGCAGCGCTTAGGCATTCAAGGTGGTGCCCAACGTAATATCTTCCTCCTATATAGAATTTAAGTATCTAAAGGTATATAATGTATGAATAATCAAATACAATTATGTAATAAAGATGTTAATATGACATTATAATTAAAATTAGAACATAATATTCACTAAAAATATTAAAAACATCATAAATTAAGATGGTTCTCGAATAATTAGGATTTTTTAACATTTGATGACTGTGACAATATTCACAATCTAATGAACAGTGTTGGAATATGGAGTTCGAGGCCTTGAATTCGCCAATGTGCGACTACGCAGAAGCAGATCGACCTACGAGAACACTAAAAATTTCATAATTCAAATAAATCCTATAGAACATTAAAAATTTAAAAGTCCGGTGAAAAAAGTCAAACATGCATGTGACTTCTCCAAAGGAGTCACTCTCCTACTGACAGGGACTTAGATGTTGTCAGTAGAAGAGTGAGCCCATTGGAGAAGTCACATGCACATTTGATTTTTTTTTTACCAGACTTGAAATTTTAATTGTTTCATAGGGTCTATTAGAATTATGAAACTTTTAACTAGGTCAAATTATGTGGGATTAAAATGTCGGCATTTTGATAGAATTACCAAAATCATGATTTTCTTCTTTTAAATTAGATAGTTGATTTTTTATTGATAAGATATATAATTTTTTAAAGATTTTTATTGAATTCAAATGAGGGATACTTCCTTATTTACATTTAATATCTTAAGTAAATGTAAATTATATGTTAACCATTTACTTGAATGCTATTTAGGGAAATAAGGTAGGGAAATAAGACCCAACAAAGCATGCCTCATAGGGCCTAGGCCATCCAAGGTGCCCAGACAAGTCAAGGCGCTCGCCTAGCCCGCCTAGGCACCACCTTGGGACTCCTTTTTGGGTCCCTATAAGGTAGACCTTCGCCTAGCCGTCACTTTGGGTGCCTTCCTGGCTAGGCGACACCTAGGCGCTGCTTAGGCGGGCACCTTATAAAGATTTTTTTTTCCTTTCAAGAACGAAACATGTGCAGAAAATGATATTTGACCTCTCTATGGCTTGGGTCACTGGTGATTCAAGCTCGATTCTAGAGGGGGCGAGTTTACTCTTGATATTTGAAAGGAAAAGGAAAACAGCTTATATTACCACCAAATTTGTAACTCATTACTTTTAACTCCATTGGGTTAATAGATGTGCAGTTCAGGAGAATGTTTTGCGAATAATGCTCAAAAGCTATTAATAGTAAAAAAAAAAAAAAAGATTAAAATTTAGCCCTCAATTTCAGCTACCCAGGTTGCTACCACCTCTTCCCCACTTCCCACTCCTAATGGTCCCCTTGGCAACCACTCCCAATGGTCACACCCTCTCCCCCCCCCCCCCATGGTGGGGGCAGGTAGAGAGAGAGGAGAGGGAGGGGCGCTGAAGAGGGTTTAACAGGCTTTGAGGGCAGGGGAGAGAAAGCATGAAAAAAAGGATCAAATCAGCCTAGGAATCAGCCTAGGCCGATCCCGATCCAATGTGGATCGGATCAGTCGATCTGCGGGAAGTCTAGCCAATCCAGAATCAGCCAGGTTAAAAAATAGTTTTGTTTGAAAAAAAAAATCAGAAAAATCAGGAAAACTATGTCTTCAATATTTACACACACACACACACACACACACACATATATATATATATACTCAAAATTTACCCATTAATATATATACATATACAATATATATGTAATCATATACTATTACATATCATATTAATGTATAAGCATAATTAATATGTATATCTTGTATACGTTATGCATACGTCACAATCTACAGATTGTAAATAGTGTTGAAACATGGAGCACTTTATGCATGTATATCATATTGATGAACACTTTATAATATGTCTGTGTGCATTAATGTACATGCAATCATATATTAATGTAAATATAATAACAATATGCACATCTATATAGTTAATGCATATATATATGACAATGAATGTATACATATATATATTTGAATATGTAATCATATATATATGTATGTCATATATATATGTCTATATGCCTTTGTGCACTTACATACATAAATATGTAAATTAACGTGCACAATCATATTAAACATATTAATTTGTGTGTATATACATATGTATTAGTTTATATATGTGAAATGAAGGTTTAATACATGTCTTAATTAATGTATATAATAAAGAAATTGTGTGGCAGAATCGGCCTAGGATCGTTTTGGACAGACCCCCCGGGGGGGTTTTCTGCGCAGCAGCAACCCCCCACGGGGGGTTTCAGCAATGCAGACCCCCTCATAGGGGGGTTTTCCCGCCAGCAGCCCCCCGCCCCTCCACGGGGAGGGGGGGGGTGGTTCGCGCCTAAACCCCACAGGCGACCAAAGCTACCCGTGGGGCCTTCCCTTGGCCCCTAGAACTCCTATAAATAGGAGGCCAAGGGTCAAGCACAAGAGAGGACTTTTGGAAAGAGGAGAAGAGGATGAAAAAAAGGACTAGGGTCAATAGAAGGTCCGGTCTTGAAGACCCCCTCCTTTGGGGGAGATGAAGCTCCCTCCGGGGATGTTTGTTCCTCAAAACATGAAGACCCCCATGTGGGAAAGGAGTTGGTGTAAAATTACACAAAACCCCTGAAGATATAAAGTTTGGATGGACGTATAAAATTACACATATGCCCTATCCATGAAAAAATTGCAGAAATACCCCTGCTGTCCAAAAAATTACAAGAATACCCTTACTGCCCATAAAATTGCAGATACATCCCTGTGATGGAGAGAATGGCAGAAATAGTTTGAAGGTTCATGTCTTTTGTCCAACCCGATGGAGCGGGACCCACACCAGTTCTATGAAACAGCGTGCACTCTCTTGGGGGTGACTTAAGGCTTAACACATTAGGAGTTCTCGAAAAATGTCAACAAATGGCAGAGAAATCCAAGTAAGCCGATAAATGGCAGGACCATCCGAGAAAGTCAATCAATGACGAAAATACCCAAAATTGTTCGGAAAAGTTAAGAAATGACCGAGAGGTCTGACTCATGTCGTTTGCACGGCCCGGTGGAGCGAGACCCATACCGCTTCTATGAAACGGCGTGCGCTCTCCTGGGCCTGGCTTATGGCAGGCCACTCAGACTGTCAAATAACGGCAAAAACCCTTGAACATGTCGAGATATGGCCGAAAAGCCTCGGGAGGTTACGATACGACCGAAAAGTCCGAGAGGTCAGGATATGGCCGAAAAGCCCCGAAAGATCAGGATACGACCGAAAAGCCCCGAGAGGTCAGGATACAACCGAAAAGCCTCGAGTTTGTTTACTTCGAACACCTGAGATAAATGGGTTCGAAAACAAAAGACTTGAGACCCTAGGAGAAGAAGACTTTTTGGCAAGAAGAAAGAGGACTTTTTCTTGGAGGGGACCTTTTTTCCGAGAAGAGGAGATCAAAATCTGAAGAGAAGAAGGGGAGAGACATACCTCTGCCCGTTGGTCCTGCTCGGTGATCCTGTCCTCTGCCCGACAGTGAAAGGCAGTTGGTGGAAGGAAGTCACTGCAGATCTATATATTGGCTACGCTCTTTTTGTAAATAAATCCTCTCGTGTTTTAAAATAGCATGTGTGGAGGCACAATATTGCTTTGTAAACGTTTAATGGTGGCACATACACCCCATTAAGGATATAAATACAGATGTGACGAAAATATAGGTAGATGTAAATTGGGTCTATAACCCCTTTTGTCGGCAAGGTCTTTTAATAAGCGTATCGTATCAAAGGTATTCGAGTTTTTACTCGATATAAACAAAACACCAACTCCGGTCGGTGGGCAATGGTCCAGTACAAGACCACCCCAATCGCCTGATAAGACGGACACGCACGGAATATATATACATATATAAATGTTTGAGGGCTTAGGATCTTTTAACCCCATGCACCTCTAGAAATATCAAATGTTATATGTTTCTCTTAAAACAGTCTGGCATGCCCATGCATATCAAAATCATGAGTCTCGAAGAGGACAAAAGTACACACACGCTTTCATATCTGCGCGTGTGCATGTATAATAGAACATATCACACGATATTATCATGTTCTTTTGTTCCGCGTGTTCTCCCGTCGCTCCGACAGTGGAATACTTGAACTGATCTTTACAAGTTGGTATGTGTCAAAGTCCCTAAACGCTCCTATTAATAATTTCATACACTCCTCTCCAATGTTTTTATTTAAAAGTGCCAAAACACGAGGCATTTTCCAGGTTTTTGTTATGGGTACTGCTGATAATTCACTGCAGAAAAATGTCACAGACCTCAAATAATGATTCCTAACAGGCAATCAAGCACCAGAACCTGATCTCCAATACACATGTCCTGTCTCAAGTTCCAACTCATTCAAATTCAATCATGCAACAAACTAATAGCATGCTGTCAAGTTCTCTTTATTTGTGTAAAATAACACTATGTCTAAGCATAACACACACACTCTCCTTCTTCATCATTTGTGTTGCCTCATGTTTCCTTTGCTAGTGCAGTCTTTGCTCAACAGAGAGGAAACTTCACAAGGAACGATAACCTAATGTTAACCTTTTATAGCATCATTTACTAATACAAATTCAAAAGTAGCATGTGCTACAATACTAGGTCTCCAGTTGGAAACTCTATGGAAGCTATCATACACAACTTCACTTAGTCCCATGCTTTTGCAGGACAACAGTAGTTCTATACAAGGATTAAAAAACAGGGTCAAACTCCTGAAAAGTTCGATCAAACACATCCAGAAAAACCCTGGCCACTACAGCCAGATACAGGGTACTGTGATGTTACCTCATAACTAGTTAATTGGATGCTCAATGCCAATGACATTTTTTTAATTTAACCCTGAGCACAGGATTTTGCCTATAAATTAAATATGAATCTAAAGAAGGATAATGTACAATCACACTTATTTCTCCATTCAATAGAAGCCAAAATATATACATTATATAGACATATTTCTAACAAATATAACTACAGAATAATTATGTACACACTATCATATTCTACAGTATATTCCTTCTATAAGCGTGTATACCCTCGCACCTATATTTTTCAGGTATACCTCTCTGGTTGCATTACTATCAATAAGTAATATTGTTTCAAATATATATTCCTTGTTCCATTACTATCAGAACCAGGTGCATTCCACTAAAAACATTACTAGTACACAACAAATGCACAAAAGGTAAGGTCATTGAAAGCATAGAAGATGAAGAATCCGAGGGGGGGGGGGGCGAGGTTGGTGGAAATGGAAGATGAAATGACAGCAGGGGCACTGATGGCCTACTTTAGTATCCAGACAATTCTTTGAGTTTGTAAGAACATCTGTACCAAACAAGCCCAGAAGCCCCAGAACAATTTGATAAAACTGAACCAGCAACTCTGCAAACTCCCATTAGGGAGTGGTTATCATAGAGTCAGGGTAGGGTTTCCAGATGAAAACTACACTAGATCTAGCCAGTTCTGAGTCTCTGACTTTCCTAGGCCAAATTTCATAATCCTGCTGCTGTGCTGTGCGTTAACATATGGTTAAAGAAAACACTAAAGCAATTTCCTAATCTTCTGCACCACATGATTGAAGAAAACACTAAAAGCATTATTATCAAGATGTGCTTCCTTGACATGAAGATCTTAAATTTCCAAGTCAATTGGCAAATCTCAGAGTTCTCTACCATACAAAATTGTGCATGGGGGTATAGAGTACCTGTCATACAAATGGGCTGCTTCTTCTTGTGATCCAACAGTCCCCAAGTGGATTTGTTTCTTGTCAACTTTTATTGCTGCCTGCCATTTCATATTTTTGAAATAGACACCTCTCATGGTGCATGGTTCCTGATCATCAACATGCTTTCTTCTGTGTCTTTTTCTGCGTTTGACTCCTGGGGCTGAAAATTGCAATGATGAATATTAGAAATGATGTGAACTTGAGAATATACATCAGGTAACGAGAATGCATCTTCAGGTGATATATAACAAGATTGGTCACAAGAAGTTATGAATATCATTTTGCTCCTGCTACCTTTACTCTAAAATTTTACCTTATTCACAGTAAAGAAAACAACTGGATGCAGTTTATCGCTCATTCCTCCATCATGTAATAGTGATAGATGAATAACCATCAGACTCCTACCATGCTGTAAACATTGCATATAACAGTACTAGCAACTTAGTCTGGCCGAGAACCACCTTACATGGGAACATATGTAACCAGACTGTTTAACAATCACTAAAGCCTAGAAAAACCTTCATCCAGGAAAGCTTTTATTGCGGAAGACACATTAAAAAAGGGCCCCATAGGCATGGCATAACATTGTGGAGGGGTATTCTTCAGCCGTTATACTACAAAGATTCAAAATCAAACCTATATACATGGTTCTTTCATTTTTAAATATTTTTAAAATTTTTGAAATTTTAAAAACATACCCTGAAAGAGATATGTTCAAACTTCAAAGAAGAAGGTGGTGATGGGGGAGGAGAAGAAGACCTTGGGTGGGGAGCTGGGTGGTGAACACAGCAAGCGCTGTTTGTGATCGGCCAAGGATGCATTAAGCACCCAAGATCCAGCCCGTATTGGGCTCGATCAGCCATTATCAGTTCCGGAATCTGGACCAATATGCAGTGGATTGATCTGATATGGGACCAACCCGGAAGGCCTTTTCAAAATTCAAAAATTTTAAGCCGGATTGGCCAATTCTGGCTGATTTGGTCAGGGATTTATACAATCCAGGGGGCTACGGGCTACCCCCCCTGGAATCGTATTGGCCTAGGCTGATCTCAATCCAGATCCGCCAATTCCGCAACCCATGAGTGAGTCCAGCTGGTAAAGAATTGCAACCTTTTGTAACTATGCTCCAACATTTCCTCTCTCCATGCATCTATAATCAGTATTCTATTTTTCCATATATATTGTATATTGCCTGAGGAAACATGTATAACAGAAAGTTCCATCAAAAACTTTTATTTTCTTCTATTCTAACATGAAGTTGCTATCAAGATTTTGTTGGGAGAGACAAACAACACTCTCTCTCTCACACTACCCACTCGTAGATACCAGAGAGAGAGAGAAGGAGGAAGGAGAACACAGGAACACCAGATTTTACGTGGTTTGGAGGCAAGAAGCCTTCCTACGTCCACGGCCACAGCAGCTATCAATACTTCTTCTCCAAGAAAACACACACATACAAAGAGAATGTACCCTCCCTTTATATACTAGGAGGAAAGGTACCACAAATGAGATTTACAAGGACAAGAATGCCCCTAACTTAAAGCCGTCTCAGAGCTGCCAAGTCGCCTGTCCTGGGGTAGAGTGAGTCGAATGCTTCATATTTGACATTCGACTGCATGAGTCGAATCCTTCATGTTTGACATTCGACTGCATGAGTCGAATCCTTCATGCTGACATTCGACTGCATGAGTCGAATCATTCACATCTGACATTCGACTGCATGAGTCGAATCATTCAATCGACTGCTTCATTTCTGACTTCGGCTGTGGCAGTCGAATGCTAAGTCCGCCTACAACACTTAGTCAAAATTTAGCTTCCGGGGGCGCTGCCCCGGAGACCCCCGCGACCTGACCGCGCAGGTCGAACCGTGACCTGACCCCTTATGGAGATCTGCTTCAGAGTTCGGGCTCCACAATCTAACAGATTTACCCAAGCATTTTAAGTTGTCTTTCTTATAATCTTTATCCTCACAAGACCTATGATGCAATCCACAAAAGTTGTCACATATGAAGAACAAAACCTTGACTATCCACATATGGTAGTCTGCTCTTCATGGATGAAGACTGGCCTGATTGGAAGCTCTGACCATATGTAGGAGACTGTTGTTGAATGTTGATAATGGGTTAGAAGTCAGGTAATATATGATATGCTCTCCACCAAAATAAATGGCATCTTTTCTCACTGCTTGTTACTTAACTGATAAAATTAATATTCTTTTGGGAGAAAGTACTATGGAATTCTAGACTATGACAAATTCAGCCCTTCTTCTTATAGATGGCATGTTACTGGTATAAGATGTGATGTAGGAAGGCATTTAGGCCATCCTTAGGAATTGATGGCAGATCTGGTTCTGTAATGGTAAGCATTGTGGATCTAACTCTTTGGAGGAGGAACACTTACCCCATTACTGTATTTATCTATATGCATTGGCAGTTGTGGCAGACATGTCTAATGGCAGCCTACTATTTGGATAACCCCCTACATTTAGGAGATCTGAGAGAGGAGAAATTTCCTAGTGGGGCAGTGGATAAGAACAGATGAGGAAACTGTCTCCTTAGGAATCAACCTTTCCATAGAAGCAAAAAACTTCAATCTTTCCGCAGCAAATCATGAAAATAAACTCTTTCCCCAGGAATGACTACTCATTCAATTAGATGGTAAATAAAGTAAATAGATTACACAGAATGATGTGACATTCCTTGAGAATATGGATATTGCATAGATACTAGTGTTCAACTTCAATCATGATAGACTATGAAGAGTTTGTTTAAAGCATATATCAAATAGAAACAAGTCATAGAAGATTAACCTGGAAATTGTTGAATTGCTGGCTCTTCTTTCAATGAACTAGACCCCGGAAATGAGTCAGAAACATCAACCTGTGAAACCAGAATAAATGATATAGAAATCCAGTTTCAGTGGAATGTGTGGCAAATCAGAAAAATAAACATCTAATGTTGCATCCGAGTACGTATAAGAAAAACTTCAGATGATTTCAAGTACTCAGCATCATAACAACAATCAAGCCTAAACCGATAGAATACATGGGATTAATTCCATCTCTTATTTTGAGAATTCCCTGTACTTTGCTTATGGGCGGAACCAGACATTATGTCATCCCTTCCACTTTTTGCATTGCCATTTTGCTGTCCAATCATAAATGCAAGAGGAAGCAAAACACTGTTCAAATCAACTAGACCATTAAGCAGCTTGGGCAAAAGTGATAATAAATTGTCAATAAATCATAGCAAATGAGCATTTCTAAATGGCCATCAACTGTGAACTTTGCTTCACCATTAAGCACGTCATAAACCAAACTGCTAAGTACCTCTATCATTATCAGAGACATTCCCTGCTATTTTAAGTCGGATGCATGAATCTACTTGTTCAATCAAGCGCGATGTTCATGCTTCAACCTAGGGAAACCATGTCCTTTCTTCCTATGTTGAATAACTTCTTTCTGGGCCTTCCCTGCATCTTTTACAATCATCCACTTAAATTTAACAATGGCTTTTAACCAATGCCAAATTCAATTGACGATGAATTTGCTGAAACTATCTAAAGCTTACCTTATCTAAAAGTCATGTCAATCAGAAGTTCAGAACAACTCAGAACTCCTCATCTATCTATCCATTCTTTACTTTTAATTGCATTTCATACCAACATCTTCCTCTCTACCATACATTTTGTAACAAATTCTTCTCCACAATCCAACAGTGGCACCAAATAAAATGATATAGCGGGCCTGACAATGGTTGTTAAGTTTTTCTTATAAGTTAAAGCTCAACCATGATCACACTGGAGTCATAATCCAATAAATCCATGCATCTTTGTTTTTGTCCAACCTGTCCAGTCCATCCTTCTAGATCTCTCTGTTCTCCTAAACGATAGATCCACAATAACAATAAATATCTATCCTAAGATTAACCTGCCCATAATTCATAATTAAATCAGCTTTTGCATTTTTTCTCTTTTCCATTCTTATTTTCTATTTCATTTTTTTAAGTGAATAATACTATAATGTCTTTGAATAAAAAGAAAAGAAAGGAGGATTTACAAGCACTGTCCATGTGTGCTCCCAAGAATCCTTTGTTTAAAACATAACCTATGTGACCAAGATGGTGAGGGGTTCTTCACCCCATAGTTATAGGGAAACATGGCCCAAAGTGGCAGGCATGTTTGTCAAATCAAATGAATTCAATCTATTAAAAAAGGCACAAGAAATGCCAGGAAAATGTAGGGGAGGAATGTTGTAGAGAAAGAAGAGGAAGAAGAAAGGAGGAGGTTCAAGCAGGTGAGATTGTGGAGGTGGATGATGGGTACAGCACCCAGATGATGGTGATGGTGTATTGGTGTGTGGTTGAGGATGTGAGCAAGGAAAAAAGAATCAGATCAGCCCACGGATCTCCCTAGGCCAAACCAGATCAGATTGACCAGAAGTCTGGCCGATCTTGGATTGCCAGATTTAAAAATTGTTTTTTTGAAAAGAAAATCATAAAAATCAGAAGAAGAAAAAAGTAAGGAATTACACATATATAGATATGTGTTAATGTATACAGTCACATATTATACATAATATAGTGTGTATATCTATATATACACACATATATACACAATACTTACATATGTATCTATGATATATGTAATCATATACATATCTATTAATGTACAGACATAATCAATAGGGTTTTTGCACAGAAACCAATGTTATATGACAACATCCACATAGGAACGGTCACCCCACTAGATGTCTTTCCCCACCACAGGTACCTCTCTAGGTCTGGGGCAAAAGCGCCTAATATGGCCTATCAAACCACTAGCAAAATACACTAGCTCACCCCTCTTCTCCGCCACAGCAGGACACCGACCAGCGTACTGACACCTGAAGTGCCCCCGCCTGCTGCATCCGAAGCACGTTCAGGCCCTCGCCTTAACCCCACCCCAAACCATGTCCTCCAAATCCAGAGGGGTGCTCCTGCCGAGGACACCCCTCGTGCCAAGGGATTCCAAGCACAGCCAAGGAAACTCCGACGAGGGAACCCACCCTCCAGCAGTATGTTGTTCGGCCACGATGGCCGCACCATCCCTAGAGTTTCTCTCTCTAGAATTTAAATCCAAGTTATTACTAGAAAAGATTCTATGAGAATGGAAACAGATCAAAATAAAAAGTACAACAGTTTTTGAAATAAACTTCTCAAGTTATAATTGATTAAAGATTTTTTGTAGTTTTCCAAGAAAAGATTGGGCATGCTGCTCAATTAGCTCATGGACAACAGGATAAGCGTCGAGTTACTCCCAGGAGGTCACAAGAGCAGGACCCAAGATATGCCCATTAGAGAAGATTGGATGTCCGCTTCCCCTAATCCTAGGAATGCAAGAAAAATTTGATCCAATAAAAGTTATAAAACTAATTTTCACCACCTTAAGATAATGCCATTTTAACATTTTGAACAGATAATGTATTCCGCTTATATGAAGTTCTGAATGCAAGTACAATACTAGGCTTCTTTGAGAAAGCACAGCTGTATCTTCAGAAAAAATATAATGTTTAACACCATCATCACCTAGAATTTTCAAAACAGAGGCCAATTTAGAATAAAATATTTTAATTTGGAACTCGGAAACTGGATACCAAGATATAGCAAATGCGTCGATGATCTCCTAAGAGCATATTAACATAAAGAAGTAAACTTCATGGGTAAGTAATTAGTTGAGTGTCAACCAACAATATTGTCAGTAATCAGTTCTGATGGTACTAGAAAATGTACAATTTTTACTTCCCCAAAAAAGAAGGAAAAACTAAAACAGAAAGCCTCAAAGGGAAATTCAGTTGGAGGCAAGTCATGGCATGATAAATATTGCATCTGCTTCAGAAAATACATCATGAAATAATGTGCAAGAAAAACAGGGTGTAGCTGATGCAAATAGACTAACGGGAGATGATGAGGCAAAATAAATACATAAAAGAGACAAGAAGAGAAAGTAGCATTCACACTATCCTGGACAATACCTGTTTCTGCTCATTGGAATCATTCGAAGGCAAAGGATGCACCAAGACTGACTTTACGCTCTGATTCAGGCTTTCAGCTGTTGCATTCTCATTAGATGCAGAAATCTGGACAGAAGTGGCAGATTTTCCTGTGCAAATCGAAACAGCATCAGATCTGTTGTTAACTTACCAAACAGGCAAAGAGAAAGCAAGGTTCGCCACATCGACGATTCGGGTCGAATCGGGTAAATCGATTCGGTTCGATTCGCTTGGATGCGGATATATTATATAAACAATATTATATATATGTATATATATATATTACCCATATGAAACACCTTATCAACCTGAATTAGCATTTGTAGTTTCATTTACTTAAGATATTACACGTAAATAAGGAAGTACCCTCCATTTGAAACTAATAAAAATATAAAAAAAAAAATCATATCTCTTATAATAAAAAGTCAACTCTCTCATCCAAGAAGAAAATTGTGATTTTGGTGATTCCATCAAAATAGCGACTTTCTAATCCCTCATAATTGGCCTATCTAAAAATTTCATAATTCAAATAACCTCAATAAAATACTAAAAATCAAAAGTCCAGTGAAAAATATCAAACGTACATGTGACTTCTCTAAGGAAGTCACTCTCCTACTGACAGTAACTAAAGTCCTAGTCAGTAGGAGAGTGACTCCTTTGGAAAGTTACATGCATGTTTGACTTTTTTACCGGACTTTAGATTTTTAGTATTCTATGGGATTTATTTGAATTATGAAATTCTTAGTTAGGCAAAATTATGAGGGATTAGAAAGATGCTATTTTGATTAATCACCAAAATCACAATTTTTTCTTAGATGAGAGAGTTGACTTTTTATTGGTAAGAGATATGATTTTTTTTATATTTTTATTGGATTCAAATGGGGGGTACTTCTTTATTTACACATAATATTTTAGTAAATGAAACTACAAATACTAACATTACTTAAATGATGTTCAGGTTAAATAAGGTATCATACAGATATGAAGAGAACAGGTATATGTATGTCTAATAATTTATTATTATATATATATATATTATATTATATATCTATACATGCGAATTGGGTGTATTCAGCTGAATCGCAATCGGCCAATTTTCGGGTTTCTCCTAATTTGATCCAATTCAGCCGAATCAAACCGGTTTGATCCGATTCGGCAAACCATGAAAGAAAGAAGGTACCCATGCCCCTAAACAAGGTTCATTGCATCGGCGAATCGGGTTTTTCCTGATCCACCACAATTCGCCCGAATCGTGCAGATTCGCATGGGAATCGGATGAGAATCGGGCAAATTGGGTTTCTCTTGATTCGATCCAATTTGGCCGAATCGGACCGATTCGATCCGCCACGGCAAACCATGCCCCTGAACATGCAAAACAATGATACAAGAACCTATAATTTGTCTTCAAGGATACAAGGGTACAATCCCTCCCCAAGAACCTCAATTGAAAATAAGAGTTGATTGGTGGATGCATCGAACCAGGCCAGGCAGGAATATAAGGATCCAATAAGGAAATCTAGTTCAATATTTCACCTCTACTTTTGCCCCGAAAGATATTTGACAATAATTGGCCTCACCTCAAGCTTCCAAACTATGGCCAACCCATATTACTTTTTGTATGGACATTTTATTTGGCATAGTCTGATGAAATAACTTTTATTGATATAATTGGTGTGAACAGACACTTCACCTCTGCAAATTTAGGGGAGAATTAGTTGCATATACTCCAAAAAGATAATGTGCACCTAAAAGATAATATGCACATGAGAAATATCCTACACAATGTCACAATGAGAATAATAGTATATATATACGTCTTACTGTCTACTGTGCACACATATTACTTCCCCAACTTGGCAAACTGGCAGAGGTTTATATGTGTGTACAGTAATCATACAAGGAGAATAGTTACTTGGACCCTGCATATGGGAGTTCCCCTGCATCCTTGTATGGAACCTATTTGCGTATATTCATCATATATGGGCATTTTTGCAGGTACTAGGAAGGCAATTGCAAAAACAAGGTAATGCAGAAAAATGAATTCAGGAATCTTTTATAGGCCAGAAAAATTAGTTAGGATATTGACACAGAAGGCAACAGGTAACAATCTTAAGAGAGCTGCATCATCATAGACAACACAGATGCAGATGGTTTTTCCTGTCATCTAGCACACACTTTGGCCTCATATAAGAGTACCAAGTCAAGAGTTGGTACCAGCACAGAGTCCTAAAAGTTTGCGCCTCCGGAGGCTAACCATAATTGACTGCACTCTCCTGGACTGCAAATAAATGCAAAGTCAACATGATAAATGTTAGATGGTTTTTGACAAAGATTGCAAAGTAATGACAGTAAACACAGTGCATAGTAAATAATGCAGTACTCATGAACAGCCACTGCTTCTAAAAACAAGAAGTCATAGTGATCTGAGCACTTAAAATGCCTGTGGATCATGAAGATAACCAAAATAATTAAACAATAAACTTTCCCCAACCAAGAAGAAGAAAAAGCAAAGTTATGTACACTACACAATAGAGGAAAGAGAATTTCCCACCAAAAGGATATGGGCTAGTTAAATAGATAAATGCACAGTTTTCTCCAAAATGCTTATCCAGCTCTGGGATGCAGAGCTGTACATCAGCTATAACAAATAAGTGAGAAAAAAGATAAGCAGATGGACACATCTCAGTCAAAAGCTTATCATGTTTATCGTTTAACTCCTTTGGCAGATTACTTGTGATATAATAAGTGAAGGAAACACAAATTCCATTGTCAGAACAAAAACAACATAAAGGTAGATACATACAAAGTAAGGACAGTACCACATGAATATTTCCCTCGGCTAGGTTGTACGATGTTACTACCCTGATTGTCTTCTGGTAATAATCTTGGTTATGACTAAGTAATACAGCAGTTATTCTTATATTCCTTTTCTAGAAAGTATTATAATTTTGACTTGAATACTCTATCAAGAAACCTATAATATTAAACATCCCCTTAATATACCTCAGAGATCTTTGCATATTTTTCAGCCGGATATCCATATGATGAGGTCTGTTCTGTTAAAAAAAGAATCACTAGATCATTTCAATTTAATTATTAGCCTTTTTTCCCTCCTTTTTGAGACATGCTAATACATCAAACCTGAAACTTTCAGTAAATATAGAGAGACCTCAAGATCTGAAGAGGTCATACCATTCGCATGTGTGCAGTCAGTACAACATTCACATTCATGCATGCAGGAACACAGTATGCAGAGGCACAGACAACAAAATAAACATGAACACAGAGGGAGGGAAGGAGGGAGAGCGGAGAGGGTATGTCTTCACTGTTCAGCCATCAGAAAGAAAGGCAGTTCTAGAAGTTGTCTAGTGCAGAATGGTACTGAAGATCCTGCAAACAATCACAGTTCAAAACTGGATTGCTGCCAACCTTTGCAGCTTTCTTTTGTTCAAACTAAGCATGTCAATGAAAGTAGAAGAGACACTTTACTGTACAAGAATCCTTTACAAAAGCCCGAGTGATTAACATTGCAATGTCATATGAGTATAACAAGAGCCATGAATGATTCATAAAAACCAAAAGTTAAGTCCCTTGTGAGTTGATACTTGATACAGCTTTTATGTTCTACTTAGTGCTAGAAGCAAAAATGTAATGTCTACCTTTAATCTTGCAAGTGGGAGAATGTAGAGAAATAATAAAATGGGAACCCTATGGTTTGTGCGAAGGCAATGCTTCTAACGGTTCTTCTCCTCATTTTTTTTCTTAGTTCCCCAAAGAGAGTTGTATGTGCTTAAGATGCTGAATGTCTGGTGCCTTTCTGAATTTCTGAACCAGACCTGACATCATCAGCAATTAAACTGGTCTCACAGGTATGGAGCTTTCTCAGGCTTCTCATGACTAATCCAACAAACATCTTTCTCCACATAAAGCAAAATGCATTGGACTGGGGGTTAAATGTTCAACAGTGATGCAGCCGATGCCCCATTGCATAAAAAAAGCAGATATCCATGAGTAATGATGTAAAATCTTCAAAGAAAATTCAAGAAATAATCTTTGAGCTGCAAATATCGCCCCCCTAATAATTAAACAGCTATATTAAAATCAGTCTTCGATCAAGGTTGACTTCTTTCGTTCATGCCTCCTTTACAGAAGCTAAAGCAGAGAGCCGGTATCTATGGACAGCCCGAGCTCAACATAGAGATGGCGAAAAGACGATTCTCAAATAATTTTTCTCTTTTCCTGCCACAAAAGATACGGAAACATCTAGAACGTCAAACAACAGAAGATGTATAGCGTCCTCGGAATACCACCCTGTTCAAGCCAGATACCCAATTTTTCATTTAAGAAAGCAATTCGTTTACAACCACCAGCCTAACACTTGAAAATCAGATAGAAGCAAGAAATTTTCCCAGAAACACGGCCACACAGCATCATCATCTACCTTCCTTCAAACCCATCTGAGTCAACCGAGAGCGTCCAAACCAAGAGACAAGCAGCAGGGACGAGCAACCACCGCCACCAACCAACCCACCACTCCGAAATCAGAGAGAAGCAACGAAGAACCAAGAAAAGCCAGGAAACGGGCGCCACCCTCTCTCCCCTTCGGAGCCACATGACACTCAGCGCCGCCACCCCCGCCGCCCACCCAAAGGGCCCGAGAACACAGAATCGCGGTTCCTGTTCGCAGTAAACAACAACAGCAACAACACACACATACCAAGAAACGTACACGTACGGCGGGCTGCCCAAAGAAGGCCGCAACCAGTAGAGGTCACCTCAGCAAAAGCTCCGTAGCTGTGGCAAAGGGGGAGGGGGGAGGAAAAAGACCGGAGGCGAGGAAGGGAGGGTGGCCAAGGGGGGCAGGTTGGTTTTCATCCTCCTCCACCACCACCACCACCCTCTCTCTTCCTCTCTCCGCGACAGCAAAACAATGTCTCTTATGTGGGGCTAGAGAGAGAAGAGGTGAGAGCGAGGAGGAAACAACGTATTGTCTTCGCGTTGTTTACTACTCCCTCCTCTCCCCCAACGAAAATCTCCACCGTGCACTCGCTTGATGCCAAATATTACCAAACTAGCCCGGTCCCGTTCCCGGACTCTCCATAATGGGTTCGGACCCCCGCCAACCCAACCCGGTCCTAACAAGTACTGTAGATCAGGTAGTCCGGATATTACTCATGATCAGATTGTTCCCATCACAATTATAAAGTATTTAACAGAAATTATATATGTTCGGTTGATGTAAACCAGTTGGGGCAAATTTGACCCAAAAAATATGAAATTAATTATTCTAACTTAATTAGAAGTTTGTGGTGGCTATTTCTAGCCCCTTGGGCCTGTAGGGCCCGTTATGGCCCATCAAGGCCCAGTATGGCCCTTTTTTTGACCCGTCAAGGCGCCAGTGCTCCGGCCTTTATGCCACGTGCCCTCAGAGTCAGCTCGAACGCTTCCGAGCACGTTCTGGCAACCAAGGCGTTCAAGGGTCCCCAAGTGTGATCTCCGGACATCCCTTAGTCTGTTCGGTCCAAGCATGGCCTACCGAACAAACCTTGCACGAAGCACGTCGCGACCCTGCCCACGCAGGCTATGCCTCCGAGCAGGAGTCACCGAATAGCTGCTCCAGTTACTGAGTAGGCCCCCTGCTTGATATCTTTCGACCAAGAACCAATGAAGACCTTCATCTCCTAGTAGCGGTTACGATAGCAGCGCGGCGCGCACCCCACGATCAAGGGGAGCATTAACTATAGCGCCCCTCAACGGGCGCCTCAATGGGTAACTCCCCACTACGGACGCCAACCGACGCCCCCTTTCCGGCATCATAAAAGGGTGGCGCGCCCACTCTCTTCAGAACCGTCGCCTATAAAAGGCACAGTTACCTTCATGCAAAGGTAACGCAATCCGGGCCATACACTCACCTCCACGCGAGGCACACACTAGCAAACTCTTCTTCCTCAAGCCTTTCTACAGTCACCTGACTTAGGTATCGGAAGGTTCCCCCTGATTCTTCAACCAGGCCCCCTGATCCTGTTCTGGTTTTTACAGGCTACTGTCCGCATCGGCGATCGTTTCCCTTCATCCCTTAGTGGAGGCCCGTTTGGTTCCATCCCAAGCAGGAAAACACCACCACATTTTTGACACCGTCTGTGGGAACGACATCAGCCATGGCTCGTGGTCGTTCCTCTCACCAGAACCCCGGCAACAGGGTGACGAGGTCTCAACAGTCACGTGTGGACTCACGCGACAGAGTCCCCCCTGTTGACGTCGTCGTCACCCCCACCGGTGCAACCAGTGATGTTCCTGCTGCTGCTGTGCCAACAACCGCCCTGGAGATAGCGGAGCTCCAGGGGCAGATGCATTATCTGGTAGGGATCTGCCAGGGCCTCTAGGCCCAATTGGCCGCACAGTCGGCCCTGACGGTTCCCCCGCCATCGAAGCAGCACGCGAAATCGTCTCATCGACGATCCCACGCATTGGACATCGGAGTAGCAGGACAACTCACCCCGCCGCTCTGCAGTGGTTTCGCCTTCCCCTCGTCCCGTCGTTGGAGCCAACTCCATGCGTCTAGACGCGAGGGCTCAGCACATTCCAACCAGGATTGGTCAGACGCCTCCGCCGCGTCGCCGACCTTGAGCGCCGCATAGACACGATGGTTCAGAGGGCAGAAGGAAGAGTCTTGGGGGATGATGACCTGGACTTCCGCTCCCCATTCACCGCGGAGATCCTAGAGGCTCGGGTCTCCCCAAAACTACTCCTACCTTCCATCGCGCCCTACGACGGCACCACTGACCCAGCGGACCACGTCCATGGGTTTGAGTCGCACATGGTGTTCCATGGAGCATCGGATGCGGCCAAATGTCGAGCTTTTTTGGCCACATTGAAGGAAGCTGTGCGGGCTTGGTTTGAGGCCCTCCCCGCGGGTTCCATCTCTTCCTTCCACCAGTTGAAGAAGTCTTTCTAAGATAACTTCCTGGGCGGGAGGTCGCAACTGCGCACAGTGGCTTCTCTTCTGTCTGTTCGGCAGAAGAAAGATGAAGCACTCTGGGACTACGTCAAGCGGTTTCAGACCGAAGCACTTCGTATCCCGCGCCTAGATGTCCCATTAGCCACCAGTGCCCTCATCCAGGGCATTCACGACGGCTTCCTGAAAAGGACGCTAGGGGTGCAACAACCCTCAACCCTTGCCGAGCTTCTCTCCACCGCCCAGCGCCACGCTGCGTGCAAGGAGAGCCTGGCCGCCAGACGAGCAGAGCAAGGCGACCCATCGAACCCCCGAAGAGCAACTGGAGAACTCACCTCGAAATGGGAAGGACCTTATCAGGTCACCCAGGTTCTTGGAAAAGGCTCTTACAAGCCGACTACCCCTAGTGGCGACGCCATACCTAGAACCTGACATGTGTCCAATCTGAAGGCTTATTATTTATAAAAGCCTCTTGTTCGGCATCCTACTTCTCTTCTTCCCATTCTTTCGGTCTGCTCAAAGGGGTACTCAGGTCATCCCTAGTCAAAGCTTTTCAGCTCAAAAGGCTAGCGCGATACCTAAACCCTAAGGCGAAAGGTGTTCGACGTAAACCCCTGGTTGGGACTCCCTTAGTTCCAAACAACCTGCCTGGTATTCATGAAACTCTTAAAACAACCGACGAATTCTGATTCGAACAGAACAAGCGCAAGGGAAGAAGATAGAAAAAGAGAGCCATTCACATATTCGAAAAGGTAATCTATTCAGATTCCTTAAAGTACAAAAAGCTCGTTGAGACCGAGCTACAAAAAAAAAGAAGGAAAAGAGATACATCTATGGGGCCTACTTGAGGGCCTGCGCCATCATCCACAGGAGTCATCCGTCCCGCCTGGAAGTACGCAAAGAGGACTCCATCCAGGCGCGGATCCTAGGTCCATCGTCGGCATTCTCGAAGAGCAGCTTCAAAGGCCTCACAAGCATATTCGATCGTGGCCAGCCTCCATCCTTGGTCCTCGCCGGCCTCAAGACCCACTTTTTAGTAGAGCGCGCCGTATTGCTCTAGGTCTTCATTGAAGTCTGGCGCCCGCCTTGTACTCGGCCACGCCGCAAGCCCCGGCCTCGGACAGGACGTTGGCGAGCGCCTCCTTCTCCGCCCGGATGACGACAAGGTCCAGCTCGTAAGCTCGGAGCGCTATCTGAAGGTTGTGCACCTTCTTTAGCAGATCGGCTTCCCCGGCCTGGTGTTGCGCCTGGAGCTTCTCGCAGAAGGTGAATTCTGCGTCTCACATTAGTTGGTGGTCCCGAGCTCGCAGAGCGAGCCCCCTTCAGCACCCCTAGCGACCGCGTGACGCCATCCACCAGCGCCTCTGCATCGACTTCGGCATCCTCGTCCTCACAGAGCTCCCTCTGGTGGACCTCCTCCAAGCGTTCAGGGGTGTCCTCGGGGCTCAGCCCTAACACCGAGCCAACACTTTCAAATGGGAAGCGATGGGGCAGGGGGGGCAGGCCCCTGGATGGGCCCCCTTGGAAGCGTTCCAAGGCCGCTTCCAGAACCGACACTGAAGGCTGCGCCGGAAGACGCGCCCTTAGCGACTGCGACAGAGGCATCCGGTCCAGAAGCAAGCTCGGTGTTCGGTGGCAGTGCCCGTCTGCCCTCCGGAAGGGCCCTCTTCGTCAACCGCGCCACCAACATCCGCATCAGCCACCATCTCCTGGCCGTCTGTCGCAGCAGGCGACCCCCGAGGTCCCTCCTCATCCTTATAAGGAGAGAGGAGCGTGAAATTCAAAGGCAAAAGTGGCGGTTATCCCGTTCCAACGGCCCGTTTGAACAGACTGCGAAGGGTTTCCCGCTCGACATGTCCTCACTGCCATGATGGCAGTTTCGTCCCCAAGAAGAGCGCCTAACGGCGTCGCCCTGGAGTCGTTCACCATCACGATCGGAATCGCATTTAATGCAAGTGACAACCGAGCAGACCTCCTGTAACGTCGCATGTCTTTTGGATCCATGCGGATCGTGTGTATTGTGGTTGTGGCGGCCGTTGTGAGGCCAGTGTGAGTCGGTTGTGTGGAATGCTTGGTGTGGATGTGTGGTTTGAGCAGGTGAAGAGCAGGGTGGTCCTGAAATGAAACGGGACCTGCTGCTGTTCAGTTGAAGTTGGCGGCCAGGGGTGGTCGTTAACTGTTGGCGTCCAGCTTAGTGGACGTTTACTGCATGAACTTGGCGGCAGTAGATGTGGACGCAGAGGGTGGCGGTTGCTGTTGGCGGCATGGGGGTTGACGCCAACCTGAGAATGGTGCAGGTTATAGGCTCACCGAGGGCAGCTCTCTCAGCTCACTCTCATTCCCTCTTGCCCCAGCTTGCTGCCCCCGAGTCTCTAAAGCTTCAACAGGTACCGAGGAGTAGTTGGACGATCGTAGAACGCGTGGCGTCGCCGAATTGCGCGGGGGAAACGTCGCGGCGTGGGCAATTCCCGGGGAGCTCGCGGAGGGCTCGGCGTGAACCGGGGGATTGCAGGAGATTCTAGCGCGTTCTGAGGTAGGGGACGAACCCTGGTAGCTCCGTAGGAACATTAAAACACATCATAACCACTTGAATCAGCATGATAATGCGTTTTCGGATCATGTTGCACCATACGGGATAATGGGTGGTTTGAGTAGTTTAATGCACGAAGCATGTTATAATGGGTTATATTGGGTATTAGCATGCTAAAGGAATTGCATTTGCATGTTTTTCAGTAGTTAGAACAGTTAGAAAGCCCGCAGAGCCGGATTAGGGTTTCTGCAGGGTTTATGGCCGGAGAACTTGGCGTCAAGATCGCTTGTCGCCAAGCTCCTCAGCCAGATGTTAACGGCCAGGTCCCTTGCCGTGACTTGGTATAGGCGGCAGTCGATGTTGCCGCCGACTGGTTATGAACAGAAATAACTGAATTATGATATTTATTGATAATGCATGTGTGTTGACGCATGAGGTGCATTGAGTGCACTTGGGTCTCGTGTTAAGCATACAAGGTATGCAGTTAGTTGCTTACTTCAGTGACTGCGTGTTGTTTACGCGAGTCAGTTGGGTTCACGTGTAATGGACCGCGGTTACTTGTGGTTTACATGAGGTTTCACGTGGTTTGTGTGTGACGTGCACGTGGTTCTGTGTACGTGGCGAGTAGTATGACGCCTACCGTGGTTACCTCTCCAGTTGGGTGCCCCAGGTTCTTTGTGAGCCAGACTGTTAGCTCGGGGCTTTGTCCCGGTACTTGTGCTGTACCGTCGAGGTCTGTGTCGTCTGACCTGAACACCCTCACTCTGTGATTGAGTTGTACGTCCGGCTGAGAGAAAGACGACAATGGGACAATGACACTTGAGTTTGTTTTTAGTCACTTGTAGCGCGCTCGTAGTTGGGGGTACGGACACCAGTAGTCGACACTGGTCCCCAGCTAGTCCTTTTCTAGTGCCTCACTCTAGCGAGCCCAGGCCAGGGTCTCTGGAGGTGTCAGACATGGGCCTGTGACCGTGTGGTCTGCAGGTGGTGGTGTTTAGTTGGTCTCCACAGTTGCTTGACCTTTTTACGTGGAGCGGCAGCTGGACCTTTCGTCCATGGCTGCGAGACTGAGAGGTAGACCTGTGTTAGTTGTCCGAGTCAGTTTCTGGTGTCGCGAACCAGTTCACGTGGCTCGTGTTGGCTGTCTCTACTTTAGCTTGTACACCTGTACTGTTTTGCCGTTTAATTATTATTGTTGTTTCTCGTAGTCGGCAGACGGTGAGTACTTTTACAGCTTTACTTACCTGCTTAGCTGTTATATTAATTGTTGGTCTTGTTTACTGCTTTCATACCTGTGGTGTTTGGTTTCGCTCAGTTTTGGGGGAGTTCCCTATTGAGCCAGTGACTAGAGAGGCTCACCCCTACCCCCACAAGTGAGAGCGAGGAGGACGTCTCTCGTCCGACGTCCAGTTCTGGGCCGCGTCGTAGCGGTGCAGGGTCAGCACCTCCAGCAGAGTAGCTCCAGCAGTGTAGTTTTGTAGTTGTTTACTTTCTTCAGTTGTACCTTGGGGTATGCCTCAGGCTCTTGTACCTCTTTATAGTTTTTGTGGAAATTTGGCTATGTAAACTTGTGAATTATATATAAAATGTGGTGTGTTCCTTTATGTTTACACGGACTGTGGTTTGGTATCCCTTGCGAGGCTTCGGCCCGTTCGCGGGAGGCGGACTCGGATCAAGTACGTTATCGGTTTAACGGGCTTGGCCGAGGCGTTCCGTCACACCTCCACTCTCAAGTGTCGTGGTTCCCAAGCCAGCTTGAGAGCGTGGGGGGCAAATGTGGTGGCTATTTCTAGCCCCCTAGGCCTGCAAGGCCCATCATGGCCCATTATGGCCCATCAAGGCCTAGTACGGCCCCTTTTTTGACCCATCAAGGCACTAGGGCTCCGGCCTTTATGCCACATGCCCTCGGAGTCAGCTCGAACGCTTCCGAGCACGTTTTGGCAACCAAGGCGTTCAAGGGTCCCCAAGTGTGATCTCCGGACACCCCTTAGTCTGTTCGGTCCAAGCATGGCCTACCGAACAGACCTTGTACGAAGCACGTCGCGACCCTGCCCATGTAGGCTATACCTCCAAGCAGGAGTCATTGAACAGCTGCTCCAGTTACCGAGCAGGCCCCCTGCTGGGTACCTTTCGACCATAAGGACCAATGAACACCTTCATCTCCCAGCAGTGGTTACGACAGCAGCGCGGTGCGCACTCCACGATCAAGGGGAGCATTAACCGCAGGGCCCTTCAACGAGCACCTCAATGGGTAACTCCCCACTACGGACGCCAACTGACGCACCCTTTCCGGCGTTATAAAAGGGTGGCGCGCCCACTCTCTTCAGAACCTTCGCCTATAAAAGGCACAGATACCCTTCATGCAAAGGTAACGTAATCCGGGCCATACACTCACCTCCACGCGAGGCACACACTAACAAACTCTTCTTCCTCAAGTGTTTCTACAGTCACCTGACTTAAGCATCGGAGGATTCCCCCCAGTTCTTCAACCAGGCCCCCTAATCCTGTTCTGATTTTTGCAGGTTATTGTCTGCACCGGCAATCATTTCCCTTCATCCCTTAGTGGAGGTCCGTTTAATTTCAACCCAAACAGAAAAACACCACTACAAAATTCATTGCTACACTTAATTGTTTAAGCATCTTGGACCAACTTAAATATCATTATTGCGGTTTAATAAGACGAAAAGTCATCTCTTTCCTCAAACCCCACCCACCCATGGAACACCACAACGAGATATGAGAAAATTAAGCTGTATGCCCCGCTCAGCGGATATTACTTTTTTTGTCTGTCCGAATTTGGACGAGATTACTCCTGTGCCGTAAAGTTCTCTGTCTCAAAATTATTTTTGAAACGTGAAGTCGATGTAGTACGAGAGGCCAATCTCAATAATAGCGGGGCGAGCTTTAAATAGCTTTTCTCCGAGGAGGATAAATGGCGGGGTGCAACGTGGTGGGGAAGAAGACGGAGGAAGCGAGGACGCGGTGGCAATTCGGATAATACGAGGGCGTCTAGGGGGCTTTTCGGGAAGAGGGCAGATTAAGCCGGTCCTCATCGCCCTTTGGCTGGCTGGCGAGCGGGCGAGGGACACCGACGGGGAGGAGGTGGTGGTGGTGGTGGTTGGGGGTGGAGAAAGGTGGCCAGGGAGATGATACCGTCCACCCCCATATCCCTCCCCATCAACCCGCCCAGGAGACCGCCCCGCCATCGAGAGACCAGGGCCAAGGAGGGTAAAGACGGGACTCGGGGGGTGAGAGTAGACATGGGAAGCTGGCGTCGGGGTGACGTGGAATCAGCATGCGTCTGCCGCCAGGACTTGAGTGGTTGACCTCCAACCTACCCGCCAAACCGATATTTCCACCCGCCGGGCGTTTCCTTTACCCAATAAGGGACGACTTAAGTTAACCGTCCTTCTTCGCGGACTCCGGGTCCTTTTACAACACTGTTCTCAATTCGCATTGTTCTTAACTTCTTGCTTCTTACGGGCCCGGTACCTTTTGGGAAAGATAATTGCGAACGTGCCCCTGTTGGCCTGTTCCGTGTGGGACATCGAGGGTCAAAGGGTAAAGCGTCGTTGTCGTTCGTATGCTTGAAGGTTTGATGAGCATTTAATTTTCTATTAAGATGAGGGCCTCTTGGTTTCGTGGCTGACCACTCGATTTCAGGGCCCAATGATTTGATGATACAAATAATTTATCAACATTTATATCATCAATAAATATTGAGGTCAGGAGTTCTTTGTGATAGTTGTATATTTTGAAATTAAAAAAAAAAAATTATAGAACAGTTATGAGACTTGTTTGATTATATGGTGTTGAATGTTAAGCAGTGTGAAATGAATATATTAATCAAATATGTGTAACAGAGGTGAAGATATTGAGATTGATGAGTAATAAGATTAAGAAAGATAAAATTATGAATGAATATTTTTTTGAAGATTTAGGGATAACTCTAATTGATAGAAAAATGAAAAAAATAGATTCAAGCGATTTGGACAAGTTTACCATCGTTCTAATTCGGCACCAATTAAATAATGTGGCCAAATCTTAGTGGATAACAGTAAAAGAGTTAGAAAAAAAGTCTAAAATAATACGGTACAATGTTATTAGAAATGACTTGAATTTCTTGAGTTTAAATACGAATATAGCACTCGATAGAAATATCTGGGGGAAAATGACTCATGTTGTAACAACTCAGATTTTTGAATAAAAAATATATATGATTAATGAATGGAAATAATTATATAAGGATTCCAATTGGATTATTTATTTTTAAGGAGAAAAAAACAACAAAAAAAACTCTCCTTAATACATGTGGGAAAATTGATAAGGAAAGAGGTGGTAAGATTTATTTGAGAGATGATAAACTATAATTTTATAGAGGCTCAGATAGTAAGATAAAACATTAGCATAAGTAAACCATATGGAGCTTAGGGTAGAAGTTCGATTAAAATGCCAATTGCTTGATCACTGAAACGTTGGTTCTTGAAATCTGACCATATCTGTCGATAGATTCTATGTGCATGTCGATAGATAAGTTGTATGTTGACAAGTCTTGATGGATTTGTCGACAGCTACTGTAATAAACTTCTTCTAGAAGCTTGATTCATCGCCTAGTCTATCGCCTGTCAACAACCAACCTTGGAATTGTTGACAGACACACCTTGTAACAATCTGAATCCTTAAAACATGGACAAATAGGAAATGATTAGGTAAAGGGATTCTATTAAAATTTTCTTTGGGCAAAGGAGCTACCATTGAAAGAGAGCATGTAATGAGTGGAAAATTTATGAAGGGAAATGAGAACTTAGGATTTCTAGCCAAACCATGGAGGTCTAATGAGCAGAATTCCTAAGAATTAGACGAATAGAGAGCTCATTAACATAAGCTAACAACTCATGAGAAACTATTGGTGAAAACCAATTGGGGGCTTGCTAAGCCCTTTGTCCAGTAACCAGTATGGCATCAACCCCAACAAGATGATTGATGGACCATTTGTTCAGTAACCATTATGATTATGACATCAATCGATGTCCATACCAATTGTACGGCCAATTGCAAGACTGTTGGATACCTTGTTCAGTAATCGGAACCCTTAGTCACCAATCGATCTCCATTTGCAAGCTCAATCGAAAGGATATAAGACCAATCAATAGAATGGTCACCAATCGAAAGGCCCATCAAGGTTGGTCAGCAATCGATGTCCATAACACCAATCAGATGATTTTGTGATCATTTCCTTCACCAATCGATGGCCTCAGTCACCAATCGATGGTTTTAATGACCAATTGATATTTCCTTCACCAATCGGTATTTGGACCTTTTTCTTCACCAATTGATGGTTTTAATGACCAATCGATATATCCTTCACCAATCGATTGCCTTGTTAGTCGCCAATTGATATTTCATTCACCAATCGATGGCCATTAGTCAATAATCGATATATCCTTTACCAATCGATTGCCTTGCTAGTCACTAATCGATGGCATTAGTTATCAGTCGATGGCCTTAGTCGCTAATCGATTGTCATGTTGTTAGTCACCAATCAATTACCTTATTACTCAACAATCGATAGGATACAACTCAGAGAAATGTGTGAAGGTGTTGACACTTGGATCATGTCTATCGACACATGTATGTGTGTGTCTATCGACACACATGAGGGATCAACTCATCACCAGTGGAAGCCTGGTGTGTGTCTGTCGACAAATATTTGGGTGTCTGTCGACACTTGCTGACAGTCAACTTGTGGGATTTTGGGAAATGACTCTTGTACTATATATTCATCCAGTAAATAAATGGTTTTAACACCAATTGGATGGCTTCATCAGCAATCGAAGTAGTCCTTGAAACACCAATTGGTTTGGAGCTTGGTCCAATCAATGATAGCATAGAGACCAATGCTCTGAAATGGGCATGGGTGGTTCTTACCTACCCCTGTCCTTTCCCCAAAAATGGGTCACATAGATATGGCCTAGGTATGGTGGGTCTGTCCTTTTCCCAGACCAAGTCAGGGTTAGGCAAGATATGGCATGGGTTAGGCATAGTCGTATGACCTATGTATGGCCAAATTGAACTTTCTGTCCTCTTTTGTCCCTTCTGTAGGAATAAAGATAAATGGGACCAAAGACCCCATTTAAAAAAGAAAAGAAAAAAAGCAAGCCATAAGACCCTTCTTGGCCGAACCTTGTACTTTTTTCTTGTCCCTAAAGGCCGTCTGGAGCCTTTCCTCCTCTATACCCTTTTTGCCTTCACCTGAGAAGAGCCGAAGATGATATTGGAGCTTGAGAGCCCCTCTTCTGCCCTTCCTTGTAGACAACTTGTTGGAGAAGCTTGGAGACCTGACACAATAGAGCACTCTGGAGCTGGAGGGATGATCCTGCAGCTTGGAGGAGTTCGTCCATTGGCTACTGCTTCAGCCTGTGGAAGTTGGAGCTGGAGGGATGATACTGCAACTTGGAGGAGTTCATCCATTGGCTACTGCTTCAGCCTGTGGAAGTTGTACTTTAAGGAGTTCATCTTCTTCCTCTGGCTTCTACATCAAAACATAGGAGTGGATCTGAAGAGCAACCCAAGAAGGTAGGTTTTTTTGGGCACAAACTAAATGTCTTGCAATACCTAGAATTTTGATTCCATCTTGATTGCCTCTGATTTGCCTAACTTATGTCCAAGTAAGGTGTTTAGGATTCCTTAATCCTTACACCATCGTAAGTCCCTCTTGTTTGTCCCATTTTCGACTAGTGAATGTAGAGTTACAAATCTTTCCCATAAAGGAACCCATTTAACTTGTCTTGATCCATGCATTTATGAAACTATTAGACTTGAAGTGCAACTCTCAAGTTCTTTCATGTGATGGTTTCAACAACTTGCTTGTTGGAAACCTGGTACGATTCTTCTAAAAAATATCAAGTCTTGTCCACCATTGAACTCTTGCTATTGGCATCATTGGTTCTGATGCATCCTTGAGTTATTCATAGACCCATTTTTTTCCTGTTTCAAGTACATTTCGACTGGCCCTTTGTGACATTTCGACTAGCCCTTAGTGGCACTTCGATTGGCCCTTTGTGGCACTTCGACTGTTCCCTCTTATCAACTTCGATTGGCCCTTTGGCCAACTTCGACTGGCCATTTATGGCAACTTTGACTAGCTCTTCTGACCGACTACTCATTTGAACAAGTGACTGCCTTGTGATCTATCCCATAGAAGAGTAACCAGCATGACAGTAACCTAAGTATCTTATACATGTTAAAAGTTGTAAGAATGTGAAGATTATTCTAACGACTCCTAATTATTTGATTTCTATTCCCTCTGTGATTCAACAGAAATTCCAACTTTGAATATGCTTGTTTGGAATCTGAAATCAAGAAAAATGTATAGGAAACCCACTTGACCCCTCGATATGTCAAGTCCTCTTTCACTTCGTTCACTAAATCTTTGGCACTTTGTACTCGAAAATTCTTGAACTGAGCTTATGTTTGTGGCTTCTATGATATCCTACAATTCTGTCCTTTTTGACTCCAATGGCCATAATATTTTTGAGATTGGCACTACTTGGGACTTTGGTCCACTGATCAAATGCCTGCACAATGGGGCCTAATCCGGTCCTGGGGAGGAGCACCCCAACGTACTTGATAACTTAGGAGTATGGATCAAATTCAATGGTGCTTGGCATTGGCATCCCTTGTATATGCAATTTGAAAGTGCCTCTTGTTATATGCTAAGATTAAGTCATGAGATGACTTATTTGACTTGATATGATTGCTTACTTGACTGATAAGTTTGATTTGTTTGAAAATGACCAATCTTGATCAATTGTCATATACTCAGTTGGAAATCTTTGTATGGATATTTTATTGTTCTTATGACTTGATGATCCTTCGGATCTATCTTGATAACAACATGACTTGAATTGATATCTTGCAATACGCAACTCTTGATCTGATATAAGCATGCTTTCTGTTCATACACAAAATCCTATCTATTATCCTTGAAATCATGTTTTGTTAAAATGTCATTATTTATACTTTGCCCGCACCTTGAGATATAATTCCTATTGTGTTAGTTTACTCATAAACCTATCTAACATTTTCAAGTGATCTAAAAACAAGGCAAGCATATGGCAAATTCATGTGTGCTGGCCATGGATTACGTTAGAGGAGGTTTATTTTTATCATTAGATGTGGAAGTCTTATCTTGTTATAAGACGTATGGACATATCATGTCAATTCCATGTAATCTTTGAGGAATGGATCTGTGAGGAGTTTATTTCAACATTGGTGCTTGTAAAACATCCAGATTTTTATGGAATAAAGTGTTATCTGGGTCCTTGAATTTTGATGTTTTGGATGGTCTAAATCATGTTGAAATTATGGGATTGTTAGTAGCTAATTTCATTACAGTGGGGGTATGTTCAGTACTCAGAACCGCATGGATTTTTAGCCAACAGATCTGGCTATATCTGTTGACAAATGATTCTGGTCTGTCGATAGCCTGCCCTTTTTCTATCAACCGATTTTTTCCCTAGTGTTCCCAAAGGTTCTGTTCTGAGTAGCCTTAATTGTAAGTTGGCCTCTTGACAGTATATGGAATTGATGAGTGGAAGTTGCTTGAAGTATGATCATTATATTATGAACACTTCTTGTTGATGAGGTTGTCATTTGAGTTAATAAATTTTTGGGCCCTAAGTGTGTTGTTAAGGTTTGGCCTTCTATTACATCCATTTGAATTGTAATGTCGCACCCCGATAAGATGAGATTCGAGGAAATTTTTTGATTTTGTATTTTATTTTCCACTACAATTAATTGTACCCCTAATTGAGGGCATGACACATGTAGCCGACTCCAAGTAAATGATGATGATGATAATGAACTCTATCTCACCCTCTCAAATGATAAAGTTATCAGTTCTAATAATTTTATATGTCAAATAAAAAATCTCATAAATTGAGATATTTTAACCTTCAAAGGGGTTCCAATGAGGACTTGGAGCTTGGGATCCAAGTATGTCATAAAGAGATGGTCAATTTTAGGTTTAATTTTTTATAATAGTGTGAGTTATCATATTTAATTTAAGAAAAAATACTTATTTTTCATCGTCGTTGGGTAGTGTCACTTCTCAAAAATGAAAATTTCAAATTGTGATAGTTATATCATTCATGTCATTCAGAGCGAGAATATACAAACATCTAATTATGGGCCATAAATTTGAACAATAATTGTAAATAACCATTGAGTAAATTTATTGAGAATTCGAAGTCTAGCACTCTTACATTGACTTAATGATGATTCTAAATATCACTATTCTTTCTAACTATTACATTAACACTAATTCTTCCATAGTAATGAACCTAGAATCAATAAAAAAATGTCTTCAATTGTTCTCTTGGTCACTCTTGCCCCTCCCCATCTGCTTGAGCCTCTTTATTAGAGCTATCTGAAAATAGTTAAGCAACAATGGGTGAGCAAACAGCTCAATAGAAATTAAATCTCTTCAGTCAGGCAGAGTCTAAGTAATTACCATTTTGATGACATGCATCGACACATAAGATAATTCCCTACACAAGTGACATAATACCCATCGGGATAAGAAATCAAGAAGCAATAGATTCAATGCATGAAAAGGACTGATGTAACAATTTTCAGAGAGCAATGTAAGTAGTAAAATGCTAATAGAGACACTGAGATTTGGCCATTAAATCAATCATTCAATAAATAATAACATTCATTCAATAACATTAAATGAATAGTGAATTTATCCATGTAGCACCCCGAAAATTTTAATTACATAAAAATTCAAATAAATAGAAATAAATAATTTCTATAATATCAGAATATTTAAACATACGTATCATTATCGTATGTGCTAAAACACATCAGACAATTCCATAAAAATTATAAATCAACCCCACACATTATTTCTAAGTGTTACGCGAAGAAATTCGTACAACGAAAAATCCGATTAACCAAGTGTACATCACATGGTGACCGATTATCCAAATAAGGAAACAAGTCGAAAAACCGTTAACACAGAAATACGACGCAATCATAAATTAAATAACAATGTTGGAGAGACTTCCAACATTATATATTAATGACCCAATATCATACTTGGCTCAATGGACAACATTTGACCCAAAAATCAAATGAAGCAAGAAAATACATGGAAATTCGTAACTTAAATAAGCTGAAATTAGGAAAAGGCAATTAGGGTTGAATTGGGATGCAATCATGCATTCTTGGCAACCCAAATTAGTGCCTAGCCATCCTTTGGGACTGCTTGATGGCCAAGGCACTCCAATGGAGGAAGAAATCCTCAAATTAGGAAAGGTAATATGCTGAAACCGCAACTTGGCTTTCCTTGTTGCAATAGGACTCCTAAACACCATGGTTGCTTAAATACTCACCACCAAACCTTAAGGTCGAGTTTTACAAGTTGTTGGGGTCGTGTGGAGGAGTTCTTGGCGGCTGGGGAGCTGTGGAATGACCACAAGAAGGTCATCTTCTTCCCCTGTTCATCTGCTTCGACCTGTGCAAACCATCCCCTTGGAGTCTAGCAAAGGTAGGGTAAACCTAAACCCCATCGTGCAAGACTTACACCCCTGGAAAGAGGGTCAAGTCTACGTTCTAACCCAAGTGGAATGCACAATTTTCACACAGTACACTAGGAGTATTAGGCGTTCTTCAACAGACGGTCAGAACGAGGGTCTTCTGAAGAATGAAACTTCATCAACCTAGAAGGTAGGTTTTCTCGGGCCAAATGTTAACAAATCTTATACCAATGTGTAGAGCATCAAGTTAACTTTCGTTTCCCATTGATTTCATCGAATTCCAATGTGTAGATCTTGAGTTATAGGTGTTTTGCCAAGGTCGCGCATGTTAGGGACTTTTCACGTTCAGGTCGATTTATCACACATACCGAGGTCATTTTAAATTATTTAAAAATCATAGTTCGCACCTATTTCATGTTCCCTACAACTTTCATGTTGAGACTTTTGTCCAAGAGCCCTAGTTTAGAAGATATAAGTGTTGCAAGGATCACCCCCCTGTATTTATGAGTTTTTTGAGTTTTCGGTCTGACGTCTGAACCGCGTCCGGTTCAGACACCACGTTTAAGGCGTCTGGTATCGCGTTGCTCGGGGTAGATGCGATGCAAGGAATCGCGGCCGTCTGGTACGATGTGATTCACACGTGGACCGATCAATGGCCCGCGTGGGTCTGCGTGCCGCCTAGGAGTCTGGGCCGGTCTAATCCGCGGCGGGATACCCCGACGCGTTTCATGCGGTTTTCCCGCCCAAAGTTTTATTAAATGATTTTCCGTATACGCGTCCAGATCCCCCGACGTGATTCAATCATTAACGCGGCCAGGAATGTGGACGTGATTTGGAAACTTCACTGTTTTGCTGGCTTTCTCTGTACACTGTGTTTTAAAGTGTGTCCACTATGTTGGACGCATATTTCAAAGCTTACCCGAGGTCTGTTTAACATGGTATCAAGTGTGTGATTTACACGTCTTAGGTCTGAGCATTATATGATGTATGTTTAATGGCTTAAAAGTGTTTAACCCATTTAAAAGTTATAATTACATGAATATTATTCTAATTGCTTTCTTAATGATATGATCATTCATGAAACTTGTGATTCTCTCTTGTTACTATTCTAGCATGATTAAAATGATAATTTGTTATCTTAAAATCTTGCAAACCATGATTGGTTAAAGTGTATAGTTTCATGTCATGCCATCATGTTAAGTGCTTTCCGCAAGTTTGAAACCGGTGGATTATGGATTGAGATGCGTACATCACTACACACTTGCACATCTAGGCAGCCCTTTCTTGAAGATTTGGAAGCACTCTATCGGTCATTCCGAATCGGTAGACTAATGACCTTTTCTCTAAGACCTCCGTAAATCTCTGTTCTCTGTGGATTCCCACATGGAGACCGAGTTGGTTGTACCATTGAAGTTCCCTAGAGATAGCATGCACTTCCTCTCTCATCTTATTCTCGTGAGTGTGATTTACAATCTAGACTAAAGCCATTAATGTAAAGATTGAATTAAAGTATAAATTGTACCGTTATGCTGCCAAATTTATCTCTTGACCATTGTTCTCATGAAATCATGTTCAATTTATTTATTACTTGTTCTTATCATCATCTTGAACATGACGTTGCACGTGCTTACATCTTGAAAATCTCATTGGCCATTGTTAATGACTGTGGGTATCTACATTTAAAATTTAAGTGAGATACTGACCGGGCACGGCGAGTGTCCAAGGGCTCCAGTCTAGCCCCAATGACGGAGAGTCATAAATATACTGTTAACCATGGGGTATAATGATTATTGGTGTTGCATCTGCGTTGGGAGTCGTGCGTGTCGTGTTGAATGATAGATATAATAACCACATACACGTGTCCTGGTGTACATTCTTGGTGGATCTTTCCTTGGTGTACATTAGTGTCTTCGTGCCTGATTAAGTGAATCGTGTTAAAAGTTCGTGCTCGTGCGTGCTTGCTTGCGTGATATGGCCATCCTGCATTTATTGCAATTTAAGTGATATCTTGCGTGCTAGTTACATGCCTCACTATTGATAACCTCTTGCTCATTATATCATTCTAGATCTTGCTCTATCATGATCACTCTACCTAGCTTGTTCATGTATCATGTTTTTAATGAGTTTTATTCGTACATGCATATCATGACAATCATCGTGCTTACCTAGTTCTAAATTGCTAATCACTTATATCATTGCCCGCACATTGACATATAAATCCTACTAGTGGGCTAGTTTGCTCATTCCTCTACTTTTAACCATTCTAGGTGATTATTCCATTTAAGAGGAAGAGCAAGTCGAGGATGGGAATGCGTCCGAGTGATGAGCATTCCAAATATAAATCTATCTATAGTTAGTTTATTTTGAGTGTTAGAACGTGTAGTAGGAGGTGAGGAACATATGTAATTTCCCTTTTTATTGAGTCTTAGTCATGTAATAGTTTCCATTTGGAATACAATGAGTTGAGATTTGAATACAAGATTAGTTGAGTTCAATATTTGGGCCCTATGATGATGTATGTTGTTATACATTTAGTGCGTGCTAGCTAGAGGCTTATTTGCCTACTGTTCACGTCTCGGGATATCGACTCGAATTATTCTGCATTATTAATATCCGCTGCGTAATTCTCGGGACGTGACAGTTTAGTGGTATCAAAGCCTAGGAACACCAACTAGGATATATGTCTCAGGATTAAGAAATACCTATGGAACCTAGATCATGGAAATTAAATATAGTACCTGGTGAGAAAGGGGTAGAGAGTGGGAATATGATAGAAAGAACAAAACACTCTTACCCATTGACTCTTATAATGTATCTAGAGACATTAATTGATTTCCATCCTTTTCTCAGGAACCCTCATAACTCTCTCACTCAACCGCAATGGCTCGCAACCAATGGCAAGCTATGCAAGAAACAGTGGCAGGACTCACACAGGCCCTGCAAAATGTGGTTCAGGCTGGAAATCAGGCTGCTGCAACTAGGAACGGAGCCGGTGATCTACACCGCAATTTTAGGAGTTTGAACCCTCCTCGTTTCTCTGGATCCCCTGATCCGGACGAGGTAGAGAAATGGCAGGAGGAGATAGAAAGGATCTTCCAAGTCATGTAATGCACTAATAGGGAAAAGGTGGTACTGGCCACTTTTCAATTTACCAAGGATGCTCGAGCATGGTGGAAGGCCACATCGGCCCATCTGCCAAATGTAGCTAAGCTAAAGTGGGCAAGATTTCTGGAAATCTTCCGAGGAAAATACTTCTCTGAGAGAGTTAAGGAAAATAAGGCGGCAGAGTTTGCCGCACTAAAACAAAAGAGCATGTCTATGGCTGAGTATGAAGCTCAGTTCGCTGGCCTGGCAGTGTATGCCCCACATCTGGTGGGCACAGAAAGGTTGAAGGCCAACCGTTTCATGGATGGGCTCAGGCTCATGTTCATTGAAAAGCTCGGACCACACAACATCCAAACCTACACTGAGATGGTCCAAAGAGCTCAACTGGTAGAAGACACTATGGCTAAGGTGGAAGGCATAAAGGGGAAAGACATCTCAAAGCCGACCTTCATAAAAAGAGGATCAACCGATACAACTGGAACCTTCCACAACAACAACAACAAAAGGCCAACCACTGGGAAGGACTATGGCATGGAGAAAAAGATCAAGGTAGAAGAAACCACGACGGTGGAATATTGTAAATTTTGCGACAAGCCTGGGCACCAAGCGAACAAGTGCTGGAAGAAGGTCGGGGCTTTCCTGCGATGTGGGAGCCAGGAACATCGTATACCGAACTGTCCCATGCTAAAAGACCAAGTTGGAAGGAACCAGGGAGTGGTAACACGTCAAGGACGCTTGAATGCAGTAACGCAAGCGGAGCTCCCGGAAGGAGGTATGATTGTTAAACCCCTAGATTGATCTTATGATGCTCTTCTTATTAGTACATTTCTAAGTGGGGGAGATCATTAAGGAGAAATTGAAAAGGAATAATCTAGTGGTTATACCCTAGTTCATCTGGTGTATTAAGATGGAGTTATAACAACCGTGGAAGAAAACAGGAGTGGAAGGAACCAAATCGATAATACGGTGGCCATAGGTGTAGATGTTGGACTAGCATCCATGATGTTTAAACAAGTTAGAGGAATTAAATCCGAAACACCTCAAGGATCACAAATATCAAGAGCCAATTAATGATCTATGAATTTGGGGAGCAAATTCTCTTAAGTGGGGGAGGGTGTAGCACCCCGGAAATTTTAATTACATAAAAATTTAAATAAATGGAAATAAATAATTTTCATAATATCAGAATATTTAAACATACGTATCATTATCGTATGTGCTAAAACACATCGTAAAATTCTGTAAAAATTATAAATCAACCCCACACATTATTCCTAAGTGTTACACGAAGAAATTCTTCTTTTTTTTTTTATAAAACCGATCCTCAGGCCTCTACGGCTAGGAGAGTGCACCCTTCCCCAGAGGGGGAGAATGTTCTCACACCACCAGCAAGAGGACTAGGCCTGAATATTAATTTAAGAATGGAGATAATACAACCAACAAATGGGAAATCCCTGAGAATCTGAAAAGAAAAGAACCCAAGGACAACTAGTTACAGAAGTCTAACATGAGGCAAACCGATTTTGTCCAATAGTAAAGGACCTTTACAATTGGGAGGTATTCTACTTGGGCCCCAGTAAGTAATGTTTTCCTTAGACAAGCAACCGAAGCTAGCTAATCCATCCGCCACCTAATTTGCCTCTCGATACATGTGTGTGATGTAAAAGTTCTTATTTTGTAATATGGAATAAGCTTCACGCCACCAGAGATAAGCTTGCCAAGAAGGGCATTTGCCAGATTTCATGGAATTCACCAAGGCTAAGGAATCAGAGTAGATAATAGAAATCCGAATGCCCAGGGAATCTACCATACGGATGCCATCACAGAGGGCTCTTACTTCTGCAATGAAGCTATTACCGTTACCATAAAAATGGGAGAACGCTGCCACCACTTCTCCCATCCTGTCCCGAATGCAACCAAGTTGGAAGGAACCAGGGAGTGGTAAAGCATCAAGGACGCGTGAATGCAGTAACGCAAGCAGAGCTTCCGGAAGGAGGTATGATTGTTAAACCCCTAGACTGATCTTATGATGCTCTTCTTATTAGTACATTTCTAAGTGGGGGAGATCATTAAGGAGAAATTGAAAAGTAATAATCTAGTGGTTATACCCGAGTTCATCTGGTGGATTAAGATGGAGTTATAACAACCGTGGAAGAAAATAAGAGTGGAAGGAACCAAATCGATAATACGGTGGCCATAGGTGTAGATGTTGGACTAGCATCCACGATGTTTAAACAAGTTAGAGGAATTAAATCCGAAACAACCTCAAGGATCACAAATATCAAGAGCCAATTAATGATCTATGAATTTGGGGACCAAATTCTCTTAAGTTGGGGACCAAAAATCCGATTAACCAAGTGTACATCACATGGTGATTGATTATCCAAATAAGGAAACAAGTTGGAAAACTGTTAACACGAAAATACGACGCAATCATAAATTAAATAAAAATGTTGGAGAGACTTCCAACATTATATATTAATGACACAATATCATACTTGGGCCAATGGACAACATTTGACATAATAATCAAATGAAGCAAGAAAATACATGGAAATTCATAACTTAAATAAGTTGAAATTAGGAAAAGGCAATTATGGTTGAATTGGGATGCAATCATGCATTCTTGGCAACCCAAATTCGTGCCTAGCCATCCTTTGGGACTGCTTGATGGCCAAGACACACCAATGGAGGAAGAAATCCTCAAATTAGGAAAGGCAATATGCTGAAACCGCAACTTGGCTTTCCTTGTTGCAATAGGACTCCTAAACACCATGGTTGCTTAAATACTCACCACCAAACCTTAGGGTCGAGTTTTACAAGTTGTTGGGGTCGTGTGGAGGAGTTCTTTGTGGCTGGGGAGCTGTGGAATGACCACAAGAAGGTCATCTTCTTGCCCTGTTCGTCTGCTTCGACCTATGCAAACCGTCCCCTTGGAGTCTAGCAAAGGTAGGGTAAACCTAAACCCCATCGTCCAAGACTTACACCCCTGGAAAGAGGGTCACGTCTACGTTCTAACCCAAGTGGAATGCACAATTTTCATGCAGTACACTGGGAGTATTAGGCGTTCTTCAACAGACGGTCAGAACGAGGGTCTTCTGAAGAATGAAACTTCATCAACCCAGAAGGTAGGTTTTCTTGGGCCAAACATTAATAAATCTTATACCAATGTGTACAACATCAAGTTAACTTTCATTTCCCACCAATTTCATCGAATTCCAATGTGTAGATCTTGAGTTATAGGCGTTTTGCCAAGGTCGCGCATGTAAGGGACTTATTCACGTTCATATCGATTTATCATGCATATCGAGGCCGTGTTAAATTATTTAAAAATCATAGTTCACACCTATTCCATGTTCCCTACAACTTTCATGTTGAGACTTTTGCCCCAAGAGCCCTAGTTTAGAAGATATAAGTGTTGCAAGGATCGCCCCCTGTATTTATGAGTTTTTTGAGTTTTCGGTCTGACGTCTGAACCGCGTCCGGTTCAGACGCCGCATTTAAGACGTCTGGTATCGCATCGCTCGGGGCCAACATGATGCAAGGAATCGCGGTCGTCTGGTACGACGCGATTCACGTGCGGACCGGTCAACGGCCCGTGTGGGTCTGCGCGCCGCCTGGGAGTCTGGGCCAATCTAATCCGCGGCGGGATACCCCGACGCGTTTCAGGCGATTTTCCTGCCCAATGTTTTATTAAATGATTTTTCGTATATGCGTCCGGATCCCCCGACGCGATTCAATCATTAATGTGGCCAGGAATGTGGATGCGATTTGGAAACTTCACTGTTTCACTGGCTTTCTCTGTACACTGTGTTTTAAAGTGCGTCCACTGTGTTGGACGCATATTTCAAAGCTTACCCGAGGTCTGTTTAACATGGTATCAAGTGTGTGATTTACACGTCTTGGGTCTGAGCATTATATGATGTATGTTTAATGGCTTAAAAGTGTTTAACCCATTTAAAAGTTATAATTACATGAATATTATTCTAATTGCTTTCTTAATGATATGATCATTCATGAAACTTATGATTCGCTCTTGTTACTATTCTAGCTTGATTAAAATGATAATTTGTTATCTTAAAATCTTGCAAACCATGATTAGTTAAAGTGCATAGTTTCATGTCATGCCATCATGTTAAGTGCTGTCCGCAAGTTTGAAACCGGTGGATTGTGGATTGAGATGCGTACATCACTACACACTTGCACATCTAGGCAGCCCTTTCTTGAGGATTTGGAAGCTCTCTATCGGTCATTCCGAATCGGTAGACTAGCAACCTTTTCTCTAAGACCTCCGTAAATCTCCGTTCTCCGTGGATTCCCACATGGGGACCGAGTTGGTTGTACCATTGAAGTTCCCTAGAGATAGCGTGCACTTCCTCTCTCATCTTGTTCTCGTGAGTGTGATTTACAATCTAGACTAAAGCCATTAATGTAAAGATTGAATTAAAGTATAAATCATACCGTTATGCTGCCAAATTTATCTCTTGACCATTGTTCTCATGAAATCATGTTCAATTTACTTATTACTTGTCCTCATCATCATCTTGAATATGACGTTACACATGCTTACATCTTGAAACTCTCATTGGCCATTGTTAATGACTGTGGGTATCTACATTTAAAATTTAAGTGAGATGCTGACCGGGCACGGCGAGTGTCCAAGGGCTCCAGTCTAGCCCTAATGACGGAGAGTCATAAATATACTGTTAACCATGGGGTATAATGATTACTGGCGTTGTATATGCGCTAGGAGTCGTGCGTGTCGTGTTGAATGATAGATACAATAACCACATACACGTGTCCTGATGTACATTCTTGGTGGATCTTTCCTTGGTGTACATTAGTGTCTTCGTGCATGATTAAGTGAATCGTGTTAAAAGTTCGTGCTCGTGCGTGCTTGCTTGCGTGATATGGCCATCCTGCATTTATTGCAATTTAAGTGATATCTTGTGTGCTAGTTACATCCCTCACTATTGATAACCTCTTGCTCTCGTTATATCGTTCTAGATCTTGTTCTATCATGATCACTCTACCTATCTTGTTCATGTATCATGTTTTTAACGAGTTTTATTCGTACATGCATATCATGACAATCATCGTGCTTATCTAGTTCTAAATTTCTAATCACTTATATCATTGCCCGCACATTGAGATATAAATCCTACTGGACTAGTTTGCTCATTCCCCTACTTTTAACCATTCTAGGTGATTATGTCATTCAAGAGGAAGAGTAAGTCGAGGATGGGAATGCGTCCGAGTGATGAGCGTTCCAAATATAAGTCTATCTATAGTTAGTTTATTTTGAGTGTTAGAACGTGTAGTAGGAGGTGAGAAATATATGTAATTTTCCTTTTTATTGAGTCTTAGTCCTGTAATAGTTTCCATTTGGAATACAATGGGTTGAGATTTGAATACAAGATTAGTTGAGTTCAATAATTGGGCCCTATGATGATGTATGTTGTTATAAATTTAGTGAGTGCTAGCTAGAGGCTTATTTGCCGACTGTTCACGTCTCGGGATATCGACTCAAATTATTCCGCATGATTAATATCCGCTGCGTAATTCTTGGGACGTGACAATCCATAACATTAATCTTGCACTAGTTCGGTGCAATGGCATGCTATGATGTCCTTATACTTTGGGGTGCTCACTCCCAAGACCCGACAAGGCCTATGGCACAAGCATTGGTGACTTGGTGAACTGAGGTTCCATTCAATATCCACATAACTCGCATAATGACCAATTAGGGTTTCAATAAATAGGCTCATGTACACAAGGTGTAGAACTATAATTATGAGAGGATCAATGGATGAGCTTTCATGAGGGCATTCATGATTAAGTATGGATTCATAGACATAATGTTGTGCAATTATTTTTGCAAACCTATTAGTTAATGTTTTAAATATGACAAAAATCATCTCTTATTTAGGTTATAAACAAATTCATCTGATTATAACCTAATGTTCAAAATTGCAATTTCATATTATTGCTAAAGGCATATGTGTATTATATTGTACAAAAGTTTTAGATAGTAAGTGTCGACACACAAAAGTTTACAGGTCGACACATGCTTAACTATCACCAGTAAAATTATTCTAAGTCCACAACTAGCATATCTATCACTCTGACTCTAAGAAAAGTCGAAGTGAGACTCTGACTTGTGAACAAGTCACAATAGTCGAAGTGCAACTCCGACTCTTGGAAAGTCGAAGTAAGACTCTGACTTGTGAACAAATCACAATAGTCGAAGTCCAACTCCAATTCTTGGAAAGTCGAAGCGAGACTCCGACTTGTGAACAAATCACAATAGTCAAAGTCTAACTTTGACTCTCGGACAGTCGAAGTGAGACTCCGACTTGTGAGCAAGTCACGATAGTCGAAGTCCAACTCTGACCCTCAGATAGTTGAAGTGAGACTCTGACTTGTGAGCAAATCACGACAGTCGAAGTCCTACTCCGACTCCTAGATAGTGGAAGTCCAATATCAACTTATGGACATATCTGAACAGTCGTAGTACCACTCCGACTCTTGTTAAGTCCAAATCTCTGCACTTAACAGAAAATCATCTAGTTGCATATCTATAAATGCTATTTCATTTCGATTGACTTTGTAATATTTTTTTTGTAAAATTCTTTATTAATTAATGAACAAATGATATTATTTCATCTATATGTCAATCAAATCATAGTTTCCATCAATTATTGAACTCTTGATTAATGTTACATCATTAATATATTTTGAGAGGTAATTTCTTAACTCTTTACTGACAAATCTTTACTTCAACTTTCTTAAAGCTTTTAAAGCCGAAGTGCATTCTTCATTGTACTTATGTTTTCTGAACTCCAGCACATACTATTGCACATCTTGTTCTTTATGTTCTCTACATTCAAATTTATTATCTATTAATAAGAACATACCTGAAGTATTGTATTTTCAAAATATTGTCAATTGGAAAAAAGTCTTATTCACCCCCCTCTAGGACATCTAAAGCTCCATCTAGATCTAACACATAATACATTGAATACCGAGGTATCACAGAATGCAGTCTATCGTAGAGGCGCATTCATAAATGCGGTCAATAACACAACTGTGTATACAAAATTGGGATGAACACGGTCAGGGCTATGGCCGCAAGTAAATGAGTCGAAGGCGATATATCGATCATATAACCACATTCAAGATAAAAGCTTGCATGGAAAGCGGTTGTAGAGTTGTATAGAATGTGGATATAGTGTATGTCGCATTAAGGATGGTAGAACATACTCCAAAGGCCAGCTGAATCGCTCTTACAATTCCTAAGATGAGATTCGAGGTCTTTTAGAATTTTTATGGTACAATCAGCTCAACGGCGATGTGGAATCCACGGTCATTGGAGACTTACAAAGGCCTTGATGAAGAAATTCTAGTTTGACATAAGGAATACCTGGAAGAGGGTTCTCATATCACCAATAAGGTTCTCACAGTAACAATAGCAATTGGAACATGCCACAACAAGGTGACATGATCCTGATTAACTCGTCTATAAAGTGTCGGTCCAAATCATCGTATATCACCATCACTAATCACATCAACTTAAAACCATTAAAATAGTGCAATAACATGGATGGGATCACATGACACAGATCTTACAATTATCAAAGGTGGGGGTTATTATTATTCTAGTTATGACAAGTACACATGAACATAGAGATAAAGAGCTCTGATGAACGGTCAATGATATGAGAAAGGATTCAAGTATGATTGACATTAAAAGGTTAGATCATAATCTTAACCATTTACAAGTGTTTTAAACATGATAGTATTAAAGCAAATCATGCTATATATAACAAAATTTTTAGATTAAATATTATTTTTAAATTCAAAAGTGCAGGAGAAACAATCAGAAATGTGGTTTGAACAAGACTTGCAATCAAGACTGTGGTTTGTTCAGATGACACTTCTAATGTACGAATGAGTATCTGGAGGGCTAGGACTAGAATGTAGTTGCCCTGAGGGTCGCCTTCTGGTCGTGGTCCTTAAGGGAACCACAATATGCATGCAGTCCCCTAAAGGGGGACGTTCAAGATTAGGGTCGTGATTGCGCAACAGGCCGCCTTCTCGGTGATAGTTAATCACGCAATCATGTTTTAGGATGCAGATCCTTTCCGAGCCACATTATCAAATAGAAAGGGCATTTTTGTCTAGAAAGCATAAACATGATGATATTGGCCTAATAAAACATGAAATACTTGCATTATGCTCAATAAACATTGGAGAAAACAATACAAAACAAAGTTAACATGCATAACAACATTTGTACAAGGTCAATTAGATTAGATCGAAAGAAAAATCTAACCTTTTGACTATTCAATGTAGAATAGAGATGAAGAACACGAGAACGAGGATATTGATCTTATGGCATGAAATACATGTAGATCAAGAGCTAAACATTGGGAAAAATTATGCAGAACATCATGTGTGTGATGATTGCTTAGGCTACCTGAGAGTAACCTACCTTTGGTTGCTCTAAGAAGAGGGGAAGATGAATACGAAGTAACCGAAGGATCCTGGGATTCTCCCTCCAAGTTCGTACAATCTCCAAGTCCAATAGCCTCCAAGGTTGTGTAAGGTCACCTAGGGTGGGTTGTAAGTCCTATTTAAAGAGCCAGGGTTCCTTATGCTCCAAATTTGGACTCCTCCAAGAGATCATATCAAGCTCTAATTTTCCTTGTCCCAATTCTAAATTAGAGCCCATTTTCCCATTTTAACCCTAATTAGGTTAGGGTTTTTCTAGATTTCACACCCATCTATGTGAGTTGTCATTTGGCCCATTAGAGTTTGATTTGGGTCAATTTAGCTTACTTACATAATGGGTTTTGGGTAATAGGGATTTGGTCTTTTTTGTGAGCCCAATAAACTCTTCTCTTCTAATTACTATAAATTTTATTTAGCTCCCAAATAATATTTTTACTTGGTTATTTATCAAATTATCCACATGTGATAATAAGTTGTTCATTTATTCGAGTAATTTTAATTTAGATTGCTCCAGGTAGGGCCTACGCATCACTGTATTGACAAATCCCATTTTGGACTAATAGTTTTACTATCCATCTAATATGAGAAGTAAGTATTTCTCTTAATTTAATCTAAGTTATGTTTTATAACTCCATGTGGAAAGTAGAATTCATAAAGAAAATATTATTTTCCTTTTGGACATAACATTTGGGAACCTGAGTAATCTCTTAAGGGAGTGGGGTAGGTTGATTATGTCATGTCCCGATAACTCGAGATTTATCTAAAAGTGACATAAATTCAAAATAGAAAAAAACCATGCGTGTTCGTTCACATATAATTGCTGCATAAATTACATAACAACAATCACATCCATAGTCTAGTAGGAGTTGAAAGAAAAGAAAGAAGAAAAACAATTTACAACTAAAACAAAACTACAAGGGGGTTTATCTATTTGTAGTGGCACTCAACACTCGAATCCCCTTACAAGATTGCCTCGTACTGATCACCTGAAAGAGAGTAGGAACTAATGAGCAGTCGTGCCCAATAGGAATTCACCCTATGCTTACAGGACAAAGTAGCTGATGGTTGCTAGGAAGTACAGAATCACAATATGTTCCACATGTCAAATAATCTGTAACAAGTGATTTATAAGTAGAGTAAAAGGTTCTCAACAACTATATGAGAGGACTGAATTAAAGGAAGTATGGAAAGAGAGTTTCCCTGTACCATTCAATAAGTAAGCAGTCCATATTCAAGTCAAAACATAACTTATGAAAATGTCGACCAATCTAGCATACAGTGGTGTCATGCCAAGCACCCAGTAGATTCGTTATCATTCTGCACGTCCAGTAAATAAATTCGGGTGCTCCTCCCATATAACACCTCAAGTTTATTTATAAAAATAATTGGTCATGTAATTTCTTTTTCTTTTTTTTGCATGATAACGTTATCATTAAATGAAGTGCACCTCACACTGCCATTACCAAAATAATCATTGGGAATAAGCACACACGAGTTTACATAAGTTGACAACCTAAAATTTCATTAATAGAAAATGATTAAAAGAAAATGATATTATGTATATATGCTTACGACACAGTGATTACATAGTCATTTCACTGTTCACTTACTGTTCACCTACGTAATCCACATTACGTATGAGCACTCTTACGTGTTAACATCAGGTTAAATCCTCGACGGAGCTCATCCCCACCGTCCAGATTTCACGCACGCCTCACAAATGTAATCTCTATATATACACCCCCTAGTGATCCTTGTCCAAACCTCGCACTACTGCTACTGTTTCTGCTGAGGTCTGAAGAAGGAGGAGGGAGGAGGCACCGAGTGCTGTCTGGAAGGAGCTCCGAAAGCTCTGCCTCTTTGAGATTATTCTCATTTTCTTCTAGCTAAGGTAGGAACCTTGTCTTCTATTTTTACTTCCCGCTTGTGCTACCCTATTTTCCCTTCTCGCTTGTGCTATTCTCTTTTCCCTTCTCGCTTGGGCTACTCTTCAAGTGTCTTCTGAATACTTGTTCTTGTTAGAGGAGACCCTTTTTGTATCAGGTTATAGCCTTGAGCTCTCCTCTAAACTCTCAGTTACTACTGTAAAGAAAATCTGTAACACCACCGGAAACCGATCTTACCATTCCGGTCGACTGACTCTACCCACCTGTGGGAAGAGATCTTATGAGACAGACAAAAAGATCTGTAGTCAAACAAAGAAATAATAGGATAATCATGTGAAACAACTGTAATCGTTGTATAAAGACAATCGATGTTTTATGAAGACAATCAATATATAAAGATAATCGATGTTTTATGAAGACAATCAACATATAAAGATAATCGATGTTTTATGAAGACAATCAATATATATAAAGACAATTGATGTTTAGAAACAATCGATGTTCAATAATCAATATGACAATTCGACTGGTCAAGATATAACACAATCAGTCAAAGTGTAGCTTCAGATATGACGAAGTGTAGCTTCGGATATGACGAAGTGAGACTTTGACTGATCAAGACAAAAAGCAGCATGACAAAGTACCAGCTTCGGATATGACGAAGTTAGCTTCGGATATGACGAAGTGTAGTTTCTGATATGATGAAGTATTACTTCGGATATGATGAAGTGAGACTTCGACTGATCAATACAAAAACCAGCATGATGAAGTATCAGCTTCGGATATGACGAAGTGAGACTTCGACTGATCAAGACAAAAAGTAGCATGATGAAGTATCAGCTTTGAATATGACAAAGTTAGCTTCGGATATGACGAAGTGTAACTTCGGATATGATGAAGTTAGCTTCAGATATGACGAAGTGAGACTTCGACTGTTCAAGACAAAAATCAGCATGACGAAGTATCAGCTTCAGCTATGACGAAGATAACTTCGGATATGACGAAGTGAGACTTCGACGGATCAAGACAAAATGCAGCATGACGAAGTATCAGCTTCAGATATGACGAAGTACGACTTCGACTAATCAAGACAAAAACCAGCATGACGAAGTACCAGCTTTAGATATGACGAAGTTAGCTTCGGATATGATGAAGTGTAACTTCGGATATGATGAAGTGAGACTTCGACTGATTAAGACAAAAACCAACTTGACGAACAGTCGACTGATTCTCTTGTTTGTTCTAGCTTGTCCTTTTCCTAGTTGTATTATATTTTTCTATAGTACTTAAACTTGGGCCAACTCAACTTACTAGTCTTACCTTGTCTTGCTATCCTGATACTCTTGCATTAGATTTGATGTCATATTAATGTTATTTTGAAATCTGCCCGAACCATACTAAAAGACTGATCAAATGGAAATGATGACACTTTGGGTCTTCAGACTCTACTGGACCATGAAGAAATAGAAGGCTTTGGTCGCTCTTTGGAAGCCCACATGTCTGTGCAAATGGGGCTGATCCAGTCCTGGGAGGAGCACCCGAATCGATTATTGAATCGTACTATTCAAATATGTACCAATCGAAATGGATCCACTGGGTGTTTGGCATAACACCACCTACTACTAAATTTAGTCGACATTTCCATAGACTATATTGTGACTTGAATTTTATTACTGTTTGGTTCCGGGCAAACTCTGTTAGAATATCCTCATTGAACTGTACTCCAGTATTATTGGGTATCGCATTCATATTATCTTCTTGATTTTTATACTTGTTGTCATTTCCATGCTACCATCCTATCTTACTTTATTATTGAAGAAATTTTCTACTGAGCACAATTGCTCATGAATCCTACTTTCCTTTCAGGCATCTCAAATGGGACCAATGCCCCAAGGGACTGTGCGCCGAGTGAATCCTAACTAAGAGAACCTTGCTCCCTTTAGTCTATGCCTCCTAAGTTATTGCATATATTAAACCCGAAACTATCAGTTCATGTAATATAATTTATTCTGCTGCACTGCTTGTAATTATGAATGGCGATCCCTATTTACTTTATCTTGAATTCTCTGTCACCTCCAAAAATAGTCAATGAGTAGGACGTGACATCCCGAGACTAGATCGACCTCATTTATACAGGCATTAGTCCAACAGAGTTCAAAGACCCAAAAGTATATCATCACATTTCCATTCTTGTTAAACATACAAATATGATTCTTGGGCATTTATCAATAATAATGGGGATTTCATTGAGAATAAGTCACTTTAAAACTGAAATTTCAAGGAATGTATCATGAATAAAGTGTTAAGAATCTGGAATAGTTAATTCGAGAACGCATAGTTATTGCAAGAATTATTCCAAAAGAGTGTCTAACTAGTAGGTTAAGTTGACCTACAAGGGTGGGCAAGTAATCCTGACAAATAGTTTTAAAGACAAGGTAAAGGGTAAACAATTTAAGTTTTAGGGCCCAGAATAAAGTTGGTCGACCGAAACAAATGAGTCGGTTGACCAATCAAGGGATCGATCAACTGAACTCTATGTTTTGGTTGGCCAAAACTACCAGAGCTTTGCCCCTTAAAGCCAGGACAGAATCGGTCTACTGGAAAAATAGAATCAATCGACTGGTAAGAGGATATCGGTCGACCAAACTCTGTGTTTTGGTCGACCGAAATCTCTAGAGAAACTAGTAAGCTACAGACATGGAAAAATGGTCAACCAACCAAGTAGAAATATTCAACTGTTTCTCTCAAGGTAGCCAGTGCCTCACAAGCGAAGGAATCTGTCGACCAATTGGCAGGGTTCAGTTGGCCGAATCCAGTGACACAGACCATTTTAGTAGATTTCTCTTCTTACTAACAGACAAATCGAAGGCTCATGATCCTAAGTGCAGTTTTACACTTAAGGTTCACTATCTATAGGATGTAAGAAAACTTTATTGTAGATGTACATGCTCAAACAACAAGGACATGATCGGGGTGAAAGAGAGAAGAGTGAGAATCCTACATAAAGGACTGAACTAGAACTTTTCTTCTTCTCGAGTAAGATCTTCGTAACAACACAATGGCGACGATGGAAGTAGCATGAGGAGGAGAAGCAGGTGGCCAAAGTATGTGTAGGAGCGAACAAAGGGGTTTTTAAAAACTTTAGGGTTGCATGCATGCAAAACACGTATGGTGAGCATGCCTTCTCATCCCCTTTAACTCGTTGCTTTAGCCACATTAGAAGATATTTCTCCCAACACGAAACATGTATTGGAATACATGTAGTAGGTTTGCTGGAGGATTAAGTAACTTACGTAACCCAGATTACATAAACAAATGTTAAATAAATAGTTACGTAAATATATTTTAATTCGTTTAGACCTCTTTGGGTCCGTGATTTGGTATCCCAAAGATGTCCAATCAAGATACAATTTCAAACATAAGCGAATTAGAAAGTACTACAAATTATGATAATTTTAGTTTAATTTTTCAAAATAAAATTTTATCAAGTAAAAAATAATCCTAAAAATCAATAAGTCGAGTTAATCCCGATATCCATATCTCAATAAGTTTCAATATTCATACTTTTGGAATCAACATATTTTTCTGATAATTATGTTGGTTTCAGATTCTATCCTATTACTGGAGCTTGATGACATCATGTTGGGGTACACGTGGACATGGTATTGGCTTGAGATAGGGGTGACTCATGTTTTCTTACTTTCAATATCTACGTTTCCTATACATGTTAGGTCTAAAGGAGTTTATAATTTCCTAGAAAATCAATCTTATATTGGGGTGTTATAGATTGCCTCCTCTCTAACTTCTTAACTGACCTCTATTTATGGTTGGTTCAAAAAACAATTTTTTTTTCTTAAATAGTCTTTCTTCCACTTTTCTGAAGACATGTTTTTGGACCAATCGTGGTGGGAGATTTGTCAAAAAGCCAAGGTGGGTAGCAATCAATCTGCTTCCTTGTATCATGAGTGGGTTCTAAATCCTACTTAAAGAGCTAGGGTTCCCAATGCTCCAAATTTGGACTATAAGAGATCATATCAAGCTCTAATTTTTCCGCATATCAATCCTAAATTAGAACCCATTTCTCCATGTCAACCAATTAAGTTTGGGCTTACTAAAATTCATCCTCCCCTATGTAGGTCATGGTTTAGATTCGTCGTTTGGCCCATTAGATTTTGAATTTGGGTCAATTTTGCTTACTTATATGATGGGTTTTGGGTAATACAAATTTCAGGGATTTGGTCTTTCTTGTGAGCCCAATAAAGTCTTCTCTTCTAATTATTACAAATCTTTATTTAACTCCCAAATAATATTTTTTACTTGGTTATTTATCAAATTATCCACATGTGATAATAATTTTTTATTTATTTAAATATTTTTTATTTAAGTTGCTCCAAGTAGAGCTTACACATCACTCGTATTGACAAATCTCATTTTAGATTAATAGTTTTACTATCCGTCTAATACGAAAAATATGTATTTTTCTTAACTTAATCTCGATCATGTTTTATAACTCCACGTGGAAAGTAGGATCCATGAGAAAATTATTATTTTCCTTTTGGATATAACATTTGGAAAATACATATTTTCTCTTAACGGAGCGGGGTTGGTTGATTGCCGCCTCCCCCCCCCCTCTCAACTTCTTAATTTTTTTTTTTTGATAACGAGGAAATCTCACCCCGTGTGGCTTTGTGGGCTCAAGGATTGGTGTTCGTGAACTCCAAGGTTAGGACTTGGCAGCTCCTACTTTCCGTGTACCCGTATTGCCCTTACCCCACTTGATCGGAAAAACTCCGGATCTACACATCTCGAGGATTGCATGTAAATCAGGTAAATCCCCCCCCCCCAGGAATCGAACCGGGGTCCTCACCTCTATTTATGATTGGTCCAAAAAGCATGTAAAATTACTTAAATAGTTTTTCTTCCACTTTTCTCAAGACATATTTTTGGGCCAATCCTGGTGGGAGATTTGTCAAAAAGCCAAGGTGGATAGTCAGCCAATCTGCTCCCTTCTATAATGATCGCTCGTTTACAGAGTCACAACATAAATGTTCGAGTATCTATAAATTGAACCTTTTCTCTTGTAAATTGTCCAAATTAAGACTTAAAATCCATAACTTCCTGTAGAAAGAGGAACGAGAGATGCCAATTGAGTCAAACCTCCTTGTTAGTAAAAAATAAAATAAATTTTTTTTAGTATTTTTGAAAAATAATTTACTATACTACGATCGAGAAGTAAAATAGCCACGGCAGTGTGAAAAATGGTTTTTTTTTAATACTTAACCAAGGAAGTCACTAAACAAGAGCTTCAACCATAGATAGGTCGGCTGCCACCCGTCGCTGCTAACCAACGACGACGCTAATAACCATTGGCGACGAGTCAGCCGTCGCTACAAACGGTCTCTGGTGTCAGTAGAAAAATGCTTCTTCAAAAGGTGCATGTATGCACATGTACACTTATTCAAAGGGCAAGTTTCAAACGTTATCTTCAAGAAAAGAGGATACCCCCACTAGAGTACTTACGTAATGATCCGAACGAGGACAACGCCGAAGGTCCTCTTGTTTAATTTAATGTGGACGGCGGTGGTTGGGGTTGATGGGCTTCCCTCTTCTCTCCCCTGTACAAGGGCATCACCAATTTGCACATCCTTGGAACCCCGGAAGGATGGTTTGATCTAGAGAGAAAATTCTCTCATTGAGACTACTCAGTTAGTGTGAGAAGAGTTTTTTTCTCAAAAATCTCTCTTGTTAGCAAAAGTGGGGTGAGGTGGAGGTGTGAGAGAAGTTTTTCACACAATAATTGAGTCCCCTCAATCAGTATATTAAAAGAATAGAAGAATTTAATGTATTTGAGTTATGTACTTTCCACTTGTACTTCTATATTTTTATTCTCTATGAAAAGAGGACACAATACACCCCTCTAATAGGAAGGGAGAAGTACAAGTAAAAAAGTGTACAACTCAAATACATTAAATTATTCTCTTAAAAGAATCTCATTTCTTTATCTATGCCTCTGCATGTATGTATGTACCGATAAGCGTTAGATCAGTTATTGAATGAGATAATTTTATGGTATTTAGATAGATTAAGAATAGAGTGGAGTTATCTTCAAAATTTGAAGATAATTTCAAAAATTTAAAGATAACTCTATTTTATTTTCGATCTATCTAAATATCAAACATGTTCTGACTTGCATTTTTTTTTCGTTTTACAGGTTACTGGTGAGAGGTATAAGGTCCGCCAAAATTTATGGAATGGTGTCCGAAATCTTCGTAAAACAAGCATACAGATTTTTATATAGAAATCAATCTTACATTAAAATTAGCAAATCTGTCATCTTTAAATTGATATTGTTTTAAAAACTATTCTCGAATGCAAAATGATACGTATCTGCCATCATCATTGTAGGGCGTTACCAAAGGTCCATCTAACTATGGTTAACTCTAACTCATGGCATTTAATTATTTTTTTTATTTCATTTTCAAATAAGAGAGATATAATTAAGAGGGTAAGGTGGGGCTATGACACAGGAGACTCGGCATGGTTGGGGTGGAGTAGCGCAGTAAGGTGGCGACGCCACCCCCATCATAACATGTCTCTCTCTTTACATACTTTTTATTCGTTCGGGATTTTTTTTTTTTGGCCCACCTAAGCATGTAATTAGTCTTTTATCCGGACTCCACTGACAAATTTGTTATTCACCGAGTGAGTAAAAAATATTTGTTACAAATCAAAGGTTTACAACAAATGTTGCAAATCTAACAAGGGTTTGCCACCCAACTCCTTAAGCTATGTTTGATATTTGGATAGACTAAGAATAAAGTAAGGTTATTCTCAAAATTTTGAAGATAATTTCAAAATTTTGAAGATAATTTCAAAATTTTGAAGATAATCTCACTCTATCTCCAGTCTATTCAAATACCGAACATAATCTTAGAGTTGAATAATTATGACATAAAATATTATTATAATATCTCATATTATGAGGTGGCAAACCTTCGTTTGATTTGCAACACTTGTTGCAAACCAAAGGTTTACACCAAATTGTTCTCAAAAATACTTTCGCTCTTCTTCCTCGACCTCTCTCACACACACCCCGAGGACAACACCCCTAGCATACATGTGTGTAATAGTACAATGGTGGTGTACTGTGTCTGCCTGCACGCCCATCAATTAAAATGAACGACTCGTGTGATAAGTATTTCTTGATATCGATACTTAAAATCTTGAACTCATAGAAATGGAATATCTTCCCTCTCATTGGGACATACACATCTATATTTTATTATCTTTATATTGACTAATCATGCAAATATACATTTATCATCTCATTATTTACTATACACATAAATATGATTATTATGATTTTTTTACTAAAAAGAATATCTTAAAACGCTCAAAAGAGATTGCTCAAGTATACCATGATCAACAATGTTGCATGGTGATTCGAGAAATAGTGGTGTAAATTAATGAGTCCAACTGAGCCGAGTACTATGTTGTTCAAGTTGTGTTCGTTAATTTTTAATTGTGTTCGAGACGATGTTAAATTTTATCGAATATTGAAAATGATTGTTCAAACTTTGTTCATTTAAATATTCCCGAACTCGAGTCTTTAATGAGTATCTTAACAAGATCAATTGAATTTGCGAGTTATATATATATGTATGTATACATGTATGTGTATACAAGTCTATCTAATCTGCAAGTAAAAATTAATTGTTCATAAGACTCAAATCTATCTTATTTCAAGCTCAAATCTCAAGAGTCTTGATAAGTTACTTTGGTTAACTATTTTAGTATAATGTTTAAAAAAATTAAAAATATATTTATAATTTATATAATTAAAAATAAACAAACTTGTTTAGGAACTTAATTAAACAAGTCGAGCAGGCTTTTGCTCACACTCGACTCGTTTATGAAACAGTTGACCTCTTTGTCTCCTTTCTATGTGAATTTTGGTGATACCAAAAATTCTGATTTTATGTGATTAACATATATTTTTCATTAAATCTATCAACACTCAATAGAAAATTAAGGTAAAATAATTGCTCTAAGGATCATCAGTGTAAGTACTTCAAATCTCAGTCTCAAGTACTTTATAATATTTTTCAAGTCCATATTGATTGTAGAACAAGATTCATACCGATTGATGTTATATTGTGAACAGACTGCATATCAGTTCCTAAACGATTGTGCATCGATTGGTAAATAACTGTGTATCGATCCCTGAACAAGTAATCTATATTGATTGATGTTAAGTATCCTTCCTATTAGAGAATAAGAGTTTCTATTGATTGCTGTTTAAAGTATTTCACATCGATTACTTATCAAAAGTTCAGTAGTCTTCTAATTGGTGAACAACATATCAATTAGTGTTATATACGTTTCGATAACTGAGTTCGACTGTTGAGTGAACTTCGACTACTGAGAGTCTTATATAGTAGTTCATGTTACACTTCGACTTCCCTGTGAGAGTTGATTTTATACTTAGGCCAATTATTCGATTAGCATTATTGCTTCGATCGGTGAATAAATATTGTATATATCTTTGGCTTTTAAATGGTTGACTTATTTATAACAATTTATAACCAACTGTTTCATAAATAGAATATTCGTCAACTTAGTCATTATTTCTCCTATATTTGAATCCATGGCTACCATTAATAGCTTTACCTATTGGATTAAATTTCCACTGGTTTACTAGAGCTTTTCAATAAGTAATGTGCTATTCGAATTTCTATTTTGGCACGCTTTGAAAATTTTGAGTCTTCCTCAAAGCTTCGATTCAAATCGAAAATCTTCACGTATCTGAGAGCCTCGAAAATTAAATGTAGTGGCCCATGCCTTTTTGGATATAGACTATATTTTATAAGATACATTCTTACCATGTGCATATTGCAGAAAGACATTTCCTTTCTGACAGACAAAAAAAGATCTACCCTAACTAGGGGATTGCCAGCTAGAATTCCAATTTTTTGAAGAAGAGGTTAGGGTGTTGATTGATGTATGATCTCTCTTACCTAACACCCTCTTCCATGCTTAGAGTTTGAGTGTTCTTATTATATATTTTGTCTCTCAGGCTTGTCTCAGATCAAGCCTCCTTCTTGTTCATCTTGGGCTTGGTCTGGAGACCCTTAGATATCTCTTTGAGATCCAAGGTGTGCCTCTTCAGTTGAGAGAAAGCTTGTTGTGCAAGCGTTGTTCCGAAGATCAGCTAGGTGTGGATGTGTTTTTAAAACCACAAAGAGAAATTGAAAAACAAGGTAGAAAAGAGAATTAAAAGAGATAAATATGAATATGGATGGTGGGATGATATAAAGAGGGAAGGAGTGCGTGTGTGCACTAGAGATAGAGTGTGATCGCCAGACACACGTGGGTGTCGAAGGAGTGAGAGAAGGATGGATACTTACCTTCACTCAAAGATCACAGGAGAGTGTGGGTTGACTCTTACTTCTCCAATCGGCCGGTAGACGAAGAAGACTTTGATGTTTGGTTACCTTGTAAAGAACAAAGACAACAAATAATGAAGAGAATGATTAGAGCAAGTTGTGTAGTAATCAATACTCAAAAGAAGTATAAACAAAGAATTGCATGAGCATGAACACATCTTGTGGTGGTTTTTAAAACCCCTAAGAATATATAGGTTGGAGTGTGTGAATGATGAGATGATGAACATAAAGAGAAACTAAAGGGAGATTGAATGCATGCACTAAAGAAAATGAGAATAAAGAGATTAAAAATCAAATGAATGAAGTAAGAGAGAAGAAAAATCTGATTTTCTGCAAAGGGAGGCGGATGACGCTGTAGAGAAGCTTCAAGCATGCTCCAATGGGCGCATGCTCACATGGAAGACCGACAGCACCACCTCTTGAGTAGAAGGACGCTCCAAAGGGGGGATTGGAAGGCTCTTCTTCGCTTTGGAATGCAGCAAGGTTTCGCCTCTATGTGTGATCCTCTCCCCAAATTATGGCCGCAGGGGTCCTTTTATAGGAGAAAGTTCTTAAATTGCGACGGGTTCAGTGGACGCCTTTCAAGTGAATCGCGACCAGTCAAACCGCCGCATTTAAAAGACTATCATTCTTCGACTGGCTCTTTCCATATTTTGACTCACAGTTAAAACATAGCAATTATAAATAGCGACCACAAAGGTAGTCGTGGTTACGAATTTCCAATATTAATCGGATTCTAACCATATTTCTTACATGAAAAGTTTAAATAGTGACGACTAATGATGTTGCACTTAGGAGATAAATCCATATTTAATTGAGATTTGACTCTTGTCAAATAAAGAAAATTCATAATCGCGACCACTTAACCAAACACGGCTACATTTCGCAAAAAAAAAAAAAACTTTCTAAAAGTATTTCAGAAATTGCCAAAAGTGGAATATGGAAATCTTTAAATCGCGACGACTTGATAGGACATCATTCTTATAAGATCAATCAAAACAAGACTAGGAATCAGAACCAAAAATGCGTCGGTTTGACCAGTTGTGTATCATATCAATCGATGTTCATAGAGCCAATCGATACAGAGAAACGCGTCAGCTCGACTGGTCGTGAATATGATTACTTAACAATCGATGTTTAGGCTCAATAGATTCTATCTTCACCAATCGATTGTATGAAACACGACGTATTGAATCGATACGAATTTGACTATTCAGCAGTCGATGTTCAAGCTCAATCGATTCGGTCTTCACTAATCGATTGTATGAAACGCGACAGATTCAATCGACATGGATTTGATTATTAAGCAATCGATGTTCCATTTGACATTATTTACTTTTATCCAGTCGAATTGAAATGCGACCACGTTTCCCGTCGCTTTTAGATAGGACCCCCAATAGCACATTAGAAAAATCCTTAAAATTTCTATAAAAATCCAAAAAATAAAAATAAAAATCACTCAGATAATTAAAAAAGGAGAGCCACTTTGAGGTGTTGCATTATAACATGAGATTTACTCAGCATGCTGTCAAATTTGGAGTGTCTATAGTTGCCTCGCCTTGGCGTCTGTTTTGCAAGGAAGTGAAGCGTAAAGACACGAAATGAAAGTAATGGAATGAAATGAATTCAGTGGAATGACTGAAAAGTAGATGCCAAGGTGTGATGAGACACGCCTTCAAAAACACATGATAGGAGTTGTTCTTCTACTCAAGATGAAGAGGTTTTAGAGAAAACCTCAAGAGATAACCCGATGTTCAGATGAAAGGAAAGGGTGTACACATGGGCACGAAGGAGGAGAGATCAACTTCCAGTGTAGGGGAAGTACCCACGGACACAATCCGGTAGGTTTCACCGTTGGGGAGCGTTTACCAGCTTGTGAATGTGCTGCAACCATGGTAGATCTATGGGAAAAACAAATGAATTGATATAGGAATCCAAAGCAAGGGGTTTCTCAAAGGATAGTCCAAAAATATCAACAAGGTGAATTGATTACTTGACTCGAAATTGAATATCTCATGTTAATTGGAATTAAGATTAAGGGCTCTCCCTAGTTAATTATGAGAGTAATTTTCCAGCAATGAGCTCAAAATCCTATATGATGCTTGTTGGGCTAAAAGAAGATATTAAAATAAAATAAAATTATAAAATAATCAAGGATAATATTGTTATGATGTTGAGTTAAGTCAGGACACCAGATTTTCCAGACGTGGGTCCATCCTCCTCTTTGGGCAAAGTGTAATGATCAATTCTCAAGACTAAGAATTCTCTGAAATTATCATTGTTCTTTATGAAGCTGAACTCAAATTTCATATTCATCAGAGCCTCAAGATCCTTGATATTCTTAATAAAATATATTTAGTAAAGATGCAGCATGTGACCAAGTGTGCCGAATATAGGCGTGAAGCCTATGGCAAAAATGCACGTCCAGACCTACGCTCAAAGACTGGTCAGCAATGACAAGCATAAACATAAAGCATAAATATTGAAATGATAATGCTTGAAAAAGGCGACAGGTTGACTGTTCGCACATACTTACATGAATCACGACAACTTAGTCAGTCGCACATTACCTTTACTAGTCACAGTGGGAGCCAGAGTGAAGCTCTTTAATCGCGACGGCTGAACCCGTCGCAGTTTTCATCAATGTTCCAAGTTCAACCCGAGGCCAAATTAACTTGCCTATTTCACAATTCTAATGGACTTGGGACTTGGCCTCCGGGCTTTGTATGACCATAGGGCTATAAAACACCCCCCTCAAGCTCTCTCCAACCAATTGCTCTCTCCAAGAGTTCAAGATTGAAGCTCTTGTGAAGGGACAAGAGGAGAAGAGGAGGAGTTCAAGGAAGAAGCCATGGAAGGTGATGGTGCTCCCTCCTCTAAGAGGCAAAAAATCAGTGAATTTCATAGATTGCACAAGGTGGGAGGACACATTAGCAGATTGGTTCAAGCAAAATTGGTAAGTTGATTTGATTTTGTGCATTAAATTATTGGACCTATTTCTTTTGCTCTTAATGTTCTTCTTGTTCTTCTCTTTATTTTCTTTCTCTTTTTCTTCTTCTTCCAACTTCTTCATGGCCGACCCATCTCCATGGCCACCCAAAACTCATCTCCATACCCCAATGACCATGTTGCTATTATCCCATCCAAACCATGCGTGCCATCCTCATGACAATTTTTTTTTATTTTCATTTAACTCAAATTCCATAGGATTATCCACTTTTCTCGGGCACTAAAAGATACATGAAATCGCTATGGCTTAAACAATTAACCTCCTTTATTTGCCTAGACATGAAACCCATCCTCTCTAAGTGGGGCATCCATAACCTAACTGTCCATGCCAAATGCTACCATGAAATCCATCTTGATTGGGTGACCATGGGGGATCTAGTATAACTTTGACATCCTCAAACCCACACTTTCCTTTTCAAAACCTTCAAGGCCACCATCTTGTTGGAAGAGGTTGAACTTTTATTAGGCTTGAAGTGAATGAAGCAAGGTGATGAAGAGGACTTGGCGATCATGCTGAGGGGAATTACAAGCAAAGAGGTGCTAAAGGGCTTCATGGGGAGTGGAAAGGCGGCCCAAGATGCCTAAGCCGTGAAAGGTATCAACTTACAAAAACTTGCGGCTTGGATGATCAAGGCATTGCCTAAGGCGGAAGATGATGAAGAGCTTGAGAGGGTAATGAAGGGCTTCACCATATGCATTGCGGGAGCACTCTTCTTTCCGTCCGTGGATAACTTACTTGAAGAAGAGCACATTAGCGCGGTGTACAACATATGGGAAGGAGAGATATTGGGACCGACGATGCTAGCCTATTTCTACAGTGGGCTCACGGCGGCGAGCTTGGGTAAGCTTCCTTATGGATCTATGTTATTATTCACTTGTTGGATTGATTTGCATTTCAAATTTGACATCAACAATGAGGCAACGAGCTTATCCCAGATCTTCTTCAAAAGTCCACTCTGACACAGAATGCCTTGCGGACAAGACTAGCACTCGATGTGGAACTCTGGTTCATTGGGGCGACTGAGTTCATACTTTACAATGCACACTGCTACCTTTCTCAGCTCGGACTCCCAAGGCACATCTTCGAGGGGTCGTCTCACCTTCCGCCGATCAAGTAACGGAAGCTCGGAACCAACGGCGACGGGGAAGAGGTGAACACCATCAAAGCACTATGGAAGATCTGCACCTATAAGCGACCGGTCCCAAATGTAGAGGAGACTCAAGATGAATGGATGACCTATATAAGAGAGCTCAAAAAAATATTGCCAAAAGTTGTTGTTTGTAAGTGCAAGAATTAGATTCCTCAATAAAAGTAATCAATATCCTTTATTTTGACCAAAAACAATATGTACAATGATTGCAACCTTCAAAACAATAAGATTTAGCCTCAATTTTCATGCTACGGGCAAACTCTTTATAACCGCGACAGGTTCAGGCGTCGCTTATCACTTATTAATATGCGACCGATCAAAGCGTCGCCTTTAACTTTAACCGCGACCACCATACCAGACGCGATTAAAATTGTACCTCAAAATTAAAAAATTTGTGCCCTGAACTCTACGCCCATGGTAATGATGACGCTCTGAATAGCGATGGCATAGACAGTCGCAGATAACTTTACCGCTCCAAAATAGCGACGTCTGAACCCATTGCGGTTTCTCCTCAAGTTCAAAGTTCGCACAGAAAGCTCGAGAGCCCCTTCTTTGCTTTTTTTCGGCAAACCCTTCTCTCAAAACCTCTCTTCTCTTCCTTCTCATAAAATCTCCGACTCTTCTTCTCATCTCCCAAATCCTCACGATGGCCAAGATAACAGCCTCCAAGTGCCGGCGGAAGGAGGGAAGGCGACTCCGGCGATGATGACGGAAGGAGAAGAAACATCGTCGGAGGTAATGGAGGGAGAAACCCCAACGACGTCGACGAGGGCAATGATGGAGGAGTTGGTGGAAGTGGAGGAGGAGGCGCTGACGCCGACAACGAAGGGAGAAGAAGCTCCGGTGACGGCGGAGGAAGAGGAAGACGCGGCGGTGCCGGCGGAGGAAGAGGAGAAGGCAGTGGCACCAGTGGGGAGACTCGGCCAAGGTAGGCGAGGCTGCCAAGCTCCGGCCCGGGGGGACACGGTAAGTACCTCATAACCCAAACTCATGGTTTTTAGGAGAGGAGGAAGAGGGGGGAAGGCCATCGGGGCTAGAGAAGAAGGGGATGAATCGCGAGGACACCAGTCGTCATGGTTCAAATATTTGAAACGCGACTGCTTATGCTGTCACCTTTCAAAGAAGAACTGCGGCCACTGAAGCGGTCGCGATTCAGAAGGCCACCTGTGGGTTCACTTTTTTCCATGTTTTTAATCCATTTTGAGATGTTTAATGCATGTATTGAGTGTTTTAACTTGGCTTTTGGTGCGTTGGGAATCATGAGACCTCAGATCACTTAGCCAGTGGTAGTGGCAATGTACCGAGGGCTCCTGAACTTCTAGAGGGCCAGGATTGAGCAGATGGGATTCATACCGATATTGGATATCAAGCTTTTCTATGTGGACAGCCCGTTGATCCAGTCTCTCAGGGAGAGGTGGGATCGGGTGAACAGGGCATTTCTGATGCTAGGCCATATGGTGCTGAGTTTGGAGAACATGGTGAGGAATACCGGCCTCCGAGTGGATGGGGAGGCGGTGACGGGAATCACCTACACTAATTACACTGAGTTTGCCTAGGACTTGCTAGGGCTGGAGCCAGTCGGAGTAGATGACCTCGGGACCGGAGGATGGTCTACCGAGTGGAGCTGATGTAGAGTTTAGGACTGTAGGGGGTGAGACAATCTGGGAAGGAGTGACTACCGAAGTTTGTGGAGAGGGCAGAGGGACTGGGGAGGGCAGTGTATGGCCAGGACCCCCAAGATGAGGAGAGGGTGGACCAGGACCTAAGGAGGTTCCTCGTACTATTTCTAGGGAAGATGCTGGTGGGGACGAAGGGAGACGACATCCACTGCCACTTCTTGGAGATTCTAGCCGACTTGGAGAGGGTCGGCGACTACGCTTGAGGAGCGGTCTTCTTGGCCATACGATCACCGACCTCTCTAGCGGCACTGGCAGGGAGACCACGGTGTGTAGCTTAGTCCCATTCCTTCAGGTATGTGACTTTTCCTTAGAGCTTTTTCATTTTTCCTGCATTAAACTTGTTAGTCAAATAATCAATATGTTCGTACATGAAGGTGTGGAGCTACTACTACTTCCCACTGGTGAGGCCCATTGAGGTATGGCCAGACGCACTACCTCTTGCCAGATAGTGTCTCCCAGTGGTGACGGTAGCTTCTTTTGCTCTTCAGTTGTCTTCCCTTTGGCGTGAGTTCCGAAACTTCCCGGCCCTCCTGGTATGCAACTTACTTGACCTCTTTCATGCATTTCCTATTGATGTGACATATGACCTCATTTGTATGTGTATGTAGGTGATTTGGCAACCGTACCTGGACATGGCTGATGAGGGCCAACCTTGGGTGGAGGGTGGTCGACCTTGTTTCGGGATGGGATCTTTGAATCCATTGTCTGAACAAGATTCTCTCTACCTGAAGCTAGCCATGAAGACACTGGGGTTGCACTAGGCATGGCTGGAGGAGGTGGAGCCATGAGGGATAGATAGGAAGATACGGTGGAAGGCAAAGAGGGTGGACTGGCGCCTTCGCTTCCCTGAGCAATTTGCGGACTAGCAGCATGGGGGTACCGTGGTAGAGTCTGAGGCTGAGGATAGCCAGTGCTACCGCAAGGTTTTTGTAGACAGGGATTTCATGAGGCCAGTTGGGGTATGTCCTTCTAACCTTGCCTTATCTATATTGACATGTATGCTTGACTCATGCGTTGTGTTGTGGATGCAGGATGCCCGCGATGCGTTGATAGAGACTCTCCACACCCAGTTAGCGAGCATAGAGGCATAGTTGGCCAGCACCCGGAAGGCTCTAGACGCCTTGGTATGTATATAGATGCTCATGTCCTTACCTTTCTATTACCTTTCAATGATTTGACCTTCTCATTTTGCAGCATGCTGAGTGTGTGATTGTGGAGGGGGATAGTCCTATCGGCGCCTCCACCAGTTCCAGTGTGCTGACCCGAAGCTAGCTTCTCTTTGGGGACAGTTGGCGGCTGCCACCGCACATGCTAAGGGTGCAGAGCATGACCTTGCTTCACAGGTAAGCACATGCAAACATATACATTCAAATTACAAATAAGGTTGTTTGCATGTTATCTTTCTGACATGGATACTTGTGCAGGTCGTTGAGCTTCAGGCTGCCCTCACTTAGGCTGCTCAAGCAGAGGCAGAAGGTGATGATCTGTGGTTCCCAAGTGATGGAGTTGGAGGCACAGGTGGCCCAGATGGACTTGGCCTACCTAGGGATGCAGTGAAGCTTCGTACAACCCTCGCCATAGAGCGCCGCGAGCGGGAGCGCGAGGACCGAGAGCGCCAGCACGGGCGCCGGGACCAGGAGAGGTCCAGGTGGGACTTGGAGAGGGAGTGACAAGCTCGTGAGCTTCTTGACATGCACACCAGCTTAGGCATCTCCAAGTGGCTGCTCTGTGAGTCTGAAGAGCGCTCGCGTCAATGCCTACTCCTTCAGCTACCTGGCGACATCCTCTGAGTAGCAAAGGAATGTCGCAACGGGGTGCCGATCCCTGGGTGAGCGGTCTGTCGGCTCCTAGGCGTCGATGAGGCCTCCTCCTCCCCGAGCAATAGCAGACCCGAGTGAGGCTGAGAGTGGTAGCCCGAGGAGGGTGGTGGAGAGAGCTAGACGACCCCTCAACATGTATTTTTCTTTTCTTTTGATGTACTCTTGCATGATTGATGTTCAGTCTATGGGTGCCCTTTTGATGTATGATGTACATGCGGATATGTTTATAGTAGATATTTTCTTCTCACTTGTCCTTTTCTTGTCTTTGCCTGTGCTTGAGTACCATACTGAGCAAACAAATTAGTTTCATTATTTTGACTCAGCCCCTTGCTTAGTGATGGGTAAGCTAAATTTCAATGATTTGTCAAGGGGCTGAGCCTTTATTCAAAAGTTATAGAACAAATGAAATTAAATAACTTAAAATGCAACAAGCAGACAGACAAATGCTAATAAGAAATTAAAAGATGAGCAAGCAGTCGATGCATCCATGCGAATGAGAAGAGAATGAACTCAAAATTATTTTTGGCTTTTGGCATATTCAAATTTTTTAGATTTTGAAACATTCAATTTGTTTTGGATTTTTGAGATATTCAATTTTTATGGATTTTGAAGTATTCATTTTTTTATTTTTATTTTTTATTTTAAAAATATTCAATTTATTTTTTTTGAAATATTTTTTTAGTTTTGAAGTATTCCTCATTTTTTGAGTTTTGAAAATATTCAAAAAAATTTGATTTGAAGTATTCGATTTTTTGGATTTTAAAAATATTCAATTTATTTTTTAATTTTGAAAATATTATGCAACCTGGCGTAGTCCCCTCTAAAAAGACATGTAAAATGAAGGGGATCTACTCCTAAATAGATAAACGCAGTACCCAGACCCTTCACTTACTAAATGATCATTTAGAATTCATTAGTGACTCTTGTATGTTTTAAATAGGGGTTGGACGTGCTTAACTGGTGTCTTCACCCAAGGTCTCTTTTGGCGATGTCCTCTTCAGTCGATTGTTGCCTTGTCTTGAACCCGGGACACATTGGTAGGGGAGAAAGGAAGATATGCTTTAGAAAGTCTGCCAATGGTTTGGATGACCGGGGAGACACTCATTCCTCTGCCCTACTCTCATTGGGATTCAATCTTGGCTTGTGGGGATTTTTATAGCATGCTTACGATCAGGTTCATTTGAATCTCTATGGGGACTTTGCCACTCTTGACGTACTTTTTAATTGTGATTTACCTTGTTTTGGCTCTTTTAATTTTGATTTGCCTTGTTTTCTTTTCTTCTCCTCTTTTGGGCTATGACATCCACCTATTAGAACATCGGACGAGTTCAAAGGTTAGTCCCACAAGTTTCCCTTCCCCTATTGGCTTACCAAAAGGAAAAGAAATGGTGGTGTCCTAAACTCTCAGCTAAGCATTGACCTTCTTTGGATTCCGTGCTTCCGGATCCCAAGGGTGGGGCATGTATGTGTAAGTGTCGATACCTCTGGTTAAATAACCAAGAGTGAAAAATGAATTAGAAATAACAATCTTTTTTATTTTAGGGTTTGTGTACCACGTAAATACATACACCTAGGGGTAGTACTTCTTAAGATATAGCCCATTCCAAGAGCAGGCAAGTTCTTCACCCTCAACATTCACTAGCCTGTACGCATTGCCTTGATATGCTACTTTTACTACGTACGGCCCTTCCCAATTTGGTTGGAGTTTTGAACGAGGCCTACCAGGTTTTACGAAGATTCTCTTTACTACCATCTCTCCGACTTTGAATTTTCTCTCAATCACTTTCTTTTGATAAAAACGAGTGAGTCTGCTTTGATAAAATTTAGTATGTTCTACAGCGGCCAGATGCTTTTCATCTAAGAGTTCCAACTGTGCAGGGAGCGACTCACGATATTCGTCGATTGACAGCTCCTTATCTAGCTAGACCCTTAATGAAGGAATGAGAATCCCATATGGGACTACAGCCTCCAATCCATAAGTGAGGGCAAATGGTGTTTGCTCTGTAGGAGTGCGGATTGAAGTGCCGTAGGCCCATAGAGCTTCTACAAGCTTGTCTGGCTAGTCCGAGAATCTATTAGCCTCACAAGTTTTCTTTATGATCATGATTAGAGTTTTATTTGTGGCCGCTGCTTGGCCATTGCCTTGCGGATAATAGGGAGATGAATGATGCAATGCAATTTTATACCTGTTGTAGAGGTTCTGAAGCTCCTGAGAGATAAATTGGGGCCCATTGTCAGTGACGATGGTACTAGTGATGCCAAATCTGGTGATGATATTCTTCATGATGAACTTTCATACAATTGTTGCCTTGACTTTTGCATATACTTCCGCTTTTGCCCATTTGGTGAAGTACTCTGTTGCTGTGAGTATGTATGATTTTGGCTTATTTTGGGAGTTTGGATCACCAAGGGGACCAATGATGTCGAAGGCCCAAATGGAGAAAGGCCATGGGGAGGATATGGGGTGGAGTGTAGAGGATGGAGAATGAATTCTATCAGCATGCAGTTGGCACTTGACACACCGATGGACATAGATAGAACAGTCATCTTCTAGAGTAGGCTAGTAAAAGCCTTGCCGAAGAATCTTCTTGGTAAGCATTTGGTTATTTACATGACCACTACAAACACCCGAGTGAGCTTCCTCAACAACTTTCCACACTTCATCATCATCCAGACATCTAAGTAAAATGCCAATAAGGTCTCTTCTATAAAGCACGTTTCCAACCAATGTGTACTTCTGGGACATTCTCCTTATAGTTTTCCTTTCTTCAGTTGTGGCTTCTTCAGGGTAGGACTGGTTTGCTCAATACCTAGCTATCTCATAGAACCATGGTTTATCCTCATCTTCCACTTCTTCTTCCAGTTCTAATAGCATAATTTCTTTCTTCTCACCTCTCGCCATCTTCTTAAGCACCTCCTCTTTGACCCTAAGGAATGAAGGATCTTGAATACTAGGGGCAAAACACTGATGGATAATGACAGATTCGAAGCTTCTTCTGAGAGGGAAATCTAGAGATGAAGCAAGAGAATCAAGAGCATCCACTAGGATATTCTGATTGCAAGGAACATGGACGAAAATCAGCTTAGAGAATAGCTTGGCATAGACTGAGGCCAGTTCTTGATAGGGCTTAAGCTTTGGATCCCGAGTGCGGTACTTGGTGAGTACTTGGTGAAGGATAATCTGACTATCACTTACAATTCACAAATGGGTGACACCATAGAAATGAGCGGCCTCCAGTCCGGCCGGTAGAGCTTCGTATTCAACTATATTGTTTGTAACAGGGAACGATAGCTAAAAAACTTGTGGAATGGTGACCCCCTCAAGTGATAGAAGAACAATCCCAATACCCTTACCATGAGAATTCAGAGCTCCATCAAAATGTAACGTACACATAGGATTAGGTTGGCTAATGGACATTAGTTCCTCATCTGGAAACTCCGAATGGACAGGATCAAACCGAGGGATAGGGTGATGAGCGAGAGTTCAGCTATGGCAGAACCTTTGATTGATTTCTGTTGAATGTAGATGATGTCGAACTGAGAAAGAAAGCTTTGCCAACGTGCTAACCTATCAATGAGGATAGATTTTTTGAGGAAGAACTTGATAGGGTTCATGTGGGCTATAAGATGGACTTCGTGAGCAAGAAAGTAGTGCTTCAGTTTCTGCACTACCCAGACCAGAGTGTCATATGTTTTCTCCATGGTTGTGTACCTTTGCTCATAGGGGTTGAGATGCTTAGAAAAGTAGTAAGCTGACCTTTCTTTGCCTTCTTCATCCACTTGTGCAAGGACAGCTCCTAAGAGTCTTCCAGGACAGAAACATAGAGAATTAATGGTTTGCCTGGAGTTAGCGGCCTCAAGACAAGAGGATTAGCCAATACTCTTTTAGTCCGTCAAAGACTGCCTGAAATTTGTTGTCCCATTCAAATTTAACTCCCGATTTAGTGAGGTTGTAGAAGGGTCTACACCTCTGTGAGTGTTGGGAGATAAATCAATAAATAAATTGCAACCTCCCAATCAAACCTCGAGTTTCTTTCAAATTCTTAGGAGGCGGCATTTCTCTTATTGCCTTCTCCTTATTGGGATCGATCTCAATACCTCTCTTGCTCACGATGAACCCTAGGAGTTTACCCGGTGGAACACCAAATACACACTTCTTGGGGTTCAGTTTCAACTGGTATTCTCTTGATCTTTGCAAACCCTTAATCAAAACCTCAGGGTGCTCGACCAAAGTTCTTGATTTCACTACCAAGTCATCTACATACACTTCAATATAGATAGGGATCATGTCATGAAAGATGGCTATCATTGCTCTTTGGTAAGTAGCTCCTGCGTTTTTAAGTTCAAATGGCATGACCACATAGCAATATGTGCCCCAAGGTGTAGTAAACGAGGTTTTCTCCTGATCTTCCTCAACCAACTTGATCTGGTTGTACCCTGAGAAGCCATTCATGAAGGAGAGGGTTTCATACTCGACCATGTTATCAATAAGCACATCAATGTAAGGCAAGGGAAATTCGTCTTTAGGACACGCGTGGTTAAGGTCCCTGAAGTCAATACAAATTCTGACCCTTCAGTCCTTCATGACTGGGATAATGTTTGCCACCCAATTTGGATATAAGACGACTCTGATGAACCTGGCTTTGTGGAGCTTGTCGACCTCTTCTTTCATTTTCAAAGCCATTTGAGGGTGGAAACGTCTTAACCGCTGCTTAATGGCGACTGACCCCGGCGTAAGTGTAAAGTGATGTTCAACGAGTTCGGAGTCAAGTCCTGGCATATCCTCATAGCTCCATATGAATGTGTCCTTGTACTCTCTAAGAACCTCGATTATTGCCTCCTCTTCAACTGGTGATAAGTTACTGCTTATGAGGATAGTCCTAGGATTTTCCTCAATTCCCAAATTAACTTCCTTAGTGGTTTCTTCTACAGCAGTTGACGGTTCATCAAATCTTCTGACTCCACTTGCGAACGCATCAGCCTCATCCTCAAACTCTTCATCCCCTTCTTCAATTGGGTCATCATCATCCATGATCTCATAAACTTCGAACCCATCATCAATAAAGCACAATTCCTCACATTCTATATTCGGCAGTAACAGGGGCTCTTCTATGAATTCCGACACTTCTAAACATGCTCTGCACCTACGGGCTAGATCAGCTAAGAAAATGTGAGGAACCCTTCTCCCCTTGGACTTCTTCTTTGGTACTACCCCCAGACTATCACTAACTTTACCTAGACTCTTACTACAACTACCAGAATCTACATAAGGGGGTGGAGAAAAAGGACCTATGAAAGCAAAATTAAAAGCAGGTCCCCGCATGGGGGGAATGAGGAGGTTGATCATTGGACTGGAAAGGAGCTGCCTGTGGGTCGGGGTGCACTTAGAAGAGAGGTAAGGTGTCTCCTCGATGGAGATGATCTGATAAGCCATTTGGAAATTGATGTTTTTTTTGGATTATTTGAATTTTTGTGATTTTTATTTAACATGAGAATAGAATGGGAGGAAATGGAAAGATTGGTAAATTGGGGAATGAGCATGTGCTCAATTGGAGGGAGATTAATAGGGAATTGAAGGGTGAGCATCCACCCAGGTGAGTGCAGGGAGATTAGAAAAAGGGGCGTTGGTGCCCGAGGGATATCAAGGGTAAGAAAAATGGGCCATATGGTGGCCTGAAGTAATGAGGGTGCAATGCCCAAAGAAAAGAGGCCCGTCCAGAGCCTATCAACTGTAAATCCTTCTTCGAAAGGTATATCCGGTTCCCCTTCATCTATCCAATCATTTAACAGCTACCTTTTATCAGTGATAGCTGTCGGCTTCTCCAAGAGATCATGTATAAGAGGCGGTCATTCTGGGTCCGTTGGCATGAAGAGTCAACTAATGGATATAGCAATGTCATTCATGTCTAACCAACGGTACCATTCACACTCAGGGTCGCCCATTTTTCTTAGTTTCTGGGGCCTGAGGGATTCTAGAACTTTATAGGTGGCCAAGGGAGCAATGTGCCATTCAAACTGCTGAGCATGCAAGTCTTGACAAGAAAATTCAAAGATGATAACTGATGTTGTTTGCTCACTCCCCGACTGAATGAGGCCTCCCTTGAAATGGTAGTAAAGAAACCATGTGAGTGGCTGCCTGTTAGTTTTCATTGTTGACATCATTGTTGCCCATGGTTTAGCTGAAAATGTCCTCTGCTCATAGTCCTCTTTCTTTAACTTATACCCCAGTCATGCCTTGGGCCTCGTCTTTCTGTCTGGCACTGCCTTGGTCCTGCATTGTAAGTTTGCCCCCAACCCTTTATCTAGCTGGTACCCCATCTTCAGCATGATCTGCGAGCCCTTATCAGTCATTATCTTGCTTCTCTTTCGTGTAGATGGAAGCGGATGCACTGGGCTTTGTTGCATGTCGTATATGTCTATCACTGGCATGAGCAGTTGGTTGCTTAGCCAGATTAAACAAATAGAGTTGTCGGATAGTGTAAGGCCCCCGATTTTTCGTCCTTTTCTTTTATAAGTACCTTATTGTGCGAATGTTTATGTGTCATGTATGTAGCTAGATATACATGCATATAACTTGTGCGTGTAACTAATCGTATGCGTATACATATAAAACTTTTATTTTATGCATGCATGTAAGCATGTATGTATACATATGTGCTATCTATATATATATTGTTTGGTTGCATGATGTAATTGGTGTGTACATTATACCCTATGTATGCATACATGTACATAAGAAGGATTAGGGTTTCTGTGAAATTGTATGTTCTGGCCGAAGACCATGTTGACGGCAGCATCTGTGGACGTCAAGGACAAGTAGGCGGCGACCTCGATGGACGCCAACTATTATTATGACGTCCGTTGATGTAGACGTCTACTTCCCTGACAATTTTCTGAGCAGCTGCATGGTGTGCCATGCCTCCGATTGGGGGATGCCAACCACCCCCAACGGCTCCTTCGCCCCTGCCAAGACAGACCCCATGTCTTGTCTATATGACCACCCACCCCTTGCAACCTAGAAGTCCCTTTGGCCCTTGCAAGAGGGGAAGAAACCCTGGCCCCAAAAGGGTGAGAAAAACCCTAAAACCCTGAGAGCTGTGAGGAAACCCGAACTTGGGAGGCTTTGATCCAGCGGTTTGGAGCTTCTTCCGGAGATCTACTTCGACAAGGAGGGAGACAACACATCCGGCTACACATCCCCGGCCCTGGATTGCAGAGGGGAGCATCACAGAAGCCGGAGTGAAGGCATCTTGGAGGCTTCTTGGGACTGCCCAAGGAGAGCTTCTCCAACCATTTTGATCCCTTTAGGAGTTTTTCCAAAGGCAAGTAACCCTTGCACTTCGTCCATGTATGTGTCTAGGAGGTTTTTGTGATTTTTACGGATTTTCCTCGTGTCCTGGATCCCCACATTTCCCCCTTCTTTAGAGCTCGGACTGTGTTTTTGCACAGGTCCGAACTTGACGGCAAGGTCTATTGACGTTGAGATCTTGAGTCAGCGGCCAACGATGTTGCCGCCAACTCTTGTAAACGGCCATAGTATGCCGTTGAGTTCTTCTTGACAGAACAGTGAACTGTTCTGCCCTATATCCTTAATTTCCATATTTCTACGCATGAGGATATAATGTAAATTTTATATGTTATGTAAAATAGATAATGTGATGTGTGTGAAATTTCCTGTATTTTTCTGTGGATGGCATAATTTATTAGAATTATTGAAAGGCATGTGTAGGAAAGAGGTTATGCTTGGTTAATTTTGTTCCCATGATTTCTGAGGAATTAAATGCTGTAGAATTTTATGAACCATGTTTATATGTATCAGTCCATGCCCTGCAAATTTGGGAATCTTTCCCGTATTCATGCGAATTTTTATAATTCCTACAATGAGAAATAGAAAGCATGTGTAGACCTTGTGAAAATTCTAGTAAATCGTGTGTTGGGAAATAAATTTGGGAAAATTTCTTGTACCAATATGTATGTGTGGTTCATGACTGTGCATGATCAAATCTGAAATCCATGTCATGTTCTATGTTAACTTAGTTTATGAATGGCATGAAACTGAATGATTTAATTTCTATAAATGCATGTGAATTCAGAAAAATGTGAAAATTTGTATGTGTTTCTATACCCGAAAACAGCATGTGGTTAAATTTTCAGAAAAATTTGATGACAGTAGCCTATACTATGAGATTTCCATGTGAAAATGAGTTATAAATACATGTACCATGATTAAGGTTAAATGATGTGCGTTCCAATTAATCCATGAGGGCTACTAAATGCTTGATTTATGTTATTAGTGGTATCATGCTAGGGAAGAACAGAACCATGTGCATAAATAAGAAAGTGTGAATATCATATGTAAAACGTGTGTTAGTCGGAATGTGTAATGTGTAAAATGTGCCGTGTGTGACACTGCTTCCATAGAGGGCTGTGGAACTGTACCATGGAAAAGTCCCCATGGGAAGGTTCAATGTGTATGTGTATCCTATGGGCATTAGGATGAAATCCTGGTGGCGGACAAGTACCGTCGATAGGGTGGAGAGGGCTTCTCCCGGTCTGCGCAGTACCAAGGCTTATCACTGTTTTGCCTAGGTGATAAGTATGTGTTATGTGTCCTTCTAATGGTGGTTTGGACTATGTGTCACGGCATATAAATGTGAAATGTGAACGTGTATATGTGAAGATTGTGTAAGTGCCATGTGAATACGTGCAAAGTGAAAGATGTGTACATGTGAATGTGTAAATGTGTAACATGTGAAACCAATGTGTTAGAGTGTAAAACTTTGATTCCTAATGTGATAATGTTAGAAACATATTAGAACAGCAAGCTAATTAGATAAGCAATCATGTTATTGTGTGCAAGAATGTCTATAGAATCCACGCTAGAATCTTCCTTTCACCATGTGCAAAAACCATGCCTAAATTGCTCTCATGATGTGGTGTGAATGAAACAAGTTCTTAATTGAGTTCATATGTTAAAGGAATGAGAAAAGAACATGTGTTAGATTAGTTGTTTGTTTGAACATAATTCATATGTTATAAAACTAGTAGAAGCATTATGCTAGGCTTCCCTTGAATAACAATAGATATGCATAGAAGGTGTAAGAGAGTGAACCATGTGATGTGAATATGTTAGAGTGAGAAATGAACTTGCATGTTATGAGACTTCTAATCCATGTCAAAACAGCAACCTTAATGCATGAGAAATGATAGTTAGCATGTGCTACCATGTGTAGAAACCATGATGGTAGTGTTTCCTTTAATGCATATGAGAACCTCATGTTTAGTTGCTTTCATGTTCTAGTTAATTAGAAATGTAGCTTTCATGTGGTTGGATGAGTAGAAACATGTGATCGGTAGTTTAATTTGAAGGGTATAAATCATGTTCCATGTGCTTTAAATTTTGTAGAAATACCCTGACAGGTTGTGATAATATCGCATAACCTTGCTACACGCTTTGATTGAATGCGATTGAATGTGAATGCCTATATGATGTATGCATGTATGAAGTGTATGGTGTTATTTGTTGAGTCTTTTAGACTCACTCCTTGCTTCGGCGTACAGGTTTAGTAGGTGACCCTACATCTTTTGGAAGAGACAGTGGAGAGCGACTCCGAGCGCGGAGAGTAGCTTGGCGGAGTCGTTATTGTTATATTTCGCTTTCATAGTATGTAATTGAGGCATTGTATTGAACTATTATGTAATTGTGAACAAACTATGTAATTTGATGATAAAATTGTAGTTATGTGGACAATGTATCTTGTTTAAATTTCAGTTAAGTAAGCTTTAGCTTTCCTTTATTTGCTATATGGACTGTGGATGTCAATGTGGATGATGAAATGAAAGACAGTAGTCTTTTCTTCCGCTACTCTGTACTTATATTTGTGTACATCTCAATCGTATGATAGTGTCGGGTAAATGTCCCGCTGTGGTGATCTTCGTCGTGCCGACGTGGGTTGGTACAACCGTACCGGCATAGCGAGGGTCGTCACAGATAGGGCGTCCACTTCTAAGATCATTGGCATGCTTGTGGCTTTGACGACCCGTCCCTTGTATGGAAACTTCAGACATTGATGTATGGTAGAGGTGACGGAGCCAAGTGCTTGAATATATGGTCTGCCCAGTATCATTCGGAAGCTTAGATGTCTATAATGTGGAAATCAACTTCACCATGGATGGACCCAAACCCACTTTCAGTGTAACTACCCTTTTTGGTGGCCTACTAGTATTGTCATAGGCAGTGATTGTAATTAGTGAAGGCTGAACCAGTTCTAGTGTGACCCCACACAAGTTAAATGAAAGAGACTACATTGATGGAAGCTCCGGTGTCCACTAAGCATTGAGACACATGAGTCCCATTGACTCTGACTGTTAAGCATAGGGCATACCTTTGGGCCTCCACAGGTGCTAGTTCATGTTCATGGAATTCCATGGCCGGATGCCCACTTGCAGGGGTTAGAATAGAGGTGATTTGGTTCACTGGAAGATCCTCATTCACCATCACCTTTTAGAGATACCGCATTAGGGCTTCTTGATGTACCGGTGACCTTTTAATCAATAGAATATGGAGATCCTGGCCAACATCTTATCTAGGTGTTTCAACAGATCATATTGAGTCCCTGGAATGGATTCCCAACTGGGGCTTCTTCTTATTGTTGTGGGGTGCTTGATCCTGATTCTATGGGAACAACCTGTTGAATATTCGCCCACTCTGAAGCACCATGGTCTCCTCAGTCTCATCTCTCGCTATATGTACTACCCATAATAACGGCTTGCTTGGCATTTAGGAAGCTGGGTTGTTGGTGGAGTGTTCTGTGTTGAACATCTAGTGTGGTGGTTTGATGTTAACCACATTTGGGGGTGGTACGGAGAAGGTGGATGGTATGGGGTTTGGTGTGGTGGGAATGGTGCATAGGAAAGGGGCTTGCAGTGTGGGTGCGATGATGGGGATGGAAGGTGGTGTGCATGTTGGGTTGAGTGTGAGTTTAATATATTTCCCCTCATAATTTTGATGATGACAAGTTGTGATTTTAATGCACAAATAAGTGGAACATGTTAAATACATCACACATGTAATAACAATATTCAAAAATCATGTTTCCAAACACATTTATCATTTATATTCATGATAATACATTGGACTAATGATTTATGTGTTTATTTCTCATGGACATACAATTCTTGCAAGGGTAGTGTCGACACACCCCCTACTGGTGTCGACACAATGCTTCAAACCCAAGGCAAAATGATGAAGAAATGGTCAAGTGGTGTCGACACAGGATCAAGTAGTGTCGACACTAGATTCAACTCCCAGAAGGCCTGTTTGCCAGTTCTGTATAGTGTGTCGACACAGCCTGAAGTAGTGTCGACACTAGAGACCCTTCCTAGAGAACCTTTTGTGCCAGTTTGGGACAGTGTGTCGACACACCCCATGGGTAGGTCGACACACTCCGGAAACGTTTTCACCTTAAGTTACATCTGGACACGTGGCACTCTAGGGATCATGTGGATCGGCTTTGGATCATGTGCCCACGACCCCCAAGGGTACTTTTGGACACATTGGGCTATAAATATCCTCCAATTGGCCATTCAACCAACAAGAGAACCTCCAAGAGCCTTCCAGAAGTCAGTTTGGCGGTAAGAAGTGTTCTCCTCCCCGATCTTGCTCCCCTTGTGCTTCTTCAACCCAATTCCCACTTCTCCAAGCACAAGAAGTGAAGACTGATCTAAGATGAAGCAGTGAGATCACTTCCAAGGGTGTAGATCAAGTAGAAGCAGCCAATTGTGAAGATTTCAAGGAAGATCCCAAAGCACAAGTTGCAGAGCATCGGCTAGGGACTTCAAGGGATCAAGCTTCTTCACAATTCAGCCTCTATAAGGGAGTATACTTGAAGAACAAGGATCTTACACTCAATTCCTCAATTCCCCTTGTTTCTTCTAAGTCATTCTTGAGATTGTGCATGAACTGTTGCATCAATCTTCTTGAATGAACTTTTATAGATCAGATCATTGCTAGAGGAATTGGATCTTTGTGTTTTTGTTCTAGCAAGTTGTTTGTGAGCCTGTGTGCTCAGTGTTGAGTCATTGTACTCAATTGTGGTTGAGCAGTTGTGCTCAGGTACTAGAGTAGTCTTGCTCTAGAGGTTGTGTGAGTTGTAGAACTCAGTGTGTTGGAGTTGTCAGGCTCCAGTGTGTGGTGTATCCAAGTTGTGTAGTGGATCCTCACAGTGTGAGGGGTGGATGTAGGAATCACGTGGTGTGATTTCCGAACCACCTAAAAATCTCTGTGTCGTGGTTTGCTTGTGATTCAAATTCACTTTGCGCTAGATGTATGCATAGGGTTTTTCGAATTCACTTCTAATTAACTTGATCTCACACTCTAATCATATAATTCACACAATCACTCATCAGATCTGTAAAGTGCTCTTTCAAATTGCCTCTGATTCAAAGCATTGATTTAAATTGGCTAAGCTTCCGCAGTTTTTGGCCTATATCTATTCAACCCCCCCCCCCCCCTTCTAGATCTGGTCCAACCTATTTTCGATCCTAAAATTGGTATCAGAGCGGGTTTATATCTGATCTGATCTGAGTGCTTTCTGTTTGTTCTGTGTGTTTTACTTGCTTGCTTACTAAGTGTTTCCTTCATTGCACCATCAATTTGATTCAATGGATTCCAGAGGGTTCATAGCTGAGGGTCATTCCATTAATAGGCCACCCTTCTTCAATGGGACTGACTACTCCTATTGGAAGAATAGAATGCAAGTCTTCCTTAGAGCCCAAAACTATGAAATCTGGAAAGTAGTTGAGGTAGGTCCCTATGAGAACCAGGGAGAGGAAGAAACCTGGACCAGGGAACAGATTAGAAGGGCTACCCTGAACTATAGTGCCATGAATATGATCCAATGTGTAGTCCACCCTAAGGAGTACTCAAAATCTCATGTGCAAATCTGCCAAGGAGATGTGGGATAAGCTTGAGCTACTCTATGAGGGAACATCCCAAGTAAAAGAAACCAAAGCTAACATTCTTGTTTCTGAGTATGAACTGTTTATGATGAAATCTGATGAGACAATCTCTGAAATGTTTGCTAGGTTTATGATCATTGTGAATGGACTGAAGGCTTTAGGTAAGGAATACACAGATGCTGATTTGGTAAGGAAAATCTTGCGCTCTCTCTCTTCAATTTGGCACACTAAGGCCACAGTCATCGAAGATTCTAAAGATTTGTCCAAAATCTCTTTGGATGAATTGATATGATCCTTAATGACTTATGAAATAAACCTGAAAAGAAATGAAGAGCACATAATCAAAACCAAACCGGTAGCCCTCAAAGCTTCATCTAGTAACAAAGACAAGAATAAGGAGAAAACAAGTTCTGATGAGTCTGAGTCCAATGAGGATGAGCTTGCCCTCATGACCAGGCAATTCAGAAAATTCTTAAAATATAGAAAAGGAAAACTCTCTGGGAAAAAGAAATTCCCATCAGGAAAAAGAAACACTTCCTTGTCTTATGCCAATTCAAGTAGAAATCAGAAATCTGATGAAGTTGTCATTTGTTACAGGTGCAACAAACCAGGACATATGAAGAGAGAATGTCCTGAGAACAAGAAGGAGAAATACAAGAAGATTCACAAATTCAAGAACCCAAAAGCAATGGTTGCCACTTGGTCTGATGAAGACTCAAGTGAGAAAGAAGAAGAAAAGTCCTCAAGCTCTGAGAGTGAGGAAATTTGCTTTATGACAAATGGCTCAGATGGAAAAGTAAGTACATCTTTTGAAGATTATTCAATTGATGATTGGCAAGATGCGTATGCTGAACTTGTTGAAAATTATTCTGAAATAAGAAAAGAAAACAAACATCTAAAGAAGAAAATTGAAAACATTCTGCATAACCAATCAATAAACAAAAGAATTTGTGAATTGGAAAATGAAGTAGCTGAGCTCCATGAGGAAAAAGAAAATCTTATGAATGTGATTGATGAGCTCAAGCTTGCATCCCAAAGGCCACTCATGAGTTTAAATATTTGTCTGAAAAGCTGGAATTGGAACAAAAAGAAAAACAACAAAATGCTGATGAAATCAAAACCTTAGAAAACCAGCTAAAAGAAAAAGAACAAGTCATTGAAACCTTCACAAAAGGTAAAGACAATTTGGAGGCCTTGCTAGGAGCCAGAATGAGATCTGAATCACATGGACTAGGATTCAACAAACAAAAATCAAAGAAAGACAAATCTGGTGAGATAAGGGAAAAAGCACCATTGATAAATTTTGTCAAAGGTCCTAGTCTTGAAAACACAAAAAACAAGCAAGTGTCAAGCAACACAACAAAGACTTCAAAAACCCAAAACAGAAAGAAACCAAACAGGTCGACACAATCACCTGACAGGTCGACACCAGTACACAAAAAGATGAAATCTGTGACTGCTGTGTCGACATCAGTCAAGGACAGGTCGACCTGCTCAACCTCAATAAACACAAACCAGTCAACCAAAAATTCAAATAAAAATCTGAAAATAAGAAAAATTCAAAAGAAGCCATTCATGATAAACCTTGACTTCCAAGACAGCACATCAAGCTGATTGGACTAATTCTTGGAACCAATGGTATCACAATCCTTTTTGGTACCACCCTCAATTCTTCTATCTAAATTTTTCAATGTACCAACAAAACCCTTAGTTTGTACCTCCTCAACTGAACACTCATGTCCAAATATAAAACTCCCCTCCTAAAGAGAAAAAGAACACTGGTGTTTTTATTCCAAAGGGAAGAACAAATTGAAAAAGGCAAAAAACACCACTGAAACAAAACAAAAACAAAAAATAAATCAGATTTGGGTTAGAAAAGATTTGATGTCAATGCTCAAACATTCTGATGGTCCCAACAATGTTTGGGTACCAAAATCTTCTCTCTACTGATTGATTTTGCAGGAAGGTCGTGCACCCAACTCAAATGTGTGGTTCCTTAATAGTGGGTGTTCACGACACATGACTGGAGACAAAGCTAAATTTTCATTCCTGATTGAGAAGGAGGGAGGTTCTGTTACATTTGGAGGTAAAAATAAAGGAAAAATTATTAGATCTGGAAAGGTTGGTCATTCTTCATCAAACTCAGTTGATAATGTTTTGTTAGTTGTTGGTTTAACTTACAATTTGCTGAGCATTAGCCAACTATGTGACAAAGGTCACAAAGTTGTGTTTGAATCTGATTTTTGCAAGATAATTGACTCATCAACTGATAAAATAAAATTCTTTGGAAAGAGAGAAAACAATGTCTACATGATCAACATTGATAAAACGTTTCTGAAAATATTTGTCTTGTTGCAAATAAGAATGAAATTGCATGGACTTGGCACAAAAGACTTGGTCATGTAAGTTTCAGAACAATAAATAAACTGTTAAGGCTGAATTTGGTTAAAGGTCTTCCTGAATCCTTTTCTAATGTAGAAAATCAAGTTTGTGGGATTTGTGCCCAAGGAAAACAAACCAGAAAATCTTTTAAAACCTTCAATGAGGTACTCACATCTAAGCCACTAGAATTACTTCACATGGACCTCTTTGGCCCAACAAGAATTCTAAGTCTTAGTGGCAAAAGATATGGGTTTGTCATTATTGATGATTTACTAGATTTACATGGGTTATCTTTCTGTCCCACAAAAGTGATGCTTGCCTTGAGTTCAGGAATTTCTGTACCACTGCCTTAACAAGTTTTCCATATAAAATCAAAAACATTTTGACTGATCATGGGGGTGAGTTTGAAAACAAATCCTTTTCTGATTTATGTGCTGAACTTCACATATTTCACAAGTTTTCTTCACCAAGAACTCCAGAATAAAATGGAGTTGTGGAAAGAAAGAATAGGACTCTTGTGGAAATGGCTAGATCCATGCTCTTAGAAAGCAATTTGCCCAAATCCTTCTGGGCTGAAGCTGTGAATATTGCAAATCACATTCTCAATAGAGCATTGGTCAGACCAAAAATCAGAAAAACCCCTTATGAGTTATTGAAAAATAAAAAGCCAACCTTGTCTTATTTCAAAATCTTTAGGTGTAAATATTTTGTGCATAACAACAATAAGGAAAATCTTGACAAGTTTGATGCTAAAAGTCAGGAAGCCATCTTTCTTGGCTATTCTGAAGTGTCAAGAGCTTTTAGAGTTTACTCTCTCAAGAACAAATCTGTTGAAGAGTCTCCACATGTTATTTTTGATGAAATTTCATTTTCAACTCATGGTTCTAAATCTTGCAGGGACAGTCAAGATAATGAAGAGGATGATTTCATTGTGGATTCTTCACCAACTGTTGAGGAAAATGAAGACATTGGTGAGAATTTGAACATTCATTCACCTACTCCTAGTGGATCAGGTAATGTTGTTCCAGACTTAAGTGCATCTCAACAGGTAACTTCTGAACATAAATTTTTGAAAGATCACCCATTAAAAAATGTTGTTGGCAATGTGCATGATAGGGTAAGAACTAGATCATCATTCCTGAATGCAATTCATGAAGACCCACTAGCACTAATTTTTCAAGTTGAACCAAAATCAATTGATGAAGCTCTAATGAGTTCTGATTGGATCAATGCAATGCATGATGAACTTCATCAATTTGAAAGAAATCAAGTGTGGGAATTAGTACCTAGACCTAGTGACCAATCTGTCATTGGCACTAGATGGGTATTCAGAAATAAATTGAATGAAAATGGTCAAGTCATAAGGAATAAAGCTAGGCTAGTTGTAAAGGGGTACAACCAAGAATTTGGAATTGATTTGAAGAGTCATATGCCCATGTAGCTAGGCTAGAAGCTGTAAGAATTTTCTTGCTTTTGCATCTTCACTGAAATTTAAAGTTTATCAAATGGATGTCAAAAGTGCCTTTTTGAATGGTTATATAAAAGAAAATGTTTTGTTGAACAACCTCCGGGCTTTGAAAATGAAAAATATCTTAATCACATTTTTAAGCTTCATAAGGCTCTTTATGGTCTTAAACAATCTCCAAGAGCTTGGTATGACCATTTGAGTTCTTTTCTGCTTGAAAAAGGATATTCTAGAGGTAATGTTGATCAAACCTTGTTCACAAAAATTGTCAATAAACAAATAATTACAGTCCAAATTTATGTTGATGACATAATATTTGGATCAACCAATAAGAGCCTGTGCACTGAATTTGCAAACCAATGAAAAATGAATTTGAAATGAGTTTAATGAGAGACTTACAATTTTCTTGGGATTGCAGGTTAACCAAACCAGTGAGGGGACCTTCATAAGTCAAACCAAATATGTCAAAGAACTTCTGAAAAGGTTTGACTTCCAGAACCTCAAGCATTCAAGCACACCCATTGCAATTAATGTTAAACTAGAAGAGGACTCACTTGGTAAGTCAGTAGACCCAAAGACATACAGAGGTATGATTGGTTCTCTACTTTATCTCACCACTTCTAGACCTGACATTCAGTTCAGTGTGTGCTTGTGTGCTAGATTTCAAGCTAATCCAAAAGAAAGTCACATGTTAGCTGTTAAAAGAATCTTTAAATATCTTGTTGGAACATGTGATCTTGGAATTTGGTATCCTACTGGTTGTAAGTTAGATTTGATTGCCTATTGTGATGCTGATTATGCTAGGTGTAAACTTGATAGAAAAAGCACAAGTGGCTTGTGTTTGTACTTAGGTGGATGCCTAATCTCTTGGGCTTCTAAAAAGCAACACTCAGTTGCTCTATCAACTGCAGAGGCTGAGTATGTTGCAGCTGTAGATGTGGCACTCAAATCTTTGGGTGAAACATCAACTTCTTGATTACAACCAAGAGTTAGGTTGTGTTCCCATTCATTGTGACAACACAAGTGCCATAAATCTGTCTAAAAACCCAATTCAGCATTCTAGAACAAAACACATTGAAATTAGGCATCATTTCTTGAGAGATGAGGTAGCAAAGAAATCTTTTGAACTCCTTTATTGAAACTGAAAAACAAATTGCTGATATCTTCACCAAACCTCTTCCTGACAGTAGATTTTCATCCTTGAGAGAGAGCTTGGTCTTTGCAAATATCCATCTTCTTGATCTCTCTCATTGGGTTGAGTGTTTAGGCATGTTCTGAGGGGGAGTCATTGTTTTATCATTCATTCTTCTTTGCTTCCTTGATTCATGTTGTTCACATCTCTCTCAAACCAATTTTCAGTTCTTTTTGTCAAATAAATTCTTCAATCTCACATTGTGTTGAAATTCTTGGTATATAAAATGGTGATTTGAAGAAGGACAAGTTCTGCTTGTCTGGACACTTTCACTATGCGAGAGTATATGTCTCCTCCAAGTATCAAGAATCAAATATGCAATTGTTGAGGGGGAGTCTTTATTCTTCAAAAAGAATCTTTTCAGTTTTTCACAAATCTTGCATATCTTTATCTTGATGAAAAATTGCTGGAATCATCATCTCAGGGGGAGCTAGAGAATTCACAAATCATTCTTTTTGCAAAATTCAACTTCTTCTTGAATTACAACAACTCCCTTTCATGATGTCCTCATTGAGTTGTCTAGAACCTCAAAATGATTCTTTGTGTGATCTACTACATTTTTTTACAGTCAACTCTCAACTATACTCTTCAAGACTATAGAAATTCAAATCTCTTTCAAAGATTGAAGGATAATGTGTGCCTTGAAGTTAAACATCTTTTTTTTTGCAACTGATGTAGGATATAAATGTTTTCATTTTATCAAATTCTCCTTACAATTACCATTCAACAGAGCAATGACACAAATGCTAAGAAACTACAAACCTTCACAATGAATGAAGTGCCATGTATGTCATGAGGTATTATTGCTATCTCTGTTCAAAGGGGTTCAAAAATCAAACAATAAAAACAAAAAATACTCTATACATTTTGATGATGATTGAGTAACTGGAATATTGGCGTCTGATAAACGCATATTTTCATGTCAAAAGGTTATCATTTACCCCTTGAAACTTGATAATGGGTAAATCTCTAGTATCCAGGGACTATGGTGTGTAAAAAGCATTAGTTCTTGAGGGAACAAGATTTACTACATTTGATAGTTTGTTTCAAAAAAAAAATTTGTGTTTGTCCAAGGAGAATTGTTTAAAAGAATCATCCCTATCTTTCATCAGTTTGCTTTAAAGCTGTTTATTTTCATCACACTTGATCTCAATCTAGAAGACATTTTTATTTCTTTGGATTTAGAGAATATGGTAGTTTGTCATTGATTGTTGAATGTATTATATCCCTCAAACCATCATTTTAATGGCTAAAGTCATTTAATGAATATATCATGTAAGTTGTTGTGTAAAAACTGAAGTTTGCTAAGTTTTTGTAACAATTTGAAAAATGAATTCTTTGGCCTCTTAAATATCCTTGAAATTTTAATTCCATCCATATTTCATCATCTTAAATCTTTCCCAAAATTCACAAATTTTTCCCATGCTCGAATTTACAAAATTCTTCAGGTCAGGTCGACACCACCTCCATCTAGTGTCGACGCAGTTTAAGCCCGTGTCGACACATTCCCTGTCTAGTGTCGACACACAGGCCTTTCTGGGCGATTCTAGCCGTTGGCGCTGGTTTGGGGTTTCTTGTTCCTGCACTTTATTATACCCTAAAACCCTTTTTATACCCTAGGTCGACCCCATGGCCGCCATCTCTCTTTGAAAACGGCAAGAATCTTCATCTCCTTCCCTCCTCCCCACCATCACTGTCTCCATTCTCTTTTCCCCATCCATTCCATCCCTGTTCTTCCTCATTCTTCTGCAACCATGGCTCCCAAGCAGGTGCCCCGCCGTGGTGCCAGGTCTAGGGCAAACGCTAGACCCATTGCTGTGGAAGAACCACCCTCAGAGAGGAGAAGCAAGCGTCGGCATGACCCTGCTCCACAGCCAGGAGGATCATCTGCATCTCCTACTCCATCGAAGAGAGGTAGGACATCCTCTTCCAGTAGAGGCCCTTCCCACAGAAGATCTGCTTACCCTAGAAGGAAAATTCTGGCATCTTCTCCTGAGCCCTCTGAGGAATCCTCCTCCAATTCATCTGGATCTTCCAAGCCTTATGAGGCCACTCCATCCAAGCTTGCTAGCAAAGGAAAGTCTATCCTCAAACCTAGGGCCGTTGACCTAGCGGATAATGACCTAGCAGCTGCATTCCTTGAAGTCCTTCAGTTCTTCATCTTTCAGACTTGGTTGCCCTTCATTCCTGAGTTCAGAACCTTTTACCCCCGTTTAGTTCAAGAATTTTATCTGAACCTAGAATGCACAGATGAAGGTTACAAGTCAGAGGTCAAAGGTATTGTGATTGACTTGCCTACTGAATTAGTTGCCACCCTGTTCAAAGTCCCAGATGAAGGTCAAAGTTATCATGATTTTGAGTTTGATCCGCATGAGGCCTATTCTATGCTTACTGGACTCCCAGCTGATGAGTCAGAGCCCAGACAGACCTATGTCACCAAATTCAACACCAACACTTTTCCCCCTGCATTGAAATTGGTTCACCACATCCTCACCACAATCATCACACCCTAAGGTGGTGGACGGGATAGACTCACTAACATACAGAAATTTATTATTTACTGCATGAAGAAAGAGATCAAGATTAATTTGCATGTCATCATGTACCAAATCATGTCAGAAACCACAAGGACGGATCTCTACAGATCTCTACCTTATGCTGCTCATCTCACACCAGTTTTTGCACACTTTGGAGTGTCATTTGAGAATGAGCAAGCCTAATCCATTCCCAAGGCAAATATCTACAATTTGAAGCACATTCAGAAATTCATGGGATTTAGACTGGAAGGTGATCAAGTAAGAAGAGGACCAGTTGTAGTTGAGGCACCAGTGGCTCCAGAGGTTGTACCCCCTCCTGAGGTACCTCAATCTCCTGCACATGAGGACCAGCCTTCTTTGTGGATGACACACCCATACCTCAGGATGCTCCTCACACACCTCCCTTTCAAGTCTCTTCACCACATCTCCCTGATGTGGAAATCCCTTCCTTCACTACACAAGCCCAAGCCTCTACTTCTACTGGTGGACCTTCTGTTCCACCAGAACTATATTCCTTTTTGACTGAGAAATTTGATACCATCAATTCTTACATCCAACAAATGTCAGAGAGCTTTGACTGGAAGATACAGAGGTTGGAAAATTCTATGAATGCTCATTCATCAAGCAGAAAGAAACATCAGATCATCCAACTCAAAGGTTCAACAGACTCATTGGCACTTTGGCTGATGCACCTATTGAACTCAAGGAGCATCAAGAAACACTGGAAAAGGTCCTTGAGGGAATTTTAGCAAATTCTGTTGTCAGGAAGCAGTGTCTCAAATTTCAAAGACTAGAATGTCATTTGCACATATGGTTGATAACTTAGAAGGCATGAAGAATCTCTCAGCACACATAGATAATGAGATGTCTATTCTAAAGAAAGAGCTCAGCCATATTAACAAACATGGAATTTGTGACGGAACGCCTCGGCCAAGCCCGTTAAACCGATAACGTACTTGATCCGAGTCCGCCTCCTGCGAACGGGCCGAAGCCTCGCAAGGGATACCAAACCACAGTCCGTGTAAACATAAAGGAACACACCACATTTTATATATAATTCACAAGTTTACATAGCCAAATTTCCACAAAAACTATAAAGAGGTACAAGAGCCTGGTGCATACCCCGAGGTACAACATAAGAAAGTAAACAACTACAAAACTACACTGCTAGAGCTACTCTGCTGGAGGTGCTGACCCTGCACCGCTACGACGCGGTCCAGAACTGGACGTCGGACGAGAAACGTCCTCCTCGCCCTCACCTGTGGGGGGTAGGGGTGAGCCTCTCTAGTCACTGGCTCAGTAGGGAACTCCCCCAAAACCGAGCAAACTAAACACCACAGGTACGAAAGCAATAAACAATACCAACAATTTATAGAACAGCTAAGCAGGTAAGTAAAGCTGTAAAAGTACTCACAGTCTGCCGACTACGAGAAACAACAGTAATAATTAAACGGCAAACCAGTACAGGTGTACAAGCTAAAGTAGAGACAGCCAACACGAGCCACGTGAACTGGTTCGCGACACCAGAAACTGACTCGGACAACTAACACAGGTCTACCTCTCAGTCTCGCAGCCATGGACGAAAGGTCCAGCTGCCGCTCCACGTAAAAGGTCAAGCAACTGTGGAGACCAACTAAACACCACCACCTGCAGACCACACGGTCACAGGCCCATGCCTGGCACCTCAGGAGACCCTGGCCTGGGCTCTCTAGAGTGAGGCACTGGAAAAGACTAGCTGGGGACCAGTGTCGACTACTGGTGTCCGTACCCCCAACTACGAGCGCGCTACAAGTGACTAAAAACAAACTCAAGTGTCACTGTCCCACTGTCGTCTTTCCCTCAGCCGACGTGCAACTCAAACACAAGAGTGAGGGTGTCCAGGTCAGACGACACAGACCTCGACGGTACAACACAAGTACCGGACAAAGCCCCGAGCTAACAGTCTGGCTCACAAAGAACCTGGGGCACCCAACTGGAGAGGTAACCACGGTAGGCGTCGTACTACTCGCCACGTACACAGAACCACGTGCACGTCACACACAACCACGTGAACCCTCACGTAAACCACAAGAAACCATGGTCCACTACACGTGAACCCAACTGACTCGCGTAAACAATACGCAGTCACCGAAGTAAGCAACTAACTGCATACCTTGTATGCTTAACACGAGAACCAAGTGCACTCAGTGACCTCATGCGTCAACACACATGCATTATCGATAATATCATAATTCAGTCTTTGCTGTTCTTAGCCAGTAGGCGGCAACATCGACTGCCGCTTACACCAAGTCAACGGCAAGGGACCTGGCCGTTAACATCCTGGCTGAGGAGCTTGGCGACAAACGATGTTGACGCCAAGTTCTCCGGCCATAAACCCTGCAGAAACCCTAATCTGGCTCTGCGGGTTCTTTAACCGTTTTAACTACAGAAAAACATATAAATGTAGTTCCTTTAGCATGTCAGAACCCAATACAACCCATTACAACATGCTTCATACATTAAACTACTCAAACCACCCATTAACCCCGTATGGTGCAACTCTATCCAAACATGCATTATCATGCTGGTTCAAGTGGTTATGATGTGTTTTAATGTTTCTACGGAGCTAAACGGGTTCGTCCCCTACCTCAAACGCGTTAGAATCTCCCGCAATCTCCCGGTTCACGCCGAGCCCTCCGCGAGCTTCTACGGGAATTGCACCACGCCGCGACGTTTCCCTCGCGCAATTCGGCAACGCCACGCGTTCTACTACGATCGTCCAACTACTCCTCGGTACCTGTTAGAAGCTTCAGAAACACCGGGGCACGAAGTTGGGGCAAGAGGGGAAGAGAGTGAGCTGAGAGAGCTGCCCTCGGTGAGCCTATAACCTGCCTCATTCTCAGGTTGGCGTCAACCCCCATGCCGCCAACAGCAACCGCCACCCTTAGCGTCCACACCTACTGCCGCCAAGTTCAAGAAGTCAACGTCCACTCTTTGGACGCCAATCAGTCAACGGCCACTCCTGGCCGCCAACTCCAACTGAACAGCAGCAGGTCCTATTTCATTTCAGGACCAACCTTGCTCTTCACCTGCTCAAGCCACGAATTCACATCACACATTCCACACAACTAGCTCACATTGGCCTCACAATGGCCTACACAACCAACACACACATGATCTGCATGGATCCGAAAGACACGCGACGTTACATTACTATCATCTAAAAAGAAAATTTCGACCTCGAAATTCATAACACAATTCAAATTAAACAACTTATACATACACACCTTTACAAGTACTATCATCTAAAAAGAAAATACACAAGCTTACTTAAACAGATAGGGATACCCTTTAGCCATTTCCGCGGCCAACTCCCAGGTATCCTCACCACCTAATCTATTTTCCCATCTCACTTTAACTAGCTCAATTTCTTTATTTCTTAGCTTCTTCATCTTTCGATCTGTGATCTGTACCGGATACTCTGGCATAGTCATGTCCGGCCTCAGGTCACCACCTTGGTATCTGATTATTTGAGCTGGATCTTCAATACACTTTCTCAACATGGAGACATGGAAAATATCATGCACATCTGCAAAATCAGCTGGCAAATCCAGCCTATAAGCTGCTTCCCCAATTCTTTCAATCACCTGAAAAGGTCCCACATACCTTGGACTCAATTTCCCAGACTTACCAAATCTCATAATACCTTTACTCGGGGAAACTCTAGAAAAACAAAATCTCCACCTCAAACTGAAGTGGTCTCCTCCGCACATCTGCATAACTTTTCTGCCTACTTTGAGCTGCCTGCAATTTTTCTTTAATAAGCTTCACCACTTCCGTGGTTTGCTGAATCAATTCAGGACCCACTAACTGCCTTTCTCCCACTTCATGCCAGTTCAATGGGGTTCTACATGGCCTTCCATATAAAGCTTCATACGGTGCCATCCCAAGACTGGTATGATAACTATTATTGTAGGCAAACTCAACCATTCCCAAATGATGCTCCCAACTACCTCCCCAAACTAAACAACAAGCTCGCAACATATCTTCAATTGTCTGAATAGTCCTTTCTGTCTGACCATCTGTCTGGGGATGATAAGCGGAGCTATATCTCAATTCAGAACCAATTACTTTCTGCAACTTCTCCAAAAACCAGAAGTAAATCTTGGATCTCTATCAGATACAATAGTCTTTGGAATACCATGCAGTGGAACAATTCTTTCAACATAAATATTTGCCAACCTGTCCACTGTCCAAGACATACTCACTGCCACTAATCTGCATACTTTAGTCAATCTGTCAACAAACACCCATATTCCATTATGCCCGGAACTCGACCTTGGTAAACCTGCCACAAAGTCCATCGCAATATCATCCCATTTCCACTGTGGAATAGGCAACGGTTGCAATAGACCTCCAGGCTTCTGATGCTCTGCTTTAATCTGCTGACAGATAGCACACCTTGCTACAAATTCTGCTATTTCTTTCTTCATATGAGGCCACCAAAATGCTTCCTTAAATCATGGTAAGTACTACCTGGATGAATAGTGTACCTAGATTTATGAGCCTCTTCCAGAACTCGCTGCTTCACCTCTCTTTCTGCAGGAACAAACAACCTGCCTCGAACCTGACCACACAATTATCATCAATAGAAACTCCTTCCATTTTCACAATTTCAGGTAAACCTGCATCTGCTCTCTGCACCTCAATGATTTGCCAATACAAAGACGGCTCTACAGCACTAGCAGCTAGAATTGCCCATCGCTGACTACTGGGCACATACAAGGAATTCTCTGCTACCTCTTCATACAACTTCCATTCTTTAATCATCATCAAATTCATATATGCCTTTCTGCTCAAGGCATCTGCTACAACATTGGACTTACCCGGATGGTAAGCCAAACTGAAATCATAATCCTTCAGATATTCAACCCATTTGCGTTGGCGAAGATTCAAATCTTTCTGCGAGAAGATATACTTCAAGCTTTTATGATCTGTAAAAATCTCAAATCTCTCACCATACAGATAATGCCTCCACATTTTTAAAGCAATCACAACTGCTGACAATTCTAAATCATGAGTGGGGTAATTCTCTTCTGCTGGCTTCAATTGCCTGGATGCATAGGCTATCACTTTACCATGCTGCATAAGCACTGCACCAAGACCTCTTCTTGAAGCATCAGTATATAATACAAAACCACCACTCCCTGCCGGTAATGTCAATATAGGTGCTGATGTGAGTCTTTTCTTTAATTCCATGAAACTTCTCTGACATTCACCGGACCACACAAAAGGCACTCCTTTCCTGGTCAGTCTAGTCATAGGTGCTGCAATCTTAGAAAAATCTTGAATAAAGCGCCTATAATAACCTGCCAACCCCAGAAAACTTCTAATCTCAGTTATTGTTTTAGGCACTCCCCACCTAGACACAGCTTCCACTTTACTCGGGTCCACCGCTATTCCTTTAGCTGAGATAACATGACCCAAAAACTGAATTTCCTTCAACCAAAATTCACACTTACTAAATTTAGCAAACAGCTGGTTATCTCTTAACAACTGCAGGGTAAACCTCAAATGAGCTGCATGCTCCTCTTCAGATGCTGAATAAATTAGAATATCATCAATAAAGACCACAATAAATTGATCTAAATATGGATGAAAAATTCTATTCATCAGATCCATAAAACATGCAGGAGCATTAGTCAACCCAAAAGGCATTACCACAAACTCATAGTGACCATATCTGGTTTTGAACGCTGTCTTATCTATATCCTCCTCTTTGATTCTTAACTGATGGTACCCGGACCTCAAATCAATCTTAGAAAACACCTTTGCTGATTGCAACTGATCAAATAAATCATCTATCCTCGGCAACGGGTACTTATTCTTGATGGTCACATCATTCAATTTTCTATAATCAATGCACATCCGAAAACTTCCATCTTTCTTTTTCACAAATAAAACCGGCGCTCCCCACGGGGAATGACTCGGTCTAATAAAACCTTTCAGCAACAATTCTTCTAATTGCTTTTTCAATTCTTTAAGTTCTGCTGGTGCCATCCGATATGGAGCTTTGGAAATCGGCATGGTACCTGGCAGCAACTCAATAGAAAAGTCCACCTCTCTGTGTGGAGCTAAACCAGGCAAATCTTCCGGAAAAACATCAGCAAATTCCCTAACCACGGGAACTGCTTCTATTGGCTGACTGGCCTCTACCAAACTTACCGAGGCTAAATAAGCCACACACCCATCATTAATCAACTTTCTACTTTAATTGCAGAAATTAGAAACTTGGAGGTATAAAAAGCATACCTTGATATTCAAACACTGCACCATTAGGATGACAAAATCTGATCCTTTTCTTTCTGCAATCTAACATTGCTCCATACATCTCAAGCCAATCCATACCCAGAATGATATCATAATCTGACAACTGCAGGGCATACAACCGACCCGGCATCTGGTTCCCTTCAATCATAACAGAGCTTCATCTATATAGCTCGAAGTGAGTAAGAACTCACCTGAAGGAACCTCCACCACTAACTCACAAGACTTCTCTTCTAAAGGATGAGCTATACAATCCAGAAATTCTTCGGAAATAAAAGAATGAGAGGCACCCGAATCAAATAAGACTCTTGCTGAATATTCATAAAGAGGTAAAGTACCTTCTATCATATTTGACGCCTCTGCCTGGGCTCGGGTGATAGCCATAACCCGGCCTCTCCCTCACTGTTGCGGTGCTCCTCTGCCACAACCTGCCTGTGGCTGCTGGAACTGCTGAGGCTGCTGCTGCTGCACACCTCTGCCATACCCATATTCTCTTGCATAGGGACAATTGCGAATCAAATGTCCCGGCTGATTGCAATTATAACATCTATACCCTGGAGGAACAATAGGCTGCCTGGCAGTGCTCTGCTGCGACTCCTCCACCTCAGGCCTACCACGGCCTTGCTGGAACTGCGGACGACCTCCCATCCTCTTCCTTTTCCTTTAAGTGCTTGCTTTAATTTCTGGCCCCATTTACCAAAGCCTGATGTAGAAGGTCCCGCTGGTGCCTTACCCTTGCTTGCACCTACTGTTGCTGCGGTAGCCGGAAACTACCTGAACCTGATTCACCTGCCTGACGAGTCCGGATAGACCTCTCCAAAGTAGCTGCCCTCTGTGCTGCTTCTTCCACTGACTTGCACATAAGAGGTACTATCGCATCCTGCAATTCCACTCTCAACCCTCTGATAAAATACTCGACCATCATGTTATTATCTGAAACCACATATGGCGCATAACGGCTAAGTGCCATAAATCTCATCTGGTACTCTAAGACTGAAGAGTTACCTTGCTGAAGAGTTCGGAATTGCTCTCTTTTTACTTGCTGCACTTGGATCAGAAAGAATGTATCATTGAACACATCAAGAAACTCCGGCCAAGTGATAGCTTCTTCCGTCCTTCCTGCAAAAGTGGTTTGCATCTTTCAATCGCCACCATTCCAAGGCAAAACCTCTCAACTGGTAAGCAGCTAATACCACTCTATCCGCTGCGGACACCTCATAGTCGCAAAAACTCTTTCTATTTCATGAACCCAATGCTCAGCTGTATCTGGATTCGGCCCTCCTGAATAAGTAGGCAGCTGCAATCTCAGAAATTTCTCCACCTGCATCATTGGTTCTTCTGCTATCAACACTGGTGGTGGTGGTGGCACAGGTGCTACAAAAGGCACCTCCACTCTCGGTGGAACTGGAGCAACAGGTACCGCCTCTCCATCCCCAGGTGGCACTGCAACCGGTGGTACTGGCGCCTGCTGATCCATTCTTGCCCGAATATCCGTGAGGCTCTCCCAAATTCTTTCTATCATACGCTGGGTGCTTTCCTCCAGATCATCTCCTCCACCACCCCAATCTCTCCTATCAGCCATTTCAGAAATTTCTACATACCAAAAACACCAGACAAAAATCAAAACCACCAATTATCAAAAACCAGGGTCCCTACCACAGTGTATAATGACCGAAATAAGGCTATGTATCCTTTTAATTCCCTTATATTAACACGGACCTTGCTCTGATACCAACTGTGACGGAACGCCTCGGCTAAGCCCGTTAAACCGATAACGTACTTGATCCGAGTCCGCCTCCCGCGAACGGGCCGAAGCCTCGCAAGGGATACCAAACCACAGTCCGTGTAAACATAAAGGAACACACCACATTTTATATATAATTCACAAGTTTACATAGCCAATTTCCACAAAAACTATAAAGAGGTACAAGAGCCTGGGGCATACCCCGAGGTACAACAGAAGAAAGTAAACAACTACAAACTACACTGCTGGAGCTACTCTGCTGGAGGTGCTGACCCTGCACCGCTACGAGCGGTCCAGAACTGGACGTCGGACGAGAAACGTCCTCCTCGCCCTCACCTGTGGGGGTAGGGGTGAGCCTCTCTAGTCACTGGCTCAGTAGGGAACTCCCCCAAAACCGAGCAAACCAAACACCACAGGTACGAAAGCAATAAACAATACCAACAATTTATAGAACAGCTAAGCAGGTAAGTAAAGCTGTAAAAGTACTCACCGTCTGCCGACTACGAGAAACAACAGTAATAATTAAACGGCAAACCAGTACAGGTGTACAAGCTAAAGTAGAGACAGCCAACACGAGCCACGTGAACTGGTTCGCGACACCAGAAACTGACTCGGACAACTAACACAGGTCTACCTCTCAGTCTCGCAGCCACGGACGAAAGGTCCAGCTGCCGCTCCACGTAAAAGGTCAAGCAACTGTGGAGACCAACTAAACACCACCACCTGCAGACCACACGGTCACAGGCCCATGCCTGGCACCTCAGGAGACCCTGGCCCGGGCTCTCTAGAGTGAGGCACTGGAAAAGGACTAGCTGGGGACCAGTGTCGACTACTGGTGTCCGTACCCCCAACTACGAGCGCGCTACAAGTGACTAAAAACAAACTCAAGTGTCACTGTCCCACTGTCGTCTTTCCCTCAGCCGGACGTGCAACTCAAACACAAGAGTGAGGGTGTCCAGGTCAGACGACACAGACCTCGACGGTACAACACAAGTACCGGGACAAAGCCCCGAGCTAACAGCCTGGCTCACAAAGAACCTGGGGCACCCAACTGGAGAGGTAACCACGGTAGGCGTCGTACTACTCACCACGTACACAGAACCACGTGCACGTCACACACAAACCACGTGAACCCTCACGTAAACCACAGAAACCATGGTCCACTACACGTGAACCCAACTGACTCGCGTAAACAATACGCAGTCACCGAAGTAAGCAACTAACTGCATACCTTGTATGCTTAACACGAGAACCAAGTGCACTCAGTGCACCTCATGCGTCAATACACATGCATTATCGATAAATATCATAATTCAGTCTTTGTTGTTCTTAGCCAGTAGGCGGCAACATCGACTGCCGCTTACACCAAGTCAACGGCAAGGGACCTGGCCGTTAACATCCTGGCTGAGGAGCTTGGCGACAAACGATGTTGACGCCAAGTTCTCCGGCCATAAACCCTGCAGAAACCCTAATCTGGCTCTGCGGGTTCTTTAACCGTTTTAACTACAGAAAAACATATAAATGTAGTTCCTTTAGCATGCCAGAACCCAATACAACCCATTACAACATGCTTCATACATTAAACTACTCAAACCACCCATTAACCCCGTATGGTGCAACTCTATCCAAACATGCATTATCATGCTGGTTCAAGTGGTTATGATGTGTTTTAATGTTTCTACGGAGCTAAACGGGTTCGTCCCCTACCTCAAACGCGTTAGAATCTCCCGCAATCTCCCGGTTCACGCCGAGCCCTCCGCGAGCTTCTACGGGAATTGCACCACGCCGCGACGTTTCCTCGCGCAATTCGGCAACGCCACGCGTTCTACGATCGTCCAACTACTCCTCGGTACCTGTTAGAAGCTTCAGAAACACCGGGGCGCGAAGTTGGGGCAAGAGGGGAAGAGAGTGAGCTGAGAGAGCTGCCCTCGGGTGAGCCTATAACCTGCCCCATTCTCAGGTTGGCGTCAACCCCCATGCCGCCAACAGAAACCGCCACCCTTAGCGTCCACACCTACTGCCGCCAAGTTCAAGAAGTCAACGTCCACTCATTTGGACGCCAATCAGTCAACGGCCACTCCTGGCCGCCAACTCCAACTGAACAGCAGCAGGTCCTATTTCATTTCAGGACCAACCCTGCTCTTCACTTGCTCAAGCCACGAATTCACATCACACATTCCACACAACTAGCTCACATTGGCCTCACAACGGCCTACACAACCAACACACACATGATCCGCATGGATCCAAAAGACACGCGACGTTACAGAATTGCCAGTTTTTCTTCTGGTTCACAGCCTATCTCAGCTGAGTTGTCTGCCTTTCAGTCAAATATGTATGAAAACAGTCAAAGGTTGGAAGAGTTGCTACACTCCAGGCTGTCCACAATGCAAACTCAACTCAGATCCAACCTTGCAGCAATGGAGTCAAGGCTGAAGATAATCGAATCACTCCTTCTTCCCATTCCTTCTCCTCCACCTGCTTAATGTACTTTTTCTTTTGATGATGTCAAAGGGGGAGAAGAAAGAAAGAAAAGAAAAGAAAAACTTTTGGAATGTATTTGAATGCTTGTAATGAACATCTTTGTTAATGAAAAGTAATACTTGTTTTGTTGAATGAAAAGAAACACACTTGTCTTGAATGTGATTGAAAATTTTTGGAATGAATGAATTTCAATGAATGGATGATTGTCAAGCTGCTTGGCCATTAATGAAAAGACTTCATCATTAGTAACATTGTGCCTCTTGAATGTGCAAAATGTCAAATGTTGCTAAAGTGTGTTCAATGGCTTTTGATAATTGTGAATAAAAGTGATTGAAACATGGTTCATTGTCATTCAGTGTGTTTGAAGTTGAATGTTGAGTAAACAAATGGCTTAAAATCACATTTTATTGAAATTTCAAATTTTTATGTGGACTTAATGTTGCCATCATCAAAAGGGGGAGATTGTTGGGTTGAGTGTGAGTTTAATATATTTCCCCTCATAATTTTGATGATGACAAGTTGTGATTTTAATGCACAAATAAGTGGAACATGTTAAATACATCACACATGTAATAACAATATTCAAAAATCATGTTTCCAAACACATTTATCATTTATATTCATGATAATACATTAGACTAATGATTTATGTGTTTATTTCTCAGGGACATACAATTCTTGCAAGGGTAGTGTCGACACACCCCTACTGGTGTCGACACAATGCTTTAAACCCAAGGCAAAATGATGAAGAAATGGTCAAGTGGTGTCGACACAGGATCAGTAGTGTCGACACTAGATTCAGCTCCCAGAAGGCCTGTTTGCCATTTTGTACAGTGTGTCGACACAGCCTGAAGTAGTGTCGACACTAGAGACCCTTCCCAGAGAACCTTTTGTGCCAGTTTAGGACAGTGTGTCGACCACCCCATGGGTAGGTCGACACACTCTGGAAACTTTTCACCTTAAGTCACATCTGGACACGTGGCACTCTAGGGATCATGTGGATCGGCCTTGGATCATGTGCCCACGACCCCCAAGGGTACTTTTGGACACATTGGGCTATAAATACCTCCAATTGGCCATTCAACCAACAAGAGAACCTCCAAGAGCCTTCCAGAAGTCGATTTGGCGGCAAGAAGTGTTCTCCTCCCCGATCTTGCTCCCCTTGTGCTTCTTCAACCCAATTCCCACTTCTCCAAGCACAAGAAGTGAAGACTGATCCAAGATGAAGCAGTGAGATCACTTCCAAGGGTGTAGATCAAGTAGAAGCAGCCAATTGTGAAGATTTCAAGGAAGATCCCAAAGCACAAGTTGCAGAGCATCGGCCAGGGACTTCAAGGGATCAAGCTTTTCATAATTCAGCCTCTACAAGGGAGTATACTTGAAGAACAAGGATCTTACACTCAATTCCTCAATTCCCCTTGTTTCTTTTAAGTCATTCTTGAGATTGTGCATGAACTGTTGCATCAATCTTCTTGAATGAACTTTTATAGATCAGATCATTGCTAGAGGATCTGGATCTTTGTGTTTTGTTCTAGCAAGTTGTTTGTGAGCATGTGTGCTCAGTGTTGAGTCGTTGTACTCAGTTGTGGTTGAGCAGTTGTGCTCAGGTGCTAGAGTAGTCTTGCTCTAGAGGTTGTGTGAGTTGTAGAACTCAGTGTGTTGGAGTTGTCAGGCTCCTGTGTGGTGTATCCAAGTTTTGTAGTGGATCCTCACAGTGTGATGGGTGGATGTAGGAATCACGTGGTGTGATTTCCGAACCACCTAAAAATCTCTGTGCCGTGGTTTGCTTGTGATTCAAATTCACTTTGCGCTAGATGTATGCATAGGGTTTTCGAATTCACTTCTAATTAACTTGATCTCACACTCTAATCATATAATTCACACAATCACTCATCAGATCTGTAAAGTGCTCTTTCAAATTGCCTCTGATTCAAAGCATTGATTTAAATTGGCTAAGCTTCCGCAGTTTTTGGCCTAGATCTATTCAACCCCCCCCCCCCCCTCTAGATCTGGTCCAACCTATTTTCGATCCTACAGTGCAGAGCAAGGGGGATTGGATGGTGGAAGTTTTGATGTGGAGGTAGTAGGTGGTTGGCGGATGAGCGGGCGGTTGGGTTGTGGTGGCATGGGAGTTGTGGTAGGGGAGCGAAGAAAAGGAGGGAGTGGGTTGGTGGGTTGAGATGTGGAGGTTGTGGGTGGTTGGCGGATGAGCAGATGGTTGGGTTGTGACAGTTGTGATGCGAAGGTTGGGGGGGGGGGCGAAGAAAGGAGGGAGTGATCCATGGGATGATGTAGAGGTTGGTATAGGGATGCAGAGAAAGGAAGAGTGCGGGTTGGTGGAGGTGATGGAGGGGGCTTCTGCAAGCCAGCCTTGTCTTCTATTTACTTCATGAGATGATATGATTGTATTTACTTGTTGATTTGGAGCAGGGGGCTTCAGAAGTGGGTTTTTTTACAATGCTCATATCGAGTTGTTGTTGGAGAACTTGAGGTTGTTGTACAGGCTGCTGTGGATGTTGCTGATGCTGTTGTTGTTGTGGTTGCTGTTGTAAATTATGCCTGTGTGGTCTTCTTGCCTTCATTTCTATTATGTATTTCCTCATCTCATCCCAATCAATTCCTCCCTGGTCATTCATATCATAGATGTAATCCTTGAAGTTAAAGCATGCTTCTAGAGTGTGACTGGGTCCCCTATGGAATGCACAGTAACGGGAGGTATCAACATTGGGAGGCCATTGTAGTCGTTCCCTTGACGAAGTAAGTGCATTAGCGGCCATAAGAGCATTGAATATATCGACGGGAGTTTCTAGCAATGGGGGGTACTGTGCTCTTCTTAGGCTAGGGGGTCTTTTGGTTGCTGGGGATCATAGTTTCCAGGAGGAGGTACTTGATTGTATTGTTGGGGTCACCGAGGAGGTGGTTGTTGTTGTTGGTATTGGGGCTGCTAAGGTTGTTGATATTACTAGTATTGTTGCAGAGGCGGCTGTTGAGGCTGTTGAGCTGGGGTACACAACATGGGAGAGTTATTTGGCCTGAACTAGGGTTGTTGTTGGTATTGGGGTTGTTGAAGCCTTTAGTTGGAGTTTGAGCGAAATTGGGTGGAGTTCGGATTGCCCATTTCACTCACTTATTCATTGTTGATAACCCCCTCAGTTGTGGGACCACCAGCTTGAGGATTGCCACTGTTCTTCTTGAAAACTCTTACCTTTGGCTCAAACATAGACATTATAGGAGAGTCTTTCAGCTATGTTTGGATGTATCTAGCCCTCTCATACAATTCCTCCATAGTTGTCAATTTGTTCATAGCCAAAATGTGTATGAACTGTGGTGTAGCATTTGTCGTTATCATCTTTACTTGCTCAAACTCAGACAAGGGATCCCTTAATTTTTCAGCCATAGCTCTCCACCTATCGGCGTAGTGCAAGAAATCATCATCCACCTTCATCTTTTCAGCCATTAGATCAGTAATAGACAAAGAAGGACCAACTTGGTCTCTATATTTTTGCACAAACTTTCTTTGGACCACAGAGAAGTCTTCAACATCAATTGGTTCTAAGGAGTAGAACCATTCCAAGGTAGAACCATTCAGAGATATTCTAAACATGAATGTTAGAGCCTTGTTATCATTTTTCCAAAAGGAGGACTCGTACATGAACTCTTTTAGGTGTATGAATGGGTTGCTAGTGCCATTATAACGGCAGTAGACGGGCAACTCCGAGGGGGGAGATGAAAGACGGGCATGGAGGGAAGAGCCAACTCAAGAGAATCTTTGGGGTGCAGACACCCTTTTTAAATCTTGTTCCAATCGACTCACTTTATCTAGAAGCACTTGGGTAAGTTGATCGGAAGGTTGCTTGTGAGGCGCACTAACCTGAGCGGAAGGGTAAGGATGAGGTAGACTCATATGGGCAGAGGAGAAGATGGGAGGTGCGCCAGCATGCACAAAAGGTCGGGCAGCAGCCCGAGGAGAATAAACAGGCCTTGCCGCAGAGGGGCTTGGCCAAGTGAGTGAAGGCCACCCAACAGGACTTTAGGGGCGAGAGTGGATGATAGAATTGGCCCACGAGGGGGCAGGGGAGACATGGACCACCGGGTCCTGAGTGGTTTCAATGTGAACAACACCCATGTTTGGGGGAATAGATTGAGGAGGATTGGGGATCATTTTTTTTTCAAAGCACTTTGGACCTCCTGGAGTTGGGAGGGTTGGAGATTGTTAAGGAGGTCCACTAATTGGGACAAATCAAGAGAGGCGGGGGCTGTCCCAGTGACATGCCTTGGCGAATGCTCGTGGAACTCAACTTGGTTGGAATCCACTATGTAGACTTGAGAATTTGGTGGTGGAAGAGGGAGTTGTGTTGATTGTTCATCATTGAAGGAATTTGGATTGTAAGCCTCATCATACAACTCATCTTGGTATCCCACATATTCGTACTCAGCCATACCGACATATTTTCCTGAACGTAGCACCATGATATTAAGCACACAAAGCTTATTGACAAACAACTACTCAAACAAGCTTGAGAGGAGAAGTTCATAGCCTTTACACAAACACTTGGGGGATGCTTACGCCCAATTCACTTGTTTCAATATAATTCAATGTGGATTTTATTTGAAAATTTTCTCTCTAATGTGGGTATGAACCTCGATGGGTATGAGGATGACTTCGGGTTCACTAAGCACACTCCTTCACAATGATGAGATTTTCTAGCATGGGTCTCCGGGATAGTACAACCTGCTCCGTCCACCGTGAGGGAATCCACGGGATACGGAGACTTACGGAGGTCCCGATGAGGATTTTCTAGTCCAATGAGACGGAATGCCCAATGGAGAGATTGTCCTCACCAAGAAGGGTGTTTGGATCCTAGGAAAAGGAGGGAAAAAGGTCCCTCAGCCAAGTATGCTCTGCAAGTGCAACAAGAATGCAATTTTGACAGAAAGAGTGGTGCTCTGTGGATAGACAAAAACACAACGGGTTCAGCCGCCGCAGATCAAACTCAATCGGGACCGTTCAGTCGGTCGCAGATCTGAAAGCTCGTAGAAGCTATTAGAGTTGCGACAACTCCCTCTGGTGCTTTGGCACAAATCGTGACCACTCTAATCATCGCACAACAGCGAACAAACATGCGACATTTGAACGCATCACGAATCAAATAGAAACCTGAGACTAAAAATTTGCTCAGTAACTCAAGTAAACAGTGATGATATGCCAACCAATTAGAGAAATAAGAGTCAAATGATGGTGATTTCTTCAAGTGAAAGCAAGTAAAGGGGGGAAGGGAACATGACAATGATTTTTTTTTAATTAAACTTTATAGGAAATGCAAACACACAACTTGGCAATCTTGATGGTTTTCAAAAGAGTACCGTATGGGGTACTGAAGCGCGCGACATTGTTGATTGTGCACTTCCGTTGTCTAGTGTTCCTTGCATAAGTCAATATGCTCACCTTCTCTAAACTGTCTCACAAATATAAAATGGCAAAGATGAACTAGCAAAGTGGTGAAAACAGGTCATTTCCAGAGAGAGGCAGAATAGAATTTGAGTTAAACTACTTTGACTTGAAACCTCTATCGACAATGCATTAAAAGTAAATATGTAAACAACACTGACCAAATCTCTCACAATCTTGACAGATCAAATTTAATGAAAGAACAAGCTAAATTGAAATTAAAAGAGAATTGATATCAATGTACCCTCTCAATTGAGGGATTGAACAGTAAAACAACAATCTAAACTAGAATTTCACGGATGCACTTCTATTTCTGACATGATTCAGAAAGATGACAAAACACGAATTCTCAAAAGACATTATCAACTCAATGTACCCCTATAGCTCAGGGATCGGACAGAAAATAAGAGCAAGAATGTACGATACTACTCAAATAAGCACCATCAAGACTGAAATTCTCAATGCATTAAACTAAACTACAACTCTAGTTGACAGATCAAATGAAGCATCTTTTATACTGAGATCAAAATGAGTTCTAAGCAATTCCAATCACTGTACCCTCACAGCTAGAGGGATGAAGAACACATTAATTTTAAAAACATAACTTGCAATTCAAACTTCTGATCTGTGCGGAGGGAAGAAGAAGGATAACAACGAAATAGAATTCTCGAATGATCTCTGGTTACCCTCTGGACGTCGTCTCCTTCCCGGATGCCGGACAGCCCCAGAATGAGAGGAAGACAACCCTCGAACTAATCCACAGTAGTTGAAGACCTCAGATGCTGAAACCTCCTCTCAGCAACAAGGAAGAAGAAACCCTCGGACTTCCAGCAGCCCCTGGATTAATCACAGCACAAAACCCATCTCTCGAACCAACAGATGAAAGAAATCAACCAAAAAAAAATACGGTGGACCAAGCCCTCCAGCGCAGAAGAAATGGCCAAATGAAACCTCTCTAGTTGCTTACAGAAGAGATGAGAATCAAATAAAAATCACCAATTCCCCTCCAACAGCAGAACAGTCAAATGCTCAAACGCTTACAGAAGAAAGAACAATTCTGAGAAGGGAAAACACTGAACTCCTCTGGATTAATCTCACCAACAAAAGGAAGGAACAAAGCAACATGGAAGAAATGGACAATAATTGCAGAAGAAATGAAAAGATCAATTGCTCTTGAATCACCAAAATGAACGCAATAAGAAGACAGGAAAAAGAAAATTACATGCGCTCTCTGGAATAACAGAAGCAATCGCCTCTCTAAACAAACGAAATGGAAATTATAGCAATCATCTTTCTAAACAAAAGAAATGGAAATAACAATCGTCTCTCTAAACAGAAGAAATGGGAATAGCTCTCCCGCTCAACCAACAGAAACGAGAAGAAAACCCCAAGAAATTACAAACCCTTGAACTCTGGAATAACAGAAAGAAAACTCAAATTCTCAAAACCGAACTCCCAACCTCAAGAACACTCTACTTCTCTCACAGGAAAATAAAAAAATAGAACACGAAAAACCCAAAAAAAATTGCTCCACTCCTCATCTGAGGACCTTGGGGTCCTTAAATAGGTTTCCGGGCTCCCTGCTTCCTGCCTCTGCACGATCCGGCCCTGCTTCGCACGAACACATCACACGAGCTCAGATCTGCCAGCTCACACGGCCAACCAGCACACCGTAGCCCAGATCCGCCTCTGCGTCCAACAGCTCCTTAGCTCCATCGCTAGCCTCATGCGCCACCTCAGCTGTGGATCCGCCAGATCCGGACCCCAGGCCCGTAGATCCTGCCTGCTTTGCACCGGCTCACCAGATCCACATGGCCTCTGCCCCATCTGGCCACCCCAGCTTCACACCGCCCCGCGCCTTCGCATGCAAGCCTGCTTCCCGCCTCAGCTGCCACATCGCACAGCAGCAGCTCCAGCTGCGTCAGCCGCCAGCCGTGCACCTGCTTCACACTTGAGCATTGGCCGCCCTGCCTCTGCTGCCTTCGCATGTAGGACCTCCGCGCACACTGCCCAGCCATATACGCCTCAGCTCCTCAGCAAAGCTTCGCCCGCCCAGATCTGCTGCGCTTCCCTGCAGCGCACCGCCAGCGCTCCTCCAGCTGCTTCCAGCAACTTCTGACCTGAGGAAGAAATAAAAGGGTAAGGTAAAGAAGGGTTTAAATGTTATGCGTGGCAAAAAGGTGAGGTAAAAATGATTTTTATTTATTTTAATGCGCTTGGCTGGGGTATGTGGCTTGATAGTGTTGGGTGGAGTATTTAAAACCTTTATTTATTTACAAACTCACACTTACTATTAAAATATATTTATAAAAGTTTTATTGTAACAAAAATTATTTTAAAATCTTTTATTTCTTAAAATAAACCCAATTAGTTATTCTGAAAGAAATGATTAAATGAAAATCTAACATGTATTCTAACCCCAATATCAACTAACATGTTCAAAATTTTATTGATGGATGAAATGAAAATTAAACTAAAAAATGTGCATTATCTATAGACAAAGACGTTTAAAATTAACTGCATGTATGAAATTTAACGTTAAAAATTTAGTAATTATCACTCCCCCCTACCTGAACATTGCTAGTCCCTTAGCAATAAAAATTACTCCAAATGTAAGACTAGAAGATGTAATGTCTCATGCTAAATAGCCATCATATAAAAGATTAATATGGAGATATGTCTTTTCTAATTGTAAGGGCTTATGGCAAGAAATTAGTGCACAAATGATAGCTCACTTAAGAGTTCACATCAGCCCTCCTGGAGCTCCTCTGCCTCAGCTAGTACTTGAGATTAGATTAATTCGAGAGAGAAGAAAAGAATTGTGGAATAAGATCCTTGCTCAGTCAGATTGGGTTGTTTCTCTCAGTTCCATTCTGCCCATCTTCCTTGAGGATTATTTTGTTCTGAGCTGAGTACTTTGCCTCTTTATTTGCACTTTGTGCACTCATAATTTTTTTTCTTTTTCATCCATAATGCTGCACAACCCATCACTTTTCAATAGTAGCGAGTCCAACTTTACTCAGATCCGGGGCATTTTTCATGGATATATTTTTTTCTTTTGCTTTTGCTTTTGCTTTTTCTTTTCTTTTCCTCTTGAAGAAAGGATGGACAGTCAAGTTCCTTGATCACATGCCTTCACTTCCTTCACAATTCACTTAAGGGGAAGGGAGAAAACCAATCACCTCTCTCCTACTAGCCTTGACAAATTTGCTACATTCGGGTTCAGCTAGTCTAAGTGGCTGTGTAGTGTGTGTATGAAAACCTCTTGCCATAAATCCTTACATAAGGTAGACAAGAAGTATATGTAATCCTTTACTAGAGGCTACCTAATATGAATGTTTGCAAAGTAATGTGATAACTACAAAATTTTAATGGTTAAAGATCAGACACATAGTCTAGGATGCGCAATGCCACACATTTTTATTCAAAGGTGAAATATTGTGAAATTTTTATTTGCATATGTACAAGCTAAAAAAGAAAAATGAGGCATTGGTTAGGGTGAGGACTATGAATGCATGCTTATTCTACCTCTCCCCCCACTTATTTACAAGAAAAGAAAGTAAGACAGAGAATTACCTGATAAAGGAAATCTGTACACTTGGGTTGCCTCCCAAGAGCGCTAAGTTTATCATCTTCAGCCGGACGCAATTAGGCTCCATTTGGCTCAGCTAGCTTGGTAGACTCAATTTTTAAGGAATGTGGGCTTTCAAAGAAATGCTTTAACCTCTGCCCATTAACAGTGAATGATTGTCCAGTTTTAGGGTCAAGAATAATGACAACACCATTGTCGTAAGCTTTGACAACAGTGTAAGGACCATCCCATCGGGACTTCAATTTTCCCGAAAACAAACGAAGCCTTGAATTAAATAACCAGACATTATCATGCACTTGAAAAGTTTTTCTATGAATGTGTTTATCATGGAATGCTTTGGCCTTGGCTTTATAAATCTTGGAACTTTCATAGGCTTCATTTCTGAGCTCTTCTAGCTCATTCAGATGTAGGGTCCTTTGTTGACCAACTTGGGCTAAATCAAGATTTGCCTGTTTAATAGCCCAATAGGCTCTATGCTCAAGTTCTACCAGTAGATGACAAGATTTTCCAAAAACAAGCCGGTAAGGGGACATTCCAATGGGAGTTTTGAAAGCGGTTCGGTAGGCCCACAATGCATCATCTAACCTTTCTGACCAGTCTTTCCTATCAGGCCTAACCGACTTCTGAAGAATGTTCTTAATCTCCCTGTTTGATACTTCCACCTGGCCACTAGTTTGCGGATGGTAAGGTGTTGCCAGCTTATGGGTGATCTCATACTTCCTTAGGAGGGTCCTAAACTGAGTGTTAATGAAATGTGGCCCTCCATCACTAATGATTGCCTTGGGCCACCCAAATCTAGAAAAAATGTTTTTCTGAACAAATTTGATAACCACCTTATGATCATTGGTCTTTGTGGCAATGGCCTCTATCCATTTGGACACATAATCAACAACAACTAAAATGTACGTGTATCCAAAGGATGGTGGAAAAGGTCCCATAAAGTCTATCCCCCATACATCAAAAATTTCTACAACCAAAATGGGGTTAAGAGGCATCATATCATTCTTAGAAATGTTTCCCATGGTTTGACATCTAGGACAGGCCTTACAAAATTGGTGGGCATCCTTAAACAACGTAGGCCAATAAAAACCAGAGTCTAAGACCTTAGCAGCGGTTTTCTTTCCTAAAAAATGTCCTCCACAAGCAAGAGAATGGCAAAACTTGAGGACACTTTGATGCTCACTCTCAGGGACGCATCTTCTTATCACTTGGTCTGGTCCTATGAAAAACAGCTCCGGGTCCTCCCAAATAAAATACTTATCCCTAGCAAAGAATCTCTCTCTTTCATTTTTGGTCCAATCTCCAGGTACTCGTCCAATGACTTTGTAATTCACAATGTGTGCGTACCATGGAGATGAAATATTGGAGACAACTAAAATGTGCTCATCTGGGAAAGCATCTCTAATAGGCATAGAGTCTGGGGCAACTATTATGGACAAATGGTCAGCTACCACATTCTTGGACCCTTTCTTATCATGAATTTCCAGATCAAACTCCTGTAGCAAGAGGATCCATCTGATCAACCTAGGCTTAGCATCCTTTTTGGCAAGCAAATGCCTTAAGGCAGCATGGTCAGTGAAAACAATGATTTTAGCTCCTAAAAGATAGGATCTGAACTTCTCTAAGGCAAAGACAACAGCTAGGAGCTATTTCTCAGTGGTTGTGTATCGAATCTGAGTGTCATTCAATGTTCTGCTTGCATAATAAATCACTACAGATCCTTTATCAGTTTTCTGACCCAAAATTGCACCTATAGCAAAATCTGAAGCATCACACATTATCTCAAATGGTAATGACCAGTCTGGAGATTGTAGAATTGGAGCTCTAGTCAAAATGTCTTTTAAGTCCTCAAATGCTTTATGACAAGCTTCGTCAAAAATGAAAGGAGTGTCTTTTAACAAAGAAGTCAATGGTCTTGCAATTTTGGAAAAGTCTTTGATGAACTTCCTATAGAATCCAGCATGACCAAGGAATGATCGAATTTGTTTGATAGAATTGGGAGGAGGCAATTCAGAAATGAGATTTATCTTGGCTTTATCTACCTCTATCCCTCTCTCTGAGACAATATGTCCTAAGACAATCCCCTCCTTAACCATGAAGTGGCTCTTTTCCCAACTTAAGACAAGATTGGCATTAATGCATCTTTTGAGCACTTCAGTCAAATGGTCGAGGCATGAATCAAAGTCACTTCAAAATACAGAAAAATCATCCATGAAGACTTCTAAGTAATCCCCAACCATATCTGAGAAGATAGATAACATGCAACGTTGAAAAGTTGCAGGGGCATTGCACAGCCCGAAGGGCATGCGTCTAAAGGCAAAAGTTCAAAATGGACATGTGAAGGTGGTCTTTTCTTGGTCCTCAGGGTGAATAGCCACTTGGTTATACCCTGAATATCCATCAAGGAAGCAAAAGAATTTTTGGCCTGCAAGCTTCTCTAAGATTTGGTCAATGAAAGGCAAGGGGAAATGGTCTTTCTTGGTCATCGCATTCAATTTGTGATAGTCAATGCACACTCTCCATCCTACACCAGCCTAGTGGGAATGAGCTCACCCTTTTCAGTTTGAATTACAGTTAGTCCTGACTTTTTAGGCACAACTTGAGTTGGACTAACCCACTGGCTATCAGAGATGGGATAAATGAATCTAGCATCTAACCATTTGACAATCTCCTTTTTAACAACTTCTTTCATGTTAGGATTAAGCCTTCTTTGCATTTCTATTGAACTTTTAGCATTTTCTTCCAAGTATAAGCGATGTGTGCACACTGAAGGACTTATCCCTCTCAAATCATCTATTGTCCAACCTATAGCTTTCTTGTGATTTTTCAGGACTTCAATCAATTTCTTCTCCTGTCCTTCCTCAAGATCACTAGCAATTATGACGGGCCAAGTCTCGTTCTCTCCTAAAAAGATGTACTTCAAACTAGCAGGGAGTGGTTTTAGCTCAACCTTAGGAGGACTCTCTAATGGAAATGATGGATCATTATCCTGAAACATGGAACTAAATTGTCCTTCCTCTCCCTCAAACCCTAGAGCACAGGGTTGGTCTACTACTTCTTCCACACAAGATTTTTCCAAGGTATCTACCACTAGACAACTTTCTCCTTCATCATGATGCCTAGATGCCCTAAAAATGTTGATACTAACCCGCCTATCCCCAAATGATATATTCATCATCCCGGTGGCACAATCAATGTTAGCCCTGGCTGTGGCCAAAAAGGGCCTACCAAGGATGATGGTGGACTGAGTTAAATCTTGAGGGGTGTTCATGTCCAGAATGATGAAATCGGCGGGAAAATAACAATCATTGATTTTCACAATAACGTCCTCAACTAAGCCTTTAGGAGTAGTGACAGAACGATCGGCTAGTTGAAGGACAACAGAAGTGAGTTTCAACTCTCCACGCTTGAATTTCTCAAAAATGGCAGAAGGTAGGAGATTGACACTGGCTCCCAAATGTAAAAGGCCGCTCTTAAAAGTGACTCCACCGATGGTGCAAGGAATTAGTGGAGTGCTCTTTGAGCTTTTTAGGGAGTTGGTTTAAGACAATGGTACTCACAATTTCTGGAAGAATGATGGTTTCAGTTTTATTTCTCACTTCACGTTTTGGAGTACACATGTCTTTTAAGAATTTGGCATAAGCAGCACATGCTTGATAGCATCAAGAAGAGGAATGTTGATGTGAACTTGCTTAAAAAGTTCTAAGAGTTCTCCATTACCAGTTGGTTTATTTTGGATTTTGGCTTTAAAGCTTCAGAAAAAGGGACTCTTGGAATATAGAAGCTTGGATCTTCACTCATTTTAATTTTGTCTAGAGATTCTTCAGTTATTTTTTCTTTTTCCTTGGATTTTTCAACATTTTCCTCAATCTCTTCTTCAATTTCAATCTCATTTTCTTTATCCTCATGCAATGTTGAAATGTGTGGGTGAGGATTTGTTCTGATTCTTCCACTTCTTAAGGTAGACACAATTTTTTCATTTTCTACTTGAGGGCCCCTAGCTTGGGCAGGAAGATGGTCCTGTTGTATAGGTTGATTCTGAATTTGTGGTGCTGGAATGTTTGGACAAAAGCTTGTTGTGGGTGTTCTGGTGGAGGTGCATTTTGGCGAGCAAGTGGTCTGTACCCCTGGACTTGATGGTTTTGCTGGTTCTGATAAAATCTGGGAGGGTTGTTCCTTGGGTTTGCTATAGTTTGACTCGGCAGCTGACCTGACTCCCTCCTATGACATACATCAGCAATTTGAGACTCTATTCTTGCCAAATTTTGTTGAAAATTTTGATATTGATTTTGTTATTCTTGCACAGTTTGGCATAGAGTCACCATCATGTTTTGGAGTTGATTTATTTTGTCTTCCCAATTGGGTTGAGGAGGTGGTGGTTGATTATACGAAGGTTGCTGGAAATTTGTGTAAGCAAATTGATTTGAATTTTGATTTTCTTGGACTTGTGGATGTTTGGAATAAGAAGATTGGCCAAATCCCGAATTCTGATTGGGATAGGATTGACCGTACATGGATTGCTTGAAAGAAGGTTGAGAAACTTGTTCAGATTGATTTTTCCATGAAAAATTTGGATGATTTCTCCAACCAGGGTTGTATGTGTTAGAATATGGATCATGAGCGGGTTTGTAGAAACCTTGTACAGCTTGGACTTGTTCTTGAATGAAAGGAGGTAATTGGGCAGTAGTGGGACAAGCATTGGTAGAATGAGCTGGGCTAGCACACATAGCACAAGTTTCAGGTGGTTGAGAAAATTTATGTGTGGCTTGCCCAGTTAGAGACATTAATTGATCAAATTTTTGTTCCAACTTCTGCTCCAATCTCTGATCAAATCTAGCTAACAGGTCTTCTACCCTAGAATCTGATTCTCCTCTCTCCCTTAGTTCATACAACCCTGCCTTCTTTATAGGTCCTAGTGCTCTCTCATAAGAGTGGAGTGAGGCATGATTGATAGAGTTCTCACTCAATGTTTCAAAACGATTATATGCCTCATCCTCGCTCTTAGTCATAAATGCTCCTCCACACGAGGCATCAACCATCTGCCTATTCGATTCTGTTAATCCTTCATAAAAAGCTTGAACAATTTGCCACCTCAACAGACCATGATGGGGGCATTTTCTAAGCAACTCCTTTAATCTCTCCCATGATTCATGCATTAACTCTCCCGGGTGTTGGGAGAATCCAGTTATAGCTCTTCTCATGGTGTTAGTGCGGCCAATGGGGTAAAACTTCTTCAAAAATTCCTGTTGCATTTCTGGCCATGTTCTAATAGTTCTCCCTATGGTTCCTAACCAATGTTTGGCCTTATCTTTCAAAGAGAATGGAAATAGGGTCAGTCTCAAAGCATTTTCAGTAAAGTTCTGGATCCTTACAGTGGAACAAATCTCTAAGAACTCATCTATATGTTTGTAGGGATCTTCATTGGGATTGCCATAGAAAGATGGCAACATCTGAATGGTTCCTGGCTTAATTTCAAAGTGATTTGCAGGAATTTCCGGCCTAATGCATGTAGCAGGTTGGTAGTCAGAAGGAATAAAATACTCCTTCATTTGTCTAGGTGCGACCTCCTCTACATTTCTAGCAACTTGGTTTTGATTTTGGTTGGCCATCCTATGAAAGAATTTTTCAATCTCGTCTATAGGTTGAGCCAAATCTAAGTTCTGGGAGCGTCTACCAAGCATGCACAGATGAAAAGCCCTCTATTTATGATTTTTGAATTTTTAGATTTTTATTGATTTTTGAATTTTTATGAACAAACACAAACAAACAAACACTTTCAAAAACAAATTAACCTAAACACTATGTGTTCCTTGGACCTATGTTATTTTTCTCAAAATCGGATTTATACTTGCTTAAGTCCAATTCTAGCTCTTCTTGTACCGACCAGGTAAGAGGTGGAGTAGAGGGAGGCCCCCCTTGCTTTCACAAGGACCCAATTAAATAACCTCTAACTCACTTAAGCATAAGCTTTTTAACCTCTAATCCTAGACACTAGACTTAAAGAGAAGTTTTGAATTTGAGAAAGGATAAATCTAATTATGAACCCTAATGCCACGTCTACTGGTTTTTATTGAAAGTTTAGGCAAATGCAAGAATGTGGAAAATTTTTGTGATTTTTGGGCAAAGGAAAGGGTGATGAAATCCCTCACCTTATCTTTATGATTTCTAAAGGGTGATGCCCTTAAGCAGTCCCTTTTACAAATATGAAATGCAACAAATCAAGTTCGGACAAGGATTTTCTAATGCTAAGTCTAATGCATGAAACAAGCGATGGAAGTCTTACCTTTCCCCCGCACTCTTCAATGCAGAAAAAGAAATGGAATTAAAATGGCAATTAAAATGATGAATGTCCTAAAACAAGTGATTCTACTCTTAAGAAGATGAAATTTTTAATGTGCAAAACAAACGGTTTAGATGAAAGAGCGATTTGGAAATTTTTTAGATTTTAGCTTTTTTAATTTTTATTTAGTTTTTGAATTAAATGAAATGAAACTTAACTAAGAAAATATAAAGTGATACTATAAACTAACTCCAAACCATTCAAACCACCAAAAGGCCAATTATTACATGCCAACTAGAAAGAAATCTCTGTACATGCACAGAGAGTACATGAAATCCTCACTACAAGCTTCACTCACACTCTTCTATCTAAAATTCTGAATTAAAAACAAATGAGAAAACAAATCAGCAAGCTCCTCTCCAATGGGCTCAAATGTCAAGCCCAATCTCCATGTTCCTCCTTTTGTGCAAATCTGAAATGAAAAGCCCAATAACAAGTCACTAGAGATCCAATGCAAATGAAATCAAATGAAAGCAGAATTAAATCAAACTCTAACGCCTCCCCGGCAACGGCGCCAAGATGACGCGCGCGGCATTGTTGATTGTGCACTTCCGTTGTCTAGTGTTCCTTGCACAAGTCAATATGCTCACCTTCTCTAAACTGTCTCACAAATCTAAAATGGAAAAGATGAACTAGCAAAGTGGTGAAAACATGTCATTTCCACAGAGAGGCAGAATAGAATTTGAGTTAAACTACTTTGACTTGAAACCTTTATCGACAATGCATTAAAAGTAAATATGTAAACAACACCGACCAAATCTCTCACAATCTTGATAGATCAAATTTAATGAAAGAACAAGCTAAATTGAAATTAAAAGAGAATTGATATCAATGTACCCTCTCAATTGAGGGATTGAACGGTAAAACAACAATCTAAACTAGAATTTCACAAATGCACTTCTATTTCTGACATGATTTGGAAAGATGACAAAACACGAAATCTCAAAAGACATTATCAACTCAATGTACCCCTATAGCTCAGGGGATCAGACAGAAAATAAGAGCAAGAATCTACGATACTACTCAAATAAGCACCATCAAGACTAAAATTCTCAATGCATTAAACTGAACTACAACTCTTGTTGACAGATCAAATGAAGCATCTTTTATACTGAGATCAAAATGAGTTCTAAGCAATTCAAATCACTGTACCCTCACAGCTAGAGGGATGAAGAACACATCAATTTAAGAAACATAACTTGCAATTCAAACTTCTGATCTGTGCGGAGGGAAGAAGGAAACGAAATATAATTCTCGAATGATCTCTGGTTACCCGCTGGACGTCGTCTCCTTCTCGGATGCCGGACAGCCCCAGAACGAGAGGAAGACAACCCTCGAACTAATCCACAGCAGTCGAAGACCTCAGATGCTGAAACCTACTCTCAGCAACAAGGAAGAAGAAACCCTCGGACTTCCAGCAGCCCCTGGATTAATCACAGCACAAAACCCATCTCTCGAACCAACAGACGAAAGAAATCAACAAAAAAAATACATTGGACCAAGCCCTCAAGCGCAGAAGAAATGGCCAAATGAAACCTCTCTAGTTGCTTACAAAAGAGATGAGAATCTAACAAAAATACCAACTCCCCTCCAACAACAGAACAGTCAAATGCTCAAACGCTTATAGAAGAAAGAACAATTCTGAGAAGGGAAAACACTGAACTCCTCTGGATTAATCTCACCAACAAAAGGAAGGAACAAAGCAACATGGAAGAAATGGACAATAATTGCAGAAGAAATGTAAAGATCAATTGCTCTTGAATCACCAAAATGAACGCAACAAGAAGACAGGAAAAAGAAAATTACAGACGCTCTCTGGAATAACAGAAGCAATCGCCTCGCTAAACAAACGAAATGGAAATTATAGCAATCATCTTTCTAAACAAAAGAAATGGAAATAACAATTGTCTCTCTAAACATAAGAAATAGGAATAGCTCTCCCGCTCAACCAACAGAAACGAGAAGAAAACCCCAAGAAATTACAAACCCTGAACTCTAGAATAACAGAAAGAAAACTCAAATTCTCAAAACCGAACTCCCAACCTCAAGACCACTCTACTGCTCTCACAGGAAAAGAAAAAAATAGAACACGAAAAACCCAAAAAAATTGCTCCACTCCTCATCTGAGGACCTTGGGGTCCTTAAATAGGCTTCCGGGCTCCCTGCTTCCTGCCTCTGCACGATCAGGCCCTGCTTCGCACGAACACATCGCACGAGCTCAGATCCGCTAGCTCACATGGCCAACCAGCACACCGTAGCCCAGATCCGCCTCTGCGTCCAGCAGCTCCTTAGCGTCATTGCCAGCCTCACGCGCCACCTCAGTTGCGGATCTGCCAGATCTGGACCCCAGGCCCGCAGCTCCTGCCTGCTCTGCACCGGCTCACTAGATCCACATGGCCTCTACCCCATCTGGCCACCCCAGCTTCACACCTGTTGTGCGCTTTCGCATGCAAGCCTGCTTCCCGCCTAAGCTGCCACATCGCACAGCAGCAGCTCCAGCTGCGTCAGCCGCCAGCCAGCCGCGCACCTGCTTCGCACCTGGGCGCTGGCCGCCCAGCCTCTGCTGCCTTCGCACGCAGGACCGCCGCACACATTGCCCAACCACATACGCCTCAGCTCCTCAGCAAAGCTTCGCCAGCCCAGATCTACTGCGCTTCCCTGCAGCCCACCGCCAGCGCTCCTCTAGCTGCTTCCAGCAGCTTCTGACCTGAGGAAGAAATAAAAGGGTAAGGTAAAGAAGGGTTTAAATGTTATGCGTGGCGAAAAGGTGAGGTAAAAATGATTTTTATTTATTTTAATGGGCTTGGCTGGGGTATGTGGCTTGATAGTGTTGGGTGGAGTATTTAAAACCTTTATTTATTTACAAACTCACACTTACTATTAAAAGATATTTACAAAAGTTTTATTGTAACAAAAATTATTTTAAAATCTTTTATTTCTTAAAATAAACCTAATTAGTTATTCTGAAAGAAATGATTAAATGAAAATCTAACATGTATTCTAACCCCAATATCAACTAACATGTTCAAAATTTTATTGATGGATGAAATGAAATTAAACTAAAAATGTGCATTATCTACAGACAAAGACGTTTAAATTAACTGCATGTATGAAATTTAACGCTAAAATTTAGTAATTATCAGGTACGAGGGAAGGGGAATTATACTGCGTAGGGTACGAAGGGGGGGGGCACACGTGGGTGCCAAGGAGGTGACATGCAGGTGCGAAAGGAGTGGTAATCAATATCAAAATAAAAAGAGTCCCACCGTGATCGCCAATTTGTGGATGTGCTTTTTAAACCACAAAGAGAAATTTAAAAACAAAGTAGAAAAGAGAATTAAAAGAGATAAATATGAATATGGATGGTGGGATGAAATAGGGAGGAAAGGAGTGCGTGTATTCACTAGAGATGGAGTGTGAACACCAGGCACGCGTGGGTGTCGAAGGAGTGAGAGAAGGATGGATACTTACCTTCACTCGAAGATCACGGGAGAGTGCGGGTTGACTCTTACTTCTCCAATCAGCCTACCGACGAAGAAGACTTTGATGTTTGGTTACCTTGCAAAGAACAAAGACAACAAATAATGAAGAAAATGATTAGACCAAGTTGTATAGTAATCAATGCTCAAAAGAAGTAAAAATAAAGAATTGCATGGGCATGAACACACCTTGTGGTGGTTTTTAAAACCCCTAAGAATATAGGTTGGAGTGTGTGAATGATGAGATGATGAACATAAAGAGAAACTAAAGGGAGATTGAATGCATGCACTAAAGAAAAGGAGAATAAAGAAAGTAAAAATCAAATGAATGAAGTAAGAGAGAAGAAAAATCTGATTTGCTGCAAAGGGAGGCAGATGACACTGTGGGGAAGCTTCATGCACGCTCCAATAGGCGCACGCTCATGTGGAAGACCGACAACACCACCTCTTGAGTAGAAGGATGCTCCAAAGGGGGGCTTGGAAGGCTCTTCTTCGCTCTGAAACGCAGCAAGGCTTTGCCTCTATGTGTGGTCCTCTCCCCAAATTATGGCAGTGGGGGTCCTTTTATAAGAGAAAATTCTTAACTCGTGACGGGTTCAGTGGACGCCTTTCAAGTGAATCACGACCGGTCAAACCATTGCATTTAAAAGACTTCTATACTTCGACTGGCTCTTTCCATATTTCGACTCGCAGTTTAAACATAGCAATTATAAATAGCGACCACAAAGGTAGTTGCGGTTATGAATATCCAATATTAATCAGATTCTAACCATATTTTGTACATGGAAAGTTTAAATAGTGATGACTAATGACGCTGCACTTAGGAGAGAAATCCATATTTAATTGAGATTTGATTCTTGTCAAATAAAGGAAATTCATAATCGCGACCACTTAACCAGATGCGGCTACATTTGGCAACAAAAGCTTTCTAAATATATTTCAGAAATTGCAATAAGTGGAAAATGGAAATCCTTAAATTGCGACGACTTGATAGGACACCATTCTTATAAGATCAATCGAAACAAGTCTGGGAATCGGAACAAAAAATGCATCGGTTTGACCAGTTTCCTATCATATCAATTGATGTTCATATCACCAATCGATATAGAGAAACGCGTCGGCTCGACCGGTCGTGAATATGATTACTTAGCAATCGATGTTTAGGCTCAATCAATTTGGTCTTCACCAATCGATTGTATGAAACGTGACGGATTGAATCGACACGGATTTGATTATTCAGCAATCGATGTTCAAGCTTAATCGATTCAGTCTTCCCCAATCGATTGTACACGACAGATTGAATCGATGCGGATTTGATTATTTAGATATCGATGTTCCAGCTGACATTATTTACTCTAAACCAGTCGATTTGAAATGCGACCACGTTTCCCGTCGCTTTTAGATAGGACCCCCCAATAGCACATTAGAAAAATCCCTAAAGATTCTTTAAAAATTAAAAAAATGGGAAAATCACTCAGATAATTAAAAAAGGAGAGCCAATTTGAGGCATTGCATTATAACATGAGATTTACTCAGTATGCTATTAAATTTGGCGTGTCTACACTAGGGAGCTAGTTGTTGTGTCCAACTGAGGGACTGTACTCAGTGTTCCCCTTGTATAGAAGGGAAGACCAACTGAGCTGAGTGTTGCATTTGTACTTGAGGGGGACTGTACCCTTGGGCTAGTGAAATCTCAAGTGTTCTTGGGGACTGGACATAGGATTGAGGTGTATCTTAGTGTTGAACCAGGACAAAGCCTTGTGCATGTGTGCACTTGCTTGTGTTTACTTCCGCTGCAATTATCTAACACTAACGATCACATTTAAGATTTATTTTAGAGCTGCAGAAATTGTCATAGAAGCCTATTCAACCCCCCTTCTAAGCTTGCTAACTGGGCAACAAGTGGTATTAGAGCCAAATCTCTTGATGAAATAAGAAGATCTAACAATCTTAAGAGTTCTGCTGCAATTATCAAACACTAACAATCATATTTAAGATTTATTTTTGAGCTGTAAAAATTGTCATAGCAACCTATTCAACCCCTCTTGTAAGCTTGTTAACTGGGCAACAAGTGGTATTAGAGCCAAATCTCTTGAAGAAACCAGAAGATCTAATGATCTTAAGAGTAAAGATCAATGGCAACTCAAGGTTATGCTGAAAGTCAGTCTATCAACAGACCACCCCTATTTGATGGCGAGGATTACAACTACTAAAAGACAAGAATGAAGTTCTTCCTTCAAGGATAAGACTATCACTTATGGAGCATCATCGAGGTTAGAGATTTAATAGTCCTCTCCTCAAGGGAAAACTAGACAGACAACAACAAGAAAATGTTACCACAGAAAAGCAAAGCAAAGAATATTATATGTTGTGCACTGACTAAGAAATAGTTCAACCGAATCTCTGCATGCAAAATAGCAACAAAAAAAAATATGGGATAAGCTGAAGCTCACATACAAAGGAACTGACAAAGTGAAATAAACTAGGATTGATATCTTAGTTACATAGTATGAAAAGTTTAAAATGATGTTAGATGAAACCATTACTCAAATGTATAGTAGATTTATTGATATCACAAATGATCTTGCAGGACTTGGGAAAGCATATAACACTGGGGACATGGTGAGGAAAATCCTCATAGCTCTACTAAACCAGTGGACTCTCAAGGTCACTGCTATAGAAGAAGCAAATGACCTCTCTGAAAGTTCATTGAAAAAACTCATTGGGTCACTTATGGCTCATATGATAAAAATATAAAAAGCTTAGGAGAAAGCACATCGAAGAAAAAGGTTATCAATCTATTATGACAGCAAGAACAAGCACAGATGAAGCTACTGCCAGTGAGAGTAGCGACGCAGACAGTGATGAGGAAGCTCTTCTGTCAAAATGTTTACAAAAGATTTTAGCTAAAAAGACTTATCAGTCAGGAAGAAAGTACTTCAAAAGAATAAAATAGTCAAGAATTCAAAACCAATTTTCTATGAGCAATCAGGCCATATGAAGACAGGCTATCCCAAATTAAAGAAAAAGGAGCACAAACAAAAGGAGCCTCTGAAGAAGTTTTAGGAATACAATAAGAAGGCCAAGACAGCAATATGGAGCAATGAAGACAGCTCATCTGAAGACTCTAGCTTAGATGAACAAGAAGAAGAAAAAGCCAACCTTGCCTTAATGGCAAATATTGATGACATGGTAACTTCTGACACTTTATTTGACTCTTGTTCAGATTCAGATGGTGATAATTTAGAAGAAGCATTTAATGAACTATATGAAAAATAAAGAAATGTGTCTAAGTAATTGAAAACATTTTCTTTTGCTAGATTCTTGATTTCATTCCTGAGATCATTAGAGTTATTCTTTTCAAAGCTTTCAATTTTACTGTTCTTTTCTTTTAGGTCTTCACGTAACTGGTCATTTCTATGTTTTAGTTCTACAACTTATTTTTATTTTAATAAAAATAAAAGAAAACAAAACAATAAGAATTCATATGTAACTAGCATTCCTTGCTGCATCACTGTAATAGATTATGTCATACTATAAGACATGTGCAACAAGAAGGAAAAAAATGGATTTCTATTTTCTAAACACATTAATCATAGCACTAACCCTCAAGGACCCAAAAGGATTTGGGTACCTAAATCTCAGTGATTTTCATGCAGGCAAGTCTTATAGCATCCAATTGGTACTTAGACAATAGGTGCTCAAGGCACATGATAGGGGATCGAAGCTTATTTACTTCAATCAAATCATAAGAAGGAACAGTCACATATGGAGATAATGGAAAAGGGACTGTCATTGGTTGTGGCACAGTAGACAGTAAGAAGAAAAATTGGATTGAAGAAGTTCTCTATGTCAAAGGCTTGAAGCATAATCTGATCAGCATCAGCTAGTCGTATGACAAGGGACATCAAGTCCAATTTAAAGAATCCAAGTGTATCTTCATCCAAGATGAAGAAATAATATTTAAAGCACATAGAGAGAATAACTCATATGTACTACACCTTGAAAATCTAAAGGATTAAGATGTGTGCTTTGCTGCAAGCAAGAGCATTGAAGCAGAACTCTGGCACAGAAGGTTAGGTCATCAAACATGGATGTAATAAACAAACTGATCAAACATGACATGGTAGAAGGACTTATCAAAGTAAACAGAAAAAGCAGCAACATTTGTGGACCATGTACGAGAGGTAAACAAATAAAAACATCCTTCAAAAGTAAAACTCATGTTACAACTTCAAAACATCTAGAATTATTGCACATGGATCTATTTGGACCAATGAGAATAACAAGTTTGGAAGGCAAAAATTTTGGATATGTCATAGTGGATGACTATTCCAGATACACTTGGGTATCATTTCTAGAATCAAAAGAAGACACCTTTGAAGCTTTGCTTAAATTCAGTAAATTAGTCCAAAGAGATCAAAAGTTCAACATCATTTTCCTCAGATCAGATCATGGATGAGAATTTCAAATTAGTAAATTCATAAGATTCTATGAAGAGCAAGGAATAGAACACAACTTCTCAGCATCAAAGACACCGTAATAAAATGGAGTTGCTGAAAGAAAGAACAAAACATTATTAGATATGGCAAGGAACATGCTGTCAGAGTGCAATCTTCCCAAATATTTTTGGGCAAAAGCAATCAGCACAACATACTACATAATCGACTGAGCAATGATCAAACCAATTCTAAAGAAGACAGCTTAAGAATTATACAAGAACAAAAAGCCAAAGGTTAGTTATCTTAAGCCATTCATATGCAAATGCTACATCCTCAATAATGACAAATTAAATATTGGTAAGTTATATGTAAAATTAGATGAAAGTATATTTCTTGGCTACACTTCTAAGCCTAGAGGCTATAGGGTTTTCATTAAAAGAACTATGTTAATTGAACAAACAATGTATGTATTATTTGATGAAACTAACCCCTCTTCCAGAAAGAAGAGTTTAGTGATGATGAAACAGTGAAAAACTGAAGGATTGAAGGAGATTAAAATCAAAGAACATGATGAAGTAGAACCATCCATGGAAGAACTGCTTCAACATGAACCATCTCGTGAAGATCTTCCAAGAGAGTGGAGATATCAGAAAGATCATCCCAAAGAAAACATCATAGGTGATCCAAGTCAAGGGATAAGAACAAGAGGTAATGTGATTATTTAGCTTTTGTTTCTCAAGTTGAGCCTAGGACAGTCAATGAGACATTGATTGGTGAATCTTGGATCATAGCCATGCAAGATGAACTAAATCAGTTCAAGAGAAATCAAGTTTGGACCCTTGTACCTAGACCATCCTATGATATGCACCAAATAGGTGTTTAGAAACAAAATGGATGAGACTGGCATTGTCATTAGAAACAAGGTCAGGCTAATAGCTTAAGACTATTCCCAAGAGGAAGATATAGATTATGATGAAACCTATGCACCAGTATATAGCTAGACTTGAGACAATCAAAATTTTACTGGCATATGCATCTACTTTAAACCTAAAACCTTTTTCAAATGGATGTAAAATCTACATTTTAAAATGACTTTATTAAAAAAATAAGTTTACATAGAACAACCTCCTAGTTTTGATAATACCGACTCTCCAAATCATGTTTTTAAACTGCATAAAGCACTATATGATCTGAAATAAGCACCTAAGATTTAGTATGAAAGACTAATTACATTTCTTCTAAATCATGATTTTACTAGAGGTAAAGTAGATAGCACATTGTTCATCAATTATGATCACAAAATACATTAATTGTGTAATTATGTTGATAAAATCATTTTCGGAGCTACTGATGAATCTTTTTGCAAGTGCTTTGAAGAGTTGATGCATGAAGAATTTGAAATGAGCATGATGGGGGAATTGAATTACTTCCTTGGGCTTCAAACCAAATAATATAAGCAAGGAATTTGTAAGGAAACGTGGGGGAGCATCCAATGCGCAACTGAATGAAGTTTTAAAATTTTAAAACTACGTTTCCACAAGAAACTTATCGGATCGGGATAATGTCCGGGGTGCATGACCCTCATGCAAACCATACAAGGTCGAAACTTTCTCACCAGGGGATATCGTATATCCCCTGTAGCGCAGAACCAGTCTCACAGATGAAGGAGCTCAAACGACCTCCCTCTAGTAGTGTCCATACGGCGGTGATCGGCGACGAAGGCTCCTCCTCGCCAACAACACTTCTCCCAGTAGCTCCTCACAGTAGCAACAGTACGAGTAGCAACAGGTAAGGCAGTAGCAGCAGTCAAAGCATGCAGCAGCAGTAGCTGGAACAAGGAGGGGAGAGCCCTCTTGCTCCCTTCTTTCTTCCCCAAGAGAGAGGTTGTGGGATGGAGGAGAGGAAGAGGAGAGTGGAAAGGAAGAGAGAGAGAAAGGGTCGATAGGAGAGAGCTCAACTTGTAGCTCTCTGCCACACCCTCTATCTATATAGAGGGCATTTTTCAAACCTCCACACAATGCGTACATCATGCGGACATGCGTGGTATGGCCCATAGTACATGCAACCATACTTGTATTGATGGCAAGATAGGTTGTCGCCAATCAGTATTGGCGACACAGGTCACTGTCGCTAAGACTCTCTTAGAGACAGTTGATCTTGTTGCGAGGGGTCTTGGTGAAAATCTACACTGTCACCAGGACCATCCTAGTGACAATCAACCATGTCACCAGAACAATTATGGCTATAGTGGATACATCACCAAGACCATCCTTGCGACAGGTTGTCTTATCTCTGTCCCAGGTTAGAAAAGAGCCTATTAGATAACTCTTATCCAATCCTCTATCAGCGTTGCGTCATCCACCTTTTGTGTGTGACCCTCTAGGCACAATATTGAGTTGGCCGTGAGTTGCAGCTGTCAGATCTCTAGACCCAATACCAAGCTGGCCGTGAGTTGCAGCTATCAAAACTCCTCTAACTCAGAACTCTTTCTGACTTAGTGAATCAGTATCTCCATAATAATTCACTCAATTCACCGACTATGAACGTACCAAGCTACTACACCATAGTCCCCAAACAGTAAAGGGGGATCAAATGCATTAGACCTTTCTTCCCATAGTTACCATATACCTTTAGTCCCTCATCCAACTAATATCCTAAAAACTGTATGTTAGGCATGGTACTGTCAGGCCTATACAGAATCCATTTGATTCTTGCTCCTATTGGATTCTTCTGGAGAACTTTTTCTCTCTCAATCCGATTGATCCTGGCCAGGGATTTGTCTGAGCAAGAACACATGGATATTCCTCAAATGGTATCGACAGTGGATGATCCTTTTATTGACACACAATTACCTTCGTAAGATTGTCTACCATTCCAATAGTCGGCTGTACTAGATCTGGAACTTCTAGACCTATAAGTTCTACATCAAAGAATTGACTACTTAAACAAGGCATCCTTGATGTCTCAAGTCCAATGACTAGTTACACAACTGGGACCACAGAATCACTATCTGATAATTAGGTATCATCAACCATACAACATTCCGAGAGCGGATCATTTAGTGAACTCATTCTTCAATGAGCACCTGCACTATACCCCTAGTGTCTCCACACAAGTAGCTATGAGATCAACTATCTCTATCATATGGATGGGTATACAGCACACAGGTCTATCCGGTTATCTCGATATCCTTCTCGAGTAATCTATGACCAAGAATGTGACGGACCGGGGTATTTATGCCCATTAAGGCTCCATATCCAGATCCGCCTCCCGCGAACGGACCGAAGTCTCGCAAGGGATATCTCACACACGTGTCCAGTAAGAGTATAAAAGACAACCACAAGAATATAAGACACAAGAAAGTACATGTGCTCATATCTGTTCACTGATTTGTACAACTGTCCCATTACATTAATACATGTCCAATTAAAAGAGTACAACTACCTGGGGCATACCCCGAGGGAGCACAAGCTCACACAACACTACTACTAAACAACTGCTGGTGGTACAAGTCTGACACAACGCCGCTGCAAGCCAAACACACGGAAGCCCTGAAAAGAACTGTAGGGGAGTGAGCCTCAACAAGTCACTGGCTCAGTAGGGCTACCCAAACAACACCGAGACCACAATACTCCTCAACCCCAAAGGGTCACACTGGTAACACCAATAGCCAACCATTTCATGCTCACATCATGACAATAAATAACATTAACATAATCATGATAATAAACACAAAGTCCTCAGAAGGAAAGTAGGACTACAGGACTAACATAATATCATTAGTCAGCCCAACTACTAAAGTGCCTAAACCACAGTCTCACTGGCACACTGCTACAACAACTAGTTGCCTAAGCTATAAGCCACACAGGCAAGTCACTGCCCAGGCTACAAGCTTCACAAGCAAATCTCGAACACTTAAGTAACAGGACTGCTAACAAAGAGCTAGTCCTTTATACTCCAAATCACACTACGTCGAGAGCCACACATAATGGTAGGACTGGCTACAGCTAGCTAGTCCATCACACACTAAATCCATAATCGGAACCATGCCCAAGAAGGGTAAAACTCAACAAGTGGAAGGTCTCACACGGCCTCCACGGAGCATAGCTCTACTAAACCACAATATGCCTAAGCTACAAGCCTCATCGGCAAAATACCCACAAAGGTAACATAATTAATAATCACAAACTAATTCACAATAAAATATAAACAAAGATCTACTTAAAACAGTTAGGATACAACAAGTGGCAGGTCGAACCACAAGACCTCCATAACACACAAGTACCCGGAAAGGTTGGTACACAATGTACCACCATAAAACTACAAAGTAACCCACAAAGGAAATAGGTACCTGCTACTCTGAGGTACCACATCACAAACACCCGAACAAGGGTATAAGTAGGTGATAAACACCACACTAAACCACAATTATATTGTCCCTTCACTTAGACACAACATTACAAGTGAAACCTTAATCGACGAGTCACACAAACCACAACTCAGTCACAGCTGTGCCAACACTAGGGCACACCTCGAACTGGTCAAACCTCGACCACAAATCACAAATTCACGAACTACAGCCTGTGGCAAAGCACGAGTCAAGCCACAACTAGAGCTTGTCAAAGCATGAGTCGCGAAGGACACGTTACCACAACTAAACTGATCTAACTAAGCACGAGTCAGAAAGACGACGCCACCACACGAGAACGGACTACTAGCTGATCAAGGCCAGTATCCAACCCGGACAACACAACACAAGAACAACCTCTCAGCCTCGCAGTCACGGACGAAAGATCCAACTGCCGCTCCATGAGAACAAGTCAAACAACTGTGGAGACCAACCAACACCACACCTTAGACACACAACTGCAGACCCATGCCTGGCACCTCTAGGGTCTCTGGCCGGAGCACCCTAAAGTGAGGCACTAGAAAACAGGACTAGCTGGGGACCATGTCGACTACTGGTGTCCGTACCCCCAACTACGACGCGCTACAAGCGACTAAGAACAAACTCTGGGAAGTCGCTGCCCCACTGCCGTCTTTCCCTCAGCCGGACGTACAACTCAAACACAGGAGTGAGGGTGTCCAGGAAGACGACACAGACCTCGACGGTACAACACCAGTACCGGGACAAAACCCCGAGCACAACAAACACACGTGCCTGGCTCACAAAGAACCTGGGTACCCGACTAGAGAGGCATTCCGAATAGGCGCCGGACCACCACACTCGGCTAGCACAAACCACGATACTTACACATATAGCCTTTACTTATAATTTACGATATACAAGTGTTAGGATTAGCTTAACATCGTCACCATATGACCCCAAAGCTATCCCACACCAACACATACCTGAACCACAAACTTGCCTATCATTGGTCACCTCATGACCTCCGTGGCAACACACACACCATTTAATACGTAAATCAATATAATGTTATTCAAAGACAACAATGAACCAGGCTAGGTCGGTGTGGACCTTCACTGCCCAACACTACAAAGTCATGGCTAGGCTCACACAGGAACCTCACTGCCCAGTTACTACGACAAATCATAATTACATTACAACAAAGTGTGTAGTATACACACACTCAACCACGTAAACAACACGTGTATATTACACCCTGGTTGTGTACCACACGTCCTTCCACATAAACCACATGGACAACATGCTCACAAACTTAAACCACTACATACATCACACATCATCGTAAACATGCCCATTACATGAGCAGCATGCTCCAAGAGCATATCAAATGCACTGGCTCACACCGGTCATCGCCGTGCACACACAACACGCAATATTCATAATCAAAAAGCTACGTAAACCCACTGCATGATACATGCACAAGTTTGCGGCAACATCGACTGCCGCTTATAGGAAGTACGGCAATGGATCTGGCCGTCTATATCCCGGCTGATGAACCTGGCGACCAACGATGTTGACGCCAAGATCTTCAGCTTCTACTCCTGCAGAAACCCTAACCGATCCCATGCATTCCTGATCCCGAAACATTAGAAAAATATGAGGAAACAGTTCCTCTAACTCCCATGCATTATAATTAAACTAAACATCATGCTTTACTACAATAAAATCATCAAACCACCCATTATCCCGCATGGGTGCCATGACCCGAAATCACCATTTTCATGCAGATTCATGTTATCTAATTACATTAACACAACCTACAGGAACTACAAGGGTCTTCCCTACCTCAGAACACGCTCAAACCCTCCGAATTCTCCCGGTTCACACCGAACCCTCCGCGAGCTCCCACGGGAATTGCACCACGCCACGGCGTTTCCTCGTCCGATTCGACAACGCCACACCCTCCACAACCTCCAACCACCCTTCAGTACCTGTTGGAAGCTTTAGAAACCTGGGGACGCGAAGCTAGGGCAAGGGGAAGAGAGAGACAGGAGGGAAACCGGCTCTCGGGTGACCCTATAACCTGCAGAATTCTCAGGTTGGCGTCACCCCTCTGCCGCCAAAGACAACCGCCACCCAAAACGTCCATATCCCCTGCCGCCAAGATCATGCAGTCAACGGCAACTTACCTGGACGCCAACAAGTCAACGACCACCCCTGGCCGCCAACTCCTACTCACTGCAGCAGGTCCTATTTCATTTCGGGACCTAACCTGCACCACACCTACACACCCCCTCGTCTACACCACACTGGCCTTACAACAGCATCACAATCACAACACACAACGATCCAAAAAAGATCCGAAAATAAGCGACGTTACAAAGAATATTTAAGATCTATGTTTTAAGAGAATTGGTCTCATTATCATGATCTCATCATGATCCAATTCCCATTGCACAGACCTATAGACATCACAATATAAACCTCATCATATGCATGTAATATAAAGTGAAACAATATCATTAATTATTACCAAAGAGATTAGTACATGGTTACAAGTGCCATCACTAATATGAGTTGGCTTGCAGGGCACTCATAACTAGAAGAATCCACATCCCAAACCAAGTATATCAGAGATATACTGAAGAAATATGGATTTGAGAATGCTAAGGATTTATCTACACCAATGAGCATATCTACCAGGTTGGATAGTGATCCTCAAGGTAAGAAAGTGATCAAAAGATATATAGAGGTATGATAGGATCACTACTCTACTTAACTACTAGTAGATCAATATTTTATTCAGTGTATTCATGTGTTTAGATACCAAGATGATCCTAAGGAATCTTATTTAATTTCAGTTAAAGGATCTTTAGATATCTAGTTTATACTAGTGAAATAGGTTTGTGGTACCCTAAGTCATGCACGCTTAACTTGATTGGATATTCTGATGCTGATTATCTGGATGCAAAGTGATAGAAAAAGCACCACTGGTTGTTGTCAATTTCTTGTAGGGTGCTTATCCACCTGGTCTTCAAGAAAGTAGAATTCAGTGGCATTATCGATAGCTAAAGCTGAATATATAGCTGTTGTAAGCTGCTGCACTCAATTCTTGTGGATCAAGCAACAACTTGATAACTATAGACTGAAGATCAAATCAATACTTCTGCTCTGCGACAACCCAGTACTATAAACCTCACAAAGAATCTAGTACAACACTCAAGAATTAAGCACATTGAAGTCATGTACCATTTCATTAGAGATCATGTACCATTAGGAAATCTAGATATTTCATTCATAGATACTTCAAATCAGTTGGCAGATATCTTCGCAAAAACTCTACCTAAAGAGAGATTCACTTCTCTTAGAAGGGAACTGGGTATGTGTAATTTGTAGAAGATTTATCTACAATAATGGACAATATTAAAAATTTCAAAGTAATTTGGAAAAATTCATGACTTTTCTTCTACAATCATCACATCTTCTTCAACAATCAATACATCCTAATATCGATGACTTCTTTTTCTCCCCTCTACAATCAAAATCTCTCTTAAGTGTCTTCAGTAATCGAAAGACCTTCCTTCTTGTTACTCTCCAATAGCAGAAGTCTCGAGGCTTTTTGATCCTTGGGTCTTTATGATCCTAAATATTCCTTCTTTCTTTGGATCCTATGGCCTCTAGAAGTAGTTCACAACTCAAGGGAAGCATCAGTTGATCTTCACCACTGAACAGTACCAGGAATTCCAGAAAGCAAAGGTGAAGATGTATGGTAATAAGACAGTGGAAATGGCAAGAACTCAAGGGGAGGTACAACCAACTGATCAAGTGATGGAAGAGCAACCTCCATAGGTCTCTTTGGCTCAAGGGGAGCCACTATTCCCAACTCAAGAATCACTCTCAGAATCAGCAGCAACTTATTTCAGAGTCACTTTCTCCTGATTTCTTCTAAAATATAAAATCATCTCCCTTACTCTAATTTTGTCTCCTCTAATCTCATGGTTATTTCCATTTCCTTCTTTTTGGTTAATGACAAAAAGAGGAGAAAATACTCTTAAAAACATACATACTTAAACATACATAAACATGCATAATTTATATGTGTTTTTCAAGTTCATGCATAATTTATATGTGTTTTAGAAGTTCAAATTTTAGTTTGCTTTTGAGTTTTATCATCACCAAAAAGGAGGGGATTGTTGACCTCTTTATCTACTTCTATATGAATTTTGTTGTTTACAAAAACTCTGATTATATGTGATTAACATATACTTTTCATTAAGTCTATCAATACTCAATAAGAAATTAAGGTAAAATAATCGCTCTAAGGATCATCAATGTAAGTACTTCAAACCTCAGTCTCAAGTACTTTATAATATTTTCCAGTCCATATCGATCGTGGAACAAGATTCATATTGATTGATGTTATATTGTGAACAGTCTGTGTATAGATTTCTAAACAATTGTGCATCGATTGGTAAATAATTGTGTATCGATTCTTGAACAAGTAGTCTCTATCGGTTGATGTTAAGTATCTTTTCGATTAGAGAATAAGTGTTTCTATCGATTGCTGTTTAAAGTATTTCACATCGATTACTTATCAAAGGTTCGGTAGTCTTCCGATTGGTGAACACCATATTCCGATTGGTGAACAACATACCGATTAGTGTTATAAATGTTTGATTACTAACTTTGACTACTGAGTGAACTTCAACTGTTGAGAGCCTTATACAGTAGTCCATGTTACACTTCAACTTCCCTGTGAGATTCGATCATATACTTGGCCAATTATTCGATTAGGATTATTGATTTGATTGGTGAATAAATATTCCATATATCTTTGGCTTATATATAGTTGACTTATTTATAACAATTTGTGACCAAATGTTTCATAAATAGAATATTTGTCAACTTAGTCATTATGTCTCATATATTTGAATCCATGGCTAGCTTTATCTATTGGATTAAATTTCCACTAATTTACTATAGCTTTTCAAAAAATAATGTGTTAATCAAATTTCTATTTTGGCACACTTTGAAAATTTTAAGTCTTCCTCAAAGCTTCGATTCAAATAAAAAATCTCCACGTATCTGAGAGCCTCGAAAATTGAATGTAGTAGTCCATGCCTTTTTGGATATAGGATATATTTTATAAGATACATTCTTACCTTGTGCATGTTATAGAAAAACATTTCTTTTCTAGCAGACAAAAAGTGATCTACCCAAACTAGAGGACTATCAGTCGAAATTGCGGATTTTTGAAGAAGAGGTATGGTGTTGACTGATGTATGATCTCTTTTACCTAACACCCTCTTCCATGCATTAAATGAGAGCAGGTATCTGATACTTTCTTGAAGCAATCGTTAGACACAAGCTAACACCTTGGAAACCTGTATGAGCTGAAGCATGAGTTAAAGAAGAAGACTCAAACGGTCATCTCAACGTCTATCTTCTCCAAAGGCAAAGATAAAAGGAGTCAAATGAGTATGTAAGAATGAAGAGTTCTAAAAGAAAAGATCTAAGCATATTCTAAAGAATGGAAAAGAGCTTAAAGAAAGAGAGCATTCTACACCAATCTGTGCAAAGCCTTCCTGACAGAGCGTTCAAGCTTCCTCTTGTATGCCTACTAATCCAAATTCTTTTTGGAGAGGAAGAGCTTAAAGGCTGAGTGTTCTTATTGTATATTTTGTCTCCCAGACTTATCTCAGATCAAGCCTCCTTCTTGTTCATCTTGGGCTTGGTCTAGATACTCTTAGATATCTCTTTGAGATCTAGGGTGTGCCTCCTCGGTTGTGTAGGATCGGATATTCGGTAATGGCAAAATCTAGAAGGGGAGGTTGAATAAATTTGCAGCGGAAACTTAAGCAATAAAAATTACTTCAAAATTAAGAGTTCGATTCAATTAAAACCTCACAGATCTAATGCACTTATGTGTGATTAAAGTGTGTGAAACATTTAATCAAACAGTTTGTGTGATCAAGTGTGTGATTAGAATGTGTATCAAAATTCCTATGCATGCATCTAGCGTAAAGACACAAGGCAAACCACAGTGCACATGATATTTTTAGGTGGTTTGGAAATCACCTTCAGTGACTCCTACGTCCACCCCGCACACAATGAGGCCACACTACTCAAATCTGAGTATAACACATACACTTGACCTCGACGGCTCAAACCACACTCACACTTGAGCACAACGGATCAAACCACACACACAAAACAGATCCACAAGAGATCAGATCCTCTAGCCTTGATCTGATCTACACACCACACATACTATGATCTGTACAGAACATTTATACATATTATAAGGTACACACTCAATATAGAATCCACGTACTGATCTCAATTCAGTACACACACAGAGTTATGAAATGAATTCAGAATAAGTGTGAGTGAAGGAAGAAATATCTCTCCAATTATTGATATGATCGTCACCATCACCGATCCACATTGTTTCTTCCTTAATGCTGCTGTTGTTTGATCTGGAGTTAGATTTCGATGAAGTCCGTGAGCAATTCGAGTTGAGGAAGCAGATGCAATCTGCTCTGGACTCACCTCTGGTTTTCCTTTACTTCTTCTACTGCCTGGATTCCTCTTCTTCTTCTTCACCTTCTTCTTTCTGAGCCTTGATGGCGAATTTGGCTTCAAATCAATCTCCTCAAATAAAATTATGTGGTCTACAACCTTTGGAGCTCGAACAGAGTATTGAGAAGTCCTCTTTGGTCGCCACTACCTTTCTTGGAGTTGTATGGGCTCTATCTCCGAAAACAGGCAAGGGGCACCTTTTTATAGGTGTGTCCTTATCCTTACACAACGTGGGAATCTGTATGTACAAAAAACGAACACCCTAAGTAAATGCACATGTTGCTTATATGCTGGTGCTGAAACTGCAGTTGTCGACAGACGCACATCAGCTGTCGACAGCCACTGTTGCAAGTCCTCTTTCCAAAACTGAATTCTTGAATGATTAGATGGGTTGTCGATAGACGCATCCTGGTTGTCGACAGCTACTACAGACCTTTGTCTTTCCGGAAGTTTGGTGTTGAAGACTTTCACTGGCTACTGCTTGAGTTTGTCCATTCAGAAGTAATTTTGTCAAGATTTATCTTTATCTGTCGACAGACAATCCCTGGCTGTCAACATGTACTATTGTATCCAAATACTTGACTCTTCTAACTGTTCCTTGATTTTTGGCTTGGGCTTTTTGTACTCTACATATATCATCTTGGGGATGCTTTTAGTTAAGGTATGTCTTGAACCTGCTAAGAAATTATCAAAGTTAATGATCCATATATGCAATTCAAACATGTGTCGACACACTCATTCATTTCATTAAGAACAATTCACTGGAAATCAATCATGTGTCGACACCATGACACAATTGTGTCGACATACTATGTGACCATTACATTGCAGTTTACTGGACACATCACATGTGTCGACACACCAAGACAGTAACCTAACATGTGAATAATATGCTTGTGTTCATCAACATGGCATTTACATAAGAGTTATGTCATCATCAAAACACATAATACCAATATGTTTAATATCATCATCAAAACACATATCATCATTAGAAGTATGTCATCATCAAACGCATCAAAAACAATGTTTATGGATGTTCACACAACCATAACTCAACATTCTCTCCCCCTTTTAATGATGATAAATTACATTCATATTCCCCCCCCCCCCCCCCCCTTTTTGACATCATCAAAAAGATGGTAATGAAATATAAATGTCAATAAAGCACAATGATCATGTACCACAACATCGAGGCAAAATGGATTGATTCATTTATGAGATTTGCAAACATGATATTTGAGAATAAAGTGCATACACATGCAGTCCAGAACCTTACAGAGGTAACTCATTTCTACTACCAACATGTTCCTCTCAAACTAGAAGTTAAAAGAAATCTCTCCCTTTACATTTTTAGGGATTGTCATCCCCAAGAGGAGTAGGACGATGGGGACCTTGACACCATAAGATGACAGGTGGAGAAATTATCATCTTGAGGATTTGGAGGATTGTAAAATTTTGCATATTCTGATAATCATCGTGAAGCTTGATTATGCCATAATCCATTCCATCTAGATGTTTTTGAAGTTGAGCTTGTCTTTCTTCAATTGCATCCATTCTGGTATTCATGTGTAGCTGCAACTGATCAAATTGGTGTTGATTTGATGTATGATATTTGTCTGAAGTTGAAGCAAATGTTCAATAAGAAATTCTTTAAAATCACCAGAAGATGTAGCTGGAGGTGCATTTTGAACATCTAGATGAGATCTTGAGGAATTTTAATGTGGTCTTCATGTCACCATCATCCTCATCATCTTGATCAGTTGTTTCTTTTGTGTCGTCTTGTTCTGCTAGATCTTGCTCTTCATCTACTTGACTTTTTAATATCCTGCTAACTCTTCCATTGATCATTCTGTAACCCTTCTATGTGCAGTTGTGATATCATATGCACTTCTACTCTTGAGGGTGATCAGTTCATTAAGAGAAAGTGATAATGTAACGTCGCGTGCTTTTCGGATCCATGCGGATCATGTGTGTAATGGTTGTGATGGCCGTTGTGAGGCCAGTTGTGTTTGGTTGTGTGGAATGTGTGGTTTGGATGTGTGGTTTATTCAGGTGAGGAGCTGGTTTGGTCCTGAAATGAAATAGGACCTGCTGTAGTTGAGTTGGAGTTAGCGGCCAGGGGTGGCCGTTGACTTGTTGGCGTCTAGGTAAGGTGCCGTTGACTGCATGAACTTGGCGGCATAAGATGTGGACGTTGATGGTGGCGGTTGCCCTAGGCGGCAGAGGGGTTGACACCAACCTGTGAATCTGCAGTTATAGGGTCACCCGAGAGCAGGTTTTCCACCTGGTTCTCCTCTTCCCCTTGCCCCAGCTTCATGCCCCCGTGTCCCTAAAGCTTCCAACAGGTACAGGAGAGTGGTTGGAGGATCGTGGGACGTGTGGCGTTGCCGAATCGGACGAGGAAACGCCGTGGAATGGTGCAATTGCTGTGGGAGCTCGCGGAGGGTTCGGTGTGAACCGGGAGAATTCAGAAGGTTTAAGTGTGTTCTGAGGTAGGGAACGAACCCTGTTAGCTCCGTAGGATCATTAAAACACGACTTAACCACCTGAATTAGCATGTTCAATATATTTTCGGATTAAGTTGCACCATGCGGGGATAATGGGTGGTTTGATGAATTTGAGTAGTAAAACATGTTGTTATAGCTTAATTACAATGCATGGATGCTAGAGGAAACTATTTCCTTATGTTTTCTCGATGGTTTTAGGATCCGAATGCATGTGGGATCGGTTAGGGTTTCTGCAGGAACTGGGGTTGAAGAGCTTAGCGTCAACATTGATTGACGCCAGGCTCATCAGCCAGGATATAGACGGCCAGATCCATTGCCGTCTACTTCCTGTAAGCGGTAGTCGATGTGGCCGCTAACTTGTGTATAAGCAGAAATGACTATTTATGGTATTTATCGATAATGAGTGGTGCGTTGGCACCTGAGGTGCACTGAGTGCACATGGTTTCTGGTGTTTAGCATACAGGTATGCAGTTAGTTACTCACTTCGAGGTTGCGTGTTGTTCACGCGAGTTCAGTTGGGTTCACGTGTAGTGGGCCATTGTTACTTGAGGTTTACGTGAGGTTTCACGTGGTTTGTATGTGACGTGCACGTGGTTTTGTGTACGTGGCGAGTAGTACGACGCCTACCGTGGTTACCTCTCCAGTTGGGTGCCCCAGGTTCTTTGTGAGCCAGGCTGTTAGCTCGGGGCTTTGTCCCGGTACTTGTGTTGTACCGTCGAGGTCTGTGTCGTCTGACCTGAACACCCTCACTCCTGTGTTTGAGTTGTACGTCCGGCTGAGGGAAAGACGACAGTGGGACAATGACACTTGTGTTTGTCTTTAGTCACTTGTAGCACGCTCGTAGTTGGGGTACGGACACCAGTAGATGTACTGGACCCCAGCTAGTCCTTTTCCAGTGCCTCACTCTAGAGAGTTCCGAGCTAGGATCTCTAGAGGTGTCAGGCATGGGCCTGTGACCGTGTGGTCCACAGGTGGTGGTGTTTGGTTGGTCTCCACAGTTGCTTGACTTTTTCACGTGGAGCGGCAGCTGGACCTTTCGTTCTTGGCTGCGAGACTGAGAGGTGGACCTGTGTTAGCTTGTCCGAGTCAGTTTCTGGTGTCGCGAACCAGTTCACGTGGCTCGTGTTTGGCTGTCTCTACTTTAGCTTGTACACCTGTACTGATTTGCCGTTTAATTATTATAGTTGTTTTTCATAGTCGGCAGACGGTGAGTACTTTTACAGCTTTCATATCCTGCTTATCTGTTCTATAAATTGTTGGTACTGCTTATTGCTTTTGTACCTGTGGTTTTTGGTTTGCTCGGTTTTGGGGGAGTTCCCTACTGAGCCAGTGACTAGCGAGGCTCACCCCTACCCCCACAGGTGAGAGCGAGGAGGACGTTTCACGACCGTCGTCCAGTTCAGAGCCGCGCCGTAGCGGTGCAGGGTCGGTACCTCCAGCTGTGTAGTAGCAGCTCCAGCAGTGTAGTGTAGTTAGTTGTTTATTTTCTTCAATTGTACCTCGGGGTATGCCCCAGGCTCTTGTACTTCTTTTCAGTTCTGTGGAAATATGGCTATGTAACTTGTGAAATATATATATAAATGTGGTGTGTTCCTTTGTGTTTACACGGACTGTGGTTTGGTATCCCTTGCGAGGCTTCGGCCCGTTCGCGGGAGGCGGACTCGGATCAAGTACGTTATTGGTTTAACGGGCTTGGCCGAGGCGTTCCGTCACAGTTGGTATCAGAGCAAGGTCCGTGTTAATATAAAGAACTAGAAAGATACATAGCCTTATTTCGGTCTTTGTACACTGCTGGTAGGGACCCTGGTTTCTGATAATTTATTGTTTTGATTTTTTTTGGTGTTTTGTTTATGTAGAAATTTCTGGAATGGCTGATAGAAGAGATTGGGGTGGTGGAGGAGATGATCCAGAGGAAAGTACTCAACGTATGATTGAGAGGATTTGGGAAAGCCTCACGGATATTCGGGCAAGGATGGATCAGCAGGCGCCGGTACCACCGGTTGCAGTGCCACCTGGGGAAGGAGAGGTTGTACCTATTGCTCCAGTCCCGCCAAGAGTGGAGGTGCCTTTTGCAGCACCTGTGCCACCACCACCACCAGTGTTATTAGCAGAAGAACCAGTGATGCTAGTTGAAAAGTTTCTGAGATTGCAGCCACCTACTTATTCAGGAGGGCCGAATCCAGATACAGCAGAGCACTGGGTTCATGAGATTGAAAGAGTTTTTGCAACTATGAGGTGTCCGGCAGTAGATAAAGTTGTGTTAGCTGCTTATCAGTTGAGAGGTTTTGCATTAGAATGGTGGCGACTGAAGATGCAGACCACCTTTGCAGGCAGGACAGAAGAGGCTATTACTTGGTCGGAATTTCTCGATGTATTTAACGATACATTCTTTCCGATTCAAGTGCAGCAAGTAAAAAGAGAGCAGTTTCGGACGCTCCAGCAAGGTAACTCTTCAGTTTTAGAGTACCAGATGAGGTTTATGGCACTTAGCCGTTATGCACCTTATGTAGTTTCAGATAATAATATGATGGTTGAGTATTTTATTAGAGGTTTGAGAGTGGAGTTGCAGGATGCAATAGTACCTCTCATGTGTAAGACAGTGGAAGAAGCAGCCCAGAGAGCAGCTACATTGGAGAGATCTATTCAGACTCGTCAGGTGGGCGAATCAGGCTCAGGTAGTTTCCGGCTACCGCAGCAATCAGTAGGTGCAAGTAAGGGTAAAGCACCAGCAGGACCTTCTTCATCAGGCTTTGGGAAATGGGGTCAGAAATTAAAGCAAGCATTTAAAGGCAAAGGAAGAGGATGGGGAGGTCGTCAGCAGTTTCAGCAAGGCCGAGGTAGGCCTGAGGTGGAGGAGTCGCAGCAGAGTACTGCCAGGCAGCCTATTACTCCACCAGGATATAGATGCTATAATTGTAATCAGCCGGGGCATTTGATCCGCAATTGCCCCTATCCAAGAGAATATGGGTATGGAAGAGGTGTGCAGCAGCAGCAGCAGCCTCAGCAGTTTCAGCAGCCACAGGCAGGTCGTGGCAGAGGAGCACCGCAGCAGTGGGGAAGAGGCCGGGTTATGGCTATCACCCGAGCCCAGGCGGAGGCATCGAATATGATAGAAGGTACTTTACCTCTTTATAATTATTCAGCAAGAGTCTTATTTGATTCGGGTGCCTCTCATTCTTTCATTTCCGAAGAATTTCTGGATTGTATAGCTCATCCTTTAGAGGAGAAGTCTTGTGAGTTAGTAGTGGAGGTTCCTTCGGGTGAGTTCCTACTCACTTCAAGCTATATAGATGAAGCTCCTGTTATGATTGAAGGGAACCAGATGCCGGGTCGGTTGTATGCCCTGCAGTTGTCAGATTATGATATTATTTTGGGTATGGATTGGCTGGAGACTTATGGAGCAATGTTAGATTGCAGAAAGAAAATGATCAGATTTTGTCATCCTAATGGTGCAGTATTTGAATATCAAGGTATGCCTTTTTATACCTCTAAGTTTCTAATTTCTGCAATTAAAGCTAGAAAGTTGATAAATGCTGGACGTGTGGCTTATTTAGCCTCGGTAAGTCTGGTAAAAGCTAATCAGCCAGTGGAAGCAGTTCCCGTGGTTAGGGAATTTGCTGATGTTTTCCTGAGGATTTGCCTGGTTTAGCTCCACATAGAGAGGTGGACTTTACCATTGAGTTGCTGCCAGGTACCATGCCGATTTCTAAAGCTCCATATCGGATGGCACCAGCAGAACTTAAAGAATTGAAAAAGCAGTTAGAAGAGCTGTTGCAGAAAGGGTTTATTAGACCGAGTCATTCCCCGTGGGGAGCGCCGGTTTTGTTTGTGAAAAAGAAAGATGGAAGTTTTCGGATGTGTATTGATTATAGAAAGTTGAATGATGTGACCATTAAGAATAAGTACCCGTTGCCGAGGATAGATGATCTGTTTGATCAGTTGCAATCAGCAAAGGTATTTTCTAAAATTGATTTGAGGTCCGGGTACCATCAGTTGAGAATCAAAGAGGAGGATATAGATAAGACAGCTTTCAGAACCAGATATGGTCACTTCGAGTTTGTGGTTATGCCATTTGGGTTGACCAATGTTCCTGCAGGTTTTATGGATCTGATGAATAGAATTTTTCATCCATATTTAGACCAATTCATTGTGGTCTTTATTGATGACATTCTAATTTATTCAGCATCTGAAGAGGAGCATGCAGCTCATTTGAGGTTCACTCTGCAGTTGTTAAGAGATAACCAGTTGTTTGCTAAATTCAATGTGTGAATTTTGGTTGAAAGAAATTCAGTTTCTGGGCCACGTTATCTCAGCTAAAGGAATAGCAGTGGACCCGAGTAAAGTGGAAGCAGTGATGAAATGGGGAGTGCCTAAGACAATAACCAAGATTAGAAGTTTTCTGGGATTGGCAGGTTATTATAGGCGCTTTATTCAATATTTTTCTAAGATTGCAGCACCTATGACTAAATTGACCAGGAAAGGGGTGCCATTTGTGTGGTCCGGTGAATGTCAGAAAAGTTTTATGGAATTGAAGAAGAAATTTACATCAGCACCTATATTGACATTACCGGTAGGGAGTGGTGGTTTTGTGTTGTATACTGATGCTTCAAGAAGAGGACTTGTGCAGTGTTTATGTAGCATGGCAAAGTGATAGCTTATGCGTCCAGGCAATTGAAGCCGGCAGAAGAGAATTATCCTACTCATGATTTGAAATTGGCAGCAGTTGTGTTTGCCTTGAAAATGTGGAGGCATTATCTATATGGCGAAAGATTTGAGATCTTTACAGATCATAAAAGCTTGAAGTATATCTTCTCGCAGAAAGATTTGAACCTTCGCCAGTGCAGATGGATTGAATATTTAAAGGATTATGATTTCAGTTTGGCTTACCATCCGGGTAAGGCCAATGTTGTAGCTGATGCCTTGAGCAGAAAGGCATATGTAAGTTTGATGATGATTAAAGAGTGGAAGCTGTATGAAGAAATAGTAGAGAATTCTTTGTATGTGCCCAGTAGTCAGTGACGGGCAGTACTAGCTGCTAGTGCTGTAGAGCCGTCTTTGTATTGACAGATTATTGAGGCTCAAAGAGCAGATGCAAGTTTAGCTGAAATTGTGAAAATGGAAGGAGTTACCATTGATGATAATTGTGTGGTCAGGCTCAGGGGCAGGTTGTTTGTTCCAGCTGAAAGAGAGGTAAAGCAGCGAGTGTTGGAAGAGGCTCATAAATCTAGGTACACTATCCATCCGGGTAGTACTAAAATGTACCATGAATTGAGAAAGCATTTCTGGTGGCCTCATATGAAGAAAGAAATAGCAGAGTTTGTTGCAAGATGTGCTATCTGTCAGCAGATTAAAGCAGAGCATCAAAAGCCTGGAGGTTTGTTGCAACCGTTGCCCATCCCACAATGGAAATGGGATGATATTGCTATGGACTTTGTGGCAGGTTTACCAAGATCGAGTTCTGGGCATAATGGAATATGGGTATTTGTTGACAGATTAACCAAGGTGTGCAGATTAGTGGCAGTAAGTATGTCTTGGACAGTGGACAGATTAGCAAATATTTATGTTGAAAGAATTGTTCCACTGCATGGTATTCCGAAGACTATTGTGTCTGATAGAGATCCAAGATTTACTTCTGGTTTTTGGAGAAGTCTGCAAAGAGTAATTGGTACTGAGCTGAGATATAACTCCGCTTATCATCCCCAGACAGATGGTCAGACAGAAAGAACTATCTAGACGATTGAAGATATGTTGCGAGCTTGTTGTTTAGTTTGGGGAGGTAGCTGGGAACATCATTTGGGAATGGTTGAGTTTGCCTATAATAATAGTTATCATACCAGTCTTGGGATGGCACCGTATGAAGCTTTATATGGAAGGCCATGTAGAACCCCATTAACTGGCATGAAGTGGGAGAAAGGCAATTAGTGGGTCTGAATTGATTCAGCAAACCACAGAAATAGTAAAGCTTATTAAAGAAAAATTGCAGGCAGCTCAAAGCAGGCAAAAGAGTTATGCAGATAATCGGAGAAGACCACTTCAGTTTGAGGTGGGAGACTTGGTTTTCTTGAGAGTTTCCCGGAGTAAAGGTATTATGAGATTTGGCAAGACTGGAAAGTTGAGTCCAAGGTATGTGGGACCCTTTCAAGTGCTAGAAAGGATTGGGGAGACAGCTTATAGGCTGGATTTGCCAACAGATTTTGCAGATGTTCATGATATATTTCATGTCTCTATGTTAAGAAAGTGCATTGAAGATCCAGCTCAAATAATCAGATATCAAGGTGGTGACCTGAGGCCGGATATGACTATGCCAGAGTATCCGGTACAGATCACTGATCAAAAGATAAAGAAGCTGAGAAATAAAGAAATTGAGCTAGTTAAAGTGAGATGGGAAAATATGTTAGGTGGTGAGGATACCTGGGAGTTAGCCGAGGAAATGGCTAAAGGGTATCCCTATCTGTTTGAATAAGTCTTTGTATTTTCTTTTTAGATGATAGTGCTTGTAAAGGTGTGTATGTTTAAGTTGTTTAACTTTGAGTTGTGTTATGAATTTCGAGGTCGAAATTTTCTTTTTAGATGATAGTAATGTAACATCGCGTGCTTTTCGAATCCATGCGAATCATGTGTGTAATGGTTCTGATGGCCGTTGTGAGGCCAGTGTGAGTTGGTTGTGTGGAATGTGTGGTTTGGATGTGTGGTTTGTTCAGGTGAGGAGCAGGTTTGGTCCTGAAATGAAATAGGACCTGCTGCAGTTGAGTTGGAGTTAGCGGCCAGGGGTGGTCGTTGACTTGTTGGCGTCCAGGTAAGGTGCCGTTGATTGCATGAACTTGGCGGCATAAGATGTGGACGTTGATGGTGGCAGTTGCCCTAGGCAGCAGAGGGGTTGACGCCAACCTGTGAATTCTGCAGGTTATAGGGTCACCCGAGAGCAGGTTTTCCACCTGGTTCTCTCTTCCCCTTGCCCCAGCTTCATGCCCCCGTGTCCCTAAAGCTTCCAACAGGTACAGGAGAGTGGTTGGAGGATCGTGGGACATGTGGCGTTGCCGAATCGGACGAGGAAACGCCGTGGCGTGGTGCAATTGCTGTGGGAGCTCGCGGAGGGTTCGGTGTGAACCGGGAGAATTCGGAAGGTTTAAGCGTGTTCTGAGGTAGGGAACGAACCCTATTAGCTCCATAGGATCATTAAAACACGACTTAACCACCTGAATTAGCATGTTCAATATATTTTCATATTAAGTTGTACCATGCGGGGATAATGGGTGGTTTGATGAATTTGAGTAGTAAAACATGTTGTTATAGCTTAATTACAATGCATGGATGCTAGAGGAAACTATTTCCTTATGTTTTCTTGATGGTTTTGGGATCCGAATGCATGTGGGATCGGTTAGGGTTTCTGCAGGAACTGGGGTTGAAGAGTTTAGCATCAACATCGATTGACGCCAGAATCATCAGCCGGGATATAGACGGCCAGATCCATTGCCGTCTACTTCCTGTAAGCGGCAGTCGATGTGGCCGCTAACTTGTGTATAAGCAGAAATGACTATTTATGGTATTTATCGATAATGAGTGGTGCGTTGGCACCTGAGGTGCACTGAGTGCACATGGTTTCTGTGTTTAGCATACAGGGTATGCAGTTAGTTACTCACTTCGAGGTTGCGTGTTGTTCACGCGAGTTCAGTGGGGTTCACGTGTAGTGGACCATTATTACTTGAGGTTTACGTGAGGTTTCACGTGGTTTGTGTGTGACGTGCACATGGTTTTGTGTACGTGGCGAGTAGTACGACGCCTACCGTGGTTACCTCTCCAGTTGGGTGCCCCAGGTTCTTTGTGAGCCAGGCTGTTAGCTCGGGGCTTTGTCCCAGTACTTGTGTTGTACCGTCGAGGTCTGTGTCGTCTGACCTGGACACCCTCACTCCTGTGTTTGAGTTGTACGTCCAGCTGAGGGAAAGACGACAGTGGGACAGTGACACTTGTGTTTGTCTTTAGTCACTTGTAGCGCGCTCGTAGTTGGGGGTACGGACACCAGTAGACGTACTGGACCCCAGCTAGTCCTTTTCCAGTGCCTCACTCTAGAGAGTTCCGGGCCAGGATCTCTAGAGGTGTCAGGCATGGGCCTGTGACCGTGTGGTCCACAGGTGGTGGTGTTTGGTTGGTCTCCATAGTTGCTTGACTTTTTCACGTGGAGCGGCAGCTGGACCTTTCGTTCTTGGCTGCGAGACTGAGAGGTGGACCTGTGTTAGCTTGTCCGAGTCAGTTTCTGGTGTCGCGAACCAGTTCACGTGGCTCGTGTTTGGCTGTCTCTACTTTAGCTTGTACACCTGTACTGATTTGCCATTTAATTATTACAGTTGTTTTTCGTAGTCGGCAGACGGTGAGTACTTTTACAGCTTTCATATCCTGCTTAGCTGTTCTATAAATTGTTGGTACTGCTTATTGCTTTTGTACCTGTGGTTTTTAGTTTGCTCGGTTTTGGGGGAGTTCCCTACTGATCCAGTGACTAGCGAGGCTCACCCCTACCCCCACAGGTGAGAGCGAGGAGGACGTTTCACGACTGTCGTCCAGTTCAGAGCCGCGCCGTAGCGGTGCAGGGTCGATACCTCAAACTGTGTAGTAGCAGCTCCAGCAGTGTAGTGTAGTTAGTTGTTTATTTTCTTCAGTTGTACCTCGGGGTATGCTCCAGGCTCTTGTACTTCTTTTAGTTCTGTGGAAATATGGCTATGTAACTTGTGAATATATATATATATATAATGTGGTGTGTTCCTTTGTGTTTACACGGACTGTGGTTTGGTATCCCTTGCGAGGCTTCGGCCCGTTCGCGGGAGGCGGACTCGGATCAAGTACGTTATTGGTTTAACGGGCTTGGCCGAGGCGTTCCGTCACAGATACTCCCACATATTTAAGCACTGGTGTGATAGGGCAAGCATATGGGATGGACCTTTTTGAATCATAGTAGCACTGTCCAATGAAATCAACCATTAAAATTGGAAGATTAATATGTTCTTTCTGAAGAATGTGGTAGAACAATGTCTTGTGAGTTTCATTGACTAGCTCTCTGCTACCATCTTTTGAAAAAATGATAGTCGTGAACATATGATGGATCATTCTGTTCAAAGGTGGAAAAGTGTTTGCATTCAATCTAGCAATCCTCTTGAACTCATCAAATGGTTGATTAGTCATCAATGTGTAAGTCACTTCAAGATCCATCTCAAGAGTGAGGACATCTACCCCATCATTTGGAATCTGTAGGGCTCTACTGAAGAGATTGGGTGTAATCTTAAAGAAGATACCCCTGACATTAGTGTAAAACTCTTGTTCTTTAGACAATCCTAAGTTGTTATAGAACTCCAAAACTACTGTGGGAGGAAATGACTTCTGAGACCACATAAATGAAATCCAGCCTTGTTCCTCAAATAGTGCAGTCAACTTGGGAAGCATATCTTCCACAGAAGGAAAATCCACATACCGGGGTTGTATGATCTTTTTGAAGACTTTGTTGACCTTGAAGAAATTGATATTTGATGGAACATTCAATTCTGGAAGCCTATCATCTCTGAACTTGAATCTCCATTCAGTAAGTGCTCTTGAGCTTTGACTTTTTGCTTGATCATGGTGCTTGGATTGCTTGGGTCCAACAGTGGTGTGTTTTCCCTTGGAGCTCATGATGAATGAGGAAATGAATGGGTTTGGAAGAAAATGTGCTTTGGATAGAGACAAGAGGAGTAGAGAGTTTTACTCTAGAGATGTTGCAGAAATATGATATCGAGAGAGATATATATGCTGCAGAGAGGTGATTTCGCCCTGGAGAAAAGATTAGAGGGTTTATAGAAAGGAAGGGCGGCAGTTGCTGAAATGTGAGGGGATGAAAGGGTGTGTGTCGACAACTAGGGTTATTTAAAACCCTTGGGAAGTGAATCGACACAAGGGAACTAGACAGAATGTGAACCGATTCATATTTGAATTCAAAACTAAGCTCTGATTGTCGACAACTGCAAGGTCGTCTGTCGACAACCACTGAAGATAGAGAACTCTTTGATAAAAGTTGTTGACAACTTTGGATCACATGAATGGAATCTCAAGGAGTAATATGAAAGGACAATGATTTGAAAGAGCAAAGACATGGTTATGCCTAATAAAAAATTCTTCCTTGATTTAAGAGCTAGTAACCATATACTCTTACATGCCGACATGAATATGAGATGAATATCATTCACTTTGTGTCTAGAAAATTTTTCAATGGTTTAAAAATAATAAAGGTGATACTTCAAGGATAGAGTGAATTTTAGATAGCATTAGCCAAGTTATATAATGACTGTACAGCCAAAAGTAAAAGATACATCTTAGTTGTCACTGAATATTCTTGAATTGGTGACTGGAAAAGAAAATAATTTAGACCAACTCAAGTAATATGTATAAAATGATCTTAAAAATGTCAACTTAATGATTTTTCAGAAAAAGTACATTGGTAATTTTTCTTGTTCTTTGAACAAAATGTTTGGATGACTGCATGAATAATTTGGTTAAATTCACACCTTTCAGTGCAAAGAGTCACATTTATCAGATGCAAGACCCCTTGATTACTCAGTGGTTAACCCTCGTTATTTTTATAATTTTATTACAGAGATACTCAATTCCACATCTTTTTACGTGAGTTAAATCACTGGTTAGGTAAAATAACACAGTTACTCAATGTGACTGAGCATTGCTCTATCTGTAGTCAGTCCATTGAATTGAATTGTTATTGATTTTATTTTCAAACTGAATTTTGTGTTACATGAACTCACTGCTCTTTTTGTTATCATAGATGGCATTTTTAAACACATACATTCACTCTGAATTGGGCTAAATTAACTCAAATTCTAGAGCACTTTTATAAAGTATATACAAGATAATAGATAATTTTTAATTTTAGCTATAACACAATATATCTAGCCTGCCATCAAGTGTCTAAAAATGATCTTTTATCACAGAATGCATTAGTTTTATTATAGATAAACCATTAAACTCTGAAGACATAGTAAATGAGTTCATATCAATTATGAATAATGAATGATTATATATGATTACTAGGAATTATATCAAGGAGCAGTTATAAGTGAAAGGAACATAACTATATCATTGATAGAAGAATATTCAAAGTAATTTAAAGATATGAGAGTAACCAAGATATGTAGACTGAAAAAGAACCAAGTCTCTCTCACAGATAACTCCCCCTCAAAGATGTAATGAAAGCCCTCATTCTAGATTGAAACATGTTGCCCAGCTAGCAAGCCCAGAGGGGGGGGTGAATGGGATTCTTAAAAATATTGAGAACCTAAAATCTGTTCACAAAGAGATTAACAAAAACACTTTCATAGATGTTAGTGTTAGTAAATATAAACAACAAACACACAAAGGCAATCACACTACACAAGGATTTATCCTGGTTCGGATCCCCTCTCCTTAGGAGTCCTACGTCCAGTCCCTGAGCAACAACTCAGGCTTTCACTACCCAAGGGTACAGTCCCCCTTATGGACCTTTACACACCCAGTCACAACTGGTCTTCTCTTCACAACCCGAAGAGGAAATACACCACCCTGGATACCACCAGGTCTTCCTTCTACTCGAAGGGAACACACACCTTGGAACCCCTAGGTCTTCCTTCAACACGAAGGGAACACAAGAATGTGAAATGAGATCAAGCCCCTAGATCAAGCTTATACAATGCTAAATTTGAAGCTAAGACTGAGAGGGAAAGTTCTACAGTGAGGGACACTCTCAGTTTACAGAAGCTCTCAAGACTAACACAATGAATGCAGAGAGCTAAGAGCTAAACAATCAGAGGAGTGAGGCTTGGCTCTTTGAGATGCTCGCAGAAAAACTTGTGAAAGATTGTAGTTGGTATTCTCAATCTAAAAGTTGTGTTCTTCTGGAGCTTTAGTCTTCTTTATATATCTTCTATTTGAAATTTGAACGTTGAAGTGCCCGTTGTCTCTAAGCTTTGGTTTACGTTAGACTGCATGCCACTGTAGAGCTTCTTGTTCAATGGTCTTCATACACGCAAAGAGAGAAGATCTTCTGTAATATCCTTTGGCTTCTATTTTGTCCAACGTTGTATGACGAGTGCTGTCAGAGACCTGCACGCATTACAAGCTTAAACAATAGACAGCTAAGCTGTCTCTTGTTGTCAGTCAACGTTAGATTGATTTTATATAGAAATAGAAGTTCCATTATGTTCTTCTAAAAAGATGTTTACTGAATAAGCATGAAAATAGAAGATATCGTTTGCATGCACTGCAGTGATACGTTCAGTCATAATAAATGCATGGATGTCAGAAATATCTACGTGAAGACTTTGACTTTTCAACGTATTCAAAAATGAGCTCAAAAATCAAATCATTATTTTCACATGGAATCGTTATATGCATGACTTATGAAATCGTTGTGAGTGAATCGTTGTGCACTCATAAGTAAACTTATACACAAATCATTATACATTAATAACTAAATCGATATATAGACAAATCGTTGTGACTCCATAAGCAAATTGTTATGCACAAGTCATTATAATTAGATCGTTAAAGACAATGTAACTGAATCGTTGTTTGTTGTATCGAATCGTTACAGCGACCAAGTCGTTATGTAACTTGATGAATCGTTACAGTAACAGAGTTGTTATATAACTTATCGAATCGTTATAGGGATCAAATCATTTTGAAACTTGATGAGTCGTTGTGACACTGAAATCGTTGTTCTCACTTATCAAATCGATGTGAGAGCAAATCGTTGTTCTTTCTTAAGAAATCGATGTGATCACTTATCGAATCGTTATGGAAGCAAATCGTTATGAATACTTAACGAATCGTTATGAAAGTAAATCGTTATGATCACTTAAGAAATCATTACGAAAGCAAGTCGTTATGAATACTTAGCAAATCGTTATGAAAGCAAATTGTTGCGATCACTTAAAAAATCATTACGAAAGCAAGTCATTATGAATACTTAGCAATCGTTATGAAAGCAAATCGTTGCGATGGCTTACCGAATCGTTGTGAGGGCAGATCATTATGATCACTTAACGAATCGTTGTGAGGGCAAATCGTTGCAATCACTTAACGAATCATTGTGTGGGCAAATCGTTGCGATCACTTAGTGAATCGTTATGAGATAGACTGTAATAGAGTGGCAATGACTTATGAAATCGTTATAGAACCAAAATCGATGTGAATGAGGAAATTGTTATGATTCTAAGGAAATCGTTATAACAACTAGAGAGTCGATGTGTACTTAGAAACTTTCATGCTTTGAACTTACATTGCTACAAAGTAAATAATGCTTACCCATTTAGCTTGTTATTTCTTGTTTCATTTCCTGTACTCAAATCTCATAGAAAATATGTTAGATTAAACTTTGTTTTAGTTTTGTTAATCATCAAAATAAATATGTAATTAATTTAAATTACATGGGGATAAACTGATCATCAATCTCCCCCTTTTTGGTGATGATAAAACTTAACAATACGCATAGATGTTCTAAAAAGAAATTGAGGAATTTGCATAAGCATAAATGTAGTTCAGAATGTTATATTTCTCCCCCTTTTTGTCATTGAAGCAAAAAGATAAACTGCTGAGACAAAGAAGAAGAGAAAAGAGAAGAGAACACTATTATATTGGATTAAGTTTGAGGGGGTACATAGAGATAGAAAGCAGGAGACAAAGAGAGGCATAATGAGAGATAACTTCTCAAGCGTTATCTTCCTGCTGCTCAAAATATAACCTGAAAACCTCAGGAGCTAGAGAATAGGAGGGCCCCATGGTGGGAGCCATCCTTTTGTGATGAAGAACCAACTGCTCATTAAGGAAGTCAGTATATCGATCGCGTGGAAAGGAAGTTTTAAAATGGCTGATCTTCCCAAAACTAGCACATGCAAGAAATTGATCCATAGAGGCAGGGTAGAAAATTTGCTTCAGCTTCAGGTCCAGGCTCATGGCTACATAAACCTTGTATCTTTCAACCCAAGTTTGAAGGGGATCATTAACAAGGTGAATGGAGTTCATGTCTAGAAAGGTAGCAGCTGACAATGGAGGTTTACCTTCCCTGGCTTGAGATTCATTTAGATCAGATAGCTGCTGAGCAGACAAGGGATAGAATCTGGCCCAATTCGCAGGAGAGAGTCTTTCACATTCTGACAAAAGAGGAGCAAGAATCTCTACACTGACATGACCCAAGTGATACTCTCTGAACAAAAATCTGTTGAAGGCGACTACAGAACCTTTCTGCACTTGGATTCTTCCCATGACTCTAGCAAGACGCTCAAAAATAATTGAGCCTACAGGGGACTCCATGACTAGAGAATGAAGAGGGGGAAGAAACACATAATTAGACACCTGGAGGGAGGCAAAATCAACTTGAATAGCTTCAGTGTGAGGTGCAGCTGATCCAAGTGCTTGAATGTCCTGCTTGAACTGACCCAGCTGGATTTCAGAGAGGTGATTAATATTTTGATAATTGTTGAACATCTGGTAATGCCTAATCATTTTAATTTCCTTCTGAATAAAAGGGGCCCAGGTATCCTTGTGAAGGATCTGGAACCACTCAGATAAGGTCAAGGAGTGATCCCTAGGAGGAAATCTGGCTGATTTGGCAAGAAGAAACTTATTGTAGAGAGCTTTATGACTCCGAGCCCACTGCTCTTTGGTTTTGGCTTCGGCCATAGAGAAGATTTTGGATTTTTTGGATTTAGAGAGGGGAAGTGTAAGGAAAAATGACATTGAGATGGTCAGTAAGGTTGAGATGAGGAAGGTTGATGATGGTAGCAAAAACAACCTTCTGAAGGAATTCTCTGTAGAGTGATTTATTTTTGTTGTCCACTGTTAGAGAAAACCACAGAGATGGATAGCAAGGATCAGAGGAAATAGAAGAAGTGGAGGTGAATTTTATTTTCTTAGGAGCAGGGCTAGAAGAGCCTGTCCTATGGACATGATGACATTCTTTCAAGACTGGTTTAAGGATAGCTTCCTTAAATTCATCTTTAATGTTCCGGAGAAAGGGGCCATCAACTTGAGCACTTTCCGGAATGATAGTAATGAAGGAGGGTGGAGCAGAGGGATGAAGAAAGGAATGAGAGGTAGAAACGGGTATGTCAGCTGGTCCAGAAGAGGAGGGACCAGAGGATGAGGAGGCTCCAGTTGATGATGAAGCTAAAGGGACCTCAACGAAAGGAGGAGGAGGAGGAATAAAAGTGGTAGAGGCAGGAGATGAAGAGGTGTGTGAAGGAAATGGAGTACGAGAAGAGATGGCTCTAGGTAGTGGTTGTTTGAAGGGTTGAGGGGATGGTGGTGCTGCGGAGGAGGAAGGTGGAGAGGGAGGAGCTAGTGTCTAAATGGGTGAAGGAGCTGGAGGCGCTGGAGCAACAGCTTCTTCTTCTGCCTGATGCAGCTCAGACTCAGACTCCACTGGCCCGGATGGCCCTGACTCTTCTTCTGGTGGCCCTGAAGGCCTAGACTCTACTGCAGGCACTGGATCAACAATAGCTAGCCCTGATGGCCCTACTGGATCTTCAGATAGCTTAGCAACACTTGGATTTCCAACATGCACATCTTCAACAATCAATGGCCCTGATGGCCGCTCAACCTCATTCTGCTGCGTTGAATTTTCAGGCCCGGATGGCCTTACTTCCTCTTTAATTGGTCCTGATGGCTGGACTTCAACAACTTCATCAACTGCTTCCATTGCTACTGATTCCTTTTCAATGATCTGTGGCCTGAATGGCCCTGAAGATGCCTCTGGAATCTGCCCTGATGGCTTAGTTACTTCTTCTTGATGCCTGGCCTCAGAAGGCCCTGAGCTGCTGATAGGCTCAACTGGAGAGTGAGCAGAAGGGGCAGAGGAGGATTGCACCCTCGAAGAGATAAGCTTCTTGACACTGTCAAACTCACCTTTCATCCATCTGCATAATTGCTTGAACATTCTAAAATCAACTCTCAAGTTGAGTACCTCAGTGGACAAGGCTCCAATCTCGCTTGCTGTTGAGGTATGCCTGATAATGATAGACTGAATCTCAGACTGCAGAGATGTGAGAGTCTTGCCTTGCTCATTCAGCCTTTTAACAATGGGCTTCAACTGAATCTTCAGCTGCTTCTTCTTGGGCCTCCTATGAGCTACCCTTTTCCTTTCGCTACTTGCCCTTTCACTGGGCTCCACATATTCAACATTCTCTTCAATATTCATAGGGACACTCTCAGTGTGCTCCCTCTGAGGAGCTGCTTCCTTCTCAACTCCTTACTCCCCCTGAATGGGAGCATCATCCATTTGAACATTTTCATGAGCATCCTCTTGCTCCCCCTGACTAGGAGCTTCCTCCATGATGATTTCCTCAGTGTGGCCTGGAGTCACATCTTCTGCCATTTGATCACCACCAATTACTGGCTCCTCCTGAGTGCCTTGGATGGAGCCCAGCACATTCCTGAGTACAGAGGCTACTCGGGAAGAGGGAGGAATATCCTTGAACTATGCCCAACGGGCTCAATGTCCTCTGGGGGAATATCCTCAATCTTGCTGCTAGATTTTGCTATTGTTGCTGCTGCTTCCACAGATGGTGCTGCTACTCTTTCTGCTGGTGCTGTTGCTACTTCTTCTACAGTTGGTGCTTCTACTGCTGCTGCTCCTAGTTCTGTTGCTGCCAGAATGGCTTGTTCCTCTTGAATCACATGAATTGCTCCTTCAGCTTCCTGGTCTTCTTGGGCTTCGCCAATGATGGCTTCACCCTCAGCCACAGAAGTTTTTGACCACACACCATTAACAACAGAAAATCCACTTTTCCTTAAGTTCCTGCTGCGGATTCCCTGCCCCATCTTTTCTGAAATATCTCCCACCACACTAATGCCATAATGCTGAAACATTTTGGTCAGGAGATGGGCATAGGTTAGAGATACATTTGGCTTACTCTTTGTATCCTATACTTGTGCACTTGCAAATTTCATCCTTTCCAATATTACTTCTGTCGTGTTGATACTTTGATTCTGGACAGCCCAGAACATTAGGTCGGAGTCCACCTTGGTGCAAGTGGAGAAGGTGGCACTCCTAGGGACTACTACTTGACACACAATGAAATGCAATAGGTGATTAAATGCACTCAACTGGTTGATATCTAGTTTACCATCCTTCAATCTGTATTCAGGACCAACAATCCCTAATCCTTTCGCCTAGATATCCGCAGTGTGAACTCCACTGCATCCGGAGGTAGTCACACCAAAGAGTGATGCCAATAGATCTCGTGTGACCCTAATCTGAGTTCCCTTGACCATGGAAGTCAAGGTCCTGTCTTCCTCTATCTTCAGACATACATAGAAAGCTTTTACAAGGTCCGGATAACTTACTTCTGATAGGGTGGCAATCTTTGTCCACTTCAATCTGTCCATAGTTGTGACGATACTGCCCATTCTATTCTTCTGTAAGTCAGACACATCCACTGCTTTGTGTCTACAAAGCTTGGTCTTTATTGAAGCAAATCTTTCCTGTTGCTCGGCCGTAAGAAATGCAGTTCCGTAGCCCCCGACACTGCCGGAAACACCAGAAGAGGCCATGGTTTTGGATGGAAAGAGTTTCTGGAGGACTGGAAAGAGAAATGGAACAAGAACCCTCAAGAAATTTCAAGCGGGAAGCAGTTGGAAGCTTGAAATCTCAGGGAGTCGATGTCGGAGTCGATAGGGTATCGCCTCAGGCAGAAGGAAGAAGATGATGAAGGGATGCGAATCGTTGCCGCACAGATTTCGGGATATAAAAAAAATTTAAAAGGAATGACCTTTAGAATTTGGAGGCCCCATGATGGCAGAAAACGACAAACTGACTAGTTCGATAGGAATAAACTCTTATAAAATAACGAACCGTCAAGACAAACTTAAAAGGATAGGCAATAATTGGAATTTTGCTCAAAAAAAAATTGGGAGGAAAAATAATTTAAATTCTGAAAATTAATATTTTAGTTTTAAACAGATAATTCTTTCACAATTTACACATACCTAATTCGCTTCTAAGAGAAGTAAATCTCTCTTCGGGTAAGGCCTTTGTGAAGATATCTGCTAACTGATTGTTTGTATGAATAAATGAAATATCTATGTTGCCATTTGCTACATGATCATGAATGAAATGATATCTAACCTCAATGTGTTTAGTCATTGAGTGCTGTACTGGATTCTTGTTGAGGTGCTCATTGGTGTGGACAGTGACTTGGCGCTTTCAAATCCAAACTTTTTTAAGAGATCCTTGGTATATTTGACTTGACAAATGTGGGTGCCATCTTTTCCGTGCTTGATTTGCAATCCAAGGAAGTAGTTAAGCTCCCCCATCATGCTTATCTCGAATTCTCCCTGCATAAGCTTCCCAAAATACTTGCAAAGAGCCTCATCAGTAGAACCAAATATTATATCATCAACATATATTTGAACAAGCAAAATATGTTTGACCTTAGATTTGACAAAGATTTAAAAAAAAAAGTTCATTCTAGATTGAAATATGTTGCCCAGCTAGCAAGCCCAGAGGGGGGGTGAATGTGATTCTTAAAAATATTAAGAACCTAAAATCTGTTCACAAAGAGATTAACAAAAACACTTTGATAGATGTTAGTGTTAGTAAAGATAAACAACATGTTGCCCAGCTAGCAAGCCCAGAGGGGGGGTGAATGGGATTCTTAAAAATATTGAGAATCTAAAATCTGTTCACAAAGAGATTAACAAAAACACTTTGATAGATGTTAGTGTTAGTAAAGATAAACAACAAACACACAAAGGCAATCACACTACGCAAGGATTTATCCTGGTTCGGATCCCCTCTCCTTAGGAGTCCTACGTCCAATCCCTGAGCAACAACTCAGGCTTTCACTACCTAAGGGTACAGTCCCCCTTATGGACCTTTACACACCCAATCACAGCTGGTCTTCTCTTCACAACCCGAAGAGGAAATACACCACCCTGGATACCACCAGGTCTTCCTTCTACTCGAAGGGAACACACACCTTGGAACCTCCAGGTCTTCCTTCAACACGAAGGGAACACAAGAACACAAGAATGTGAAATGAGATCAAGCCCCTAGATCAAGCTTATACAATGCTAGATCTGAAGCTAAGACTGGGAGGGAAAGTTCTACAGTGAGGGACACTCTCAGTTTACAGAATCTCTCAAGACTAACATAATGAATGTAGAGAGCTAAGAGCTAAACAGTCAGAGGAGTGAGGCTTGGCTCTTCGAGATGCTCACAGAAAAACTTGTGAAAGATTGTAGTTGGTATTCTCAATCTAAAAGTTGTGTTCTTCTGGAGCTTCAGTCTTCTTTATATATCTTCTATTTGAAATTTGAACGTTGAAGTGCATGTTGTCTCTAAGCTTTTGTTTACGTTAGACTGCATGCCACTGTAGAGCTTCTTGTTCAATGGTCTTCATGTACACAAAGAGAGAAGATCTTCTGTAATATCCTTTGGCTTCTATTTTGTCTAATGTTGTATGACGAGTGTTGTCATAGACCTGCACGCATTACAAGCTTAAACAATAGACAGCTAAGCTGTCTCTTGTTGTCAGTCAACGTTAGATTGATTTTATATAGAAATAGAAGTTCCATTCTGTTCTTCTAAAAAGATGTTTACAGAAAAAGCATGAAAATAGAAGATATCATTTGCGTGCACTGCAGTGATACGTTCAGTCATAATAAATGCATGGATGTCAGAAATATCTACGTGAAGACTTTGACTTTTCAACGTATTCAAAAATGAGCTCGAAAATCAAATCATTATTTTCACATGGAATCGTTATATGCATGACTTATGAAATCGTTGTGAATGAATCGTTGTGCACTCATAAGTAAACTTATACACAAATCATTATACATTAATAACTAAATCGATATATAGACCAATCATTGTGACTCCATAAGCAAATCGTTATGCACAAGTCATTATAATTAGATCGTTAAAGACAATGTGAATGAACCGTTGTTTGCTGTATCGAATCGTTACAGCGACCAAGTCGTTATGTAACTTGATGAATCGTTATAGTAACAGAGTCGTTATGTAACTTATCGAATTGTTACAGGGATCAAATCGTTTTGAAACTTGATGAGTCGTTGTGACACTGAAATCGTTGTTCTCACTTATCAAATCGATGTGAGAGCAAATCGTTGTTCTTTCTTAAGAAATCGATGTGATCACTTATTGAATCGTTATGGAAGCAAATCGTTATGAATACTTAACGAATCGTTATGAAAGTAAATCGTTATGATCACTTAAGAAATCGTTACAAAAGCAAGTCGTTATGAATACTTAGCAAATCGTTATGAAAGCAAATCATTGCGATCACTTAGGAAATCATTACGAAAGCAAGTCGTTATAAATACTTAGCAAACGTTTGAAAGCAAATCGTTGCGATGACTTACCGAATCGTTGTGAGGGCAGATCGTTGCGATCACTTAACGAATCATTGTGAGGGCAAATCATTGCAATCACTTAACGAATCGTTGTGAGGGTAAATCGTTGTGATCACTTAGCGAATCGTTATGAGATAGACTGTAATAGAGTGGCAATGACTTATGAAATCATTATAGAACCAAAATCGATGTGAATAAGGAAATCGTTATAAAAACTAGAGAGTCGATGTGTACTTGGAAACTTTCATGCTTTGAACTTACATTGCTACAGAGTAAATAATGATTACCCATTTAGCTTGTTATTTCTTGTTTAATTTCCTGTACTCAAATCTCATAGAAAATATGTTAGATTAAACTTTGTTTTAGTTTTGTTAATCACCAAAATAAATATGTAATTAATTTAAATTACATGGGGATAAACTGATCATCAAAACAATATGTAAAGATTTTCAAGGCATTTGTCGACAATCAAATTACTTGATGAGTCGTTGTGACACTGAAGTAGCAGAATCGATGCTGTCAGAAAAGAATTGTCTGTCGACAAACCACATGGAAGTTTTCGACATGACAAACATGAAGAATTATTTGACATAGGAGTTTTAACATTCAAACGATGATGTGTCGACACATGATTCTTAGTGTGTCGACCTGATGATGATCAAAGAACAACTGCTGTTGACACATAAGCAGATGTGTGTCGACCTGATGATGATCAAGAGCAACTGGTGTCGACACAAGGTCAAATGTGTGTCGACCTGCTTATGATCAAAGTCAATTTTTCTATGCTTTTCCAGTTCCAACAAGTTTTGACTTTAATTAGCAGCCTTTTCAAGAATCATTTTGCCCTTTTCATCATTACTCCCCCTTAGCATGTACATGATATGAAAAAATTTGCAAGTAATTCAAACATGATTATGCACAGGAATCATGGGTACCGTTATACAAGTATGATAGCACAACATGATTCCAATTGTTAAGACAAATTACTATTGGGGGCAGTATCAAAACATATTTTTTATTATTCAGATAAAATTATAAAAAGTTATTCCAACTCAAGCAATTCAATTCTGAAATGATATGAGATTTTACCTGAACAGTCTTCATTTCTTTTTCAATGATTTTACATGTGTTCTCCAATCAACTCTTGCCTTGCATGGCCATTGACTTGATTTCAGATGGAAAAGTATGACCACAAGGTTCAACAGCTTGCTCATCAAGCTAGATTTGAGACCCATATGGGCTTGGGTCCTGTAATGAAATCAATGTCAGAATGCAACAATGATTTCTGAATCCAAAAGGATTTTATTTTTGACATAGATGCATTTTTATTGTTAATGGAACTCTGAGCAGCATTAGTTCCAAACATGTGCTTTTTCTTGTTCAAAGCATCTGAATTTTCATGAAGTTTTCTATTTTTCTGATTTTTATCATTGAAAGTAGAAAACGTCTTTTGTGCAGTTTTTCTATTCTTATGTACAGGAAATTTCTGAGTATTTTCAGTATGAACATGAATTTTACTCCTATGTATATGAGCATGAAATTTAGGAACATGCACAAAATTATCAATTCTATACCAACAATCCCTAGAGATCTAACCATGCTTATGACATGTGAATCACTGAACTGATTTAGCATGTTCATGAGCATTTCCATTTCTGAACCAGCAATGTTTGGCAAGATGACTAGGTGTATTGCATTGAAAGCAAATAATACAATTTCTTACCTGGTACTTACCTTGGCATGAATACATATGCTGGAAGCCTCTTTTCCGTTGTAGATAAGTACTTAATAAAGATGGATGATGTAGTAGTCTGACCTTCCGGATCGTAGCTTAATGGATTTGGGGTCCAGTGTGTGGCCCATTGGTTGTTTTTAGTTGAGTTTGGTTGTTTTAGTTGTGTTTGGCTATGTGTGTAGCAGGTGTGTGAGGCTGGGGGGTTGGAAAACCTGAGCCCAATAGACCTCTGGCACGTCCTTTAAGAACGCAACCAACACAAGCATCGCGATTTTGCATGAACGCGACCACCTGCTACGTCATGATTTAATCATCGCTTTCTGTGGGTGCGGCTACATACGCACCACGTGGCGCATGCAGGGGCATCGTGGCCTAATTGAGATGACGGGGTACGTCGCATTTTAAACGCGACAGCCCGATACATCGCGATTTAGCCTGTGTTGTGTTTTGGCTCGGAGCCTTGGCCAAACAGTGTAGGTTGCACTGTTCAGCTAAAGGGGGAGCTCTGTGGGGGAGTTGGCCAGCGATTCAAGGTTGTTGGTGTGCTTTTCGGCATGATTCCGACGCGAGGAGGTGCTTCGGAGCGCGAGAAATGCTAAGGCAGTGTTGTTTTTGTGTTCTTCATATTGGTAGGGACTTTCTCCTTATTTTGGTTATGTGGATTAGGTTTAAGGTATTTGAATTGCAGAATTGCTTATATTTAGTAGTAAACATGCTTAGGATATTGTGTGGATGTTTATTTACAATTTTTATAACATGTATGGGGTGTTTGGTATGATTTCCGGAGAGTAGGAAACATGATGTGATTCTTCCGTTTGAAAGGCGACAGACCCAGACGTTGCATTTTGAATGCGACAACTTGTCCGATCGCGATTCAGGTTTTAAAGGTGACGGTTTGGTCAGTCACGATTAAGAGTCTTAATGGTCGCATTTTCAATTGTAGCCACCAGAGCTGTTGGGTTCTGTGGCCAGTCTGTCTCTTTCAAGTTGCACATTGCTTGTGCGATATTGTTTAAGTTATTGTAAGCATGTAAAGGGTGTATCAACGCTCCTCGTGATTGGAAATGACGAGTTTACATGATTGTGTGTGCATAGAAAGTTGGGTTGTTTAAACGCCTTCCGTGGTTACCTCTCGAGTCGAATACCCCAGGTTCATTGTGATCCAGGCACGTGGTGCTCGGGGTTTGTCCCAATACGGTATGTAACGTCAGGGTCTGTGTCGTCTTCCTGGACACCCTCACTCCTGCGTTTGATTTGTACATCCGGCAGAGGGAAAGATGGCAATGGACAGCGACACGTGTTTATGGGTGTACTGTCGCTTGTAGCACGCTCGTAGTTGGGGGACGGACACCAGTAGACGTACTGGTCCCCAGCTAGTCTGGTTTTCCAGTGCCTCACTTTAGGGAGCTCGGGCCGGAGTCCTTAAAGATGCCAGGCATGGGCCTACATCCATGTGGCCTGCAGAAGTGGTGTTGGTTGGTCTCCACAGTTCTTGCTTTGTTGAGGTGGATCTGTAGCTGGACCTTTCATCCATGACTGCGAGACTGAGAGGTAGTCTTGTGTTCTTTGTCTGAGTCAGTGGCTGGTGTCATGAACCAGTTTTTGTGACTCGTGTGTGGCATGCCCTTCTTTAGCTTGTACACTTGTACGTGAATTGCCGTTTATTTATTATAAGTTGTACCATGTTCATATCCTAGAATGGTTTATTTATTTACAGCTGTAGTACCATGTCTAGGTAGCGTTACTTGTTATTTGAATACATGCTTTATTATTGCTTTTGTATGTTTGTTGTTATCTCGGCTTTTGAGGGAGTTTCCCTACTGAGCCAATAACTTGTGAGGCTCACCCCTTCTTCTTTCAGGTGAAGGGGAGCAGGAGGGTTCTCATCCCTCTTCTAGTTCGGGACAGCACCACATTGGAGTCGGGCCTATGCCACCAGCAGAGTAATTTCCTTTTTGTTGTGCCTTGGGGTCTGTCCAGGTCATTGTACCTCATACTTTGACTTTAGTTCAGAACTGGTTATGTACATTTCATGTGGATATGTGTAAGATATGGAGTCTCATGTATGTTCAATGCGTTCTTTTATATTTTCATGAACATGTGTGTGTTGATATCCCTTGCGAGGCTTCGACCGGTTCGCGGGAGATGGAGTCGGATCAGGTTCTTTATTAGTTAACAGGTTTGAATGATGAGGACTGTCACAGATGAGACTTTACCTTTTGGTAGCTCCTAGCATGATGTGGAGTTAGAGTTTGCCTTGGAGCTTTCCTTATTTGTGGAGAAGATGGAGGAATTCTGTGCAAAGTCTTCTATTTTTTTGTTTCAATTTTCTTGTTTTTAACAGAAACATGATTCTTCTTCTTAGCAACATTTTATCATTTTTATCATTTTGTTTTTGAACATTTTTCTGAACAAGAGCTTTCATTGGTTTTTCATTTGGGATAGTGGAGTTCTTGTTCACAGGAGCTTTAACCAATGTTATTTTTATTTTCTTTTCATTTTTCTTATTTTTCACAAAAGCAAGACTTGTGTTTGTAGCAGTCTTAAATTCATTTTGAAGCTTCTATTTTTAAACTTTTAATGCAACAACTTCTTTTTTCTAAAATTTGAAGTTTGTTCAGCATGACATCCAATCCATTCTTCATTTTGTTCTTTTCATTTTCAAATTGTGCAATTTATTTTTCTAACTCAGTAATTTTGTTACTTAAATTGCTACAATCATTGGTTAATGGACTGTCATTCAACATGCATTCAATCTTCTTTTTTAGATGATGATTTTCTTCAACAAGTTGTCTACATTTCTCGTTTATCTAATGATCATGAGCCATATTGAAAATATGTTTCTTTAATTTATCATTATCAAATTTGATGTTATCATTGAGATTAATCAATTTTGCATTTTTATTTTCCAGATCAATGACTTTAGACCTCAATAGCTCATGGTTATCTTTTAATCCATTCAATTTGTTTTCACAAGCTTTGACTTTATCTTTCAAACTGTCTTTCTCATAATTCAGTTTCTGAACATCATTTCTCAAATTCTTATTTTCTTCTAAAAGATCTTTAGCATTATTCTGAAGCGATTCAAGTTTATTTTTCAATTGTTTATTTTGAGACTTCTTTCTTTTGTTTTTCTTGCATACATGTTGACAAAATTCAAACAATTCATCATAGGCCATGCTTTCATTTGAATAAGAATTAGAATTTGTGCACATAAATGGGTATGGAATTGGTTTACATGACCTTGTAGACCCATTTGCTTTCTTAGATTCTGAAGAAGATGAGGGATGCTCTGAGCTCATTGAATGTGCTGTGAGAGTTTGAATGTTTTTTGAACTCTTTGAACCAGATGAAATTTTCTGACCCATTAAGCACTTGTTTGGAATTTTCTTTTCTTTCCTTCTAGCCTTCATGAAGGAGTCCTGCAAGTTAGATTATAATTGTGAGCTTGAGGACTTCTTCGAAATTGTAGCAGGAAATTCATGCAAGTTAAAGAGATTTGTCATTACACCAGATCAACTTAAAAGATTATTAGATGTAAACACAGTGAATCAGTGTAAAAGAAATTAGATCTAATAATCATAATGGTTTGCCCGCTCTGATACAAATTGTAGGATCAGATATTCGGTAATGGCAATCTAGAAGGGGGGGTTGAATAGATTTGCAGCGAAAACTTAAGCAATTAAAAATTACTTCAAAATTAAGAGTTCTATTCAATTAAAACCCCACAGATCTGATGCACTTATGTGTGATTAAAGTGTGTGAACCATTTAATCAAACAGTTTGTGTAATCAAGTATGTGATTAGAATGTGTATCAAAATTCCTATGCATGCATCTAGCGTAAAGACACAAGGCAAACCACAGTGCACAGGATATTTTTAGGTGGTTGGAAATCACCTTCAGTGACTCTTACGTCCACCCCTCACATAGTGAGGCCACACTACTCAAATCTGAGTACAACACACACACTTGAGTATGACGGCTCAAACCACACACATACTTGAGCACGATGACTCAAACCACACACACACTTGCTAGAACATATCCACAGAGATCAGATCCTCTAGCCTTGATCTGATCTACACACCACACACACTATGATCTGTACAAAACACTTGTACAGATCATAAGGGACACACCCAATATGGAATCCACATATTGATCTCAATTTAGTACACACACAGAGAGTTATGAAATGAATTCAGTAAGTGTGAGTGAAGGAATAAATATCTCTCCAACTATTGATCTGATCGTCACGATCACATATCCACATTGTTTCTGTAACATCCTGGATTTTTAAATCTCAAATAAATGAGGATAAATTGGTGGACAAGATTAATTAAGGACTTAATCAGGATAATTAAAGTAAAGAAGTCAATATAGGAAGCCTTGGGATGCATGAGAAATTCATGAAAAGAGAACACTAGTACCCCCTCAACTAGTTGTAGCTCACCTGCCCTTCGACTGGTCAAAATATAACGATGTCAGTCAAAACAGAACTTCGTATATGACGAAGTGTAACTTCATAGAAAATAGATTAAAACATAGTCAGTCAAAGCAACACTTTGTATATGACGAAGTGAAACTTCGTATAAACCATAAGAAAACGCTATCGGCCGAAGCATGACTTCGCATATGAAGAAGTTAGCTTCGACTGATCACGTTGAAAATGTGTATGACGAAGTTAGTAATCGATGTTCCTTTACCAAATCGATGTTCAAGTGAACAATCGATGTTCCTTTAGTAATCTATGTGCAAGTGAATAATCGATGTTTCGTTAGTAATTGATGTTCAAGTGGACAATCGATGTTCAAGTGGAACAATCGATGTTTCCTTTAGTAATCGATGTTCAAGTGAACAAATCAACGTTCCTTTAGTAATCGATGTTCATGGGGACAATCGATGTTTATGTAGTAATCAATGTTGGTCCGCAATCGATGTTTAAGTAGTAATCGATGTGGATCTATAATCAATGTTTCTGACCAAATCGATGTTGGTCAGTAATCAATGTTTCCTCTATCAATTGCCTTGTTATATAGTAATCGATATGGCTCTTGAACATAAAGTGATGGATGCCCTGTCCCCCATCATAACAGGACTATTTAGAGACTTAAACATGGGAAAGATTTGGATAGTTTTTGTGCTTAGAACTGACCCTTAGGCACATCACTTTAGATGTTAACAAAGGCATGACCCAAGCATGGTGGGTCTATCCTTTTAGACCAAGTCAAGGATAAGTATGACAAGGGTATGGCCTGAAGTATGACAGATTTTGATTGTCTATCCTTCTTGCAAACCAAGTCAATGTTAGGTATGGCAGGATATGGTTTGGGTATGGCCTCTGTATAGCCAGATTGGACTTTTTGTCTAAATGCGACCAAAGACCCCTAAATAAGCTACATGACCCTTCTTGGTCGAACTTTATGCCTTCTTCCTGCCCTAAACTATCTGAGCCTTTCTCCCTCTGCACCCACTGCCTGGCAAGAAGAACCGAAGGTGTCTTGAAATTTGAAGAGCTGGTGGGATGATCCTACAGTTTGGAGCTTAAAGCTTAGAGAGCTTGAGCTCTTCATCCTTGGACAACTGCCCCGACCTGAAAACCTGGATGTTAAAAAGATCTTCTTGGCCTCTTCTGCAATCTTAGGAGTTTGGATCTGAAGAGCACCCAAAAAGTTAGGTTTTCTCGGGCACAAATTAATTGTTTGTTCTTGTTCAAAGATCCTGGTTTTTCATGTAAGAGCCTAATGGAACACTTATGATTTGCCTAAATGTCTTATCAGTAGAGTGTTAGGACTTTCCTGACCCCTACACCTTTGCCATATTCACCTTGTTTCGGCCTGTTTCTGGGAAACCTGACCTTTGTTCCTAGGAAACATGGCCAGTTTCCCTTGACCATCCCAGATAGGAACCCATCTGATTTTTCCATCTCACCATGCATTTTTGGAACCATTAAACTGGACATGCACACTCCAAGATTGATCATATGCTGGTTCCATCAACCTCCTTATTGGAATCCTTGTCTAAGTCTCTTGACAACATTGACTGTTCTTTCTTGTTAAGCTTCGAATGGCCCTTTTGACCACCTCGACTATTCTCTTTTGAAAAACTTTGACTGGACTTGTGGCACTCTTGATCTGCACCTTTGACTGGCCCTCATGGAAACTTTGACTATCAACTCGGACTATCCACTTCGACTGTCAACTTCGACTGGCCACTTCGAATGTCAACTTCGACTAGCCACTTCGACTGTTCTCTTTGACAAATTATGACTGACCCTTTGTGGCAACTCCGATTGGCCCTTCTGGCCACCTCGACTGTTCCTTCTTGTATATTTTGACTATCAATTTGATTGGCTCTTCCGGCCACCATGATCTCTTCTATAGAAGAGCAACCAACATGACAACAACCTTAGTATCTTGTACATGTTAAAAGTGATAAGAAGGTGAAGATTATTCTAATAACTCTTAAATCATCTTGATTTCTATCTCCTTTGTAATTCAACTAAAATCCCACCTTGAATCTGTTTGTCTTGAATCTGAAACTAAAGGAAATGTATAGGGAACCCCTTTGAGCTTGTTTACATGACTTGATCCATTATTATAGCTTGAATCCTTGCCATTTATACCTTGAAGTTCCTTGATCTGAGCGTATTTTATTGGCCTCTTTGATATCTTACACTTTTTGTGTCACTTGTCTCTGAATGGCCATAATGATTGAATTCGCACTACAGTTGGGATGATATCCCTGACCATGCCTGTGCAATAGGGGCCTGATCTGGTCCTGGGGAAGCACCCCCCCGAATTACTAGTATAATCACCAATTGAGTAGTGCTTGGCATTGGCATCCATAGTATGCAAGATTGGAAAGTGCCTTTTGTTATATGATATGAAGAAGCACGATGTGCTATATGATATGATATGTTGTGATTCGTTCGTTTGACTTGATAATTTATTCGTTTGAATGGCCAATATATGTTCATTTGTCTCATGTTTGACTGGATCATAGTTGGACTATTGTATCATTCACATGGCTTGACAATTAGCATGATTCGCTTAAAATTCTGTAGTATGAAACTCTTGTCTGCTACCTTCATGCTTCCTGTTTGCCTTGATTATTCTACCAGTTATTCTTGAAATTCAGTTTGTAAAATGTTAATTAAGTATATTTACCCGTACCATGAGATATAAATCCTACTGGGCTAGTTTGCTCATAAACCTATTAACATTTCAGGTGATTAAAGCATGTTTAGCATGTAGCCGACCCACTATTGGAGCTTGGAAGTGCTTTAAGGAGTTTTAATTTTTCTAAATTTTTATGTGTGAGGGAATCTGTAATGACCGAAGGTTCGGATCGTGGTTTACCGGGTTTCAGAGGCCAGTGTGTGGCCAATGTTAGACCATGGAGGTCTATGTGTGTTTTTACAGCTTATTTAGGTAGGGGTGCTGGGCAACCTAGCCAAATTCGGGCTCTGTCAGGCTCAGTGAGATCGCGGCGCAAATAGAGGATGCGATTCTCAGGGGCTTATCGCATCCGGTTTACCAGACATGATCTTGTTTCTTATCGCGGTCGGTTTGTGCGACGTGATTACAAATGTTAACCTGCGGTCGCCATGCAGGACGCGATATTGAACCGCCGTTATGTGGTTGTCGCTGCATGCGCGCCGCGTGGTGCATGCAGGGTGACGGTCAAGTTTAGTTCTGTCGGCAATGGCGGACGCGATTCTTATCGCGTCCGGTAAGGGCGACGCGATTCGTTTCAGAGCAGTTAAGTGTATCTTCCCCTGACCGAGCAGTGCAATTGCACTGCTCAACTGGGGAAGGAGCTGTTGTGGCTGTGAAGGGTTAGCTGCGCATTCTTGGAGTAATTGGAGTTCGTTTGGCGAGGTTTCGACGCGTGGACGAGCTTGGGAGCACGGGGAAACTCGTGGTGGTGTCAGAATTGTGCTTCTTGCACTGGTAGGGAAACTCCACCATGATTCCTACCCTGTTTTCATATCGTATGGCTTATATGATGCTTGAATGGGATATCTATATGTGGGAATAGCATTTGCATGTTAGTTAGCATGTGTAGGAATCCCATTTACATGTTTAATTCCAGTTTTACATGACTTGGGATGGGGTGGTGTGATCCCAGAAGGGTTTGTTAAGTGTGCTTTGACCCCGAAAGGCGTCCAGTGCAGGGATGCTTTTTGTTACACGTCGCCTACACGCGACGCGATTCTGAGAGAAGTAGCGTCATGTATGTCCGACGCGACTTGAAAGGTAAAAGCGGCTTCTGTTTTGGACGCGATTAGGAAAGTTGCCACCCGAGCTCTAGCGAGCTGTGGCCAGTTTAACCGGTTTGTGTTCCACATTGCTTGGGCAGTGTTACCAAGGCAATGTAGACCCTGTATGGGTTGTGTGGACCCATGTTATGATTGATACCGAGGTGTTTAGCATTAATTTGTGTGCATAGAGAGTTGGGTGTTACGCCTTCCATAGTTACCTCTCCAGTCGGTTACCCTAGCACTGGGTGCTTAGGGCTTGTCCCAGTACGAGAGTACCGTCGAGGTTTGTGTCGTCCTCCTGGACACCCTCCTCTTGTGTTTGAGTAGTACGTCCGGCTGAGGGGAAAGACGACAGGGGACAACGGCTTGTGTTTGTGAGTGTACAGCCGTTTGTAGCGCGCTCTTGGTTGAGGGACGGACACTAGTAGACGTACTGGTCCTCAGCTAGTCCTGTTCCAGTGCCTCACTTTAGGGTTCTTGGCCGGAGCCCCTAAAGGTGTCAGGCTTGGTCCTGCGGCAGTGTTGCTTGCAGGTGTGGTGTGGTTTGTCTCCATAGTCCTTGTTTGTTGAGGTGGAGCGGCAGCTGGACCTTCCGTCCATGGCTGGGAGACTGAGAGGTGTACTTGTGTGGTTTGTCTGGGTCTGTGGCTGGTGTCGCAAACCAGTTTCGAGACTCGGGTTCGACGTACCCTTCCTTTAGCTTGGACACTTGTCGAGTGTTGTCGTTTATTTATTTAATAGCTTTACAGCATCATGGATAGATGATTACATGTTTTTACAACTTTATATTATTGTGTTTCTCTCGACTTGGGGGCTACCCCACTGAGCTAATGACTTGTGAGGCTCACCCCTTTTTCTCTAGGTGAGGGGAGCAGGAGGCTTCACGTCCCTCTAGTAGCTCGATCCGCCTCATACAGAGTCAAGCCGTCACCACCAGCAGAGTAAAGTTCTTTCTTGTGAGCCTTAGGGTTTTGTCCCAGGCTATGTTTATGTTTGTTGATTTATAAGGAACTTGGACTTTACTTTTTCTTATGAAAATGTATAAGCAAAGTAACTTATGTATGCTTAAGTGGTTCTTTTGTATTTCCACGGATATTTTGTTTGAAATCCCTTGCGAGGCTTCGGCCCATCGCGGAGACGGAGTCGTGTCAAGCCGTTATGGTGTTAACGGTTTGAAATGGCGTCATCTGTTACAATGGTATCAGAGCAAGATCCATGTAAATTGAAGAACGGGAAAAGTACATAGTGGTTCTTATTATGATCTCCTCTGCTGGTAGTTGGTCTTGTTTTTTGGAGTAATATACTTGTTGTTTTGTATGAATAAAATGGGTATGGCAGGTCTATAATGACGGATAGGAGAGATTGGGGAGGATGAGGTGATGACCCTGAGGAGTCTACTCACCAAATGATAGAGAGAATGTGGGAAAGTCTCACACATATCCGAACAAGGTTAGATCAGCAATTACCGGGGTCATCTTCCGGGGTTGTACCACCGGTAACGGAGGAGATTATGTCGGCACCAATAGTACCACCTTATGGAGTAGAGGCACCTCCTGCAGCACCTCTACCTCCAATGGTACCAGTGAGGCCAGCAAGTATGGTGGAGTCCACCACGATGGTAGAAAGGTTCTTGCGTTTGCAACCACCAACATATTCGGGAGGTCCAAATCTGGATACGGCGGAGCATTGGATCCATGAGATAGAAAGGGTGTTCGTTACAATGAGGTGTCCCCAAGCAGATAAAGTCATCTTAGAAACATACCAGTTGAGGGGTTTTGCACAGGAATGGTGGAGACTTAAGATGCAGACCATGTTTGCCGGTAGAGCTGAAGAAGCAATCACTTGGGTGGAGTTTCTTGAGGCTTTCAATAATACTTTCTTTCCGGTGCAAGTTCAGCAAGCAAAGAGGGAAAAATTTAGACCACTTCAGCAAGGGAACTTGTCAGTGTTGGAATATCAATGAGATTCATGGCCTTGAGTCTATATGCCCCGTATGTAGTCCAACAATGCAGATGATTGAGTACTTTATTCGGGATTGAGGCCGGAGTTGCAAGATGTGGTTATTCTTTGATGTGTGGTACAGTGGAAGAGGTAGCCCAAAGAGCAGCATAACTTGAGAGAACAATTCAAGCCAGGCAGTCTAGCAGATCGGGATCAAGTGTGGTAGCTTCCGACTTCACAGCAGTCCGCGGGTGTTAGTAAGGAAAGCACCTTTGGGAGATCGTCTTCTTAGGGCTTTGGCAAATGGGGCAATAAGCTAAAGAAGATATTTAGAGGCCGAGGAGGTGGTAAGCAGCAAGGATTTCATCAAGGGTCGGCGGCTATAAACCGAGATGGAGGAGTCTCAACAAGCACGGCAAGGCAGCCTGGAGAATTTCGGTGTTACAATTGTGATCAGCCGTGGCATATAGCGAGAATTGTCCATACCCAATAAGAACTAATTATGGTAGAGGAGTCCCACAACAGCAACAACAACAACCACAACAGCAATCATTGGCAGGGCAAGGAAGAGGCACACCTTACCAAAGGGGCGGAGGACGAGGTCGAGTGATGGCGATTACCAGGGCTCAAGCAGAAGCATTAAATTTGATTGAAAGGTATACCAGTCTTTGAATTCAGCAAGAACATTAATTGATCCAGGTGCATCCCATTCTTTTATTTCGAAGATTTTCTTGATGTTATGGTGCATCCTTTTGAGGAGAGGCAGTGTGAGCTTATGGTAGAGGTACCGTCGGGGATTTCATGCTTACTACATGTTTACTTTGGATGAGGTACCTATTATGGTTCAGGGTAATCAGTTGCCAGCTTACGCTTTAGGCTTTGCAGTTAAAGTAATATGATATGATATTGGTATGGATTGGTTAGAGGCATATGGAGCGGTGGGGGATTGCAGGAAACAGAAAGTAAGGTTCAGCCATCCAGGAGGAGATTTATTGAGTTCTAAGGTATGCCATTCTACACTCCTATTTATTTATCTCTGCCTTAAAGGCTAGGAAATTGATTAATGCAGGATGTGTAGCGTATTTGGCATCTGTTAGTTTTGGTTAAGATAGAAAAGCAGTGGATATGGTACCTGTTGTTAAGAATTTATGGATTGTTTTTCCGAGGAGTTACCGGTTTAGCACCACATAGAGAGGGATTTCACTATTGAGTTGCAACTGGGTAGTACGCCTATTTTTAAAGCGCCATACTGGATGCACCTGCTGATTAAAGAGTTAAAGAAGCAATTGCAAGAGTTGCTTGAAAAGGGGTTCATTAGGCCGAGTCATTCACCATGGGGAGTGCCGGTCTTGTTTGTAAAGAAGAAGGATGGAAGCATGGAATGTGTATGATTATTTCAGTTGAATCAAGTTACCATAAAGAACAGGTTATCCACTTCCATGATAGATGATTTATTGTGATCAATTGCAATTAGCAAAGGTGTACTCTAAGATAGATTTGAGATCAGGATACCATTAATTGAGGATTCGGAAGAAGACATAGACAAGACGACATTCAGAACAAGGTATGGACACTATGAGTTTGTGGTTATGCCCTTTGGGCTAACCAATGCACCGGCGGCATTTATGAACTTAATGAATAGAATCTTTCATCCTTATTTAGATCGGTTCATTGTGGTGTTCATAGATGATATTTTAGTATATTCAAACTCAGAAGAAGAGCATGCAAATCATTTGAGAATTACATTTCAAACATTGAGGAAGCATCAGCTTTATGCAAAGTATAGTAAGTGTGAGTTTTGGCTTAAAGAAATTCAGTTTCTAGGGCATATTATTTCAGGAGAAGGTGTGGCTATTGATCCAGCAAAAGTGGAGGCGGTTATGAAATGGGAAGAGCCAAAGACAGTGTCGGAAATTCGGAGTTTTCTTGGTATGGCCGGCTATTATAGACGATTTATCCAAGATTTCTCTAAAATTGCAGCACCATTGACAAGGCTCACTAGAAAAGGAGTGCCATTTGAATGGTCCTCCGATTACAGGCGTAGTTTCATGGAGTTGAAGAAGCGGCTCACTTCAGCCCCAATATTGGTGATACCAGCAGGAAGAGGTGGTTATGTGATATATACCGATGCATCCAAGAGAGGACTTGAGCGGTACTTATGCAATATGGGAAAGTGGTAGCTTATGCCATCTAGGCAGTTGAAGCATCCTGAAGAACAATTATCCTACACTGATTTGGAATTGGCTCGTTGTGTTTACATTGAGATTTGGCGGCACTATTTGTATGGGTAAAGGTTTGAGATAATCACGGACCATAAAAGCTTGAAGTATATCTTCTTCCAAAGGATTAAATTTAAGGCAGCGTAGGCGGATGGAATATCTCAAGGATTATGATTTTAGTTTGGCATATCACCCAGGTAGAGCAAATGTGGAGGTGGATGCTTTAAGTAGGAAAGTGGTTATGAGTCACATTATGATGAAAGAATGGAAATTGCATGAGGAGGTGGCAGAAAATTCTTTGTTTGTACCTAACAACCGACGAAGAGCCATGTTGGGTAATAGTGCGGTGGAACCGTCGTTATATTGGCAAATTGTGGAAGCTCAAAAGAAGATGAACATTTGGCCGATATTGTGAAGATGGAGGATGTTACCATTGATGATGATTTTATTGTTGTTAGGCACAGGTTATATGTCCCAAATGAAGGTGGGTAAAGCAAAAGTGTTAGAAGAAGCACACCGATCCAGGTATACCATACATCCCGGGAGCCTAAAATGTATCAAGACTTGAAAATATACTTTTGTGGCCGAGTATGAAGAAAAATAGCGAATTTATAGCAAGGTATGCGGTGTGTCACAAATCAAGGCGGAGCATCAAAGGCAGGTGGGTTATTGCAACCACTACCAATACCGCAATGGAAGTGGATGATATCTCAATGGACTTTGTTGGCAGGTTTGCCCAGGACGGTATCTGTCATAATGGTATTTGGGTTTTTGTTAATCGGTTAACAAAAGTGTGCAGGTTGTTACCAATTAGCATGTCATGGGCAGTAGATCGATTGGCAAAATTATATGTTGAAAGAATTGTGCCATTGCATGGGATACCGGTTACTATGGTTTCAGATCGGGATCCCAGATTTACATCGGGTTTTTGGAGGAGTTTGCAAAGGGTTGTGGGCTCACAATTAAGGTATAGTTCTACATACCATCCCCAAACCGATGGGCAAATGGAGAGAACAATCCAAACCATTGAAGATATGCTTCGGGCATGTTGTTTGGCTTGGGGAGGTGGATGGGAACATCACCTTGGCATGGTTGAGTTTGCCTACAACAATAGCTATCATTCAAGTATTGGCATGGCACCTTATGAAGCACTTTATGGGGGACCTTGTAGAACACCATTGAATTGGCATGAAGTGGGTGAAAGGCAAGTAATGGGACTAGAATTGGTTCAGCAATGTGTAGAAGTGGTCAAATTTATTAAGGAGAAACTTCAAACAGCGCAAAGTAGACAAAAGAGCTACGCGGATGTTCGGCGTAGGCCCCTGTAGTTTGAGGTTGGTGAATATGTATTTTTGAAAGTTTCCCCAACTAAAGGTGTTCTAAGGTTCAGTAAGAGAGGCAAGTTGAGTCCCAAGTTTGTGGGTCCTTTTTAGATCTTGGAAAGAATTGGGGAAACAACTTACAGGTTGGAGCTTCCGGCTGATTTCACGGATGCTCACGATGTATTCCATGTTTTCATGTTAAGGAAATATATCCGAGATTCTTCTCAAATTGTGAGCTATCAACGGGATGATTTGAAGCCGGATATTTCCATGCCAGAATATCTGATGATGATCACAGGCAAGCGGACTCAAAATTTAAGGAATAAAAACATCGAGTTGGTGAAAGTTCGGTGGGAGAATCAGCAAGGTGGTGAAGATACTTGGGAGTTGGCTGAAGAGATGTTCAAAACATATCCGTATTTGTTCCAGTAAGTAGCACCTTTCTTTTTAGGTGATAGTTGTATATTCTAAACTATGTTTATATTTATCGATTTAATTTCGAGGATGAAATTCTTTTTAGGTGATAGTAATGTAATGACCGGAAGGTTCGGATCGTGGTTTACCGGATTTCGGAGGCTAGTATGTGGCCAATGTTAGACCATGGAGGTCTATGTGTGTTTTTACAACTTATTTTGGTCAGGTGGTAGGTAGGGGTGCTGGGCAACCCATCCAAATTCGGGCTCTGTCGGGCTCAGTGAGATCGCGGCACAAATAGAGGACGCGATTCTCAGGGGCTTATCGCGTCCGGTTTACCAGACGCGATCTTGTTTCTTATCGTGGTCGGTTTGTGCGACGCGATTACAAATGTTAATTCTGGTTGCCATGCAGGACGCGATATTGAACCGTCGTTACGTGGCTGTCGCTGCATGCGCACCGCGTGGCGCATGCAGGGTGACGGTCAAGTTTAGTTGCGTCGGCAATGGCGGACGCGATTCTTATCGCGTCTGGTAAGGGCGACGTGATTTGTTTCAGAGCAGTTAAGTATATCTTCCCCTGGCCGAGCAGTGCAGTTGCACTACTCAGCTGGGGAAGTAGCTGCTGCGGCTGTGAAGGGTTTGCTGGGCATTCTTGGAGCAATTGGAGTTCGTTTGGCGAGGTTTCGACGCGTGGACAAGCGTGGGAGCGCGGGGAATCTCATGGTGGTGTCAGAATTGTGCTTCTTGCACTGGTAGGGGAACTCCACCATGATTCCCACCCTGTTTTCATATCGTATGGCTTATATGATGCTTGAATGGGATATCTATATGTGGGAATAGCATTTGCATGTTAGTTAGCATGTGTAGGAATCCCATTTACATGTTTAATTCTAGTTTTACATGACTTGGGATGGGGTGGTGTGATCCCCAGAAGGGGTTTGTTAAGTGTGCTTCTGAACCCCGAAAGGCGTCCAGTGCAGGGGATGCATTTGTTAACGCGTCGCCTACATGCGACACGATTCTGAGAGAAGTAGCGTCATGTATGTCCGACGTGACTTGAAAGGTAAAAGCGGCTTCTGTTTTGGATGCGATTAGGAAAGTTGCCACTCGAGCTATGGCGAGCTGTGGCCAGTTTAACCGGTTTGTGTTCCACATTGCTTGGGCAGTGTTACCAAGGCAATGTAGACCTTGTATGGGTTGTGTAGACCCATGTTATGATTGATACCGAGGTGTTTAGCATGAATTTGTGTGCATAGCGAGTTGGGTGTTACGCCTTCCGTAGTTACCTCTCCAGTCAGTTACCCCTAGCACTGGTGCTTAGGGCTTGTCCTGGTACGAGATTACCGTCAAGGTTGTGTCGTCTTCCTGGACACCATCCTCTTGTGTTTGAGTAGTACGTCCGGCTGAGGGGACGGACACAGGGACAACGGCTTGTGTTTGTGAGTGTACAGCCGTTTGGTGCGCACATTGGTTGAGGGACGGACACATTAGATGTACTGTCCCCCATCTAGTCCTGTTCTAGTGCCTCACTTTAGGGTTCTCGGCCAGAGCCCCTAAAGGGGTCAGCTTGGTCCTGCGCAGTGTTGCTTGCAGGTGTGGTGTGGTTTGTCTCCACGGTCCTTGTTTTTTGAGGTGGAGCGGCAACTGGACCTTCTGTTTGTGGCTACGAGATTGAGAGGTGTACTTGTGTGGTTTGTCCAGATCTGTGGCTTGTGTCGCGAACCAGTTCTCGAGACTTGTGTTCGGCATACCCTTCCTTTAGCTGTACACTTGTCAAGTGTTGACGTTTATTTATTTAATAGCATTGTAGCATCATGATTAGATGATTACATGTTTTCAGCTTTATATAATTGTGTTTTCTCGCTTAGGGGGCTACCCTACTGAGCCAATGACTTGTGAGGCTCACCCCTTTTTCTTCCAGGTGAGGGCGAGCAGGAGGCTTCACGTCCCTCTAGTAGCTCGGATCAGCCTCATAACAGAGTCAGGCCGTCACCACCAGCAGAGTAAAGTTCTTTCTTGTGGAGCCTTGGGGTTTGTCCCGGGCTATGTTTATGTTGTTGATTATATAAGGAACTTTGATTGTACTTTTCTTATGAACATGTATACATGTAACTTATGTATGCTTAATGTGGTTCTTTTGTATTTCCACGGAATATGTGTTGACATCCCTGCGAGGCTTCGGCCCGATCACGGGAGACAGAGTCGTGTCAAGCTCGTTATGGTGTTAACGGGTTTGAATGGTGTGGTACGTTACAGAATCATGTATCATATTTGTAGATCACTGTGGTCGGATCTTTGAGGAGTGTTTCTTTGAAATTAGTGTTTGTACAAACATTTGATGATTTGTCTAAGTGTGCATCACGTATGTAGGAATCACATATTCATCATGTTGTGTTTTATGTGTTGGGATTGTATGATTATCGTAGCAATTTTATTGCAATGGGATGAGTCAAATTCTGAGATTTAATGTGAATCTTGTTGCGGCAGAATCTTGTTCTTAGAGAAATTAATTATGGGCCCTAATGAAGTGTTAAGGCTTGGTCCTTTTCATCCTCTCCTTTTCATTTGATTTGAGTGTCACGCCTTGGTGTGTCTTAAGGTATTGGTCAAGATTATGATGACTTCAGATTATTTCGGATTTTGATTTTCGCTGCAATTCAGACATATGAATTTTTGGGGCATGATAGTTTCTTTCTTGATGATGTTGTTGTTTGATCTGAAGTTAGATTCTGATGAAGTCCCTGAGCAATTCGAGTTGAGGAAGCAGATGCAATCTGCTCTAGACTCTCCTGTGGTTCTCCTTTGCTTCTTCTGCTGCCTGGATTCCTCTTCTTCTTCTTCACCTTCTTCTTTATGAGCCTTGATGGCGAATTTGGCTTCCAATCAATCTCCTCAGATGAAAGTTTATGGTATGCAACCTCTAAAGCTCGAGCAGAGTATTGGAGAAGTCCTCTTTGGTTGCCACTGCCTTTCTTGGAGTTGTGTGGGCTCTATCTCCGAAAAGGGGCAAGGGCACCTTTTTATAGGTGTGTCCTTATCCTTACACAACGTGGGAATTTGTGTGTACGAGAAAAGGATGCCCTAAGTAAATCACATTTGCTCACGTGCTGGCGTTGAAACTGCGGTTGTCGACAGATGCAACATCGACTGTCGACAACCACTATTGCAAGTCCTATTTCCAAAACTGAATTCTTGAATGTTTAGCTCAGTTGCTGACAGACGCATCCTAGTTGTCGACAGCTATTATAGACCTTTGTCTTTCCAGAAGTTTGGTGTTGAAGACTTTCACTAGTTGTCGACAGGCGATTTTTGCTTGTCGACATCTACTGCTTGCTTGATTTGTCCATTCAGAAGTGATTTTGTCAAGATTTATCCTTATCTGTTGACAGACGATCCTGGCTGTCGACAGGTACTGTTGTATCCAAATACTTGACTTTTTTTACTATTCTTTGATTTTGGCTTGGGCTTTTTGTACTCTACATATATCATCTTGGGGATGCTTTTACTTAAGGTATGTCTTGGCCCTACACACAAAAATTATCAAAGTTAATGAACCATCTATGCAATTCAATCATGTGTCGACACACTCATGGTATGTGTCGACACACTCATTCATTTCATTAAGAACAATTCACTGAAAATCAATCATGTGTCGATACCATGACACAATTGTGTCGACATACTATGTGACCATTACATTCCAGTTTACTGGACGCAGCACATGTGTCGACACACCAAGACAGTAACCTGACATGTGAATAATATACTTGTGTTCCACATGGCATTCACATAAGAGTTATATCATCATAAAAACACATAATACCAATATATTTAATGTCACCATCAAAACACATATCATTATTAGAAATATGTCATCATCTTGTCATCAATAAAACACATCAAAAACAATGTTTATGGATGTTCACACAACCATAAATCAACAGGTTGAAGAGAAGGTTACTGTGTAAGTGTTGTCCCCTTGTGTAGAAGGGAATACCAGCTAGGGAGCTGGGTGTTGTGTCTAGCTGAGGGACTGTATCAGTGTTCCCCTTGTATAGAAGGGAAGACCAGCTGATCTGAATGTTGTATTTGTCCTGAGGAAAACTTTACCCTTGATTAATGAAATCCCAAGTGTTTTTTAGGACTGGGCGTAGAACTGAGGTGTATCTTAGTGCCGAACCAGGATAAACCCTTGTGCATGTGTGTGTTTGCTTGTGTTTACTTCCTCTGCAATTATTTAACACTAACAATCATATTTAAGATTTATTTTTGAGTTGAAGAAATTGTCATAGCACCCTATTCAACCCCCATTCTAAGCTTGTTAATTGGGCAACAGAAACGAGTTTGAAATTTTATCTGAACTTGACTCATTTATCTCGTTAAATGAGTCGAATTTGAATAATATTCAAACTAAACTCAAATTATTTATTGAATGTATTGGTTCGTTTACAGCTTTATTGAGGAACCAACGAATAGGCAAGTTCCAACTAGGTTGGTTGACCTAATTGTGAGCTCACTGGAACACGTGAAATTCAATACTGGCCTGCCAATGGGACACCATCAAACAACATACCTCAGGCAATTTATCTTAATTGTACCGCCTAATAGGAGGAGCTACGAAAGTACTAGATCTACACTTGTAACCGATCTGTTGAGTTTTGATTCTAGGTATCTCCGTTTACTTAATAAAAGAGATCCATTTGAACGAAAGTTAGAAAAACTTTATGTTTGATGAAAACATGATTTGATTTTTTTTTTTTATGAATCCGAGCCTAACATCAAGCCTATATGCGTTAGGTATTACCTGAGACATGGATCCAGAAATTTTTTTCAAGGGGCAACATATATATGCATATAAAAATATTAATATCTAACATTATAAATAAAAACATTATCAAAGTCATTTCATTTATATTCTCAAAAAACTTCATAAAACAACTAATGTCCTTTTCCTTTGCTTCACAAAAAATAAAATAAAAAAGAAATTTGGCTAGTTTTTACAATTGCCCTCAATGTCTCTTCATATTTTGAAACTTTTGTATTATTCTTTCTTTGTCAACACTATCAAACACTTCTGTCTCAATGTATGTAACCAAACATTAATCATTCAACCATTCATCTCCCATGTGATTGCACAATCTATTCTTTATAGTATTCGTTGTAGAAAAAGTTTTTTCTACTGTTGCAGTTGCCACAAGCAAGATCAGGGCTAACTTCAAAAGTAAGCATACCAATGGATATACAATATGCTTCCTTGTATCAACTAATTTTTAGAAAGATCACCAATCCCTTTCAACTCTGAAAATTCATTATCTGAGTGAACATCCATAATATAATTCTAAAGTTGGTTATCTAATGTCAAAATCTCCACCATAGAAAATTCAGATGGATAAAATTGGGTGAATAGAATGAGTTTTGATTTATCAAAATGAACAAATGAATCTCTTGGACTGAATGATGTTATTGAAAAAAGTAACTCCATATTTATCTCTGTGACCGAAGGAATTTGATTTATCAAAAGCAACAAATGAATCTCTTGGACTGACGTCTGCAATGCTGAGCTTGGTGGGGAAGGAGGCAGTGGAGCATGTTGAACCATTCATCTCCATGTGCTCTTTGCTTTTGGTGACAACAAAACTCTGAAAAATATTTATTAATTAATTTTTCTCATAAAGTTTGTCAATAGGGTATAAGAACAAGTTCACTTCTTAAGAGGGTACTCTGGTAACTCCTTAGAATTACTCAAAATTCCTTAAATCAAAGTTGTAATTGCTCTAAGTTCATATCGATTACTAATATAATAGCATATCGATTACTGTTTTAAATTTAACGATTGGTAACCATGTTCACATCGATTACTGTTATAATAAACATATCGATTACTGTTTCAAGTCTAATGATTGCAAGGCATGTCCATCATATTGATTGCCTTTCATCTTATCCATTGTTTTTCGTCTATCGATTGTATTTATCATATAGATTGTCTTCATCATATCGATTGTACTTATCATGTCAATTACCCTTAAGAAATCATATTGATTGCCTTTCATCTTATCGATTGTCTGGATCATATCGATTATCTTTAAGAAATCATATCGATTGTCTTTATTCTATCGATTGTACTTATCGTATCGAGTGTCTTCATCACATCAATTGTACTTATCATATTGATTATCTTTAAGAGCTTCTATCGATTGTCTTGATCATGTCGATTATCTTTATGAATTCATATCGATTGTATCACTCATATTGATTGCCCTTTATATTCTATCAACTATTCAAGAAACACTATTGATGTTGATCCCTATGCAAGTCTCACATCGATTTTATAATATCGATTGTAGACCTTAATCTTTACGATTGCCTTGGAAATCACTTTGATTGAACTATGCATGCATCGATTATCGTTTTAGTGAGAATCTGACTTGCACACTTTATTTTAACAAGTGTTGATTACTAAATTGCTATCACAAGTTATTTTGCTATGTCTAATCTTGTATAATAGTGTGTTTCTCATTCAAATCATTCTTAAGCTTAAAGTCATTTACTTTCACGTATGCATTTCAAAATCTCCCGCTTTCAAGTATATCTTTCCAGCACAGCTCTTTAAATGCATCTATATACTGATGTGTACTGAATAAAGCTCTTTCGGTGGATGTCCTTTACTACTTACCATTTCCATGACAAGTCTTCTAACATTTTAATGGTGACAAAATGGACATAACTATTCTAGTACCTCATCTTGTTGCACCTACTTTTTGACAAGATGTTGACTAACACTAACGATATCCCTAAACTCTCTCTCTCTCTCTACAACCAAGTATTTAATACATGCAGGTTTTCGGTAGTCACACACTCTTACAACATTAAACTTGTCATGGCTGCATGGAAACGAGCATCAAGAAATGAGATACAACGGACACCTCAACGGATATTTTTGCGAGAAGAGAAGATATATAGAAGCATAATGGCATCGCACAAAGTAGCGAGAAAATCCACAGAAAATACACGGACGACAACCAGATCTGATTCATCACCATTCATGCTCATCATCACTTTCTCTCTCCTAGTAGCTTTAGCTCATTTCCTACCCGAGAGAGAAGTTGTAAAAGTCTGTGAGGAGTGTTCTTGCATTTGTTCCTTCTATACTCTCAGAATGTGCCTCAAATCAAGCTCTTAATTGTTTATGTAAGCTTGTTCTAGGGGCTTTATCTAAAATCATTCTTACATGTGTATACCTCTTTGGGTGTGAAGAGAAGGCTTGCTAAGCAAGCAGTTGTTTCCCTAGTATAAGGGAGGACCTGTTGCTACATGTGGTTGTTTGCCTCTTCCTGGTTTAAAGAGAATGCCAGCATGGGCTGGATGTGTAAGTGTCCTTGAGGGGGATTATACCCTTGTTAGTGAAATCTCAAGTGGTTTCTTGGGGACTAGATGTAGGACTCCTGATAAGAGAAGGTCCGAACTAAGATAAAAATCCTCTTGCAGTTGTGTGATTGCTTGTGTCTAATTTTCCATTGTTTAATAACTCTAACTTCTACATTTAGTTTCTATGTTAGTTATCTTTGACATATAATCTAATAAAGAATTACTTTTTAGCAATCCATTCACCCCCCTCCCCCCTCTGGACTTGCAACTTGGTCAACAGAGCAGAGCTCTAGCAGAACCTCCTCCACTGTTGATCTAGTTGTTTGTATTACCTCTTCTGCGCCAGACAATTAAACAAAAAAGAATGAAGTAAGTTAACCAAAGAAAGGGAATTTATCAATTTTCACTTGATCGGAGCGCACCTAAATGGAGGAGTCCTTGGAGTAGCTGATCTCTCCCTCTCTTCATTCACGTGTTGCAGAAGGGATGAAAGAATAAAAAAGAAGAAGAGGAAAGAAGAAGAAGAAGAAGACGGAAAGGGTGGTGGGCTGATGGGGTGGGGTACGAGTGGGAGGGCAAGGTAAAGGCTTGGTCTAGGGAAGGAGGGCTCATCTTGGTAAGGTACGGTGCCATAAATGCAATGACCTATATTAAAAAAAAATTCCAAATTTCAGCGAGGGCATGGCCCCCACTGTAGATCCGCCCTGCTTAGACAAATAATTATTTTATACATGCTACACTAAAAATTTTAAGGGTAAATTAATTAAGAGTTCCTATCAGATGTTTGACTTATTTTCTATTCCTTAACACAGTTGTAACTCATTACAGTAAGTGTTATCTTCTGTTACATTATACATTAAATTCTGTTACAAAAAAGACCTCCCTGTTATAGTCAGGAACTCCTAATTAATTTACCATAGTTTCAATCAAATGTTACAAAAAATTATGTCCCACTTATTTGTTCTGGATTTTTGCATAGAAACCATTCTTACATTAAAATTAGCAAATATGTCGATAGTATTTGAAAAACCATTCTTAAAACAAAAACGTTGCACATTTTCCACTGTAGTTAAGTGTTGTTGGAAAAGAAAAGAGAATATTCTTCTTATATTCTATTAACACTGTTAAATCACCAGCCTATTCATTGGTCCCTCGAATCAGTGCAGCTTTGTTGATCAGGGTAACTATTTTAAGATATTATAGGGTGTTTGGAAGTAATTTTTTTTAAATTATTTCTATCTAAAAATTAATGATGTCTCCGTTTTTAACTAAAATTTTAAAATTGTAAAAAAGTAGTATTATTTGTTTGGCAGGAAGTGTTAGTTTTTTAAAATTTGTTTGGAGGGCCTTGCGGGGTGGGGGAGGAGGGGGCAGTGCAGAGGGCGGCGGCGTGGGGGAGAGGAGAGGGCGTGGCACGGCGAGGGGGAGGAGGCGGTGCAGGGAGGGCGGCGTGGGGAAGGAGGGCGATGCAGGGGGGCGGCATGGGGGGAGGAGGAGGAGGGTGCGGCGCGGCGCGGGCGAGGGAGGAGGAGGGCAGTGCAGAGGGGCGTATCGCGGGAAGGTAGTAGAGCGGGCACGGCATGGAGGGGAGGAGGAGGAGGTGCGGCGCGGCGAGGGAGGAGGAGGCGGAGGGGGTGGTGGGGGGGGGGGGGGGGTGGGGGGGGGGGGGCGATGTGGGGGGAGGGGGGAGGAGGAGGCATGGCGCGGGCTCGGCGAGGGAGGAGGAGGGCGATGCAGGGGGGGGGTGGGGGGTGGGGGCGGCGTGGGGGGAGGAGGGGGGCAGTGCAGGGGGTGGTGTGGGGGAGGAGGAAGGGCAGCAGCACCGGAGGGGTGGGGGTGCGATCCAGAGGAGGGAGGAGGGGGCGACAAGGCAGACATCATGAGAGTTTTAAAAAAAGAATTGGTGAAGAGTTGTTTTTTTTTAGAGAGTTTTAGGCAGGTGAGATTCTTTCCCTAAAAAAAAATTGGCTTACCAAACATGTGTTAGTGAACATCTTCTGTTTTAAAAAAAAATAGAGAAAAAAGAGGTAAAAAATTGTAACCAAATACCCCATTACTTATTTTAGTTAAAAAATTCATAATAATTATACTTATGTGTGCAATAAATAATGAGATGATATTTGTATGATTAGTTAAGACAGAGATAATAAAATATGGATGTGCATGTTCCCGTGAAAGAAGATATTCCACAACTATCTCATTGCCTTGTTTGGTATCGGGATAAAACAATGTGGATAGGGATATCTCATCTCTTGTATCATAGCCTACCCCTATGTCATTTGGTATAATCAAGGAAAAGAATAGAAGATATCTTTAAAATGTGTTTGGTACAACAGAGGGTAGGACTAAGCGGTTGGAAATTTCTTAAAAATTATTATACTTTTTAATTTGGGTTTTATATTACAACTTTCATCTTAGATCATTCAGGGTTATGGAGTAAACGTGGTTCCACTTCTTGTACACTTGGGATACAACATCTCTGTCCTTAGAGTCATCGATGTAACCCATCATGAATTTCAGGGCGGCGTCAAATATGGCAAAGCTCATCATCTTGCTTGGGTTGCGGCTTTCCATGGAGAAGCGAGATGTAGTGAGACACAAAGAAAGAAAGAAAGATAGGGAAAAAGAGGTACGAGGTCTCTCAGTTTGATACCTGAGGCCCTGAGGGCCTACAGGATCACAACCGGCCAATAGCACTAGGTAGTAGCAACAGCAAGAGGGTATGGCCCTCTTGGCACTCCTCTCAACAAGAGAGGCTATGGGAGGGAGAGATGGGAAGGATGAGGAAGAACGTAATCTCTCCAAAAGCTCTCAAGCTTATGACTGTTTGAAGACTCTTTTTTATTTATAGAGATCCCCACATGTCCATATTGGATCCTCTAATCCATAGACCCAATGACCGTTGGATCTCCATCCGATGGATCTATGTCTTATCGGGTCGAAAGCTGCCAATACCCACTTGATGACATGGCATTGTGTCACTAGGACCACCTAGTGACAAGGTTTTGTGTCTCCAGGACCATCCTAGCCACATAATGTTGTGTCGCTAGGACTATCCTGGCGACATACACAGCTGTCGCCAAAAGTCTTGACGGATAGGACACATGTCGTCAAGAATCTCCAGTGCAGGAGATCCAATTTTTTTAAAGAAAGCTTATTGGATAACTCTTATCCAATCCCCTACCTTATGTTGTGACCTTCAAGACTCAATACTGAGCTGGCCATAAGTTGTACCCATTAGAACTTCTTCTGACTCAGAACACCTTCTGACTTAGTGAATTAGTATCTCCATAATAATTCACTCAACTCATCGACTATAAACGTCCTAGGCTATTATGTTATAACCCCCAGATGATACGAGGTGATCAAATCTATTGGACTTATTTTCCCACAGTTACCATGTACCTATAGTCTCTCATCCATCTAATATCCCAGAGGCCATATATAAAAGATGGTGCATTCAGGCCTATACAAAATATGTGTGAATTTTACTCTTATTGAATTCTCCTAGAGAACTCTTTCTCTCTCAATCCAATTGACCCTGACCAGGGATTTGCCAGAGTAAAATCACATGGGATATTCCTCTTACAATACCAAGAGTGGATGATCCTTTATTGACACACAATTAATTTCGTAAGGTTGGCTACCACTCCCAATGATTGACTATACTAGATTTGGGACATTCAGACCTAAAAGTCAGGTATCAAATGATAGAGTATTCAAATAAGACATCTTTAGTATCTCTAGTCTAAGGATCAGTTACACAAATAGGACCACGGAATTGTTATCTGACAATTGAGTATTATTAATCATACAGCATTCTGAGAGTAGATCATTCAGTGAACTCATTCTACAATAAATACATGTATTATATCCCTAGTTGATGATCAATCCATCTCCATATAAAATTTATTATGAATTATATATATATTTTTTGGTGATTAACAAAACCTTAAAAAATATTTTCTAACAACGTTTTCTGAAGTTTATCCACAGGAAATAACTTAAGCAAAATCTGTAAGTTGTCCACACACACTGTCATTTGAAGTTCAAAGCATAAATTTTGTCTAAGTATACATCGACTTCTATATAATAGCTCACAACGATTTCATTGGTACATCGATTTTATATCACTTAAACATCGATTCCGTTGTTACATCGATTTCATTTCACTTAAACATCGATTTCGGTAAAACAATGATTTCATCATTGAAACAACGATCTCATTATCGATTTCATCATTAAAACAACGATTTCATGATCAATTTCACTTAAACAACGATTTCATCATTGAAACAACGATTTCATGATCGATTTTACTTAAACAATGATTTCATCATCAAAACAATGATTTGATCACTTAAACAACGATTTGGTCGCCACAACGATTTCTTTTCACTCAAACAATGATTTGGTCGCTATAACGATTCTGTTTTCACTTAAACAACGATTTGGTTGTTGATACAACGATTCGGTTGATACATCGACTTATGTAGAACAACGATTTCATCTCTACAACGACTTCATGTGAAACAACAATTTTACTTAACAACGATTTCATCAACACATCGATTTCTGTTAAATAATGACTTTGTACAGAACATCGATTTAATTTCAATATAACGTGGTTTATGTTCACATCAACTTGATTTTATCATGGATTATGCGCACATCGACTCTCTCTTTCTAACTACAGCTCTCTCTCTCAATGATTACATTTAATTAGCTGTCAAACATTCTTGTTCAAATCATTTTAAACATTCTTTAATTCCATTATATTCAAATGTATTTCAAATCCTTGTGGATTTCAAAGTTTTCCTGCGAAAGTATGTTGTATCCCACATTGTCTAACATTTATTGTGACAGTACAAAACTCTGCACGATATATCTTTTACCTGTCTTTCCTATTCACACAAAGTCAATGACAGAATGGCATTTCCCTTCTAGTGTATCTTCATACAGCACAACTACTAATATTGACTGACAGTTTAGACAAAGGTAAGTTGTCTAGGTGTCAGCATTTATTATGTGCAGGGTTTCCGGAGGAAATGCACATATCAAAGATGGACTTGTCAACCTGACAAGAGGATAGAAGATTCAGACAATCTTTCCTCGTGAGTGTATGTGTCTATCCAAGCATTAATGACTGCAGGCTCACTTGCTCTTTGCTTCGGACCAGACATCCCAACGTGCATGAAGATGTGAGACAACGGATATTTCAACGGATACTACAACGGTCAAATTATTTCAAAGAAGATAAGTAGAAGACTGGTGACTCCATGAAGAAGAGTTCGAATAGTTTTTCAAAAGAAAATCTTAGTCACCTGAAGAACAATGAGAGCCAGCTCCTCCATTCCATTTTTCCATAGCTCTTAGCTCTCTATGAGAATAGTGCATTACTTTTGAGAGCTTGCGTAGACCTGAGAGAGAGAGCTCATTTGAGATAATCTTGTGTCTCTCAGTCTTCGCCTCAGATCAAGCATTGTCTGTAAGCTTGGTCTTGGGGCCTTTCTCATTAAACTCCTTTTTCTGTATGCATTCCTCTTCGTGTGTGAAGAGAAGACCTGTTGCATCAGGTGGTGTGATTCCTCTTCTGATAGAGATGAGAAGGCCAGCTGGTGTTGGATGTGTAAGTGTCCTTAAGGGGGACTGTACCCTTGTTTAGTGGAATCCCAAGTGGTTGCTTGGGGTCTAGACGTAGAACTATTTGGGATAGGAGATCCGAACCAGGATAAAATTTCATGTTGTCTATGTGATTATTCTCTTTGTTTTGATTAACACTAACTCTAACTATCGATCTTAGTGTTGTCTGTTAAGTTTGTTTATTTACAAGAATTTTTAGAAGAAGAATTTTTAGTAATCCATTCACCCCCCCCCCCCTCTGGACTTTCTATCTGAGCAACACTAGCGTCTCTACGTAAGCAACTATGAGACCAACTACCTCCATCACATGGATGGGTATATAACACATCTGTATCTCGAGTTATCTCGGTGTCCTTCTCGAGTAACCTATGATTACGAATATTTAGGATTTGTGTTTAAAGAGAATTTGTCTCAATATCAAGATCTCATCATGATCTAATTCTCATTGCACAGACCCATGGACATTGTAGTATAACATCATCCATATGCTTATATTATGCAATGAGAAAATATCATTATAATATTACCAAAAGATATTTGTACATGATTAAAAGTGTCATCACTCACATGAATTGACTTGCTGGGCATCTATAACTAGCAATCCTTGCATCCCACCTTGCCCTCATTGGCATAACCTTGCACAACCATCCGGATCTTATCTTCCCACCATTGCCTTATTTCTTTCTCTCTCTCTCTCTCCCTCCTGTTCGTCTCTCTTTCTCTCTCGTTGCCCCTCTCCCTCTCATTATGGGGAGAAAAGAGGGTCGACCCCCTCCCTCTCACTATGGGCATGGAGAAAAAGGGGTAGGGGGTCAGTCCCCTCCCTCTCACTATGTGGAGGAGAGGGGTTTGGCCCCCTTTCCCTCTCATTGTGAGGAGGAAAGGGGTCAGCCCCCTCTCCTGGTGCCCCCTCCCTCCCTCCCCCCGCAGGGGGGCTACCAAAGGAGGGAGGGGGAAGGCAGGGCCTCAACTGGAGAGAGGGGGCACCGGGCTAGAGAGAGAAAGAGGGTGACCAAAGTTGCCGGTGGAATTCCTAGGAGACCTAGAGAGAGAGAGAGAGAGAGAGAGAGAGAGGAGGAAGAGGAGGCAGTAGATGGGGCTTCAATTGAGGGGGCGCCAGGAGATAGGACTTTTATTGCAGAAGAGGAAAGAACTTTGGGGATTTGGCATAGGAGGGGGTGGGTTATGGACACAATCATATGTCAATGGTTGTTTGCACCACCGACATATGATACATGTGTCTGTGGCTACAAAGGAGCCGCTGACATATGTGCATGTGTCAATGACTGTTAAAGTCACTGACATATCCTCATATGTCTACAGCTACAAAAGAGCCACTGACATATGTATCATATATCCACGACTCAAACAGTCGACATATCTTACATAATATTTACATTTTTATTATATATTCAATTACATTATATATAGTTAATCAGATTTAACTATATATATTGATTTAAATATACTTATATATAAATATAATTATCTATAGTTTTCTAGACTCTTCTTATATAAGTAAAATTGTATATAATTATTATATATTTAAATAAAATTATCTATATATTTGACTATGCTTATCGATGAAAATATAATTGTTTATATAGAATTAAATATATCTAGTTATAGTTTATAAATTTAGTCAGATTTAACTATATCCATTTATATCTATCTAAATTATTCATATACATGAATATCCTTAACTACATTACAAGCAAATATTTTTTTATCTATTTATATCATATAATATATTCAATTATATTATGATCAATTAGAATTAACTATATTTATTCAAAAAATATTTGTACCATGTATATATATACTTATATATTTAAATAAATAAAATTTACACTCTCATATGTAACAATTAGCTGAACAAGATCAACTGTATATGTAACAATCAACATTTTCGATCATCAGTTGAACAAGATCCGATGACTCCAGTCAACTGTGCGTGCACCCATTGATGCATTCGATCATTGGCATCTTATCTGTTAATTTGATCAATATCATAAGGTCAATCTATATATCTAGAGATTAGTACAATATTTGATCAGCATATGAGATGTTATGATGATTGATCAACTGCGTGCATACATGGACCGAACGACACATTAATATTCGACCAGTCACATAGTACACCTTAATCAGATGAAGATCGAATGGCCAGATCAACCATACAACAATCAGTTGTACTTGAACAATACACACTATCAAACGGTACTCCAATCAGATCAATCATGTAGTAATTGAGGTATTTGACGACTCACACAAGAACGAGTTAGAAGTCTCTGATATATATGACTGTCAACATCTCGCTTCGATCTTCTGTGTAGGGAGAGGGGCATGCAATTAACAATTTTTTTTGTAACTTGTTTAAATAAGAATTAAATACATAAACATATATGTTAATTCTCAACATATACATATGTATTGATACGTTAGTGGCTTCTTATAGCCACTGGCTGGCATAGGTTGAGCATATGTCAGCAGCTGAATGAAGCCTCTATTTAATCGCTGACATATCCGCTCACATATGTAAAATATATGTCAGTGGTTGCATGAAGCCATCGACGTATGTACACATGTCAGCGACTCCCATGACCGCTGACATATTGATATATCTATGATTTCTTGTAGTGCATGTTGAAACTAGTGCATGTTGTGATGGACATATAGTGGGCTTGTGATTCATTTGTGGTGTACTTCCCATTTAAAGAACTTTCCATCATAACTTTAATTGAAACTAGGGATGTAATCGAGTTGAGTTCAGTACTGAAAATATGAATTTTTGATATCGATAACCATTTAAAACTTTCGATTTCGATATAATCGCAATAGTCATTTTCAATTTCAATCTGATTTCATTATATTACCGGAACCAAAATTCCATTAAGCTAAAGTGCTTGCAGTGGTTTTATCTTTTGAGCTTATGAATAATTTATCAGAATAGTCGATATTGATACCAATTCCGATGACATATAGAAATAATTGATACCAATTTTGATAAGCTATCAGTGTTATTTTTCAATTTTGAAATTGATAATTCTTATCGAAATCGAATCAGAACATTGAGTTTTCATATTCCGTTTGTAACTATTGGATCCCTTAGAATTTTGATGATCACAAAACACTCATTATGTTTGCTAACAAGTTCGCAAGTGGAATACAGAAAACATGTAATTTCATAAGGGTAAGTGGGATTTCAAAGAAGTCCATTTTGGTACCTGACTGAAGGAGTCAACCTCAAGATATGAAGGAGACCCCAACTCCTCTCAGGTATTCAGAGTCGACCCCAAAGCTATGAAGGAGTCGACCTCCCAAGAAAGAAGATGGAATGGCTTGTGCAGAGTCAACCCCGGCGTTCTAAAGGAGTTGACCCCAGTTCAGCTCAGCTGTTTGGAGTCGACCTCCAGATTGTGAAGGAGTCGACCTCCTTTCAACTGTCTATCAAGCTGCTGAAGCAGAGTCGACCTCGACCTCTAAAGGGAGTCGACCCCAATTATGCTCGACTGTTCAGAGTCAACCCCATCTTTCTAAAGGAGTCGACCTTTGTCCAGTATAGGTTCTTTTGTCCAAGTGGAGTCGACCTTGACTTTCATAGGAGTCGACCTCGAGCTCAACTGAAGTCGACTCCAGCAAAAGGTGAAGTCGACCCTGACATGCAGATCTGTTCAAAAAGCAAAGTTTGAACAACTTTTTGACCAAGACTGCTTTCCACACTCTCCCAAACGGATACTTCTTTGGAAAGACTATAAAAAGGACGCTTGGGGGAAACCCTAGGTAGGGAATTTTATGGAGAAGAGAGCCACCCTCAAGAGTTCATCTATAGCTCCTTTTTCCAAGCTTTTTCACCTTCTTGAGCTTCCACCTACTGCATCCATGAAGAAGGGACTCTTTGGAGGAGATCTTTTCAGCTTTAGAGCTTCATCAACATCTGGAGATCTTTCTCACAAGCTTTTCATATGTCATTCCTTGATCTATTCTTCTTTATATTAAGTTTCTTGCTTTGTGTTTGTTGGTGAGTTGGGCACCGCATCAACCAGCAGTTTGTTGGTGAGCTAGGCACCATGTTAACTAGCAGTTTGTTGGTGAGCTGGGCACCGCATAAACCAGCGGGTGTGTTCATTTCTTTGTGAGGGAAAGTCTCACTGTGTTGGTGAGTACTGGACATAGGTAGACCAAAGGGGGTCGTACCGAACCAGGATAAAATCGGTGTCTCTTTGTGTGCTTGCTTCCTTCTTCCCTCTCAGTTCTCTTTGCTTTGCACTGTATCTTTATTTCCTCATTAGTTTCTATTGGTCATTCAAGACAAATTTTTAATAGCCCTATTCACCCCCCTCTAGGGCTAGTCATAGTCTTGATCCTTTCATTTGGTATCAGAGCTTGGTCACTAGTTTAAAAGGTTTTACAACCTCTAGTGTGGATTGACTATGGCTGGTTTTGAAGAGCAGAGTGCATTCACTGAAGGCAACTCTACAAATTGGCCACCTCTGTTCAATGGCAATAACTATAGCTATTGGAAAGCTAGGATGACCATATTTCTGAAAGCTATGGATTATGAGCTGTGGAACATTGTGGAGAAAGGTCCTTATGCTCCAAAGGAACCTGAAAAGGAGTGGACTCCTGAAATCTATAAAAAGTTGTCTATGAATGCCAAGGCAATTAATGCTTTCTTTTGTGTTCTAGATGCTAATGAATTTAATCGTGTTTCTATGTGCAGCAGTGCAAAAGAAATTTAGGACAAACTTCAAGTAACCTATGAAGGAATCTCTCAGGATAAAGAAACGAAGATCAACCTGCTAGTTCATAAATATGAGCTATTCAAGATGGAAGAAAATGAAACCATAAGTGAGATGTTCAAGCGGTTCACAGACATCACGAATGGGCTCAAAGCCCTTGGTAAGGAATACTCTATCCCTGAACTTAATAGAAAAATTTTACGATCTTTGCCTATGTCTTGGAATCCCAAAGTGACAGCCATTGAAGAGGCAAAAGACCTCTCAAGAATCTCCTTGGATGCACTCATAGGATCTCTAATTGTTGCCCAGCTAGCAAGCCCAGAGGGAGGGTGAATGGGATTCTAAAAATTTTAGATTAAAACTTGTTAACAAAAATACTTAACAGAAAACACTAAGAGAATAGTTAGTGTTAGGTGAATGAAGACAAACAAACGCACAAAATCAATCACACATGCAACAAGAGATTTTTATCCTGGTTCGGCCCTCCTATACCAAGGAGTCCTACGTCCAGTCTCCAAGCAACAACTTAGGCTTTCACTACCAAGGGTACTGTCCCCCTTAAGGACCCTTACACATCCAGCCGCAGCTGGCCTTCTCTTCTAACCCCGAAGAGGAATACAAACACCCCGATACACAGGTCTTCCTTCCTTACTGAAGGGAATAAACATCACCTATTTCCAACAGATCTTCTCTTCACAGCCCGAAGAGGAACTTCACAATAAAGTGAATGAAGGCAAAATGCCCCTAGACCAAGCTTACAACAAATGCTCGATCTGAGGCAGTGATTGAGAGAGAAAGATTTACACTAAGAAAAATCTCTCAGATCACACAAGCTCTCCAAAGGCTAAAGACCATGAAAAAACGGAGAGCAAGAGCTACAGTAAACTAGGGAGTGAAGCTCAGGGCTCTTCTTTCTGATGCTCTCAGGTTGTAAGATGAAAGCTCAAAAGTTGTTCTTTACGGAGTCATCAGTCTTCTATTTATATCCTTCTCTTTGAAAAATGTATCTGTTGAAGTGTCCGTTGTACCTAGGTTGGATGCTCGTTAGACTGCATGGTTCATCAAGTACGACAGATGTGCTTGCAGTCATTTAATGCTTTACAACCCATGCACGCAAGGAGAAGATCCATCTTGAATCCTTCAACTTCTATTTTGTCCAACGTTGTATGACATGGTACTTGCAGAGACCTGCACACATTGAATGCTAAAGCATAGATAGCTAAACTATCTCCATGTTTGTCAATCAATCGTTAGAAAGAATATACATCAAAATAGAAGTGCCATTCTGCTATTTGAAAAGCGTTTCTTATAGAAGCATAAGAATAGAAGGCAACGTACATATGATGTGAACAGTCATAATAAATGCAAGGGTACTAGAGATGTGCGCGGGAAGACTTTGAATTTCATGATATTTGAAAATATATTTGAATATCATAAGAATAGTATATATATTCATTAAATCTATGATAGAGAAATCAATGTGTCCATGAGACACTGTTCCACTAATGAAATCGTTGCAAGAGCAAGCGAATCGTTCTTATAGTAGAAGCAAATCGTTGTGAATACAAATCGTTGTACACATATAAGCAAATCATTGTACAGATACAAACAAATCGTTGTTCAAACATACACAAATCGTTGTGAGAGCGAATCATTGTTTGATCATAAGTAAATCGTTGTTTGAGCAAATCGTTGTTCAAACATAAACAAATTGTTGTGAGAGCGAATCGTTGTTTGATCATAAGCAAATCGTTGTTTGAGCAAATCGTTGTTCAAACATAAACAAATCGTTGTGAGCAAATCGTTGTATAAACATAAGCAAATCGTTATATCTATCGAATCGTTGCAGCGACCAAGTCGTTGTTTCAATAAACAAGTCGATGTGAAATCGAAATCGTTGTTGTGAGACCAAATCATTGTTCTCACTAAACAAATCGTTGCGAGACCAAATCGTTGTTCTCACTTAACAAATCGTTGTGAGACCAAATTGTTGTTCTCACTTAACAAATCGTTGTGAGACCAAATCGTTGTTCTCACTTAACAAATCGTTGTGAGACAAAATCGTTGTTCTCACTTAACAAATCATTGTGAGACAAAATCGTTGTTTGCTTTATTGAATCGTTACAGCGACTAAGTCGTTGTGTAACTTATTGAATCGTTACAGCGACCAAATCGTTGTGTAACTTATCGAATCGTTACAGTGACCAAATCGTTCTTTTAATTGAGAGCAAATCGTTATAACTCTAAGGAAAACATTACTTATGAAATCATTATGCTCTAAGGAAAACGTTATGCTATAAAGCAAATCGATATGGACTTAGAAGAATTCTATGCTCTGAACTTTTAAACAACAGTGTGTAAGGATTACTTACAGATTTTGCTTGAATTATTTCCTGTGGATGTATTTCATAAAAACTTGTTAGAAAATAATTGTTAGGGTTTTGTTAATCACCAAAATTGTATATAATTAAATAAAATTATATGGAGATAGACTGATCATCACTAATGACCTATGAGATTAATATATCGAGGGACATAGATGACTCTAAGAAGAAAAAGAGTCTTGCCCTCAAGGCTACTAATGTGATGAATGAGTGTGACAGTGACAATAGTGATGAAGAGATCGATGATGAAGAAATTGCCTTAATGACAAGACAATTCAAGAAGATTCTGAACAGGCGTCGATCAAACTTCAACCCTAAAAATAGAAGATTTCAGAAGAAAAGTCAAGCTAAAGGGGAAACTTCCAAGAGTGAGGAAGTCACATGCTTTGAGTGCCGAAAACCAGAACATATCCGTCCTGAATGTCCAGAATTAAAAAAGAAAAAGGCATACACTAAGGGAAATGGAAAGACAGCAAAGAAGAAGGCCCTTGCAGCATGGAGTGATGAAGATATCTCTACAGAAGAAGAAAGTGAAGAAGAAATTGCCAATTTATGTCTCATGGCAAAATCTGACCATGAGAAGGTAAATTCTGAAACTTTTACATTTGAAGAACTTCATGGTGCCTTTAATGAGCTATATGAAAATTTTATTGAATGCAAACTTGAAAATAAATGTTTGAAGAAGAACATTGATTCAATGACTCAAGAATTGAATGTATTTCGTTTACATGAATGTGAAAATGTTGATACTATAGTAAACAAGAATATATTGCTTAAGAAAAAGATTGAAACATTAGAAGAACAAATTCCTAGTTTGAAAAATAATTGTTCTAACCTTCAAAAGAAAATAAATAAATAAATAAGTACCCTGTCTACATTTATGCATGGTCGTGATAATTTAGATGTTATTCTTGGTAGCACAAAAGGGGTCTTTAGAAAAAAAGGAATTGGATTCATCCCTCACAAGTTAAAATATAAAACTGAAACTTCTTTTGTTGGAGCTAAGTTATCTAGTACTCCTTTTGCAACATGCAACTATTGTGGAAAAAAAGGGGCACAAAATTCAAAGTTGTTGGTTCCGAAAGAACATCCACAAGATCAAAACCATGTAGGTGCCAAAGGAAACAACCAAAAGTTGGACTAACATAAATGGACCCAAGCAAGTCTGGGTACCAAGAAATCAAGTGTAAAATTCTTTGTTTTTGCAGGGCTACAGTGGTTCGATGAATAAGGAGTGGTATTTGGATAGTGGGTGCTTTCGGCACATGACGGGAAACAAATCACAATTTTCTAGTCTTGAAAAGAAAAATGGTGGAAACATGGCTTTTGGAGACAACAGTAAAGGAAGGGTAATAGGAATTGGAAATATTGGTAAAACACCCTCCACTATCATTGAGCATGTGTTATTTGTAGATGGATTAAAACATAATTTGCTCAGCATTAGTCAACTTTGTGATAAAGGGTTTAAGGTTATTTTTTATGCATCTCATTGTATGCTAACTAATAATACCTCAAATGAAATCAAGTTTGTAGGCAATCGAAATGGAAATGTTTATACTGTTAATCTAGATGAATTGGATGAAAAGGAGATTTACTTTGCAGCAAACAACTCCAACCCATGGCTTTGGCACCAAAGGCTAGGCCATGTTAGCTTTGGAATCATTTCCAAATTGTCTAGATGTGAGCTTGTGGTCAGCTTGCCTAAAATGAACTTTGATTCGAATGGGGTTTGTGATGCTTGTGCCAAAGGTAAGCAAACTCGAACTTCATTCAAACCCAAAAATATTGTTTCTACCTCTCGGCCTTTACAACTCTTGCATCTTGATTTGTTTGGTTCGACAAGAACTGCTAGTTTAGGTGGTAAGAGCTTTGGTTTTGTGATCGTTGATGATTTCTCTCGATTTACATGGGTTTTGTATTTAGTTCATAAGAGTGATGCATTAGCTGAATTCATAAAATTCTATAAGAATGTTCAAAATGATAAGGGTTATGTCATTAATGCTATTCGTAGTGATCATGGTAAGGAATTTGAAAATCTGCAATTCAATTCTTTTGTGATGATGAAGGGTTCAGTCATAATTTCTCAGCTCCGAGAACTCCTCAGCAAAATGGTGTAGCTGAGAGTAAAAATCGGACTTTGATCGATATGGCTCGAACGATGCTATGTGAATCTATCTTGCCTAGATATTTTTGGGCTAAAACTATTAATACTGCATGCTATATCACTAACCATTGTTTGATTAGACCCTTGTTGCATAAGACTCCATATGAACTTTATAAAGGCAGAAAACCAAACATCTCCTACTTCAAGCCATTCAGTTGCAAATGCTTCATTTTGGTAAATGGCAAAGAGGACATAGGTAAGTTTGATCCTCGAAGCGACGAAGGTATATTTGTTGGCTATTCATCTCATTCTAAAGCTTTTCGTGTATTTAACAAGAAAACATTAGTTGTAGAAGAATCCATTCATGTAATCTTTGATGAGACTAACCATAATGCTAGAAAAAGAAATGATGATGATGATGCAGAAATCATGAAGGATCAGAATTTAACCATACATGATTTAGATCTCACGGAGCTAGTGCAGAAGTAATGGATGATCCTACCCAACTTGTTGGTGAAGAAAAGGAAAAGGAAGATCCTCCACTTGAAAAACTTCAAGTATCTTCTACAAATGATGAATTACCCCGAGCATGGAAGATCATGTCAAGTCACCCAATCGGTAATGTAATAGGTGATCCTTCATCCGGTATGCGAACTCGAAAAACTCAATATCAGTGTGATTATATTGCTTTTATTTCTCAATTTGAACCAAAAAATGTTGATGAAGCCCTTCTTGATAAACATTGGTCTATTGTTATGCTTGAGGAACTAAACCAGTTTGAGAGCAACAAAGTGTGGACCTTGTCTCCTCGTCCGAATGACCATCCGGTAATCGGAACTAAGTGGGTTTTTCGAAACAAACTTGATGAATATGGTGTGGTAACTCGAAACAAAGCTTGTTTAGTTGCCCAAGGATACTCTCAAGAAGAAGGGATCAATTATGATGAGACCTTTGCACCGGTTGCTAGACTTGAAGCCATTAGGATTCTATTAGCATTCGCTTGCTCCAGAAATTTTAAATTATTTCAAATAGATGTTAAAAGTGCATTTCTTAATAGTTTCATAAAAGTGAAAGTTTATGTAGAGCAACCACCTGGGTTTGAGGATCCAAATTTCCAAACCATGTCTTTTGTCTTCATAAAGCTCTATATGGTCTTAAGCAAGCACCGCGTGCATGGTATGAGAGATTGAGTCAATTTCTTGTTCAACATGATTTTAAGCATGGCTTTGTTGACTCAACTCTATTTATAAAGTGTGTTGGTTCAGATATTTTACTTGTTCAAATATATGTAGATGATATTGTGTTTGGTGCTACTAAAGAAAAATTATGCAAAGAATTTTCTGAGTTGATGCAGGGGGAGTTCGAGATGAGCATGATGGGTGAGCTCAACTTCTTTCTCGGACTTCAGATAAAACAAGGTCAAGATGGCATCTTTGTAAGTCAATCAAAGTACACAAAGGAACTGCTAAAGAAATATGGGTTCACCAACACCAAGCCTCTTCCAACGCCTATGTCTACAACAACAAAATTGGATAATTATGAGTTTGGTAAGCCTGTTGATTCTAAGCTTTATCGAGGTATGATCGGCTCTCTACTTTATTTAACTGCAAGTAGGCCCGATATATTATTTAGTGTTTGTATGTGTGCGAGATTTCAAAGCTCGCCCAAATAATCGCACTTAATTGTTGTTAAACGAATTTTTTGATATCTCGCTTCTTCGATTAACTTTGGTTTATGGTATCCCAAAGGATGTTCCTTCGAGTTTTGTGGGTTACACTGATGCGGACTATACTGTGTGTAAAGTTGATCGAAAGAGCACAAGCGGGACTTGTCATTTCTTGGGAGGTTGCCTCATTTCGTGGTCCTCCAAGAAACAAAATTCTGTAGCTCTCTCGATAGCTGAAGCCGAGTATATCGCAGTCGGGAGTTGTTGCACACAAGCACTTTGGATTAAACACCAAGTAGAAGATTATGGGATGTGTTTATCTAAAATTTCGTTGCTTTGCGATAATACAAGTGCCATAAATTTATCTAAAAATCCTGTTCAACATTCTCGCACTAAGCATATTGAAGTACGCCATCATTTTATTAGAGATCATGTCTCTAGGGGTGACATTGAATTAAATTTTATTGACACCACATACCAATTGGCTGATATTTTCACTAAACCATTGTGTGAAGACCGGTTTACTTCTTTGCGCCGAGAATTAGGCATGTGTTCTATTTCTACATAAATAATATACAGAAATTTGCCCAACTCAAAAGACGGCAGGATAAGAGTCTTTAGGAGTGTTCTCATACTCTCTGTCTTCATAGCCTTCTGCTAGATTAACCTCCTGTGCAGACATGTTTTAAACAAATAAAAAAATGTCTATTCTCTTTTTTCCTTGAAGCGAAGCCGACTCCACCTTCCGTGGAAGTCGACTCCCTTGCAGGCCGAGGTCGACCTCCCCTTTTCCGGAGTCGACCCCGCGCGGATAGGGCTTCCTTTAAAAAGGGTAGCCCTACCTCTTTTTCTTTCTTTTCTCTTTCAAATCCACCGCTACAACCCTTCTTCCTCCTCTTTCTTTCCCGCGCAAGGGGGAAACCTATTGTTACTTGGGGCCGACCCCATCCTCGACTCCCTTACTTCCTCATCCTCTCCTTCTTCTCCTTCTCCTCTTTCTCCATCTTCTTCTCCTCTCTCGCAGTTCTTTCCTCTCTCTTCTCTCGCTCATCTCTATGGTGATGGCTCCTCCAAGGCGCAGTGACAAAGGGAAGGTCGTTGCCTCTACAACACCCTCCAAGCGCTCTCGTCCCAGCAGTGGTTCACAGGGTGAAGGTTTTGATGGTACCCTCTTCCGCAGTCTTGAAGCATTTCAATTTTATTCCTCGGATATCATTGCTAGGAAAGTACATTTGGGCAAGAGAATCGATTTTAATTTCTTTGGTGGTGCTGGGTATGATCTCCATGGCCTGTTTGAGCCTTTGGGTTGGGTGTCCTATGTCTTTAAGAATGAGATGGTTTATCCCAATCTAGTCAATCTCTTTTATGCAAATCTTATGGAAGATGTGGATAATAAGCTTAGCACTTATGTGAAGGGGGTTCATATTTGTCTTAAAGTTTCTATGTTGTCTGAAGTGATGGAAATTCCCATTAAGCACGAAGTTCAGTATATTCTTCAGTTGGATCAACAGTATGATGCCTACCGGCGTATTTTAGAAACAGATGTTGACCCTCATTCTATTGAGAAAGTTAATGCCAACTCATTTCCTGCACTTCATCGCTTTTTGCACAAGTTAGTTTGTTCTATTTTAGTCCCTATGTCACGTCTCGAGAATTACGCAGTGGATATTAATTCGGATAATTCGAGTCGATATCTCGAGACGTGAACAGTCGGCAAATAAGCCTCTAGCTAGCACACACTAAGTGTATAACAACACAACATCATCATAGGGCCCAAATATTGAACTCAATGGAAATTGTATTCAAATCTCATCTCATCGTATCAAAATGAACTAATACAACACTTTAACTATTAGATAACAAGACTAGACTCAATAAAAGGAAAAGTACATTTAATCCTCACTTCCTACTACATGAATCTAACACTCAAAGCAAACTAACTATAGCTAGACACATAGTTGGAATGCGCATCACTCAGACGCATTCCCATCCTCGACTTGCTCCTCTTCTTGAATTTCATAGTCACCTAGAATGGTTAAAAGTAGGGAATGAGCAAACTAGCCCAGTAGGATTTATATCTCAATGTGCGGACAATGATATAAGTGATTAGCAATTTAGAACTAGGTAAGCACGATGATCAAGATATTCATGTACGAATAAGACTCATTAAAACATGATATATGAACAAGCTAGATAGAGTGATCATGATAGAGCAAGATCTAGAACGATATAACGAGAAGAACTAGCAATAGATCGCTTTGTACAAGCACGCAAGATTTCACTTAATGTCAATAGTTTTCAAGAACGCAAGATATCACTAATTGTAATAAATGCAGGATGGCCATATCACGCAAGCAAGCAAGCACGAGCACGAGCACGATCATGTAACACTAATCAAGCACGAAGACACTAATGTACACCAAGAAAAGATCCACCTTGAAATGCACACTAGGACACGTGTATGTGGTTTTTGTATCTATCATTCAACAAGCAAGTACTCCCAGCGCAGATGCAATGCCAGTAATCATTATATCCCATGGTTAACAGTATATTTATGACTCTCCATCACTGAGGCTAGACTGGAGCCCTTGGACACTCACCGTGCCCGGTCAGCATCTCATTTCAATTTAAATGTAGATACCCACAGCCATTAATAATGGCCTAGGAGAGTTTCAAGATGTAGCATGTGTAATGTCATGTTCATAATGATGATGAGAACAAGTAATAAGTAAATTGAATATGATTTCATGATAACAATGGTCAAGAGATAAATTTGGCAGCATAACGGTACGATTTATACTTTAGTTCAATCTTTACATTAATGGCTTGAGTCTAGATTGTAAATCACACTCACGAGAACAAGATGAGAGAGGAAGTGCATGCTATCTCCAGGGAACATCAATGGTACAACCAACTCGGTCTCCATGAGGAAATCCACGGAGTACGGAGATTTACGGAGGTCTTAGAGAAAAGGTCGCTTGTCTACCGATACGGAATGACTGATAGAGAGCTTCCAAATCCCCAAGAAAGGGCTGACTAGATGTGCAAGTGTGTAGTGATGTACGCATCTCAATCCATAATCCACCGGTTTCAAACTCGCAGAAAGCACTTAACATAATAACATGGGATAAAACTATGCACTTTAACTAATCATGGTTTGCAAGATTTTAAGATAACAATTATTATTTAAACATGGTAGAACAATAGGAAGAGTGAATCAAAAGTTACATGAATGGTCACACCATTAAGAAAGCAATTAGAATAACGTTCGTGTAATTATAACTTTTAAATGGGTTAATCACCTTTAAGCCATTAAACAGACATCATGTAATGATCAGACCCAAGATATGCAAATTACACACTTGATACCATGTTAAACAGTCCTCGGATAAGCATGTAAATACGCGTCCTACACAGTGGACGCACTTCAAAACACAGTGCACAGTGAAAACCAGCAAAATAGTGAAAATGGTAAATCGTGTCCACCTATGTGGCCGCGTTTACACTTGAATTGCGTCGGGGGATCCGGACACATTCATACAAATCCATTAAAGAAATTGTTGGGCAAGAAAACCACCTGAAACGTGTCGAGGCATGCCGCCGCGATTCATATAGGCCCAGACTCCCAGGCGGCGCGAAGACCTACGCGCACCGTTGACTGGTCCGCGAATGAATCGCGTCAAACCAGAAGATCGCGATTCACTGAATCGCGTCATCCACGAGCGACGTGATACCAGACACCTTAAACGCGTCGTCTGAACCAGACGCGGTTCAGAAATCAGACCGAAAACGCTGAAACATGCAGGAAACTGGGGTGCGATCCATGCAATGCTTATATCTTCTAAACTAGGGCTTTTCGGACAAACATCTCAACATGAAAGTTGTAGGGAATATGGAATAGGTACGAACTATGATTTTTAAATAATTTAAAACGACCTCGGGATGTGCAATAAATCAACATGAACATAAAAAGTCCCTATCATGCGCGACTTTGGCAAAACGCCTATAACTCAACATGTACTCATTGGAATTCATGAAACTGATTGGAAATGAAACTAGACTTGATGATCTATACATTGGTATAAGATATGTTAATGTTTGGCCTGAGAAAACCTACCTTTTGGGTTGATGATGGTTCGTTCTTCAGAAAACCCTTGCTCTGACCATTGGGTGAAGAAAGCCTAATACTCTGAGAATACTGCATGAAAATTGTGCATTCCAGTTGGGTTAGGAAGTAGACTTGACCCTCTTTCCAGGGGTATAAGTCTTGCATGATGGGATTTAGGTTTGACCTATCTTTGGTCGACTCCAAGTGGACGGTTTGCATAGGTCGAAGCAGACGCGATGGGGAAGAAGATGAGCTTGTTGTGGTCATTCCATAGCTCCCCAGCCGCCAAGAACTCCTCCACATGACCCCAGCAAGTTGTAAAACTCGTCCCTAGGGTTTTGGAGAGAGTATTTAAGCAACTATGCCTTTTAGGAGTCCTATTGCAACAAGGAAGGCAAAGTTGCAGTTTCAGCATATTACCTTCCATATTTTGAAGATTTCTACCTCCATTGGAGTGCCTTGGCCATCAAGCAATCCCCAAGGATGGCTAGGCGCGAATTTGGGTTGCCAAGAGTGCATGATTGCCTCCCAATTCTACCCTAATTGCCTCTTTCTAATTTCAGCTTATTTAGGGTTACGAATTTCCATGCATTTTTTTGTTTCATTTGATTTTTGAACCAAAAGTGATCCATTGGCCCAATATTGATAATGGGTCATCAATATAAAATTTTATAAGTCTCTCCAACATTATTATTTAATTTATAGTCTCGTCATATTTCCGTGTTAACGGTTTTCCGACTAATTTGAATTTTCAGTCACCGTGTGACGTACACTTGGTCAATCGGATTTTTCGTTGCATGAATTTCTTCGTGGAATACTTAGGAATAATGTGTGGGGTTGATTTATAATTTTTACGGAATTTTGCGATGTGTTCTTGCACATACGACAATGGTACGTATGTTTTAAATACTCCGATATATATTATGGAAATTATTTATTTCCATTTATTTGAATTTTTATGTAATTAAATTTTCTGGGGTGCTACACCCTCCCCCACTTAAGAGAATTTGGTCCCCAAATTCATGTACTTACTTGCGAATAGCTTCGGATATCTTTTGCGCATAGCTTCCTCGGTTTCCCACGTCTCGTCCTCTTCTCTACGGTGATTCCATCTCACTCTTACTAGTGGGATGACCCTGTTCCTTAATTGCCGCAGTTCCCGGTCCACGATCTTGATTGGCCTTTCTTGATAAGTTTCGTCTTTGTTGAACTCCAGAAGTTCATATTCTATAACATGATATGGATCTTGTACATACTTCTTCAACATGGATATATAGAACACATTGTGTATTCCATCCATTTGTGGTGGTAATGCAAGACGATATGCAACTTCGCTGACTCTTTCAAGGATTTCGAAAGGCCCGACGAACCTTGGTGATAGCTTGCCTTTAATGCCAAACCGTCTGATCCTACGGCCTGGTGACACCTTTAAGAATACATGATCACCGACCTAAAACTCCAGGTCTCTCCTTCTATTATCTGCATATGCCTTTTGTATTTACTGCGCCACTTCCATTCTTTCCCTGATAAGCTTTACTTCTGTAGTTTCCCTGATCATCTCTGGTCCTAGAATTTGTTTTTCACCAACTTCATTCCAGTATATTAGAGATCGGCAACTCCTGCCATAAAGTGCTTCGAATGGTGCCATTTGAATACTAGCTTGGTAGCTATTATTGTAAGCGAACTCCACAAGAGGTAAGTGTTCATGCCAACTACCTCCAAAGTCTAGGACACAGGCTTTAAGCATATCTTCAATCACCTGATTGGTTCTTTCCGTCTGACCGTCAGTCTGTGGATGGAAAGTCGTGCTAAAGTATAGTTTAGATCCTAAGGAATAGTGCAGTCCTTTCCAAAAGTGGGATGTAAACCTAGGGTCTCTATCAGACACGGTAGACACCGGTACTCCATGTAATCTGACAATTTCCTTCACATATAGTGCAGCCAGAACATCTACTGACCACTTGTTCTTCACTGGCAAAATGTGAGCCGACTTAGTTAAGCGGTCGACTATAACCCAAATACCATCGAATCCACCTCTAGATTTAGGTAGTCCGAAAATAAAGTCCATCCCTATACCTTCCCATTTCCATGCTGGGATTTCTAGGGATTTAAGCTTACCTGCAGGTCGCAAGTGTTCTGCCTTGGTCTTTTGACATGTTAAGCATCGGGCGACATATTCCACCACCTCCCTCTTCATATTTGGCCACCAAAAGCTTCTTTTTAGATCCTGATACATTTTAGTAGTTCCAGGATGAATAGTATACCTGGTCTTGTGAGCCTCATCCATAATCATCTTCTTTGTTTCCACATGGTCAGGTACACAGACTCGATCCCAGAACAATAGTCTTCCATCTTCAGTTAAAGAGAAATCCGGCCTCTGGTCCAGATTAACCTTAATCTCCACAAGCATCGGGTCATTGTCTTGGAGTGCTACGATGTCCTCCAATAGTGTAGGTTGTGTTCTAACACTAGCAATAAGGCATCCCTTTTTCTTGATATCGGCATCAATATTTAACTTGGAAAATTCTTCTAATAGTCTCCATTCTCCCACCATTAGACTTGACAATGTGATCATTGGCTTTCTACTTAGAGCATTTGCCACAGCATTTGCTTTACCTGGATGATATTGGATAGTGAAGTCGAAGTCTTTGAGATACTCCAACCACCTCCGATGTCTCATGTTCAAGTCCTGCTGAGAAAACAGATACTTCACTTTTATGGTCAGAAAACACAATAAACTTCTCACCATAAAGGTAATGACGCCATATCTTCAAGGTGAAGACTACAGTAGCTAGCTCCAAATCATGTATAGGATAATTGTCCTCGTGCTTCTTCAATTGTCTGGACGCATAGCATATGACTTTCCCATTTTGCATCAGCACGCAGCCTAGGCTGATCCCGGATGCATCAGTGTATACTTCAAAACTACCCTCAGCAACTGGTAGTGTCAGTACAGGTGCTGAGGTGAGGTTCTCTTTCAATGCCCTGAAACTTTCTTCACATTCATCAGTCCATGCAAATGGATTCTCCTTCCTGGTCATCCTGGTCAATGGTATAGCTATCTTTGAGAAATTTTAATAAAGCGACGATAATACCCGGCTAAACCCAGAAAGCTCCTGATCTTCGACACAGTTGTCGGCCTTGTCCAGTTCTTTACCACTTCTACCTTGGATGGATCTACAGAGATTTCCTCCTTTGATATGATGTGGCCAAGGAAAGACACTTCCTCCATCCAGAACTCACACTTACTAAGTTTTGCTTAGAGTTGATTATCTCTAAACCCTTGCAGAGCAACCTTCAAGTGTTCCTCATGTTCTTCTTTGGACTTGGAGTAAATAAGGATGTCATCAATGAACACCACCACGAATTGGTGTAAGTATGGCCTATAAATATTATTCATAAGTTGCATGAAAGTCACTGGAGCATTCGTTAAACCAAATGGCATGACCACGAACTCGTAGTGACCATATCTACTACGTGACGCAGACTTGTGTATATCCTCCTCCTTTAGTCTCAGTTGATGGTAGCCTAATCTTAGATCTATCTTGGAGAAATATTGTGCACCAGAGATCTGATCAAATAGCTCATCGATGCGGGGCAGTGGATACTTGTTCTTTATTGTCAACTGGTTCAACTAACGGTAGTCAATGCAAAGCCTCATTGATCCGTCCTTCTTCCTGACAAACAGTACAGGTGCTCCCCATGGGGATGTGCTAGGCCTGATGAAACCTTGATCTAGTAGTTCTTGGATCTGCCTCTTTAGCTCCTGCAATTCAACAGGGGACATGCGATATGGAGCTTTTGAAACAGGGGCTGCTCCAAGGAGTAACTCGATGGTGAAGTTTACCTCCCGCTCAGGTGGTATGCCAGGTAATTCCTCTGGGAACACATCAGGAAAATCCTTGGCTATGGGGATGTCTTCTAGGGTTGGTTTCTTCCTTTCAGTTGCCAAGACTGAAACTAGGAAAGCATTACAATCTTGGTTGATTAGCTTGGAAGCCTTTAAAGAGGATATCAAGATAGGGTGTTTGTGATAATGGGTGCCAGGAAATGATAGAGTTGGAAGGTTTGGTCTTTTAAAGGTGACTCTTCTATGGCGACAATTTACATCGGCATCATATTCAATTAGCCAATCGACACCCAGTATGGCATCATAACCCTTCATGTCTAAACAAATGAGGTCGGCAGGGAGATTGTGACCACCAATTATAGTTTCACATTTTGGCAGGTAGTGAGTGAGTTTAGATTCTGAGCCAAGGGGAGAAGCTACAGTAATATTGGATTTCAAGGGTATAGGTTTGACAGGTAGAGTTGCAGCAAATGTGGTGGAAATAAATGAATATGCAGCACCAGTATCAATAAGCACAGAAGAAGGTTGAGAGTGTATGGAAATGGTACCTTCCACCATACCCCTTCCTCGGGTAGGTCAGCTTCAACAACAGCATTAAGGCATCCTTGACGCCGTGGTACATTCTGGGTCTTGCCTGGCTGGCCCTTCAACATTGGATAGTCAAGAATACGGTGGTCATGACCACCACATCTTAAGCACGCCCCGAGCTTCTTCCAGCATTTCTCAGCTCAGTGCCCTGGTTTATCACAGAACTTGCAGTTCTCAGCAAACTGCCTTCCTTCTACCTTGACTTCTTGTCTACAGCATTGTCTCTTCCAGTATTTGGCCTTTTGTTGTTGTTATTGTTGTTGTTGTTACGGAAAGTTGGAGCAATATTAGGTGCTCCCTTCTTGATGAAGATTGGCTTTGAGTTGTCCTTGCCCCTCATTCCTTCTACTTTGGCCATTGTGTCCTCTACCATCTGAGATCTTTGGACCATCTTAGTGTAAGTTTGAATGTTGTGATGTCCGAGCTTCTCAATGAACATGGGCCTGAGCCCATCCATGAACCGGTTAGCCTTTAGTCTTTCGTGCCCACCAGATGTGGGGCATACACAGCCAGACGCGTGAACTGAGCCTCATACTCAACCACGGACATTCCTTTCTGGTTCAGTGCGACAAATTCCGTCGCCTTCTTTTCCTTAACTCTTTCCTAGAAATATTTTCCCCGGAATATCTCCAGAAATCAGCCCACTCCAGTTCAGCAACATTAGACAGATGGGCCGATGTGGCCTTCCACACCATGATCGGGCATCCTTAGTGAATTGAAAAGTGGCCAATACCACCTTCTCTCTATTGGTGCATTGCATAACTTGGAAGATTCATTCTATTTCCTCTTGCCAATTCTCTGCCTCGTCTGGGTCAAGTGATCCAGAGAACGAGGAGGGTTCAAACTCTTAAAGTTATGGTGCAGATCACCGGCTCCATTCCTTGCAGTTGCTGCCTGATTTCCAACCTGAACTACATTCTGCAATGCCTGGGTCAGTCCAGCCACAGTTTCTTGCATAGCTTGCCATTGGTTGTGAGCCATTGCAGTTGAGTGTAAAAGTTATGAAGGTTCCTGAGAAAAGGATGGAAACCAATTAAGTTCTCTAGATACATTGTAAGAGTCAACAGGTAAGAGTGGTTTGTTCATTCTAACATATTCCCAGTCTCTACCCATTCTCACCAGGTACTATATTTAATTTCCATGACCTAGGTTCCATAGGTATCTCTTATTCCTAAGACATATATCCTATTTGGTTTTCCTAGGCTCTGATACCACTAAACTTTCACGTCTCGAGAATTACGCAGTGGATATTAATTCGGATAATTCGAGTCGATATCCCGAGACGTGAACAGTCGGCAAATAAGTCTCTAGCGAGCACGCACTAAGTGTATAACAACACAACATCATCATAGGGCCCAAATATTGAACTCAATGGAAATTGTATTCAAATCTCATCTCATTGTATCAAAATGAACTAATACAACACTTTAACTATTAGATAACAAGACTAGACTCAATAAAAGGAAAAGTACATTTAATCCTCACTTCCTACTACATGAATCTAACACTCAAAGCAAACTAACTATAGCTAGACACATAGTTGGAACGCTCATCACTCAGATGCATTCCCATCCTCGACTTGCTCATCTTCTTGAATTTCATAGTCACCTAGAATGGTTAAAAGTAGGGAATGAGCAAACTAGCCCAGTAGGATTTATATCTCAATGTGCGGGCAATGATATAAGTGATTAGCAATTTAGAACTAGGTAAGCATGATGATCAAGATATGCATGTACGAATAAGACTCATTAAAATATGATACATGAACAAGCTAGATAAAGTGATCATTGTAGAGCAAGATTTAGAATGATATAACTAGATAGAACTAGCAATAGATCGCTTTGTACAAGCACGCAAGATTTCACTTGATGTCAATAGTTTTCAAGAATGCAAGATATCACTAATTGTAATAAATGCAGGATGGCCATATCACGCAAGCAAGCAAGCACGAGCACGACCACGTTCATGTAACACTAATCAAGCACGAAGATGCTAATGTACACCAAGGAAAGATCAACCTTGAAATGCACACTAGGACACGTGTATGTGGTTTTTGTATCTATCATTCAACAAGCAAGTACTCCCAGCGCAGATGCAATGCCAGTAATCATTATATCCCATGGTTAACAGTATATTTATGACTCTCCGTCATTGGGGCTAGACTGAAGCCCTTGGACACTCGCCGTGCCCGATCAGCATCTCATTTCAATTTAAATGTAGATACCCACAGTCATTAATAATGGCCAAGGAGAGTTTCAAGATGTAGCATGTGTAATGTCATGTTCATAATGATGATGAGAACAAGTAATAAGTAAATTGAACATGATTTCATGATAACAATGGTCAAGAGATAAATTTGGCAGCATAACGGTACGATTTATACTTTAGTTCAATCTTTACATTAATGGCTTGAGTCTAGATTGTAAATCACACTCACGAGAACAAGATGAGAGAGGAAGTGCATGCTATCTCCAGGGAACTTCAATGGTACAACCAACTCGGTCTCCATGAGGGAATCCACGGAGTACGGAGATTTACAGAGGTCTTAGAGAAAAGGTTGCTTGTCTACCGATACGGAATGACCGATAGAGAGCTTCCAAATCCCCAAGAAAGGGCTACCTAGATGTGCAAGTGTGTAGTGATGTACGCATCTCAATCCACAATCCACCTGTTTCAAACTCGCAGAAAGCACTTAACATGATAACATGGGATAAAATTATGCACTTTAACTAATCATGGTTTGTAAGATTTTAAGATAACAATTATCATTTAAACATGGTAGAATAGTAGGAAGAGTGAATCACAAGTTACATGAATGCTCACGCCATTAAGAAAGCAATTAGAATAACATTCATGTAATTATAACTTTTAAATGGGTTAATCACCTTTAAGCCATTAAAAAGACATCATGTAATGATGAGACCCAAGATATGCAAATTACACACTTGATACCATGTTAAATAGTCCTCGGGTAAGCATGTAAATACGCATCCTACACAGTGGACGCACACAGTGCACAGTGAACACCAGCGAAATAGTGAAAACGGTAAATTGTCCGCTTATGTGGCCGCGTTTACACTTGAATCGCGTCGGGGGATCCGGACACGTTCATACAAATCCATTAAAGAAATCGTTGGGCGGGAAAACCGCCTAAAACGCGTCGGGGCATGCCGTCGTGTTTCAGACAGGCCCAGATTCCCAGGCGGCGCAAAGACCCCCGCACGCCGTTGACTGATCCAAGTGTGAATCGCGTCGTACCAGACGGCCATGATTCACTGAATCATGTCGGCCACGAGCGATGCGATACCAGATGCCTTAAATACATCGTCTGAACAGGACGCGGTTCAGAAATCAGACCGAAAAAGCCGAAACATGCAGGAAACTGGGGTGTGATCCATGCAACGCTTATATCTTCTAAACTAGGGCTTTTCGAACAAAAGTCTCAACATGAAAGTTGTAGGGAACTGGAATAGGTGTGAACTATGATTTTTAAATAATTTAAAACGACCTCGGGATGCATGATAAATCAACATGAACGTAAAAAGTCTCTATCATGCGTGACTTTGGCAAAACGCCTATAACTCAACATGTACTCATTTGAATTTGATGAAACCGATTGGAAATGAAACTAGACTTGATGATATACACATTGGTATAAGATTTGTTAATGTTTGGCCCAAGAAAACCTACCTTTTGGGTTGAGGAAGTTTCATTCTTCAGAAAACCCTTGCTCCAACCACTGGTTGAAGAACGCCTAATACTCTGAGTATATTGCATGAAAATTGTGCACTCTAGTTGGGTTAGGAAGTAGAGTTGAACCTCTTTCCAGGGGTATAAGTCTTGCATGATAGGATTTAGGTTTGACCTACCTTTGGTCGACTCCAAGTGGACGGTTTGCACAGGTCGAAGCAGACGCGATGGGGAAGAAGATGAGCTTGTTGTGGTCGTTCCACAGCTCCCCAGCCACCAAGAACTCCTCCACACAACCCTACCAAGTTGTAAAACTCATCCCTAGGGTTTTGGAAAGAGTATTTAAGCAACTATGCCTTTTAGGAGTCCTATTGCAACAAGGAAGGCAAAGTTGCGGTTTCAGCATATTGCCTTCCATATTTTGAAGATTTCTACCTCCATTGGAGTGCCTTGGCCATCAAGTAATCCCCAAGGATGGCTAGGCGTGAATTTGGGTTGTCAAGAGTGCATGATTGCCTCCCAATTCTACCCCAATTGCCTCTTTCTAATTTCAGCTTATTTAGGGTTACGAATTTCCATGCATTTTCTTGTTTCATTTGATTTTTAAACCAAAAGTGATACATTGGCCCAATATCGATAATGGGTCATCAATATATAATGTTGGAAGTCTCTCCAACATTATCATTTAATTTATAGTCGCGTCGTATTTCTGTGTTAACGGTTTTCCGACTTGTTTCCTAATTTGGATATTCGATCACCGTGTGACGTACACTTGGTCAATCAGATTTTTTGTTGCACGAATTTCTTTGTGGAACACTTAGGAATAATGTGTGGGGTTGATTTATAATTTTTACGAAATTTTCCGATGTGTTCTTGCACATATGATAAATGGTACGTATGTTTTAAATACTCTGATATTGTGGAAATTATTTATTTCCATTTATTTGAATTTTTATGTAATTAAATTTTTCGGGGTGCTACACCCTAGAAGTGGTAGCATGGACGGTGTGACCGATGATCACATCCTACTTATTCAAGCTCTTCTTGATGGGACTCATGTGGATCTCCTGAACATCACATTGAATTATATTTGGGATGTTATCGGTGTACCTAAGAGATCGCTTATTTATGGAATGCTCATTACTCGGATTCTTCGCAAGTTCAAGGTCAGTTTCTCCGGTGAAGAAGGTAAGAGTTTGACTGGTTTTGATGTTATTGATGGAAGCACTATGGCTCGTATGCGGATGTCTATCAAGGATGGTGTGTTTATTCGCACTGGCTCTCGTACTCGTCAGAAGGGACAGGGTCCCCAGGATGATGATGGTGATGAGTTTGTTCTCTCTACTCCGAGCACTTCTCGACCTCGTGCCCCAGCTGCTCAGATTTCTCAGTTATTTTCTGAGTTTAGTTCTGCTATGACTGCTCATTTTGATTCCCTGGATACCCGGTTTGATTCGTTGGAAACAAAGGTAGAGGAGCTTCGCACAGATGTTCATTTTCTCAAGATGCAGCAAAATCGGAATGAGAATTTCAAGCAGTTAATTGCCAAGAGTCAAGATGTGATGCTAGACAATCATCAGGATCTCAAGAAGAATTTGAAGGTTGCCGGAGCCAGAAACTTCATGTGGGATACCCTCTCTCGGAGTCATCCTTGACTTCCTTTTCCCCGTATCTTGATCCTCTCATTGAACATCTCTCATGACTCTCTTCTTCTTGCCCTCTGTTTGAGCCGGGCTACATTCCCTCCTCTCTTTTTGACGATGACAAAAAGGGGGAGAACTTCTGTAAAGTGATAGTACTTAACTTCTTTTTGTAAATGTTTCTTTATTTGAATGTTCTTTTTGGGTGCTTATAGTCAGGGGGAAACATACAACCTTTTTGTGAATTGACTTTTTATCAATGGATACTTTTATGAATGGATAGATATGCCTACATTTTGATCAAAGTGAATGGATTGTTTGCTGTGATTGAATACATTTATATTTTGATTTATGTGCCTTTATGTGTTGGGGATATTGTGCTTGTATTAGTGATCGATTAAAAAAATGTTCATTCCTGTGTAGGTGTTTTGTCATCATCAAAAAGGGGGAGATTGTTGGACCCCTTAAATTTTGATGATCACATGTAACACCCCAAAAATTTAGTGTTAGGAAAATATGAATAATATGGTTATTATACATTATTTTTTTGTCATTAAATTGAAATAATTAGGATCTGGGTTTAATTAAGGACGACGTACGTTTCCCCAGTGTCGTACGCCGAGGTACGCGCTCCGACAGAGCGACACTGGAAAACTGTAATGAAAAATAAATCTGAGAATACCATAATTCTCAGAAAAATTTGGAGATAATATAAACATAAATATATGGATTTATTGACATGCGGACTTCGAGGATAAGCCGCCGTGACTATTTTCCGGGTGAATTTTTACCCTGTGTAAGATAAATTCTAAAAATTAAATAAAAATCACCATAATTTGTAAAACCATTACATTAGCTTATGGATGAAATTTAAACACAAATGGACTTCATTTGGATATGTTTACAAGAGGAACATTGGGCCAGCCGAATTATGGGTTAATTACGGCAAGGATTTTTGGATTTTTGCATACTTACGTACCATGGGCAACGTAAGCTTATGTCATGGTGGGTTAAATCTCTTACATGTTTTTACCCATGTGCTAATCGTAGGGTGATGCTTGGACCAGGTGGCTATGGGTGATTAATTGGGGGTTTTACCCCAATACCTATAAGCCTGCGTGCCTTGCACCTGAGGGAAGCTTTGGGTGATAAAACTCTTCCTGTACACAACATTCCGACCTTCCCAGGAGAGCTTCTCCTAGATGTTCTCCCTGTCTATCACCTTCTTCAGTTTTTCTCCTAGTGTTTCCTGCTGCTACATCTGAGCAAAAGGGGCTGCAGATCTTGAGGTGGGAGCTACATGCAGTGTGCTACTCTTGCTTCGGCTGATATAGATCAGATCTCTCCAACTGCTACAAGCCTTCTCTGCTTTTCCATATTTTTGGAAGTTCTGTGTGAAGGAGGGCACTCTACTCAAAAGGTAGAATTATTTTCCTTTCTCTCTCAATCTTACTCACTTGACTTGCTACGAAATCTCCTGTGTGGGATTCAAACTTCTTTCTTCCTTCCATTCACCCTTGGACTAGGTATTATGCTACTGTTTGACCCTCCATGATTATTCTAGGAATGTCCCATACCACGATGGTGATCACTTCTGTAGTAATAAAAGCTTTCCTGTGTCATACTGTAAGCTTAACTTGGTTAGGATCATCCCTACAACCATAGTGTGTACACCCCTGTACACACACTTGATCATGCTATACACTGTGAGACCATCTAACTCCCTGCTAAAAAGTTTCTAAGTACCAAACTGTGAGTTACATGCAATTCGACTGCTACAGTCAACACTACATTCGACTGATGCCTAACACTACATTCGCCTGATGCCTAACACAACATTCGACTGATGCCTAACACTACACTCGACTGATACCACTTACCACTACATTCGACTGCTACAGTTGAATGCTGCATTCGATTGCTGCAGTCGAATGCCATATTCGACTGCCATAGTCGAATGCCACATTCGACTACCACATTCGACTCCCCTGTAATGGAGTTAGCTAGATTCTGTGTTCTGTCAGGACTGTTTCTTTCCAGAAGTGTCAGCAGAAGCTCTGCAAGACTGCAAACTCATACCTTACCAATAAAAAGTCAACTCTCCCACCGAAGAAGAAAAACGCGATTTTGGCGATTCCATCAAAATAGCGTCTTTCTAATCTCTCATAATTTGGCCTACCTAAAGGTCTCATAATTCAAATAAACCTAGTAGAATGCTAAAAATGCAAGCCCCGGTGAAAGATGATAAGCACACATATGACTTCTCCAAGGGAGCCCTCTCCTACTGAAAGAAAAGTCAAACCTGCTCATTCCTTATTTTAGATTAATATGACTTTTACATTGATAGGCTATCAACCTCCTGTGTACAAACTCTCATTAAAACTTCATCCTATTAACCTATCAAGCTACAATCTTCCTTTTCCTTGGTAAATTTACTGTCATATCACTACAGAACTCATCCATATTGTGTACTTTACCCTCCTTGAATTATTCAGGAAGTATCACTTCCAAATAGTACACATGTTAATCATATATGAACAACCTATGATGACAACTATTGGGTCCATGGACCCCACTTGACTGATAATGCCTGTGCAAATAGGGCTGGTTCAGTCCTAGGAGGAGCACCCGAATTCATTTACTGGCCGTACGGAATGATAAAGGACAACGGGATGTTTGGCATTGCATCAATACTGCCTGATTGTGGTCATCTTATTAACTGTCCTGTGTGAATATTTATATGAACCAGAATTTTGATCTTCACTGTAAAATCCTGAGCATGCCCTGTGTTTTAATACTACTGTTTATATTCACTGCCATGATAAGAAGTTTAATTGTCTCCCTCTGACATCAGTCATGTTCTTTACCTTGGTTATCATATGTTCCTGTTCCTGAAATTTAAGGATTTGAATTCTACTGGACTAGCTAGCTCACATCTTCTTTCCTTTCAGGCAACCAAGATGGGGATGAAGTTTAAAAAGGGCATGTGTGCTGAGTGGACCCTAATGGCGAGCTATTCAACCTTTTTCTGTTTTAGATATGTAATTAGAGAATGTAATGAATAATGGTTTACTCTTGCCCACTCCTCACCTAGTTTGCAATGAGGAGCTTATGTAATAAAGACTTCCGCTTCGGTAACATAAGGATTATATGTTAATCGTATCCTTGTGCATGTTTTCTGTCATTTTCCAATAAATAGACTTTTATTAGGACGTGACAAATAAATTTGGTATCAGAGCCTTAGGTCGATAAACCTAGGGACAACCAGTGAGTTGGGGTAGAAACATGGGATTAGTTGTAATGACAATAATGATTTTGTAACTATCTATATGCTTAATTTATTATTTATTTCAGCATGGACATGAATGCACGAGAGAGATTGGTGGCAAACATGGACATGCTCCGCCAAGATATTGAACTTTATACCCAAACCCAGCGGGAAGCCCATATACAAATTAAAGAGGAAGTACTTCACCTGACCGCCGGTGCCTTCCTAGCGGGCAATCCCCATGCTTCTCTAGATTCCATGACTCAAATCATGAACTATCTGGACCAATTAAGGTTGGGGCAGGAAATGTTACTCCACCTCATGGAAGGATATATGGACATAATGACTGAAGCAACAAGAGAGTTGTATTATGGCCAGGTAGAGGAGCAGCCACCTCAGTCTGAAGGATCTGCAGTACCGGAGTAAAGTTAGTCGGGAAGGAGGAAATCTAATTTTGTAAACCTCTCCTTTTGTTTAAAGTAGTGGTGGTACATACAACTTCCATGTATATGTGAAGTGAGAGGTTGGACGGTGTTGATGGTATTGTAAAAATGACGGTCTAGCAGGAAGAATGTTGTGAATATTTTTAGTTTATGTAACAAAAGTGCTAGTGTTAATGCAATGTAAATATTTTGACTAGTTAATGAAATGTTGTGTGATATGTGACATTCAAGTTTGTACATAATAAATATGAGAATGGTTTGATTTCAAATTAATGTATGCATTATTGGATGTCTCAGATACTCGTACAATTTAATCATGAACGGAGGTGATGCTAGCTGGAGAAAAATGGAGAATTCAATGCAAGACTTGACCCGAGTAATGAAAACAATAGCCCAAAACAACAGTCATAACGGAACAAGCTTATTTAAAGATTTTCGAAGTTTGGACCCCCCAAGATTTGCTGGAAGTACAAACCCGGATGAGGCCGAGAATTGGTTGAAAGATATTGAGCGAATTTTCAAGATGATCAAATGTACAGAAGAAGAAAAAGTTCATCTGACAACATTCCAATTAGATCGGGATGCCCGAGCATGGTGGGAAACTGTGGAGGCTACCTTAGAGGATGCAACTCAAGTGAGTTGGGAGGAGTTTGTGGAACTATTTAATGATCAATATTTCTCTGAGGTAGTTCAGGAGAAGAAAGCAAATGAATTTTCTAGTTTAAAACAACTCAGGATGACAGTATCAGAGAATGAGGCTCAGTTTGCCCGATTATCCAAGTATGCTCCACATCTTATAGCCACGGAAAAATTAAAGGCTAAAAGGTTTATGAATGGTCTGCGTCCCAATTTTATTATGCAGCTAACTCCTCATCTAATCACTACCTTTTCAGAAATGGTTAAGAGAGCCTTGGCACTGGAAGCTGCGAATGACACTGTGGATAAGATTAGAGGGAAGTATGGAGAGGGATCTTCGGATCGAAAAAGGAAGTATGAACTGGGAAATGCCCTGAAGTTTCAGCAGGCTGCAAAGAAGGCAGGAAAAGCTCCAATTGGAGGTAGGGATGTTTGTAAGCATTGCCATCTCAGCGGGAACAAGGCTGAGAATTGCTGGCATCAGTTGGGTGCATGTCTCTGCTGTGGGAGTACGCAACACCGAATCCTAGATTGCCCGATGCCTAAGACTGCACCAACAAATCAGAACCCCCAAATGAAGCAAGGTAGACTGCAAGCCATTCAGGAGGTGGAACCTAATCCCTGCCAGAAGGGGGATTGATAGAAGGTACACTATTAGTAAACTCAAAACTTGCGTATGTATTGTTTGATTCAGGAGCTACATTCTTTTGTTAGTTATGAGTTTGCTAAATCCTTGGAAGTAAAATCAGTTACATTATCTACACCACTTAAGGTTGCAACTCCTCTAACTGAGGGTAAGGAACTTAAGGAATACTACCCTGCTAGCCAGATTTTAGTCAAAGGACATAATTTACCCGGTGATTTGATATGTTTAGAAATGTGGGACTATGATGTAATCCTTGGGGTTGACTGGCTATCCAAACACCATGCAAACTTAGATTGCCAATTAAGTCAGGTAACCTTTTTGGGAAAGGAAACTATCTCCATGATTTTTGATAAACCCCGCACTAGAAGCATACCTATAATTTCAGCAATCAAAGCATGCAAATTAGTGCAAAAAGGCTGTCAAGGATATTTGGCTTCGGTAACCGTGATAAATCAGAACATTATTGGGTTGGAAGACATTTCCGTGGTAAGGGAATTTCTTGATGTTTTTCCCGAGGAGTTACCTGGGGTGCCACCTAGTAGAAGGAAGTGAACCGATATCCAGAACACCCTACAGAATGTCGATGGAAGAATTGAAAGAGCTAAAAAGGAAATTTCTGGAATTAATAGAGAAGGGGTTTATTAGACCCAGTACCTCACCTTGGGGTGCTCCAGTATTATTTGTTAAGAAGGACGGGTCTATGCGATTATGCATAGATTACCGACAATTGAACCAATTGACCATAAAGAACAAGTACCCACTTCCAAGAATCGATGATCTATTTGATCAATTGTCTGGAGCACAGTATTTCTCCAAAATTGATTTAAGGTCTGGTTATCATCAACTCAGAATTCAAGAGCAGGACATTCATAAAACAGCTTTCCGAACTAGATATGGGCATTATGAATTCGTAGTGATGTCGTTTGGATTGACAAATGCACCAGCTGCATTTATGCATTTGATGAATGATGTGTTCAGACCTTATTTGGATCAGTTTGTGGTCATATTCATAGATGACATATTGACTTACTCCAAGAGTATAGAAGAGCATGAAACCCATTTACGGATTACTTTGCAATTGTTAAGAGATCACAAACTATATGCAAAGTTTAGTAAATGTGAGTTTTGGTTAAGGCAAGTAATGTTCTTAGGGCACATTATCTTCAGTGAAGGATTGTCAGTAGATTCCTCAAAGATAGAAATTATACAAAAATGGGAGCAACCTAAGAACCTTACTGAAATCAGAAGTTTTCTGGGTATGGCCAGTTACTACCGGCGGTTTGTTAAGGATTTTTCTAGAATTGCTTCACCTCTCACACAATTGACTAGAAAAGGAACTGCGTTTGAATGGAGTGAGAGTTGTGAACAAGCATTCCAGTTATTGAAAGAATGTCTATCAACTGCATCAATTTTAACCTTGCCGATAGAAGGAAAAACATTTGAGGTCTATACCGATGCTTCAAGTATTGGACTGGGTGGTGTGTTAATGCAAGAGAGAAGAGTCATTGCTTATGCATCTAGATAGTTGAAGATTCACGAGAAAAATTACCCAGTACATGATTTGGAGTTGGCCGCAGTAATCTTTGCCCTCAAGCTATGGAGACACTACTTGTATGACAATCAGTTCATAGTGTACTCCGATCATAAGAGTCTCAAATATTTATTTTCACAAAAAGAACTGAACATGAGGCAAAGAAGGTGGATGGAGTATATTAAGGATAATGACTTTAAAATTGAGTACCACCAGGAAAAGGTAACACTGTGGCGGATGCACTCAGTAGGAATCCTATAGCTAAGGTATTCCAATTACAAGTTAAGGAATGGAAATTACTAGAGGAATTTTCCACAATAAGTTTGAAAGTCGAGCCACGGGAAGGAAGAGTTATAATTGACAACTTGACAGTGTAGTCTGGTTTGCTGAAGCAAATAGGAGAGCAACAAGACAATGACCCTATATTGACAGAGATTAGAGAAACGTTGGCATCTAGACCTGATTTTATTGAAGATGTTCATGGAAATCTTCGATTCCGGGACAGGTTGTGTGTGCCGGATAATTCCGAGATCAAGAAGCAAATTTTAGAAGAAGCTCATCGGTCGCACTACACCATTCATCCAGGAGCTGTCAAGATGTATCAGGATTTGAAGAAGCATTTCTGGTGGTGCAATATGAAGAAAGACATTGTGGATTTCATAGTCAAATGTTTGACGTGTCAAAAAGTTAAAGCCGAACACCAGAAACTGGCAGGAAAGCTAAGACCACTTGAAATACCAGAATGGAAACAGGACATTATTGGTATGGATTTCATTGTGGGGTTGCCCAAGACACGAAGTGGATATGATGCAATTTGGGTAATCATTGATCGACTCACAAAATCAGCTCATTTCTTAGCAATCAAGACGAGATGGTCTGTGAGTGTTCTAGCAGCTCTGTACATGAATAAGGTTGTCCGGTTGCATGGAATTCCGAAAGATATTGTCTCCGACAGAGATGCAAGGTTTACTTCACACTTTTAGAGAGAACTACAAGGTGCATTGGGGACTAAATTGAAATTTAGTACAGCATTTCATCCTCAAACCGACGGACAGACTGATCGGGTGAATCAGGTTATTGAGGATATGTGTCGTGCTTGTATATTAGAGTTCAGAAGTGACTGGAATACTCACTTAGAAATCATGGAATTTGCTTATAACAATAGCTACCAGTCTACTATTCAAATGGCACCATTTGAATCATTATATGGTCGACAGTGCATGTCACGTCCTAATAAAAATCTATTTATCAGAATTGACAGAATATAACATGGAAAGGAAAATATGTCCATATATTCCTTAATAACCTCAAAACTACGTTATTACATAGTTGTTCCTCACTATAGTTCTTATGAGGAGCAGACAACACAAACCTATTCTATTACATTTGCTATTTACAATACTACAGAAGAATAAACTAGATGGCTTCTGGTTGACGCGTAGATCACTCAGCGCACTTCCCCTTAAACATTCGTTCCACCTGGATTACCTGAAAAGGTAGAATTATGTGAGCTAACTACCTCAGTAGAATTCAATTCAAGGAACCAAGAAATACGAAGATTAGCACAAGGAATTTCATATATCATTGCTTTTGCATGCCAAGGATGATAGTGCTATGTAACAATAGATAGGGAAGTTATTGAATAGTGAACTTCAAGATTCAGAGATATATAGCAACAATCATGCTCTGATTTTGACATATATAATTACACAGAAAGATGATCTGATGACCAATCAAACACTTAATGATGCTATGCCAAACATCCACTCATCCTTTATCGTTCTGCGCGGCCACTTAAACGAATTTGGGTGCTCCTCCCAGGACTGGACCAGCCCTTATTTGCCAGGCATAATTCTTAAATTGAGTTCGAGACTCACCAATTGTCATCACCACACTCTTATTCTTATAATGAATTAAGGAAATACAAGGATTTACTCATAGTTTACTCATGGTTTGAACACAAGAATTAAGGAACTTTGGTTCCTTCACTGATTTCAGAGATTGATAGTCATACAAGAACAATTTGGTTCGGAACTTGAAGTAATAATTCAAGGTAAAAAGGAAGATAACATGACTGATTTCAGTAAGTGTTTAGGTGGTAGAAACTAAAAAATTTAAGTGGTCCATTGATTGGAACAATTGGGTAAGATTTACAACAAGAAACGGAGCAAAACAAGTGCTGGAAACATGGCACTGTCAGCACCTGTCAACAGGCACAAGCTTGCTGTCGACAGGGGCTGGTTTCCAGAATTGAAATTTCAGTTCTGTGTGTTCCTGTCGACAGCAAGCTATGGGCCTGTCGACAGCAACACACAGTGAAGGTTTTCTGGTTTCTGGGAATAGGTTCCTGTCGACAGCAAGAGGTTCATCTGTCGACAGATCCTGTTCAAACTTTCAAAAAGTCATTAAGGACCTTGAACAAGTAGGATTTCAGGTTTACAACTCAATGTAACATGACGAAAAGATGAAGGAAAGATCATGGAATATAAATCACATGAATGATTCACAAGAAGTGGAACTCAAGGGGATTTAATGGAGAACATTTCTCTCAAATTCTTTTCTCCTTTTCCATTGATCATCTATCAAGTACACTCACTTGAGACTTCCATGGTCTCTCACTGAATCAGTTCCACTAAGGAGAAAGAACCATTATGGTTCAGTCTACTCTATACAGTGAAATCAACATGATTTTAAGTTCAAACAACTTGAACAAAGGAAGTAATATGTAGCTACCTGTGACTTGAAAATTAACTAAACATGATGGAATGCTCAGTTCCTATCATGAACCTACCTCCTAAGCTTTGAAAATATCCTGACTTCTCAGATTTGCCAATAACTCGAATTTTTCCAGATTTGAAACATAACATACTAAAGGCACTACATGCCATTAGCCAGTAACTCAAAGAACAAGTGTAGGGGAAACAAGGAAAGATTATGAAGAGAATCCTACCAATACATAAGATTACAATTAAAGACATGAGTGTTGATTAGCAACCATATGAACTCAACAGTACGGAAGTAATCAAACAAGCTGGCTAAATCCCATGTGCTCATGAGGTCAAGATGGCTATTGAATTCCAAGACTTAGTAAGGAAGGGGAAATAGAAGATAGTGATCAAAGATTGAATCCTACCTGAGAGAGAGAGCAAGTTCTTCTTCTTGATGTGGAGGTCTGTGGCAACGAAGAGTAACAAATGTAGCTGGTGTAGGGGTATTGAGATTTTTCAACAGAGCAGCAGTGGCAGCTTCTCCCGACAGTGATACCAACAAAGCACAGCACAACAGCAAAGGAAGGGAGTAGCTTTCGTGAAAACACACTCTCACACAAACAGGAGTGGAAAGATGAGTACGATGGATGTGGGAGGGTTTTTATAAACCCAGGCTATTAACATGCACAGGGCCGCGCAAGGGTACAGGTGTTGGAGTAAAAAACCCCTTTTACCTCCCTCAGCCACCTAGCCCATGCATGCTTCGCAAGTTACACATGGTAACTGAGGTGTTACCTTCACCACCATGAGTGCTGGCCTCACCAAAAGCTCCCACGTAAGCTTAACCGAAAATTCCCAAAAACCCATTACGTAATTCCCCTTTAATTCAGTTGGCCACTTGTCCCTTATATAAATTTGTCCAAATAGGGTCCATTTGTATTGAAATTTAAACCATAAGCTAATTTAATGGTTTTTCTAATTATGGTGATTTTTATTTAATTTTTAGATTTTATTTTACACTAGGTGAAAAATCACCCGAAAAATGGTTGCGTCGACTGTACCTTGAAATCCGTACGTCGAAAAATTCAAATAATTACATTTCTGACTTCTCCACATTTTTCTGGAAATTATGGTGTTCTCGAATTTTTATTTCGTTGTCGTTTTTCGGTGTCGCCCTGTGGAAGTGCGCACCTCTATGTACGACAATGGGGTAACGTTCGTTACCATTAATCATACCTAAATATTAATTATCTCAATTTAATACCAAGTCTAATGTATAATAACCATATTATTTCTATTTTCTTAACACTTTGAATTTCTGGGGCGTTACAACTCTCCCCTACTAAAAGAAATTTGGTCCTCCAAATTTAATACATGAAGGTAAGCATACTAACCTGTAAATAATTCAGGATATTTTGTCTTGATGGTATCCTCTAATTCCCATGTGGCTTCCTCTTGTCCTCACCTTCTCCATTGAATTTTCAATAAGGGAACTTCCTTGTTCCGAAGTTGCTTGATTTTCCGGTCAAGGATCTGCACTGGTCTTTCCTCATACGCCAAATTTTCTTGTATTCCCAGATTTTGGTATTCAATAATATGTTTCGAATCATACACATACTTTCTCAACATTGATACATGGAAAATATCATGCATGTTGGATAATTGGGGTGGAAGTGCTAGTTGGTACGTCATTTCCCCAATTCTTTTCAGTATTTCAAATGGTCCAATATATCTTGGACTCAATTTTCCCTTAATACCAAATCTTTTGATTCCTCTTCGAGGTGATACTTTAAGAAACACATGCTCTCCTGTTTGAAATTCTAGCTCCCTTCTTCTTTGATCCGCATAGCTTTTCTGTCGATCTTGAGCAGCTTTCGTTCGATCTTGTACCAACTTAATAATTTCTGTTGTTTCTTGAATCATTTCAGGTCCAAGAATATGTGATTCTTTTAGTTCTACCCAACACAATGGTGACCTACATTGCCTACCATACAAAGTTTCAAATGATGCCATTTGAATAGTAGACTGGTAACTATTATTGTAAGCAAATTCCATGATTGCTAAATGAGTATTCCAGTCATTTCCAAATTCCAATATACAAGCACGACACATATCCTCAATGATCTGATTTACTCGTTCCGTCTGTCCGTCGGTTTGAGGATGAAAAGCAGTACTAAATTTTAACTTAGTTCCCAATGCATCTTGTAATTCTCTCCAGAAGTGTGAAGTAAATCTTGCATCTCTGTCAGAAATTATGTCTTTTGGAATCCCATGTAATCGAACAATTTCTTTTATGTATAAAGCTAATAAAATACTGACAGACCATCTTGTTTTAATTGTCAAGAAATGAGCTGATTTAGTAAGTCGGTCAATAATTACCCATATTGCATCGAATCCACTTCGTGTCCTGGGTAGTCCGACAATAAAATCCATACCAACACTATCCCATTTCCATTCTGGTACTTCAAGTGGTTTTAACTTTCCTGCTGGCTTCTGGTGTTCGGCTTTTATTTTCTAACATGTCAAACATCTTGCTGTATAGTTCACAATGTCCTTTTTCATGTTACACCACCAAAAATATTTTTTCAAATCTTGATACATCTTGACAGCTCCTGGATGAATCGTGTATTCTTCTAATATTTGTCTCTTGATCCCACAATTATCCGGTACACATAATCTGTCCCGAAATCGAAGATTTCCATGCTCATCTTCCTTAAAATCAGATCTGAAAGCCAATTTTTCTCTAGTTTCGTCAACATAGGATCATTGTTCTGTTGTTCTCCAATTTGCTTTAGTAAATCTGATTGCACTATCATGTTATCAATTACAACTCTTGCTTCCTGCAGTTCAGCCTTGAAACTTAATGTCGAAAATTCTTCTAACAACTTCCATTCCTTTACTTGCAATTGACATACCTTGGTTATAGGATTCCTACTGAGTGCATCGGCCACAGTGTTACCTTTCCCTGGATGATATTCTATTTTGAAATCATAATCTTTGATATACTCCATCCATCTTCTTTGTCTCATATTTAGTTCTTTCTGTGAAAACAAATATTTGAGACTCTTATGATCGGAGTACACTATGAACTGATTGTCATACAAGTAGTGTCTCCAAAGTTTAAGAGCAAAAACTACTGCGGCTAATTCCAAATCATGTACTGGGTAGTTTTTCTCATAGGTCTTTAATTGTCTAGATGCATAGGCAATAACCCTTCCTTCTTGCATCAATACACATCCCAGACCAATAGTCGAGGCATCAGTATAGACTTCAAATATTTTTCCTTCTACCGGCAAGGCTAAAATTGGTGCAGTGGATAAACATTCCTTTAACAACTGAAAGGCTTGTTCACAACTTTCACTATATACAAATGCAGTTCCTTTTCTAGTTAATTGTGTAAGAGGTGAAGCAATTCTAGAAAAATCCTTGATAAATCGCCGGTAGTAACTAGCCATGCCCAAGAAACTTCTTACCTCGGTGAGATTCTTAGGCTGCTTCCATTTCTGTATGGTTTCTACTTTTGAAGAGTCCACTGATAACCCTTTCTCGGAAATAATGTGTTCTAAAAACATTACTTGCTTTAACCAAAATTCACATTTACTAAACTTTGCATATAATTTGTGATCTCGTAACAATTGCAAAGTTATTCGTAAATGCTCTTCATGCTCATCTATACTCTTGGAGTAAATCAATATGTCATCTATAAATACAACCACAAATTGATCTAAATAAGATTTGAACACGTCATTCATCAAGCGCATAAATGCAGCAGGTGCATTTGTCAATCCGAACGGCATCACTACAAATTCATAGTGCCCATACCGTGTTCTAAAAGTTGTTTTATGAATATCCTACTCCTGAATTCTGAGTTGATGGTATCCAGACCTTAAGTCGATCTTGGAAAAATAATGAGCTCCAGACAGTTGATCAAATAGATCATCAATTCTTGGAAGTGGGTACTTGTTCTTTATAGTCAATTGATTCAACTATCGGTAATCTATGCATAATCGCATAGATCCATCTTTTTTCTTCACAAATAATACTGGAGCACCCCAAGGTGAAGTACTTGGTCTGATAAACCCTTTTTCTATCAATTCTAGTAACTGCCTCTTTAACTCTTTCAACTCTTCCATGGACATTCTGTATGGTGTTCTTGAAATTGGTGTAGCTCCCGGTACTAATTCAATTGAGAAATTTACTTCCCTGCTAGGTGGTAAACCAATTAGTTCTTCGGGAAATACATCAGGAAATTCCCTTACCACGGGAATATTCTCCAACCCCGAAGTGTTCTAATTTATCATGGTTACGGAAACTAAATACCCTTGACAGCCTTTCTGTACCAGTTTACATGCTTTAACTGCTGATATTATAGGTATTTTCCTTGTGCAAGGTTCATCAAAAGTTATGGGAGTAATTTCCTTTCCTAGAAAGGTTACTTGTTTTAATTGACAATCCAAGTTTGCATGATACTTAGATAGCCAATCAATCCCAAGGATCACATCATAATCCCACATTTCAAGACATATTAGATCACCAGGCAAATTATGCTCCTTGACTAAAATTTGACTATTAGGGTAATATTCCTTAAGTTTCTTACCCTCACTTAGAGGTGTTGCAACTTCAAGTTGTGTGAGAAGTGGAACTGATTGCACTTCCAAAGACTTAGCAAACTCATAACTAATAAAGGAATGTGTAGCTCCTGAATCAAATAATACATAGGCGGGTTTTGAGTTTACTAATAATGTACCTTCTATCAGTCCGCCCTCCGGTGGAGATTCTGATTCCACTTCCTGAATGGCTTGCACTCTGCCTTGTTTGGCTCAGAAATTTGAATTTACTGGTGCATTCTTTATCATAGGACAATCCAGAATTCGGTGTTGAGTACTCCCACATTTCAAACATGCACCCAACCTACGCCAACAGTTTTCAGTTTTGTGACCACTACGGTGACAATGCTTACACACATCTTTGTTTTCAACTGGAGTCTTCCCTGCCTTCTTATTTGCTTGCTGAACTTTTGGGGCATTCCCCGACTCGAACTTCCTCTTACGGTCCGAAGATCCTTCCCCAGACTTTCCCCTGATCTTATCCACAGTATCATTAGCAGATTCTAGTGCTAAGGCCCTTTTAACCATTTCTGAATATGAGGTAATCAAATGAGGAGTTAGCTGCATAATGAAAATGGGACGTAATCCATTCATAAATCTTTTGGCTTTCAATTTCTCTGTCGATATTAGATGAGGGGCATATCTTGACAATCAGGCAAATTGAGCTTCATATTCTAATACAGACATTCTGAGTTGTTTTAAATTGGCAAATTCATTAGCTTTCCTTTCTTGAACTACCTCAGAAAAATATTGATCATTAAACAGCTCAACAAACTCTTCCCAATCAACCTGCTTTGGATCTTCCAAAGTGGATTCTACTGTTTCCCACCATGCTCGTGCATCTCGATCTAATTGGAATATTGCCAGACGTATCTTCTCTTCTTCAGTACATCGAATCACATTAAAGATTCTTTCAATATCTTTCAACCAATTCTCAGCTTCATCCGGATCCGTACTTCCTGCGAATCTCGGAGGGTCCAGGCTTCGGAAATCCTTGAACAAGCTTATCCCATTGTGACTGTTATTTCTAGCTACTACCTTCATTACACGAGTCAAATCATGCATAGAACTTTCCACCTTCCTCCAGTTAGCATCACCACCATCCATGATTAAATCAAAGAGAATCTGAAACATTTAATAATACATTCATTAATTTCACAAGCATCCCAATCTTACATTCATCACATACACAATTCAATTTCACATAACACACCATCTATATTATCAAGTCAAATATTTACATTGTAATACATTCCCATGTATCCACAAAATATCACAGCCTTCTCATACCAAGTTTATCATATATACAAAACTCCAACCTCCACTAACCTCTCACTCCACATACATATGGGAGTTACATATATACAATCAGTGTTTACACAAAAAGAGAGGTATACAAAAAGATGAGTGGTCTAAGTCTTCTCCTAGTTTCGGGTCAGATCTATAACGGTTTCCATTGGCGGTATTTGTTGCTCTACTCCGGCCCATGGTACAGTTCTCTAGCAGCATCAGTCAATGCCTCCCAATGACCTTCAACTTGGTGGAGCAACAGATCTTGTCCCAACTTCAAGTTATCCAAATTGATCATAACTTGGCTCATAGTTTGTAGAGAAGCATAGGGATTGCCCGCCATGAAAGCACCTGCAGTCAAGTTGAGCACCTCTTCCTTAATTTGCAGGGGGGCTTCTCGCTGAGCTTGAGCATATAGCTCTATACCCTTCCGTAGCATTTCCATGGCAGCAACCAACTTTTCTTGAGCATTCATGTCCATTCTGAAATAATTAACAGGTTAAGCATTTACATGATTAGAAAAAATCATGCTAACTAATCCCATGTTTCTACCCCAACTCACTGGTTGTCCCTAGGTTTATCGTACTAATGCTCTGATACCAATTAATCTGTCACGTCCTAATAAAAATCTATTTATCAGAATTGACAGAATATAACATGTAAAGGAAAATATGTCCATATATTCCTTAATAACCTCAAAACTACGTTATTACATAGTTGTTCCTCACTATAGTTCTTATGAGGAGCAGACAACACAAACCTATTCTATTACATTTGCTATTTACAATACTACAAAAGAATAAACTAGATGGCTTCTGGTTGACGCGTAGATCACTCAGCGCACTTCCCCTTAAACATTCGTTCCACTCGGATTACCTGAAAAGGTAGAATTATGTGAGCTAACTAGCTCAGTAGAATTCAATTCAAGGAACCAAGAAATACGAAGATTAGCACAAGGAATTTCATATATCATTGCTTTTGCATGCCAAGGATGATAGTGCTATGTAACAATAGATAGGGAAGTTACTGAATAGTGAACTTCAAGATTCAGAGATATATAGCAACAATCATGCTCTGATTTGAACATATATAATTACACAGAAAGATGACCTGATGACCAATCAAACACTTAATGATGCTATGCCAAACATCCACTCAACTTTTATCGTTCCGCGCGGCCACTTAAACGAATTTGGGTGCTCCTCCCAGGACTGGACCAGCCCTTATTTGCCAGGCACAATTCTTAAATTGAGTCCGAGACTCACCAATTGTCATCACCACACTCTTATTCTTGTAATGAATCAAGGAAATACAAGGATTTACTCATAGTTTACTCATGGTTTGAACACAAGAATTAAGGAACTTTGGTTCCTTCACTGATTTCAGAGATTCATAGTCATACAAGAACAATTTGGTTCGGAACTTGAAGTAATAATTCAATGTATAAAGGAAGATAACATGACTGATTTCAGTTAGTGTTTAGGTGGTAGAAACTACAAATTTTAAGTGGTCCATTGATTGGAACAATTGGGCAAGATTTACAACAAGAAACGGAGCAAAACAAGTGCTGGAAACATGGCACTGTCAGCACCTGTCGACAGGCACAAGCTTGCTGTCGACAGGGGCTGGTTTCCAGAACTGAAATTTCAGTTCTGTGTGTTCCTGTCGACAGCAACACACAGTGAAGGTTTTCTGGTTTCTGGGAATAGGTTCCTGTCGACAGCAAGAGGTTCGTCTGTCGACAGATCCTGTTCATACTTTCAGAAAGTCATTAAAATCTACTCTAAATGGTTCTCCAAATTTTCTCTATCACTCCTAACATGATTAGGACCTTGAACAAGTAGGATTTCAGGTTTACAACTCAATATAACATGACGAAAAGATGAAGGAAAGATCATGGAATATAAATCACATGAATGATTCACAAGAAGTGGAACTCAAGGGGATTTAATGAAGAACATTTCTCTCAAATTCTTTTCTCCTTTTCCATTGATCATCTATCAAGTACACTCACTTGAGACTTCCATGGTCTCTCACTGAATCAGTTCCACTAAGGAGAAAGAACCATTATGGTTCAGTCTACTCTATACAGTGAAATCAACATGATTTTAAGTTCAAACAACTTGAGCAAAGGAAGTAATATGTAGCTACCTGTGACTTGAAAATTAACTAAACATGATGGAATGCTCAGTTCCTATCATGAACCTACCTCCTAAGCTTTGAAAATATCCTGACTTCTCAGATTTGCTAATAACTTGAATTTTTCCAGATTTGAAACATAACATACTAAAGGCACTACATGCCATTAGCCAGTAACTCAAAGAAGAAGTGTAGGGGAAACAAGGAAAGATTAGGAAGAGAATCCTACCAATACATAAGATTATAATTAAAGACATGAGTGTTGATTAGCAACCATATGAACTCAACAGTACAGAAGTAATCAAACAAGCTGGCTAAATCCCATGTGCTCATGAGGTCAAGATGGCTATTGAATTCCAAGACTTAGTAAGGAAGGGGAAATAGAAGATAGTGATCAAAGATTGAATCCTACCTGAGAGAGAGCAAGTTCTTCTTCTTGATGTGGAGGTCTGTGGCAACGAAGAGTAACAAATGTAGCTGGTGCGGTGGTATTGCAATTTTTCAACAGAGCAGCAGTGGCAGCTTCTCCCGACAGTGATACCAGCAAAGCACAGCACAACAGCAAAGGAAGGGAGTAGCTTTCGTGACAACACACTCTCACACAAACAGGAGTGGAAAGATGAGTACGATGGATGTGGGAGGGTTTTTATAAACCCAGGCTATTAACATGCACAGGGCCACGCAAGGGTACAGGTGTTGGAGTAAAAACCCCCTTTTAGCTCCCTCAGCCACCTAGCCCATGCATGCTTCGCAAGTTACACATGGTAACTGAGGTGTTACCTTGACCACCATGAGTGCTGGCCTCACCAAAAGCTCCCACATTAGCTTAACCGAAAATTCCCAAAAACCCATTACGTAATTCCCCTTTAATTCAGCTGGCCACTTGTCCCTTATATAAATTTGTCCAAATAGGGTCCATTTGTATTGAAATTTAAACCATAAGCTAATTTAATGGTTTTGCTAATTATGGTGATTTTTATTTAATTTTTAGATTTTATTTTACACTAGGTGAAAAATCACCCGAAAAATGGTCGCGTCGACTGTACCTTGAAATCCGTACGTCGAAAAATTCAAATAATTACACTTCTGACTTCTCCACATTTTTCTGGAAATTATGGTGTTCTCGAATTTTTATTTCGTTGTCGTTTTTCAGTGTCGCCCTGTGGAAGTGCGTACCTCTATGTACGACAATGGGGTAACGTTCGTTACCATTAATCATACCTAAATATTAATTATCTCAATTTAATACCAAGTCTAATGTATAATAACCATATTATTTATATTTTCTTAACACTTTGAATTTTGGGGCGTTACAGTGCAGATCACCTTTGTGTTGGGTGGAATCGAAAGAGTCACACATTCTTGGACAAGAAATGATCCAAGAAACAACCGAAATTATTAAGTTGGTTCAAGAGCGAATGAAAGCTGTCCAAGATCGACAGAAAAGTTATGCTGATCGACGAAGGAGAGAATTAGAGTTTCAACAAGGTGATCATGTGTTCTTGAAAGTATCTCCCTGACGTGGAATTAAGAGATTTGGTATTAAGGGAAAGTTGAGTCCAAGATATATTGAACCATTTGAAATACTAAAAAGAGTTGGGGAAATGACTTACCAACTTCCACTTCCACCGCATTGTCCAATGTACATGATGTTTTCATGTGTCGATGTTGAGAAACCCGTACAAATATTATTAAACATTCAGTGGAATAGATAAGGTCAAGAAAAGGCAACATGGGAACTGGAGGACACCATCAAAGTCAAGTATCCGGAATTATTTGCAGGTCAGTAACCATACCCTTGTGTTATTAAATTGGAGGACCAAATTTCTTTAGTGGGGAAGAGTGTAACACCCCAAAATTTAAATGTTAGGAAAATATGAATAATATGGTTATTATATTTTTTTGTCATTAAATTGAAATAATTAGGATCTGGGTTTAATTAAGGACGACATACGTTTCCCCAGTGTCGTACGCCGAGGTGCGCGCTCCGACAGGCGACACCGGAAAACTATAACGAAAAATAAATCTGAGAATACCATAATTCTCAGAAAAATGTGGAGATAATATAAACATAAATATCTGGATTAATTGACATGCGAACTTCGAGGATAAGCCGCCGCGACTATTTTCCGGGTGAATTTCACCCTGTGTAAGATAAATTCTAAAAATTAAATAAAAATCACCATAATTTGTAAAACCATTACATTAGCTTATGGCTGAAATTTCAACACAAATGGACTTCATTTGGATATGTTACAAGAGGAACACTGGGCCAGCCGAATTATGGGTTAATTACGGCAAGGATTTTTGGATTTTTGCATGCTTACGTACCATGGGCAACGTAAGCTTATGTCATGGTGGGTTAAATCTCTTACACGTTTTTACCCATGTGCTAATCGTAGGGTGATGCTTGGACCAGGTGGCTGTGGGTGATTAATTGGGGGGTTTTACCCCAATACCTGTAAGCATGCGTGCCTTGCACCTGAGGGAAGCTTTGGGTGATAAAAATCTTCCTGTACGCAACATTCCGACCTTCTCAATAGAGCTTCTCCTAGATGTTCTCCCTGTCTATCACCTTCTTCGATTTTTCTCCTAGTGTTTCCTACTGCTACTTCTGAGCAAAAGGGGCTGCAGATCTTGAGGTGGGAGCTACATGCAGTGTGCTACTCTTGCTTCGGCTGATATAGATCAAATCTCTCCAACTGCTGCAAGCCCTCTCTTCTTTTTCATATTTTTGGAAGTTCTGTGTGAAGGAGGGCACTCTACTCAAAAGGTAGAATTATTTTCCTTTCTCTCTCAATCTTACTCACTTGACTTGCTACGAAATCTCCTATGTAGGATTCAAACTTCATTCTTCCTTCCATTCACCCTTGGACTAGGTATTATGCTACTGTTTGACCCTCCATGATTATTCTAGGAATGTCCCATACCACGATGGTGATCACTTATATAGTAATAAAAGCTTTCCTGTGTCATATTGTAAGCTTAACTTGGTTAGGATCATCCCTACAACCATAGTGTGTACACCCCTGTACACACACTTGATCATGCTATACACTGTGAGACCATCTAACTCCCTGCTAAAAGTTTCTAAGTACCAAACTGTGAGTTACATGCAATTCGACTGCTACAGTCAACACTACATTCGACTGATGCCTAACACTACATTCGCCTGATGCCTAACACAACATTCGACTGATGCCTAACACTACATTCGACTGATACCACTTACCACTACATTCGACTGCTACATTCGACTGCTACAGTCGAATGCTGCATTCGATTGCTGCAGTTGAATGCCATATTCGACTGCCACAGTCGAATGCCACATTCGACTGCCACATTCGACTCCCCTGTAATGGAGTTAGCCAGATTCTGTGTTCTGTCAGGACTGTTTCCTTCCAGAAGTGTCAGCAGAACCTCTGCAAGACTGCAAACTCATACCTTACCAATAAAAAGTCAAGTCTCCCACCGAAGAAGAAAAATGCGATTTTGGCGATTCCATCAAAATAGCGTCTTTCTAATCTCTCATAATTTGGCCTACCTAAAGGTCTCATAATTCAAATAAACATAGTAGAATGCTAAAAATGCAAGCCCCGGTGAAAGATGATAAGCACACATATGACTTCTCCAAGGGAGCCCTCTCCTACTGAAAGAAAAGTCAAACCTATCTTCCTTATTTTAGATTAATATGACTTTTATATTGATAGGCTATCAACCTCCTGTGTACAAACTCTCATTAAAACTTCATCCTATTACCTATCAAGCTACAATCTTCCTTTCCTTGGTAAATTTACTGTCATATCACTACAGAACTCATCCATATTGTGTACTTTACCCTCCTTGAATTATTCAGGAAGTATCACTTCCAAATAGTACACCTGTTAATCATATATGAACAACCTGTGATGACAACTATTGGGTCCATGGACCCCACTTGACTGATAATGCCTGTGCAAATAGGGCTGGTCCAGTCCTGGGAGGAGCACCCAAATTCATTTACTGGCCGTACGGAATGATAAAGGACAACAGGATGTTTGGCATTGCATCAATACTGCCTAATTGTGGTCATCTTATTAACTGTCCTGTGTGAATATTTATATGAACCAGAATTTTGATCTTCATTGAAAAATCCTGAGCATGCCCTGTGTGACGGACCGGGGTATTTATGCCCAATAAGGTTCCATATCCAGATCCGCCTCCCGCGAACGGACCGAAGTCTCGCAAGGGATATCTCACACACGTCCAGTAAGAGTATAAAAGACAAACCACAAGAATATAAGACACAAGAAAGTACATGTGCTCATATCTGTTCCACTTTTTTTTGTACAACTGTCCCATTACATTAATACATGTCCAATTTAAAAGAGTACAACTACCTGGGGTACCCCGAGGGAGCACAAGCTCACACAACACTAACTACTGAACAACTGCTGGTGGTACAAGTCTGACACAACGCCGCTGCAAGTCAAACACACAGCAAGCCCTGAAAAGAACTGTAGGAGAGTGAGCCTCAACAAGTCACTGGCTCAGTAGGGGCTACCCAAAATAACACCGAGACCACAATACTCCTCAACCCCAAAGGGTTTCACTGACAACACCAATAGCCAAACCATTTCATGCTCACATCATGATAATAAATAACAATTAAACATAATCATGATAATAAACACAAAGTCCTCAGAAGGAAAGTAGGACTATAGGACTAACATAAAATCATTAGTCAGCCCAACTACTAAAGTGCCTAAACCACAGTCTCACTGGCACACGCTACAACACTGGTTGCCTAAGCTATAAGCCATATAGGCAAATCACTGCCTAGGCTGCAAACTACACAGGCGAACCTCAATCATTTGAGTAACAGGACTGCTAACAAAGAGCTGGTCCTTTATACTCCAAACCACACTACGTCGATAACTACACACGAGGTAATAAGACTGGCTACCACGAAGCCAATCCATAACACACTAAAACTATAATTGGAATCATACCCAAGAAGAGTAAAACTCAACAAGTGGAAGGTCTCACACGGCCTTCACAGAGCATAGCTCTACTAAACCACAATATGCCTAAGCCACAAGTCTCATCGGAAAAATACCCACAAAGGTAACGTATTTAATAATCACAAACTAATACACAATAAAATATAAACAAAGATCTACTTAAAACAGTTAGGATACAACAAGTGGCAGGTCAAACCACAAGACCTCCACAACACACAAGTACCCGGAAAGGTTGGTACACAATGTACCACCACAAAACTACAAAGTAACCCACAAAGGAAATAGGTATCTGCTACTCTGAGGTACCACAACACGAATATCCGAACAAAGGGTACAAGCAGGTGGTAGACACCACACTGAACCACAATTATATTGTGCCTTCACTTAGACACAACATTACAAGTAAAACCTCAACCGACAACTCACACAAACCACAACTCAGTCACAATTGTGCCAACACCAGGGCACACCTCGAACTGGTCAAACCTCGACCACGAATTACAAACTCACGAATCACGACATGTAGCAAAGCACGAGTCGGAAAGGAACGACGCCACCACACGGGAACGGACTACTAGCTGATCAGGCCAGTATCCAACCCGGACAACGCAACACAAAAACAACCTCTCAGCCTCGCAGTCACGGACGAAAGGTCCAACTGCCGCTCCACAAGAAAGAAGTCAAACAACTATGGAGACCAACCAACACCACACCTGCAGACACACAACTGCAGGCCCATGCCTGGAACCTCTAGAGTCTCTGGCCGGAGCACCCTAAAGTGAGGCACTGGAAAACAGGACTAGCTGGGGACCAGTGTCGACTACTGGTGTCCGTACCCCCAACTACGAGCGTGCTACAAGCGACACAAGAACAAACTCTGGGAAGTCGCTGCCCCACTGCCGTCTTTCCCTCAGCCGGACGTACAACTCAAACTCAGGAGTGAGGGTGTCCAGGAAGACGACACAGACCTCGACGGTACAACACCAGTACCGGGACAAAACCCCGAGCACAACAAACACACGTGCCTGGCTCACAAAGAACCTGGGGTACCCGACTAGAGAGGCATTCTGGAATAGGCGCCGGACCACCACACTCGGCTAGCACAAACCACGATACTTACACATATAGCCTTTACTTATAATTTACGATATACAAGTGTTAGGATTAGCTTAACATCGGTCACCATATGACCCCAAAGCTATCCCACACCAACACATACCTGAACCACAAACTTGCCTATCATTGGTCACCTCATGACCTCCGTGGCAACACACACACCACTTAATACGTAAATCAATATAATGTTATTCGAAGACAACAACGAACCAGGGCTAGGTCGGTATGGACCTTCACTGCCCAAACACCCAAAGTCATGGCTAGGCTCACACAGGAACCTCACTGTCCAGTTACTACGACAAATCATAAGAATTACATTACAACAAAGTGTGTAGTATACACACACTCAAACCACGTAGACAACACGTGTATATTACACCCTGGTTGGTGTACCACACGTCTACCACGTGAACCACATGTCCAACACATGGACAACGCACTCCAAGAGTGCCACGGGTGCCAACGCACCACACATACTGCGTAAATAATATGTACATCATACATCATTCACGTAAAACATGCCCATTACATGAGCAATATGCTCCAAGAGCATAACAAGTGCACTGGCTCACACCGGTCATTGCCATGCACACACAAACACGTAATATTCATAATCAGAAAAGCTACGTAAACCACACTGCATGAATACATGCACAAGTTGGCGGCAACATCGACTGCCGCTTATAGGAAGTAGACGGCAATGGATCTGGCCGTCTATATCCCGGCTGATGAACCTGGCGACCAACGATGTTGACGCCAAGATCTTCAGCTTCTACTCCTGCAAAAACCCTAACTGATCCCACATGCATTCCTGATCCCGAAAACCATTAAGAAAATAGGAGGAAATAGTTCCTCTAACTCCTATGCATTATAATTAAACTAAAACAGCATGCTTTACTACATAAAATCATCAAACCACCCATTATCCCCGCATGGGTGCCATGACCCGAAATCACCATTTTCATGCAGATTCATGTTATCTAATTACATTAACACGACCTACAGGAACTACAAGGGTCATTCCCTACCTCAGAACACGCTCAAACCCTCCGAATTCTCCCGGTTCACACCGAACCCTCCGCGAGCTCCCACGGGAATTGCACCACGCCACAGCGTTTCCTCGTCCGATTCGACAACGCCACACGCTCCACGATCCTCCAACCACCCTTCAGTACCTGCTGGAAACTTTAGAAACACGGGGACACGAAGCTAGGGCAAGGGGAAGAGAGAGACAGGAGGGAAACCTGCTCTCGGGTGACCCTATAACCTGCAGAATTCTCAGGTTGGCGTCAACCCCTCTGCCGCCAAAGACAACCGCCACTCTAAACATCCACATCTAATGCCGCCAAGATCATGCAGTCAACGGCCACTTACCTGGACGCCAACAAGTCAACGACCACCCCTGGCCGCCAACTCCTACTCAACTGCAGCAGGTCCTATTTCATTTCGGGACCTAACCTGCACCACACCTACACACACCACGCGTCTACACCACACTGGCCTTACAACAGCCATCACAACCACAACACACACGATCCAAAAAGGATCCGAAAATAAGCGACGTTACACCCTGTGTTTTAATACTACTGTTTATATTCACTGCCATGATAAGATGTTTAATTGTCTCCCTCTGACATCAGTCATGTTCTTTACCTTGGTTATCATATGTTCCTATTCCTGAAATTTAAGGATTTGAATTCTACTGGGCTAGCTAGCTCACATCTTCTTTCCTTTCAGGCAACCAAGATGAGGATGAAGTTTAAAAAGGGCATGTGTGCTGAGTGGACCCTAATGGCGAGCTATTCAACCTTTTTCTGTTTTAGATATGTATTAGAGAATGTAATGAATAATGGTTTACTCTTGACCACTCCTCACCTAGTTGCAATGAGGAGCTTATGTAATAAAGACTTCCGCTTCGGTAACATAAGGATTATATGTTAATCATCCTTGTGCCTGTTTTCTATCATTTTCCAATAAATAGACTTTTATTAGGACTTGACATCACAAAACACTCATTATGTTTGCTAACAAGTTCGCAAGTTGAATGCAGAAAATAGGTAATTTCATAAGGGCAAGTGGGCTTTCAAAGAAGTCCATTTTGGTACCTGGTTGAAGGAGTCAACCTCAAGATATGAAGGAATCGACCCCATCTCCTCTCGGGTATTTAGAGTTGACCCCAAAGCTATGAAGGAGTCGACCTCTCAAGAAAGAAGATGGAATGGCTTGTGCAGAGTCAACCCCCCCCGACGTTCTAAAGGAGTCGACCTCAGTTCTGCTCGGCTGTTCGGAGTCGACCTCCAGATTTTGAAGGAGTCGACCTCCTTTCAACTTCATGTCAAGTTGCTGAAGCAGAGTCGACCCCGACCTCTAAAGGGAGTTGACCCCGATTATGCTCGACTGTTCAGAGTCGACCCCAGCTTTCTAAAGGGGTCGACCTCTGTCCAGTATAGGTTCTTTTGTCCAAGTGGAGTCGACCTCAACTTTCATAGGAGTCGACCTCGAGCTCAACTGAAGTCAACCCCAGCAAAAGGTGAAGTCGACCCTGACATGCAGATCTGTTCAAAAAGTAAAGTTTGAACAACTTTTTGACCAAGACTGATTTCCACACTCTCCCAAATGGATACTTCTTTAGAAAGACTATAAAAAAGACGCTTGGAGGAAACCCTAGGTAGGAAATTTCATGGAGAATAGAGCCACCCTCAAGAGTTTCATCTACAGCTCCTTTTTCCAAGCTTTTTCACCTTCTTGAGCTTCCACCTGCTACATCCTTGAAGAAAGGACTCTTTGGAGATCTTTTCAGCTTCAGAGCTTCATCAACATCTGGCGATCTTTCTCACAAGCTTTTCATCTGCCATTCCTTGATCTATTCTTCTTTATATTAAGTTTCTTGCTTTGTGTTTGTTGGTGAGCTGGGCACCGCATCAACCAGCGGTTTGTTAGTGAGCTAGGCACCGTGTTAACTAGCGGTTTGTTGGTGAGTTGGGCACTGCATAAACCAGCGGATGTGTTCATTTCTTTGTGAGGGAAAATCTCACCGTGTTGGTGAGGACTGGACGTAGGTAGACTAAAGGGGGTCTTACCGAACCAGGATAAAATCGGTGTCTCTTTGTGTGCTTGCTTCCTTCTTCCCTCTCAATTCTCTCTACTTTACATCGTATCTTTATTTCCGCATTAGTTTCTATTGGTCATTCAAGACAAATTTTTAATAGCCCTATTCACCCCCCCCCCCCCTCTAGAGCTAGTCATAGTCTTGATCCTTTTAGTAACCTTAATTGAAGCACATGATATCTTGTTAGATTTTAGCTCGAGCAAGGGGGTTGACAAGTGTCATAAGGGTGATGCTCTTGATGTGCAATAAAAGGATCATCCAAAAGGCCTCCAAGGGCATAGCCAATGATACAGAAAAGCACAACTTTTGCCCTTACCAGCCCACCAAGAATCTATAACTTAATATATAGAAGTCACACTTTTTTTTCGTCCAGTTCATCTTTTGCTTAGACCGGATCACTCTCTAACTTTCCCCTAAAACATAAAACTGTAGTATTAATTTGACATTTAATAGCCAGACTTGACTGGGTCGTTCTTTAACATTCCTTTGAAACGTAAATTGTAAAGTTAATTTGACATTTAGTTGACAGACTCGCTCTTCTACCATTTGAACTTGCCCTTTATTTTTTCTCAATCGGTAGGAAACGGAAACGTTGAAGAAACGTTCCAGAGTTAAATGTCAGAAACGTACGAATTAAAACTACAATTTGCCTTTTAGATTAGCCTCCCTTTTCACATCATCGCCGCCTCAGAAGTCGTCTTCCTTCTTCTGGAAGACCTTGAGCTGGCTGTTGTTGCAGAGCTCGATTGGAGAATGACGAGGCGAGTTGGCAGGACTTGGTGTGGCACGGCTGCAGCAAGTCTTGGCCCATGCGCTGTGAGCAGCCCCCCCAGTCCCTGGAGCCATACCGTACTAGCTTCACTGCCAGGCTAAGGGACTCACTGTCGGAGGTGCTCGGCAGCTACTCGGTGGCGACGGGGAGGCTGCAGCGGGCGGCGGAGGGGCGCAGCAGCTGGGTGGTGAAGTGCAACGACGCCGGCATCAGGATCATGGAGGTGAGAGCGAGGGGAAGCGTGGAGGAGTGGCTGCTAGCCGGGAGCTAGAGAGGCAGCGGGAGATGGAGCTCTTTAATTTAGGGGACAGAGATAGACAAGAGAGATAGGAGAATCTCTCTCTCTCTCTCTCTCTCTCTCTCTCTCTCTCTCTCTCTCTCTCTCTCTCTCTCTCTCGTATATATAATAAATGCTATATTCATGGAAAAAAAAGTGACAACGGCACCGATCTAAGAATGAAGTTGAAACTTAAGGATCTTTGGAAGCTCATGATGATCATGATCATGAGGACGTGTTCAAATTAGAATGTTTTACAGGGATTAAGATGTGACATTCTCTTGTATACATCAAAAGGGAAAATTCTAAATATTATCTTCAATGAAAGATAGTAACTTTCAAAGGACAAGTAGTTTGGCCATAGAGTTGAGCAGAATTAGACCAAGAACCTTATCTTGTAGAATTGGGTAGTATTAATGGTTGGAGATCTCATGGTCGATCGTCTTACCTAGGGGAAGTTGGGAGAGCAGTCTACACCTTCATGGGAGGTTGGAATTCTTGGCCGTCCAAGTTTACATCAAGAAAATCAGCAGTTTGATCACCCCTTTGTTGAAGACAAAGTCACATAAGAACTATGAGGAGATACTGTGCGCATAAATCTATTACCCATATTAGATTGCTTGCTTGTTTGCCTTCTCTGTGCATGGTTCCAAGCATGCACAGGCTTCCTGAATCTAATCCCCCAATGCATAGCTCCTTCACCAAATTGCATCTGTGTAGATTCTCCTTCCTGGGAAGAGTTGTGGCCAAACAACGTACGCCTCCCTTCTACTACAAATAGAAGACATTGCATGTATGCTCCTCTCTCCAGCTGATCGAGGACATTTCTCGGCTATTGCATATGGAAAGGAAGGTCATTATTAGCATCCATAAAAAAAAATTTATCATGATTTTCCAAATTACATGTAGAAGTCCTATCAGTTTTGGTATTTATGTATTGAACAGAGGTAAATATTTTTTAAAATTGAAAATTGTACATAAAAAGTGACTCAGCAGTTAAGACCATTTATGGACATATTAATGACCAAGGTTCAAATATCTGTCCCCGCATCCCTATAAAAAAGGATTAAAAAAACGAGCTAGAGATTAAGCAACTGATTCCCCTTAGTTATTTTCGATTTTAATTTTAATTATAATTGTCACAAACTTTAATCTAATTACCAATTATTGAAATATGAGCAGTCACCCATTTTGCTAAGTGTACATCCAGTTATGATTTTCATCATCCACTTAGTTTTCTGAGTGAAAGGTTGCTTTCCACTTGATAGTTTATTTTATTATTTAATTTATTTCACCGCGCTGGTGTGTTCTTAATTATTTGTTTATCCTTATGTTGTTGTGGTGGCCACTTCTAGCCACCTAGGCCCATCACGGCTCATCAGGGCCCCGTTGAGGCTCCCCAGGCAAACATGGCCCCTCCACAGGGCGCCACGTCTCCTCAAAGACCGTGCCAAGGACTCTAGGAAGGGACCGTAAGGTCCGAGCACTACCGAGCTCCCTGGGGGCACGTCCCCAGACGCCTCTCGTTCTGTTCGGTTCAAGCATGGCCTACTGAACAGACCTTGTTCGAAGCACGATGTGGCACTGTCTGCATAAGCCGTGCCTCCGGGCACCAGGCACCGAACAGCGGGCTCGACTACCGAACAGTAGGTCTGGCTCATCGAGCAGACTACCTGCTCGGTACCTTCTGACCAGGAGAATCCAAGCAACCCTTCATCTCCTCGCAGCGGTTATAATGGCTACACCACACACGCCCCACGATCAAGTGGTGCGTTAACTGCATAACTTCTCAACGGACGCCTCAACGCGTAACACCCCCCCACCCCCGCTGAGGGCGCTAACAGGCACGCCCTTTGCGGCATTGATCAGGGACATTCCATCCTTTCCCTCAGCACTTCTACCTATAAAAGGCCCTGGTAAGCCTCCGTGCAGAGGTACGCAATCTAAGACACTTCACTCCTGCATAACACTAAACCCTCCTTCTCCAAAGCCTCACCGGCAGTTCACTGACTTAGGCATCGGAGGGTTCTCCCCAGTTCTTCAACCGGACCCCCCTGATTCTGTTCTGGTTTTATAGGCATCTGTCTGCTACCGACGGTCTTCTTCCCTTCCTCCAAGTGTAGGCCCGCTTGGCTCCGGCCCAAGCAGGAAAACGTCTCCACACTTTTGGCGCCGTCTGCACCCTGGAGATGGCCGAAACTCCGAGGGCAAATGCAGCAGCTGACAGAATCTATCTGGGTCTCTAGGCCCAGTTGGCCGGGCAGCCGGTTCCGGCAGCCTCCATTCCGCAGGAGCTCCAGGCACAGTCGTCTCACCGGCGATCACGTGCACCTCCTGCCCCGGCAGAGTCGTTTTAGGAGCAGCATGCCGATTCATCGCGGAGGTCGCGCCGCATCCCGTCTAATGAACGAGCACCAGAGCACCGCTGTCGTTCACCCCGATGCTCCCCGGCGGCCCTCGCGCCCGCCGCGCTCGGTCGTGGGAGCCAACTCCCACAGGACTTGGCGTGTGGATTCGGCCCACTCCGAACAGGAGTTGGCCAGGAGCTTGCGCTACGTCGTCGACCTAGAACGTCGTGTGGACGCGATGGTCCAGCGAGCTGAGGGCAAAGCACCAGTCGAGGAGGACCTGAACTTCCGCTCCCCGTTCATTGCGGAGATCCTGGAGGCTCGGGTCTCTCTCAAGATCCCTCTGCCCACCATCGCGCCATACAACGGCACCTCTGACCCCGCGGATCACATCCATGGGTTTGAGTCGCATATGGTATTCCATGGAGCATCTGATGCGGCCAAATGTCGGGCCTTTCCGGCCACCTTGAAGGAAACTGCTCGGGACTGGTTCGAAGCCCTCCCTGCAGGTTCCATCTCTTCCTTCCACCAGTTGAAGAAGTCCTTTTGGGACAACTTCCTGGGCGGAAGGTCGCAACCGCGCACTGCGACCTCCCTTCTCGCTGTTCGGCAAAAGAAGGGAGAAGCACTCTGGGACTACGTCAAGAGGTTCCAGACTGAGGCGCTCCGCATCCCGCACCTCGATGTCCCGTTAGCCACCAGTGCCCTTATCCAGGGTACTCGCGATGGTTTTCTGCAGAGGACGCTGGGAGTGCAACAGCCTTCCACCCTTGCCGAGCTCCTCTCTACAGCACAATGCCACACCGCGTGCGAAGAGAGTCTGGCTGCTGGCCGAGCAGAGCAGGGAGAATCATCGGACAAAAAGAGGCCTTCCGACCACATTTCTGATCGTGATCGGAAGAAAGGACGGCACAACGGCGATTTGCCGCGCCGACCACGCCCCTTCACCGACTACACACCTCTGACGGTGGCACCCGAACAGATCCTGGCAGAGATCAGGGACAAACCATATGTTCGGTGGCCACAGAGGATGCGCTCCTATCCCCGGAGGCGCAACCAGGAGAAGTATTGTCGCTTCCATCACGGCCACGATACCTCCGAATGCCGCCAGCTCAAGGACGAAATCGAGTCCCTTATCAAGCGCGGCTACCTCGAACGGTTCGTACGCCGGAATGAAGATCGCCCCAGACGCCGAGAGTGGACTCCCGAGCAACCGATCAACAATGAGCCCAACGAGCAAGAAATCAATGTGATCGCGGGAGGATTCGGCTCAGGCGGAGAAAGCACTCAGAGCCGACGCGATTACGCAAGGTGAGTACATGTCATGGACAGGCCTCCGATACCTCGGCCGGCTCCTTATCCCTCTAATCCTGCGCACGCACAGTCCGAGGAGGCTATAACCTTCTCGGATGAAGACCTTGTAGGGGTTACTACCCCACACACTGATGCGTTAGTCGTTTCGGCAATCATCAATCATTGTAATGTGCACAGGATTCTGGTAGACAATGGAAGTGCCCCCGACGTATTGGCTTACGATTGTTATCTCCTTATGGGCCTAAAAACCGACCAGCTCAGCCCTGTAGAGTCGCCTCTGTTCGGCTTCTCGGGGGTGTCAGTTCAGCCTATGGGTAGAGTTCGCCTCCCGATCACCCTCGGGACGGCTCCGAAGTGTGTGACCAAGGTGGTGGATTTCTTGGTCATCAGGAACATGCTCGGCTACAATGTCATCCTTGGTAGAGGTCTGATCGGATGGATCAAGGTGGTGCCTTTGTCCCTCCATCAGAAGATGAAGTTCCCCACCCCGTGCGGGGTCGGCGAGGTGCTCGGATGCCAGCGCGAGTCCCGACGGTGTTAGGTCCTTTCTCTAAAGGACAAGCAGCCACTCGCGGCTCCAACACCTGTTCCTCCATCGGCCGACCAACCTTCCACCAGCTGCGGAGCTCCTGCCGAGGACCTGCTTCCGGTCCAAGTGGACGACGACCCCGAACACGTCCTATACATTGGCACGTTACTAGCGGAAGCCGAGCAGCAGCGGTATAGAACCTTCCTGCTAGCTAATTTAGACGTGTTCGCATGGTCTGACGACGAGCTACCGGGCATCCCTCCAGAAGTGATCATGCATCGCCTCTGCCTGGACCCACGGGTCCCACCAGTTCAACAAAGGAGGTGACTCGTCAACCAAGAATAGCATACCGTGATCCGAGATCACGTTGTTAAAAGTCGAGCCGTTGGGCTTCTCTGGGAAGCCCAGTACCCAAGGATGATCTCCAACGTAGTCCTCGTACGCAAAGCCACTGGCAAATGGCGTGTATGTGTGGATTACAAGGACCTTAACAAAGCGACGCCCAAAGATAACTTCCCGCTGCCGCGCATCAATTAACTGGTAGATGCTATGTCCGGGCATGAGCTCCTCAGCTTCTTGGATGCCTACTCGAGGTATCACCAGATCAGTATGCATCCCCCGGATCAAGACGCCACCACGTTCGTCACAGACTTGGGGTTATACTGCTTCACCAGGATGCCCTTTGGTCTGAAAAACGCGGGCGTGACATACCAACGACTGGTCAATAAGATGTTCGAGAAGTAGATCGGGCGCAACATGGAGGTCTAAGTCGACGACATGTTGGTCAAAACGCTCCTGAGCACTGACCACATCTCTGACCTCGAAGAGACCTTCGCAACTTTGCGAAGGTACAACATGAAGCTCAACCCAGCCAAGTGTGCATTTGGAGTGCGCTCAGGAAAGTTCCTCGGCTTCCTCGTTTCAAATAGAGGAATAGAGGACAACCCTGAGAAAATCCAAGCAATACTTGAAATGAGCAGCCCTAAAACAGTACGCGACGTCCAACGTTTGACTAGACGTCTAGCCGCACTCAACCGATTCATGTCCCGAACAGCAGAGAGGAGCTTCAACTTCTTCAAATTATTGTGAGGACCCAGAGGCTCCTCACAGCAAGGGGGGCATGTACGGTGGTCCGAGGACTGCGAAGTTGCCTTCGCTGAGTTGAAGGCATATCTGGTAGCCCCACCTGTTCTCTTGAAACTTGTGCTCGGGGAACCCTTGTTCGTATACCTTTCGGTTACCAAACACTCCATCAGCGCAGTATTGATCAGAGAAGAGGGAGCGGCCCAGCGTCCTGTTTACTACATCAGCAGGGTCCTTCAAGAAGCTGAAAGGAGGTACCCCCGAGCAGAGAAACTCACCCTTGCTCTGGTCACGGCTACCCGGAAACTCAGGCCCACTCAATAACGGTTCTCACCGACCAGCCGCTGAAGTCTATCCTTCAGCGGCCAGAGACTTCCAGTCGGCTCATTAAATGGGCCATCGAGCTAGGCGAATTCGACATCAGCTACTGTCCAAGGATGGCCATCAAAGCACAAGCATTGGCGGACTTCGTCGCGGAATGCACTCTCCCTACCGAACAGGATCCCTCGCTGGCCAACGAGCCCCCATGGGAGCTCTATGTCGACGGATCCTCGTGTGTCACAGGGAGCGGAGCTGGCTTGGTCCTCACCTCTCTGGAGGGTTTAGAGTTCCAATATGCCCTCCGGTTCCGCTTTGCGGCCTCCAACAACGTTGCCGAATATGAAGCGTTGCTGTCCAGAATCCGAATGGCTAGGCACCTTGGAGCCCTTCGACTTAGGGCCTTTAGCGACTCCCAATTGGTTGCCGGCCAGGTGAACGGACAGTTCGAAGGAAGGGAGCCACGCATGGCCCAGTACCTCCAACAGGTCAAGAGCCGAGCAGAAGGCCTCCTC